>OX411714.1:10517730-11196756 GCA_948252095.1 Dicycla oo
TTAACACGTGAAACGGGATGGGGGTTTTATATGGGATAATCCTAAATCAACGCGAATGAAGTGGCGGGCAAATTTTGTTAGTAACCATCATAGAATTAAGAACCTATAATAGTTTATTTCAAAAGTAAATTATGAAAGTGTAAACAAACCCTGTTCAGGTTAACTTCTTAGGCAATCACTCAATAAAGGGAAATAGTACACATTCTTCTGTATTCAGAAGGTTTCAACTTTATATCTCACCACTTTTTCCAAGAATTACATAACATAACAAGCCCCAAGCCTTATTCCCCGAAGGATTGGGTGGAGGTTTACCTACCTATAGTATGCCCACATTTCGCGAGTTATGTCCCATTTAATAGGGGGCGAGCCTTTTGCCATCAACCGGGCTTAAATCCAGACTCCGGGCTGCTACTGACATAGATTCAAGATAGAAAACCCAATACCACCATCATTCCAAGAATTATTGTTTCAAAAACATTATTAAAGTCTAATTAAAAATTTTTCGACAAAAATTGAGGTTATAAAATTAACCTCAAAAATTATCAACTGAAAAATATCTTTTACGTGATTCAAAATTAGAATTTCGACTTTAAGTATTCAAATAATCAAATCAAAGCACACAATTTGTAAGTGACACTAGAAATTGGCATCCACAGGTACGTTTCGTGATCCCTTTGTTTAAATTTCATCAGATACTTTTGGAACAGACCATACTTACACATACATACTTATATGTCTCTTGCGTATCCGGTGATGCAGTTGCATGCGTCATTGCAGTGGATATTTACAATGGGGCAGGGCTCACCAAGAGTAGCACATTCGGTTTGGCATGCACTACCACATGCATAATGTTCATTCTCGCGTCTACAGCTAATAGGTTCTGAAATGTACCTAATAAACATCTAAATATTTGTTTATATTCCCTAAGGTCTGGCTTGTAAAGCGCTTTATTATTATTAGCCCTTATTATGTCATCATCATCAATCACATCCCAACTTCACCCACAGCTTGTCATAGGCCTCTTTTTCTTGTGCCAATCCCCATACTCCTGTGCCAGCCTCATGCAGCGATCTGCAGGTAGATACCCGCGATGGCAACATCGCCCATCTCGCGGCCGGACGACAGACGCTTCGCTTTCCAGTCCTTACTTCAGAACAAAGGCCTCCCTTGACTCCTTCCACTCATCCATATTTTGCTATTTGTTGCTACAGCCAATGTTACAAGACAAGAACACGAATAGACTCAACATCTCGACGACTCAAATCGTTTGACATAATGGAAACTAAGTCGGTTCATTTTTATACTACATTATTTTCCTGTTTTCAGTAACACTATGCAACTCCTATACGTAATGCGTACCCGTTTGTTCAACATGGCGTTAGTGAAAACAGGCATAGTTTTGTGTATCTTTATAAAATATTAGTAGTTATAGCTTGTTTCTATCTATAGGCAGAACTCATACGTGATACGAGCTGGTCGTACTTTTAATGTGGTGTGTCAGGATGTTGAGTTAGATTTGTTTAATAATATCATTAAGGAAGTAAAGAAAATTATGAATAATTGCTTTTTCGATGTATAACCATTTTCTTTTTTTCGTCTTTTTCGTTATTGTATTTATTGAGTGTGCGACAATTGATTTGCGTATGCCTTACGTCGCTGTTTTAGCGTATTTGTTAATAATACTCACATTATTCGCTTGTAATTGGCCATCTGTTACACATTGTACTGAATATTGAATATTGAAGCTGTAAGTTTTCCTAATTAATAAAATAAAATAAATAAAATTGTGTCTTCACAACAGATAATAAAAATCACATTTCTTCCTTTTTCAGAAATAAAGAAAAACACATTATTCAAAATGATTGCCATATTTATGCCAATCCCTGGCTTACAGATTTTAGGCAGATCTTGTTCAGACGTTAGTACAGCGTAATTGAATATCTAGTACAGCGTAATTGAATATCTAATTGAATATTTAGTAGGATCAATTACAACACCGAGGATCCCAGTCTACGGCCTAATTACGTAACAAACGTAATCACTCTCATTTTGAGGCAGAGAATATATGTACATACATTCCGGTAACCGGTTGTCGAAAAGAGGCTTAAAACGGCGCAGTGAACATTGTTCAAGTGCCAAAATATAACCCATTCGAATTGGGAGCGTTTCATACTATTACCCTTTGAATATATAGGTATATACGTATATGTCTAAATAGAGTGTCGCTCTGCGAAAGAACTAAAACAAACAGGCCAACTTTGTTATGCTAGTGTGCGTGACAGCTGATGTCTTACATTCGCGCCAGTCATTGTGTTGTTCTAGTGTGCTTGCAAAATGCGGCCAACTGTTGGACCCTTTTTTTTTTTGGCGAGTTGATAGCTTGTCTATAGAGCTAGACATATTTATATCTTTGCAATTACCCTTATAATTCGAATGTGACACAAGGTTATGGCAGACTACCTGACAGATTGAAAGATGACCTACAAAAGACTGCAAGGACTGCTGTGTGAGACTTGCACAGATCAGGGAAGCATGACACAAAAGGGGAGAGGCCTATTATTTCTCAGCAGTACGTTGACAAGGCTGTCAATTATGACAACATTATCTTATACTTAATCATAGTACTCTCCAATATTTCGAAGATATTTAACATCTACAAACCCGCACTGGATCCGCGTGATGAATTATGCAGTTGGAAAATTATTGTAAGCTGATCATACTTATCGTACCTATGAAATAGTATCTCTCAAAGTTAGTATTTGTATGAAAGGCAAAACATAGGTTTTATCGCGTCGCTGTTATGACTTTCATATTACTTACTGTGATCTTTCTTACCTCCAATCAGTTTAGTTACGATCCATTTTAGAATCCAATTTACGATCTATGCGACGAATGAAATCTAAGTGGGACACGGATTTCGCACAGACGTTCAGTGATTTATTTTAGTCACTACTGTACCTTAGTGAGAATCTTGCTACCTATTTTATCCACCTTTTATGGATGAGTCGAATTAAGATATCATGACTTTAAATCAGATAACTTTAATACTTAAGTTTCTAACGTTCTCCACTCTCAGTAGGTATTGTAGAAATTTTGCTTCGGTGGCGCTGCCAATCAACCTCCAGGAATGTTAAATAAGTTGTTTTTTTTTTTTTTCAACTTACATATTTCCTTACAGAGAAACATATTGCTATAGTGCCATGTACATTATATAAACTAAAATTTTGTAACTTATTACTAACAATGCATTCTTTGTGAACTCACTCAGAGAACCACAGAATAGGTTCGTGTCACTGGCTGTGAGGTTAAGGCCATTAGCACACCTCTGCCGCGAAACCATAGCAGGGAAACCGCAGTAGTTCCATTCAACTGAGTCACATGATGTTCGGCTACTCGAGTAGCGGAACATCAGTGGCACATCATGCGATTTCGCCGTTTCGCGGTTTTGCGTCGGAGATGTGCTAAGGCCCAGAGAGTGCGGAGTGCGCGCGTCAGTGGCGCCTCACTTAAAAGAAAACGTTATGGATACGAAAACGTTAAGTTAATGATTGCGTGATAAACACTATCTCATATTAAAACCAGCCCGGTTTTTTTATTCATAGTTAACTCAACCAATGGTGAAACAGTACATCTAACTTGTAACTAATGGTTGAATTTTGGCTAAATGTGAAAGGCATGAATGTTAGCTCATTCATTTTCAAAAATAGTAACTAATGGCATAACTCATTCATGTTTAGCCTTTCACGTTTAGCCAAATTTTAACCATTAGTAGTAACTAATGGTTAAAATTTGGCTAAACGTGAAAGGCTAAACATGAATAACCATGTAATGTAATGTTTAACCAGTAATGTTTAACCATTGCTTAACTACGGATCAAAAACCGGCCCTTAGAATGGAAAAGAATCAGGGTGTTTCTCCGTTTTTGCTAATAATATATCATTAGTGGCATATATTTTTTTTGTTCTAGAAACAATAAATTAAACACACACTGTTTTGCTAAAAATATATGATGGGATGAACTTGAAGGTACATTATTTAATATAATATGCATATACCTCGGTACATATTTGCAAACCCTGATGCGACTAAAGACGTTTTTTTTTGTGACAAAGTTTTAGGTTAAACAAAAATATTGTTTTTTTTTTTACAAATGTACCTATTTGGTTTTTTTTTACTTATTCTATTTGGGCGGTTATTAGTTTAAAATTATCGTCAAGTATTTTTTTCATTCCGTCGCTTGTATAAATTACGACACCAAGACTTTAAGTGGTGGTGTTTGGAAACGGAGGTGAATGACGATTTGCGTAATGTTTTGTTAGTTTTTTTTTTTTTGTTTTCGACAGGTATAATGCGCCCTCAAGTTCATCCATTCCTTCAAATTCATTCAGAGCTATTTAGCAAATCAGCCTCAGTATTAAATTGTTTCCAGAAAAAACATATGCCACCGCAAAGTGTTTTTCGCCAAAACGGAGTTCAGAAACACCCTTCGACAGTTAGCTCCGTTGGCTGACTGACTGGTACAAAAAAATGTAAAGTAACTCATTAGGTATAGAAATAATAATCCTAATATTAATTTAAGATACGCCTTTAATTGATAAAGATTCTGGGACACCCCCACAGTGGTGCCGACTGTCTTGTTCAATATCTAGACCAAAATTAGAAAATCACTGTCTTTTACTTACAAAAGGTCGGCTATAGCTATGAACTATGTTAGAGATGTCAAACTACGATAGTTTACGCCTTGCGCTTCACCGGGTTTTTAGTCGACATGTGTGTACGTGTCGTTTAAAGAAGACGGGGTGGCACATACTAAATTTACCCAGGCCCGGCGGAAAAAAAAGTTATCTCACATTTTAGTATATTATTAGTATATTAATAATTGGTAGTCACCATTACCCTAAATCCTGGATATCATTGTAATATTGCTATATAATTATATTTTGTTAGTAAAAATATTAATAATCGATATCACTATCCCGCATGACAAGAGCCTCGTGAAAGCCGAGAAAGATAAACAAATCAAGTATCATGACTTGGCTCACGAGGTTGTCGACATGTGGGATGTGGACTCAGCAATCATTGTGCCGATAGTCGTATCAGCCAATGGCTTAATTGCCAAGAGCCTCGACCAACACCTAAGGAGGCTCTCGTTGGGCAGCTGGATCAAGGGCTTGATTCAGAAAGCGGTACTTCTGGACACGGCTCGCATTGATAGGAGGTTCCTCTCTCTGGAGCCCTGACCCTGGGCTTGGACTCTGTTCCCGATACCGGTGGGCTACTATTTTTTTAATATTTTTATATATTTTGATTCTAATATTTAAAAATATAATTTATATATGTATAAAAAAAGAAATCAAAGATAATATTAATAAATGTGCAGTTATGCATGTAAGGCGGGGCGGGATTGTGGAATCTGAGGGTCTACAACTCTCAGATTCTATAAACCTGAGATCACTCTCCGCAACTGATACCTACAAGTACCTGGGTATGTCAGAGGGGTTAGGCATTAACGGGCCTGACATGAAACAATCGTTACAAGAGCGCTTTTTGGGTCGCTTGAAAAAGGTACTTAATAGTTCTTTGTCAGGCGGCTGCGAACGAATCTGGCCGCAAAGTGGCTTGATGCCAATTTCAGTAATTTACCGAATGTCAACTTGCGACGGCTGCGCTGCTTATGATTTTTGACTTGCTTGCTTTCTTATTACAAATCGATCAATGAATCGGCTGATCTAATAGCGTAATGGATAAGTGTTTTTCTGCTACTCTCACTCACACGATAGTTTCGTGAAGCGGCCGCTGTCGGCTTTTATCAGTTAGAGATTGTGATGTGAGGTTTGTAGTAGTCGATATTTTTTACGATTCTATTACTTAGTACGAATGATTATATGTATGATACAATGAATTATTGAGAAATACTATTTGTTACTATTTCTTCATTACTCGACTTATCTTTTGTTGAATCAATAGCTAATGGGAATATAGCTAACTAGGAATTTTAGAATTCTTTTATTTCCATCCAATGAAAATAAAATAAAAAATTGACGGGCCAGTTGGCGTGGTTGGTTAAAATACCACATATCACGCCGCAGGTCGTGGGTTCGATTCCCATCCAGGACAAACATTTGTGTGCATGAACATGTATGTTTGTCCTGAGTCTGGATGTAATTATCTATATAAGTATGTATTTACAAAAAAAAAAAAGTAGTATATGTAGTATATCAGTTATCTGGTTTCCATAGTACAAGCTCTGCTTATTTTGGAACCAGATGACCGTGTGTGAGTAATGTCCCAGGATATTATTATTATTATTATCTTTATTTTTTATTATATACATATGATTTACATTTTTAAATATTTTTATAAAAACTTAAAATAAATAAAAACATTTAAAAATATAAAAAATAGTAGCCCACCGGTATCGGGAACAGGGTCCAAGCTACCGGTGGTCAGGGCTCCTGAGAGAGGAACCTCCTAACAATACGTGCCGTGTCCAGAAGTACCGCTTTCTGGATCAAGCCCTTGATCCAGCTGCCTAACGAGAGCCTCCACAGGTGTTGGTCGAGACTCTTCGATATTATGCCATTGGCTGTCACAACTATCGGCACAATGATTGCTGTATCCACATCCCACATGTCGACAACCTCGCGAGCCAAATCAAGATACTTAATCTGTTTATCTTTTTCAGCTTTCACGAGGTTCTCGTCATGCGGAACCGCTATATCAACAATCATTGTGCGACGCTCTTTTCGATCTATCACCACTATATCTGGCTTATTGGCAACAATAGTCCTGTCAGTGATGATAGATCGGTCCATAATCGCAAAGATAAAACCTTCGATTTCACCAAAGAGATCACCGAATCGCAACCAGGATACGGACGCCAAGAGGTCTACATCAGGCCCATGTAGGACCCGGTAAAAGCGCCCATGAAGCTCTTTGCTCTGCCATACCTCCCTGCGGTCATTAGTATCTAATATTATAGGTTTGCGCCAGTTCTCGTTAGCCAAGGAGAGCGGGGTGAGGCCCTTGTCCACTGAGACCACATCTCGGTGCATCCCCACGTCGGCTTCTAGGAAGTATTCCCTGAGACTGCATACCTCACGGTTGTGCAGGGTCTTAGCATTTAAGAAGCCTCGACCACCACACTTCCGCGAAATATACAGTCTCATCACCGATGACCGTGGGTGATGCATCCGATTTGCAGTCAGCAGTGTGCGGACCCTTCTATCCAAGGCGTCAAGTTCTGTTTGAGTCCATTTGAGTATACCGAAAGAGTACATCAAAACCGGCATGACCCAACCGTTGAAGGCGCGCACCTTGTTTCCGCCTGATAGAAGACTATTAAATACTTTGTTCAGGCGGTTAAAGAAGCGCTCCTTCAGCGATTGCTTCATGTCAGCAGCGTTGATGCCTAACGCTTCCGACATACCCAAATACTTGTAAGTTTCGAGTGAGGAGAGGGGTCTTAGGTGTATGGAATCCGAGAGTTGGGTTTCTACGGATTCCAAAATCCTCCCCCGCTTTACATGCATGACCGCACATTTGTCCACACCAAATTCCATCCTGATGGCACTACTGAAAGTTTTGGTTATCTTCAATAGCTCCATCAGTTGAAAATTGCTGGGGGCAAAAAGCTTCAAGTCATCCATGTAAAGAAGGTGAGATATAACCTGACCACCTCTTCTCAATCGATAGCCTAGACCTGAATCCTCTAACAGTGTGCTTAGAGGATTCAAGGCTAAGCAGAACCAAAGTGGACTCAAACTATCGCCTTGAAATATACCTCGCTCGATCCTTATCGGCTCGCTATTCCTCTGGATATGTACACATCCTGGATAGCGAAGGACTGTCCTCCACTGCCCCATACACGACATCAGGAAGGTCCGCAGAGTTGCATCTACTTTATACAACTCCAGCACCTTCATGAGCCATGTATGTGGCACCGAGTCATAGGCCTTCTTATAATCTATCCAGCATGTCGACAGATCCTTTCGGGAACGACGAACCTGTTGGTTAATGGCCATATCTATGAGGAGCAGCTCCTTAGTACCGCGGGATCCATTCCTACATCCATTTTGAGAGGCAGACATGATGGAGTTATTGTCTATATGTTTGTTAATTTTAGCTCTCAAAATGGATGTAAGAACTTTATAGACCGTCGGTAGACAAGTGATCGGTCTATAATTTTTGGGTTCCGCAGTACTACCTGATTTATGGAGCAGGTGGGTTATTCCTGTCGTTAGGAACTGGGGCAGCGACCCCGACTCTAAGGCTGACTGGAACTGGGATGCCAAGCGGGCGTGCGACTTGTGGAAGCATTTTATCCAGAAGTTGTGCAGCCCGTCCGGCCCTGGGGATTTCCAGTTAGGTAACGGACGGACTGCACAAGTTACATCTTGGGGGCTGATGGTAAGTGCCTCCATTTCTGGTATTTGATCGCACGTTCGCTCGATCTCCCTAGTCCAATCACCTTCGGTGTGACTGACAGGCACCGACCAGATGCTTCGCCAGAACGAATACATGGCGTCATCATCCGGGAGGCGCGTGTCGGTCACACCATGGTCTGGTCGCTCCCAAGCCCTATAGACCCACTTTTCATCGCTCCGGAATGTGCGATTCTGAGTATACCGGTCCACTCTCCGCCTGTACCGACGAATACGGTTTGCCCATGCACAGATCTTCTGCTTCAGGAAGTCGATACGCTCTGTGACGCGGGTCAAGTAATCTCGAGAACTAATATCCATCCCCGAGAACGCCCACCTTACAAAGCGCATCACTCTAGGGCGAGTATTGCCCTGCCTGAAGCAGATTAACTTGCCGATGAGTGCTCTAGCCTCACCAATACGACGCTCAATCCTGCACTGCCAAGCTGGTACAGCTGGTTTTGGTCGTGGAGCTCTGTCACTGTTAGGAAATTTAACATGAGCTACACGACATTATTATTATTATTAATGACGTAATAGCCATATGTAAACGGATGGAAGTAACAATAAAATTGTTTATTATTTCACGTGATAACACGAAAATTGCATTAAAAAATATTAGACAGGAGCTCATGTCAAAATCCTTATCGCATGAGGAAAATCTTATTGAAAACATAAATTTTCACCAACACAATCAATTGCCAATGAATAACCATTTATTAATACTAAACTGCATTTATTAATTATAAACTGAGATACATTTCTTTAGCGCCGAGCGTTATGAAATTTTTTGGGTCAATTATGACCAGTCTTCTTTGTATGGATTATTAGTTCAACTAAATTTGACAGCTCCAATTTAGGTTCGTCTCTTTTTGTTTTATTAGAGAGAAAACGTTAGCAATAGCCTAAATTAAGTTTAGTTTGTGCACAACAGAATCGACACCATTAACTATTGTGACGTACAATAGTTTAATCGTTGTTGTCTGAAGATGTCCTGAATTCCTCTGCTGTCATTACATGCAGTAGACAACCATTAATCACTACATTATGCTTTTGCAGATGGAGCGGGAAAGGACATCCCAACTATCAGAGCCATGGCAATTGCTGTGTACCGTCACAAAAAGCTGTCAAAACTTTAGACACTCTCTTATCAATTAAACTGACTTACTTTATACATCGTTCCATTAGGAGAAAATATGAAAAAAGATTCTTATTCATAATTTTAATAATATTTTTTCACATTTAACTAATCTACCTGCATTTAAAATTTTGTTACACTCCATTTTAAAATCCAATTTCTAACCGTCCATGTTATGACGTCACGGTCTCGTAAAGGAACAATGACTAACTTCTGTCATACGCCGTCGTAAAAGGTTTGCCCCTGAGGGCTTTTGTGTGTGAAGAGAATATTGTACAAACTTTCTATGTATAATGTGTAGTTTTGCTAACCAATTTTATGGTACGTTGAGGGTATATTAACCATTCTGCAGAAGGTTTTATGCAGTCTAGGGCTGCCTAAAGAAATTGTTAGAAAAGTATCTGCTGCTAAAATTATGCCCGCGTTTTTCAAGTCCGTTGGGCCTCCAAAAAACTCGAATTTCGTTTCGTAAATTCAGTTTTATCCACAAGGTTTTGGTTAGAGTATATTGGGATAATTACGATAATGGGGTAATTCTGGTTGATGATAATTTCTACCAGACGCAGCGACATTTTATATAGCGAAAGACGGCGGCCGATAAAATGGCGTCTAATCATTATGTTGCTAATATAATATGTATGTAAAATGCCGCTGCGTTTACTCAGTCGGAATTACCCCATTATCGTAATTACCCCACTAACCCTATTAGATTTTTTCAAATCCAATTTGTATTAAGATATGTACAATAAACGCTCAAACGTCCATAAGCATGCTAAGGATTACATTGCTATGAACTGTGCGAGCACGAACCAGTACGTGTGCGCGTATGAGCCAACATTCCGCAGATAACACACACTAATGAATTGTCGCATGTCGTCGTATTACGCGAAATAACATTATATTTCTGTTGAATTTAGAATAACTCGTCATAGTGGCGACCTGTTCTTACCATTGCATTGCTAAAATTCGCATAAACATAATATGTGCTGGTAGCTGTTTGGGCTAAGCAATGGTTTCACGATCAATGAAGTCTGAGTTCGAATCTTAATCACAATGTTGGACTGTTTTTTGTTTCTTTGGAACCATAATAATATATTTCTATTTTAAGCAAAAACTTGTTAGATGTTTATGTTCATTTATTTTTTTTTTTTTATAAGAAGTTAAATATTAGTTATTGTATTATTATTTAACTATTTTTTATTTATTTTTTCGGTGTTGGAAGGTTTAAATAAAAAAGTCGTGCTGAATGGTAACAAAAATGTTAATTCGTTTTATTTACTTATTTATAAAATTAACAAACTTAAGAGAATTGTGACGTTACATTCCTACTAGATAAAAGAAGTTTTTTTGTAACCGTTCATAGGAATTTTTGTTATATACCCACTTAGTCAATTCATAATAACATAACAAAGAAAGGATATTCTAATAACACATATACAGGGTGTCCGGTAATGAATGGATAACCTTGAAATGTCTTATAGTATAACTTATGGCCGTTCAGAAAAAAAATTGAAACAAAATATATCATCAGTACCTAAGTTATGATTTTTTTAAAAGAAAGGTCTAATTTTTTTTACCTTGTTTTACTTTTATGAACACTACGATCAGAAATGAATGGATTCCATCGGTTTGTTGTTATTTTATTATTATACACGAACTATGCTAATAGATAAACAGTCAATAGTATGACTAGCTATTGCACTTTTTTATTAAAAAATTAGCAAATTAATTAATTTTAGAAAAACTTTGCAAAATTTATTTTTTAAACTATGTTTAAACATCTTGGGTATAAAAAAAATGTATGAATACATGAGTGGCCAATAATTTTAAAATAATGTCACTTTCAAGTAGATTTTATAATGGTACAATTCATAAATGTATCTACAATAAATAGTGAATTATTGCCATTAATGTAGAAAAGGAGAAAATTTTACCAAATGTCAAAAGTAATGTAGGAACTTTTTTTAAATTAAATTGCTTCTGACCACTGAAGATTAATCAAAAATACATTTAAGGAATTTGTAGTGAATAAAAATTGCGTATTGAAACCAAATTGTCAGAAATTTACAAATACTCATAATGATTAAAATAGTTACTTTAAAAGCGTGAAATGGGTCGTGTGACCTTCATATTTGCTACCTGCGCGCACGCCGTGCTGTCATTCTTTTGTGTTATGTTAGACAAAGAGGGTCTGAATCGGCTAGGTGCGAGAGAGAGGAAATAAATGTAAAACATCAGGTAAGCACTTGTTAAGCACAGCACACGAAACATATATCAAACAACCTGCATGCTGTGCTTTAGGGGGCGAAAGTGTTTAGACTCTGATAGGCGGGGGTTATCGTCGTCGTTATGCAAATTAAACCAGTACAAGTATTCACAAATATAATAAAAGAGCACGTAAACACAATTCAGAAACAAAATACACATAAAATACAATCATAATACTTACGGCAATAATCTTACCTTCGAAACACTAATTATTGCAATAATACAAACATAATTGAAATATTACAGACACGCGACTACACAGGGCTCTATTGAGCATGTCACTTGATGGTTAGTTACTGTTACTAACTAGCTGGATACAATTTATGAACAATTTATGGACTAACTTTCAATCCTAGGGGACGCATATATATTAGTTTTGCACCATAGCTAACGTAGCTGGTACACCTCACCTGAGTAAAACTATAACACCAATATATGTGGTTTAAACAATAACCACGCCCCTATTTTCTCGTGCAAGTCACAACCTGTCGACTTTTCTGAGCCAGGGAGAAACCCCTACGCAGTTTTCAGTTGATTCTCTGCGTTCAAGTCAAAACGTGTTTATTTCCTACGGACAAGCATAGTTTCGTGGAAAATTTATCAGTTAGGTGATGTTAAGTGTTTCCTTATGCTACTAGTACATTCTTATAGCTACTTATGACTAATAGCAAACGGAGTTAGGCGTATGGTGCTTCTCCTACATTCCACCCCCTGTAAGAGGGTTCAACCGCTTTACATCCATTTCTGTGGGAAGCACAATAATCTTTGCAACTGGTCGACGCAAGACCCCGTTTGCTGTCTTAACATCTACAACACGGACGATTCCGTCATTACCCTGATACACAGATTGTATCACACCTTTTGTCCATGCACTTCGTTCTCTATTGTTGTCAACGATCACTACCACATCACTCACGCGCACATTGGGTCCACTAGTTGTCCACTTCTCACGACGTTGCAGAGTCGGGAGATACTCCCGCAGCCAGCGGCGCCAGAACATGTCGGCGAGCGCATTCACCCGCCGCCACTGCCGGCGGGAATCGACGTCCTCGTAGCTGCTCGGCGCAAACGGTGTACTCCCGGACGCCGTGCCCAGGAGCAGATGGTTCGGCGTCAGGACCTCAGGCTGCTCGTGATCGTCGTACACATAGCTCAGCGGGCGGCTGTTTACTATCAGCTCTGCCTCGGTGAGGAGGGTGTAAAGGACCTCCTCACGAGGGGCCCGCTCCTTGAGCGTGCTTCTTAGTGCATTCTTCACAGACCTGACCAGGCGTTGGCACAACCTCATCAGGTGGAGGTGCGCCTCTTCTATGTCGTGGACGCAGCTCCGACGTCGCTCTTCATTTGCGACATCGCTCGACGAAAATCAGCGCGCGCGCCATAACGCGCTGCACGCGCTTCCAGGCTGAGTAGCGCTTGTACTCCAGGAGGGGCCCGGCAGGGGCCACCGCAGTGTGGACTCGTTGGATGCGCTCGAGGTCTGCCTCTGCCGCCTCAGGTTCGCGACATGCTGGCCACCGCTCCTGTGAACACAAAAACGAGGGGCCCGACAACCACACTGCATGGTCATCAGGCCAAGGCAATCTGGCAGCCTTATCAGCTGGGTTGTCCACCGTGGGGACCCAGCGCCAGTTGCCTCTGGCTGATAACCTGTCTATTTCGGCTAATCTTTCCCTCAATTCTGTCGAGTTGGTTACCCACCCCCGTATGATAAAACCCCCGGAGGCGTGTATTCTGGCAACCTGCTCGATCAGGCTGTTGGCCTGCTCTACGGACCACGTGCTATCTAAATAGTCGTCCATGTAGTGCCTATCTCTTATGGCCTCAACAGCTTCGGGGTGAACGTTAACCCACTCATTGGCGTTTTTATTGAGTATATAAATCGCCGTGGTTGGTGAAGAGGCGGCGCCAAATATCATTGATGTCATGGCGTAGGTATCAGGTTCCCTACCATCGTTCGCGCCTCTCCACAAAAACAGCTGTGCGCCCTGATCTTGTGCCCTAATCTTAACTCGCAAAAACATATCAGCTATATCGCCTGTGAACGCTATGGGACCTACTCTAAATTTAATTAAAATACCTAGTAAAGAATTTAATAGATCGGGTCCGGTCAGTAGGTTATCATTCAGACACGTACCTTGGGACGTAGCAGCCGCGTCGAAGACTAGGCGAAGCTTCCCTGGTTTGTTCGGGTTTACAACTCCGAAATGTGGTAGGTACCAAACCGGTGAGCTATCTACCTCGCCTTCCACCTTCCGTGCATACCCTTCAGCTACTAGACGCTCTATCTGGTTCGCGTACGTCTCAGCGAAACTAGCGTCCTTACGCATCCGCCTCTCGATACCATATAACCTCTGCCGGGCCTGTCTGTAACTATCAGGCAACAGAATGTTGTCCTGTTTCCACAAAAGACCTATTTCCCATTGCTTCTTATCAGGGGTGCGTTGACTCGTACTGTCTAACACCTGTACAGCCCGTTCTACATCCTTATGTTTGCGGGTTACTTGAGAAATGCCTATCGATTCTAATTCAAACTGTGACTTTACTAAATCATGTAAATCTGGTAGGGAAACTGTTGTGCAGTTCACTGCTTCGGTACTACTATCGTTATTAAATGGTCCATGTATGACCCAACCTAACTTAGTTAGTGAGGCAACTGGCTTACCGGATCGTCCACGGCGGGTGTCCCCGCCAACGAGCAGCTCCCAATTGTCCTGCCCGATCAGCAGCAGCGGCTTGGCTCCCCTCATCTCTGCGCAACCCAAGTCGCGCAGGTGCGCGTTATCGTCGATCACTGAAGAGGTCACTGTTTGTGTAGGCAAGTTCAAGTTTGCTAATGTCCGGCACTTGATATTATGGCACTGTCCATTGGGGCCCTTCACACATACTTGTACCACTCGCGAGGTAAGGTCCGACACAGCATGACCGCCCGCGGTCTTTAATGTTAGTGGCACACGTGGACCCGATAGGTTAGTAGCGAGCGAACTGTCTATTAGCGATACTGTTGCCCCGTCGTCCAACAACGCATAACACTGGTCGTTGTTGCTATCTTCGTTACACACCGACACTGGCACTATCTTCAATAACGCTGTGGCTCGCCACTCTCCTATGTTTGTTACACATTCTGGTTTTGACCTGTCTTCGTGTAACAACACATGATGTTTATAGTCGCACTTTTTGCACTTGTTTGCGCGACAAAACTGCTTAGTGTGTTTTGCTTTCAAGCAATTAAAGCACACTTTTTTCTTCTGGATCAGTTCCCAGCGTTCTTGTATATTCAGCTTCTTGAACTGGTCGCAATCTTCTATGACATGCTTGCCGTGGCACATCACGCACTCCTTCTGTGTGATACTCGTAGCTTCGTCGCTCTGTGTATTCACACGATGAGTCATCTGCTTCTTGTTGGTGACTGGGCGTGCCGCGTTTCCAGGTCGAGTCCGTCCGCTGGTCTGCTGCAGCTTCACAGGGAATTTAGCCTGTTCTGGTTCATACACAGTCGGTTGTAGGTAGTATGAAGTAGAACGCGTCACGTGTATGAGGAACTGTGACAGCATTTCCAAGCTGGGTGAGATCCTCAAGTCCACCCCCTGTGAGTTATCCAGGCCCATCGCGAAGTCACCATACTGTGCTCGTTGAACTGGTGTCAGCTTGCTTAGCAGCTCGCTCACCAGTTGAGGGTTATTCAGGTACCCATCTGCTCTGACATTCTTTAGCAGTGACACACAGTTCCTTACCGTTGATGAGAATTTCCTTAATTCCTGGCCACTATCAGACACTTTAGGTAAATTTCTCACCTTCTTTAAAGCATATTGAAGTATGACGGTTGGATGTCCGTACTCTTCTTCTAATGCACGCATTATTTCAGTGGGTTCTCTTGCTGACCGTAACAGGTCCTCCACTGCTATCTTCGCCTCCCCATGTAGAGACGACTTCAGACGCGCTAAATTCTCATGCGGCCTAAAGTTATATAATTCAGTAGTGTCCCAGTACATATTCCTATATGAAATCCAATCAGCTGGGTCACCACTAAAATGTGGCAATTCGTAAGCCTGTCTGGGTACCGGGTGCGGGCGTGCCATGTTAGTGATCGCCTCCGCCAGCTTATCGATTTTCCTATCTCTATCGCTCGACGATAGTCGCTGCCTTTCTACAGCCCCCACTCCGCTATTTCCCTGTCGCTGTGCGACCGACTCGAGTGTCGATACTCGAGGTCCACTTGCGACCGGAGTGGTGAAGGCGGGATAATCATCGGGCAAACGGAATCTAACCGCTTCAGTATGGGCTGGCGTCTGCATAGGCCCCGCATTGCTCACGGGGTTCCTATACGGATGCGACACATTACTTTCACTTAACATAGCCGGCACACGGTACATATTAGATTCAAGATTCACTCTACTTACGTTTTGGTCTTGAATCGTAGGTGCTTCATACGGCGCGCTGCCCTCAAGCGGAACGTGCGACGTAGACGGCGCGCGGGACGCTGCCGCCGTAAACATCGCCGTTTCTGGTTGCGTCGCTTGGGGCGTTGTTTTCACCCATTCTTCAACTCGTTGCGTCGTATCCACCTCCGAGTTTGAGTCCTCACTTTCAGCATTCGCTTCGATTTCTGCTATAGCCACCTCCATCCTTTTCTTCACCAGATTCTCCCTGATGAGCACCAAATCACGCTCAGCTTCGTATTCGGCCTTTTTCCTCAAGAATTCGACGCCTTTGCGACTACTCTTGGACGAAACTCTGCTGCTCCGCGGCGACCGTGCGACTGTCTGCCGTGATACGCCCTCTGCCGGCTTTTCACTGTAGTCGATTACTCGACCCCCGGTCAGCGGAATAATGGGGGCAGCCGCTGATCTTACCGTTGGCGCTATTGATGGAGAACCTGGTGGCACCTCCGACAGTAAGCCTGAGTCCGAGGCGGTGGCGGCTTCCCTGCGCCGCGTGTCTGCTTCTTCCGTCATTTTGCGTAGTTTGCTTCGCGTGGTTACGGCACTTTTCTCACTCATTGTACCTGGTTAATTCGCCTATAAGCGTAATCCGATTCCGAACGCTAGTTTGTAAGACTACGCCCGGACAATCGGTTATCCGACTCGCAAGGACCAAATGTTAAGCACAGCACACGAAACATATATCAAACAACCTGCATGCTGTGCTTTGGCCGGGCGTGCAAACTAAACCAGTACAAGTATTCACAAATATAATAAAAGAGCACGTAAACACAATTCAGAAACAAAATACACATAAAATACAATCATAATACTTACGGCAATAATCTTACCTTTGAAACACTAATTATTGCAATAATACAAACATAATTGAAATATTACAGACACGCGACTACACAGGGCTCTATTGAGCATGTCACTTGATGGTTAGTTACTGTTACTAACTAGCTGGATACAATTTATGAACAATTTATGGACTAACTTTCAATCCTAGGGGACGCATATATATTAGTTTTGCACCATAGCTAACGTAGCTGGTACACCTCACCTGAGTAAAACTATAACACCAATATATGTGGTTTAAACAATAACCACGCCCCTATTTTCTCGTGCAAGTCACAACCTGTCGACTTTTCTGAGCCAGGGAGAAACCCCTACGCAGTTTTGAGTTGATTCTCTGCGTTCAAGTCAAAACGTGTTTATTTCCTACGGACAAGCATAGTTTCGTGGAAAATTTATCAGTTAGGTGATGTTAAGTGTTTCCTTATGCTACTAGTACATTCTTATAGCTACTTATGACTAATAGCAAACGGAGTTAGGCGTATGGTGCTTCTCCTACAGCACTCATACTTTTAGTGCGTTTCTCGACTTGCTCGACTTCGCATGTGTTTATTTAGTTTCCGTTTGCAATTATCGTGATTTACTTTGAATCAGTGTTAAAACGACCACGTGGCTATTTTATTGGACTATTCGTTTTGCTTACTGATTTGGACTTGTTTTGTTTGGTGATATTTGCGACGATTTGGTTTGTTTTTGGACTAAACTGGACTTTTGTGTTTTTGTGTATCAAAATGCCACGTCAGTATACGGCACAAGAATATGCAAATATGCATTACATTTATGGAGAATGCAGAGGTAACGCAAATGCAGCTGCAGCGCTCTATAGGGAGAGATACCCTAATGCGCGCCACCCAGACTACCGCGTATTTATTCGTGTCCACGGTTGTTACTCCGAAGGAAGATTGCCTGGTAGTGGTGTCGGTGGTACAAGCAGTGGAAGAATCGCTCGTCTTGATGTAGAAGAAGCCGTGCTTGAGGAAGTCGAAAACGATCCTTCTACCTCTACACGAACAATAGCTCGACGCACAGGTATCGGAAAATCGACCGTGCACGATATTTTGAAAAAAAATAAATTCCACCCTTACCACGTTACACGCGTGCAAACTCTCCAACCAAGAGATTATGCAGCTAGATTGCGTTTTTGCCGACAAATGCTGGCAAAAATCGAAGAAGACCCGCAATTTTTTAATAAAATTCTGTGGAGCGACGAGTCAACATTCAAAAGAGATGGATACATGAATCTTCATAATTTACACGGTTGGGAATTAGAAAATCCCCATCTTATGCGTGAAGATAGATCCCAATACCAATTTAAAATCAATTATTGGACTGGAATATTAAGTGGAATAATAATCGGGCCATTTGAATTACCGGGGAATTTAACAGGGCAAAGTTATTTGGAGTTTCTTCAAAATGATCTCCCCAATTTATTAGAAGAAGTGCCCGAGGAGCTGAGGGGACTCCCTCGCACGAACATGCACGAACAGATACAGCATAATGCGCAGGACAGCCGTCATTTTGCAACCAATATGACTATATTGGTTGCAAAATGACGGCTGTCCTGCGCATTATGCTGTATCTGTTCGTGCATTTTTAAATAACACGTACCCAGATAGATGGATCGGGCGGCTAGGGCCAATTTTGTGGCCTCCACGTTCACCGGACCTAAATCCATTGGATTTTTTTTATTGGGGCTGCCTTAAAGAGGAAGTATACTGTAAGCCTATAAGGTCTTTAGAAGAATTAAGAAGACGAGTCAGAGCAGCCGCATCAAAAATTAGTGAACGACGGTACACAAGACTGCTCCGTAGATCATTTATCCGTAGATGTAGGGCCTGCATAAGAGTGGGAGGCCGGCAGTTTGAACATTTATTATAAACGAATGATAATAAAGTGTTGTTTATGTTAAATGTTGTTTTTTATTAATCCCCAAAGTTCAGGTACAATTAAATTTAAAAAATGTTCCCATATTACAAATTTTGATATTTAGTAAAATTTTCTCCTTTTCTACATTAATCGCAATAATTCACTATTTATTGTAGATACATTTATGAATTGTACCATTATAAAATCTACTTGAAAGTGACATTATTTTAAAATTATTGGCCACTCATGTATTCATACATTTTTTTTATACCCAAGATGTTTAAACATAGTTTAAAAAATAAATTTTGCAAAGTTTTTCTAAAATTAATTAATTTGCTAATTTTTTAATAAAAAAGTGCAATAGCTAGTCATACTATTGACTGTTTATCTATTAGCATAGTTCGTGTATAATAATAAAATAACAACAAACCGATGCAATCCATTCATTTCTGATCGTAGTGTTCATAAAAGTAAAACAAGGTAAAAAAAATTAGACCTTTCTTTTAAAAAAATCATAACTTAGGTACTACTTATGATATATTTTGTTTCAATTTTTTTTCTGAACGGCCATAAGTTATACTATAAGACATTTCAAGGTTATCCATTCATTACCGGACACCCTGTATAATTGTCAATACCTATTTAGTTTTCTATGATCTACCTTTCTAAATTTACGAAATGAGTGACCAAGCGAACAAGATAAAGAATATTATTATATATTTCTGTCCCATTACTTCCAATCAAGTAAAAGCTTACAAAAAGTCAAGTACTGCGTGAGATTTGAACTCACGGCTCACTGATTCACGCACCTATCTGCACGCGCTTAACCGCTAGGTCATCTTTACACATATTATAACTTTGAAATTATGAACTACAATCAGTTGTTGACGACAATAATTTTGCATGTTTATGTTCTTGGAAATAGAAGGTCTTAAGTCAAACTAAACGCCCCATGCTATTGCTTTGTGAGTTTGCTTATCGACTTTTGGTCGCGACTGTACTTACCTTCTAATTTGTTAATTGAAAGGATAAAATGTAGGTACAGTACCAGGATAAATAGAACACTTGTTTGTGATAGAACTCGAAAACTTATGAATCTTTTAGTTTTTACATTATTATATTTTACATTACCACTAGCTGACCCGTCAGTCGTCCTGTCAAAATTTCAATTTCGATTTTCGGCTGTTCCTTTGGGTTTTTTCTTTTTTTCTAACCACCCCAGTATTGACGCGAACAAAATAAAAAATAATAAAAAATCTAATATGTTGAGCCATTTTCGAGTTTTTGCGAGACTAATGGCACGGCAATTGATTTTTATATATCTTATAGAATATATACAGGAGGCGCTCGGTAATTCGTCGCTCGCCAATCCGGCACACCCAGTAATCCGGCACACACAGTAATCCGGCAGTTAGCGACTCAGGCGACCCGTTCTGTAATCCGGCAGTTAACACAACCGAACGCCGGATTACAGAGCGGTTGTATTGTTCGTGTAATTTCGCTCCCGCAAGCAGAAGCAAGCTAAAATTTAAATTTTTTTGTTAAAGCATCATCTTCCTCTTCCGCAACTGAAAATGTTTTAAATGTTGAACATAGTACTAATGAGACACTACCTATTGATATGAATTGATTGATTAAGCAAACAATGTCGCTAATTTATTTTCTATATACATAAATCTTTTATTTCCCATAGAAATCCAATAATCCGGCAGTTCCACGAATAGAGGAAAAAAATCGTGTGCCGGATTACCGAGCGCCTACTGTATAGGATCACTGGTGATTAGTCACCGATACTTAAACACATGATTGTACTCATGATAACAAACAACTTTTACTATGGAACCAAACCTGAAGAAGCGAAAAAAAATCAGCTGCTCCCTACATTTTCACGAGTTATGCGAACATGAATGTATGGGGTAGTAGGCTTTTTTCGCGGATTCAGGTTTGGTCCCATAGTAAAAGTTGTTTATTATCTTGAGGACGTAGTTTAGCCGAAAGGACTTAACCTACAAAAAGTTATTTTTGAGCTATCAAAGCTTTAAGATTGCGTATTGAATATTGTCACATATATGGGCAAATATACTAATATCTTTGTAGTATCATGGATATTTTTCTAAGTGAAAGAACCAGCCGTTTGAACTTCTTTGGTATATATAACTAATATTATAAAATTAATAATTTTTGACCATGTGGATTGAGCCCTTTCTGCTTAACTACGTCCATACAATCATGTGTTTAAGTATCGGTCACTAATTACCAGTCACCCTATATAAATAGATGACACGCTTGTCAGCTCGAGGAGCCGATTGTCTAAACTAAACTTTTCATTCTCAATCAAAATCAATGCTTTTCTAGTATTCTTGTATTCTTGCCATTTGCTTCTAATAAACTCGCGGAGGTTTTATGCTAAACCATTTATGTTGCAGCCTCTATAGTGCGCGCAAGATCAGTATGCGCGCGGCTGAAATCGGAACTAATCGTATGCCGCCGTCTTAAGAGGCCCACGAAGCTTGCGTAGTTCATACAAACAAAATACCAAAATAATTTGTAAACGAAACATATTCTTAAGGTAGTGTGTATTTATTCCGATTGGATTACATAATATCTAGGTTCCCAAACATATATTTTGAAAGGACACTGATTTGAAAATTTCTATAGAAAACATATTTGTCTCATATTTCCTGTTTAAATCAATGTTCTGATTTAATATATATTTGGGAAACTAGATATACACACTACTTTTAGAATATGTTTGATTTACAAATTATTTTGGTATTTCGTTTGTATGAACTACGCATGCTCCGGGAGCGTCTTAACATACGTTAAGACGCTCCCGGAGCATGCGTAGGAGCGTCTTAACGTATGTCAGGTCAAAATGGTTCTATAAATTCAGGTCTTATATTTCTGTTTCTAACTAAGACCACGTTTCCCCGAGCTAGAAATCTTGATAAACATCTAATACTGCAAGACACAGGTTACAGGTATCATTAAGCACGCCACCAGTCGTGCGCTGACATATCTTGCGCGCACTCTACAGTACATATAAATCAAAACACCTTAATTTCCGAAAGCACACATGTCATAATCGTATTACGCACATACATAGCATACACATCATTGTTTGTTTGGTTAGACAAACACAAAAATTCTAATTATGTCTGTACGTATAATTGATTACGATATAATAAATCACGTCAGGTTAACTTTTATAAATGGTTTGTATGTTTTGAGTCACTATTTTTGCGTCACCAAACTCAGGTGATAATCTGTTTTTACGGTTAACAGACAATAAATATGTGCATGAAATACAAGCTGTCGCAATAATATTATTATTTTTACATTTGTATTAATTAAGTTATTACAATTTATTCATTAACAAAAGATATTGACATTTTATTATGGTTGTGGTATATACTGTTATTATAATTATTTATACCTTAAATTAAAAACTCGCATTATGTATTTTATGAAATAAAATGTGATACAATTAAAGAGCTTCTCATCTGCCTAACCTTTTCCAACGATTTTTGGGTCGGCTTCCAGTCTAACCGGATGCAGCTGAATGAATGTATTTTACTTGTAGCGACTACCTATCTGACCTCTACAACCCAGTCACTGGGTAATACGTGCCAAGACAGGTTGTTAGACTTTCGGACTTCTGACGACCCGTAGCGACTGTCAAAGATCCACGAAAGACAGCCGGGACCAACGGCTTCACTTGCTATTTTGTTACTCATGCTATTAACTTATACACAGCATAAATTTAATATTATTTAATTAAAGAGTACCTACTTCTCTATTAATTAAACCCATTCAATAACCAAAGAAATGGTGTCAACATAGTGACGTTTTCTATTACTTGATTCCAAATTCGCCCTATGAGTGACGATTTTACATAATCCCTCGAGAACTTTGCTTGGCATCGAGTTTACTTCAAAAACGTTTTCATACCGCGTGCATTCAATGCTCGGTTTAAAAATGGAACGAGGCCGAATGAAACCCTTAAACAAAAGAAGGAACGTGCGCGTCCATAAAAACAGCTGTCCGCATTGAAAACCGTCCACTCAATAACAACGAAATCCTTAAAGCTGTATTGCAACTGGAAAATTCCTATATGACAACCCAGTGATAAAGTTAAATGAAATTTTCCGTACCTCAGCGGGAATGTTTCACAGGTCACTTACGTTTTCAATCGACACCAATGTCTCTGTACCCGAATTTTTACAAAAGAGTACGATTTTACGTGTAGAGATTTTATTCTGCATACATTGCAAGTAATGTTTGGTGAAAGTTTCATAGTTATACTTCCAGCAAGCAGTGTATAGCAAGAAAATACTTTCACCGTATTTTTAAAAATCGTGTCGACTAAGAAAGAGGCAACTTCACTACAGACTGTTATCGCTTATAACGTTATATCGTTTATGAGAATTTGTGGAAGAAAACAACCTGGCTGAGCCAAGCCAGGTTATTTTCTTCCTATGACTATGAATTTTTGAAAAGATTGTTATACTTTGCGGGACACTAAATTTATTTTCTTTCTTTCTTTTCTTTCCCATAGGCGTTATAACAATCAAGAAACTTCTATTGTCCCGGAATAAGGCTGATACAAAATAATTGAGAAATACCTCGTTATTTTAAACGCAAAATATTTTTTTATCATTTTATATGTATATTCGCAGATATCATACTGATATATAATAATTAGTTAAAGCAGACAAAACATGAAGAAATTAACAAAAACTCTTGTGTAAACAAAAAGCGAATTCTCACAGCCTATAGACCAATAAAAATCTAGATACTATCAATCTAGCTCAAACTATTTTTCACAAGCTATCTAAATCGAATCGGTAACGACATAGAAAAAGGACTTATTATGTATTTATCCAAAAAATAAATAACGTTTACCGTGAGCTGCGGGTAAATCCTAAGATTTGCCGGAAAATCTTCTAATAAATGGATGTTCGGGATTCCAGTAACGTATGGCTAAAGACACATAGAGACATATTGTCACACTTTACATGTCAATACATGTAAAGGGTGAAAATACCTTTTCTTTATTATATGGCTCCAGAGTTACTATTTGTCAAATTGCTTGTGCTTGCTTATTTGACAGGCCAGCACGGGCCCGTATTATTGACACTTAAGGAGACTACAGAATCTAAACACAAGTTTTATAATGCTTAAAAGTATATGATCTACTCAATCTGCCTAGCCTTTTCCCAACTATGTTGGGGTCGGCTTCCAGTCTAACCGGATGCAGCTAAATACCAGTATTTTACATGGAGCGACTGCCCATCTGACCTCCACAACCCAGTTATTGGGTAATACGATACCCCTTGGTAAGACTTATTGTCAGACTTTCGGGCTTCTGACGACCCGTAACGACTGCCAAAGATCCACGAATAACAGCCGGGACCAACGGCTTAACGTGCTTTCCGAGGCACGGAGGAGTCTCGGTATGTACAGATGGTCACCCATCTACAGACCAACCCCGGCAAGCGTTGCTTAACCTGATGGATCGACCCTTGCAGCTGTTATTATTTAGCCACGAGCTTCTCTGTATATGATCTACTGCAGTAAACAAAATCAGAAAAATATATGATATTCTTCAGGATATAATTATGCTAGTTAGATATTTTGTTGAAAACATAATACAACTAATTTGATACGATAGAAGAAAAAAAAAATCTTTTAACGAATAAAAGCTTTACTAATACTCACAATCACTCTGACCTTTTGCGATAAATTACCAGCAATGTGTCATTGCGCTTCTCTGTCTTTTCTATGCAGTCCGACAGTGACCGCGCAGGTCCTGTAGTCCCCTTAAATAATAGCAGACATTTAAAAACTGTAACTCAAAATCTTCGCAAGCTGTTGTGAGCATTTGCCTATTAGGATTACGAGAACTTCATATGGAATGGCGGTCATAGTCCTGCAAGCTGCTGGCGGAAAAACCCTCCGTATGAAATCTCCGATCCAATCAATCTGCCTAGCCTTTTCCCAACTATGTTGGGTCGGCTTCCAGTCTAACCGGATGCGACTGCCTATCTGACCTCTACAACCCAGTTACTGGGTAATACGATACCCCTTGGTAAGACTGGTTGTCAGACTTTCAGGCTTCTGACGACCCGTAACGACTGTCAAAGATCCACGAATGATAGCCGGGACCAACGGCTTAACGTGCTTTCCGAGGCACGGAGGAATCTCGGTATGAAAAGATGGTCACCCATCCACATACCAACCCCGGCAAGAGTAGCTTAACCTGATGGATCGACCCGTGCGGCTGTTATTACTTAGCCACGAGCTCCTCTGAAATTTCCGATTCATTATACATAAATATAATATCACTGTTATTATTTTAGATTGCCAAGTTTCAATTCAATAAAAATGGTTGAAGAGGGAATAAAATGCAAATAACCCGCACGAAACGAGAGCAAACGAAGATTCTGGAATATTGATCAGACAGATTTAATGTCGCTTGCAAACGATTAAAAAAAATGGTACGTATTCAGATTTGTCTAAGCGAGAAGACTTCGAGATTTATACTAGGAAGGAAAAGTACGAAGTTTTCCCATTAATTAGTTGAGGAAAGAAAAAGAAAAATTGCCAGACGAATTGTTGTCATACTCAGAACAGCAGAATAATTAGGGCTCGATGAACTGAAGCCGTAATACACAGAGTTCCAAGGTTTTTTTTTTTATTATAAAGAATATTATATGAAGCTATAATTATGACGCCGGATAGTACAAAGACATCGAGTTCAATGGCGTGTGATAGGACAGGCTAATTAAGGCCAGCAGTGAAGTTATATAAGCAAATGATGACAATGACAATAAGGGCGAGAATACACATGCCTGTAACGTGCACAAACTTATGCACGTAGCTTGCGTGCGGTGTGCCATAACAACTTCTGATTGGTGAATGTCACAATGGCATACCAGCTACAGCTTCCATAGTTTTGTACAAGCTACAGGCACGTGTATTCCCGCCCTAACACTGAATAGTCTACTTCCAAAACACGCCATTTCAATATCCTAATTACAACAAACTTTAACATTCCCGCACAGCAAGCGACACATCCCACATTCCCCTCTCACAGATAACCACGGAACAAGTTTCTCACAAAGTTTGTGCTACAATTTAACTTAAAATTTCCCTCACAAACTGTGCTAGCCATGAGCCAACAAAAGCAGAAAAACGACATCGTAGTGCTGTGTATGTGGTCGTAAAATTAGATTAGCTTCCCGCCTTGTAATGAACGTTAGAACTGAGGAACAGATGCGACATACTATTAAATAAGTACCATATCTCGGTGACTGCGTCGTTGGCGCTTTAAAAATGGTGGCACAGGTGAGTAAGGGCCGGTTTATTGATCCGTAGTTAACTCAACCAATGGTAAATAGTAAATAATGTTTGTATTTTGGCTAATGTGTTTGCAAAATGCCATTATTTACTATTTTTTAAGATGAATGAGTTATTAGGAATACACTCATGTTAACTCATTCATGTCTAGCCATTCTCATTTAGCCAAAATTCAACCATTACTATGTTTAACCATCTACGGATCAAAAAACATAAGCTTCTTTGATAAATAACTGCAGTTAGATCAAGATGAGGTCTTTGTTTCGGATATTTCGCTTCTGTTATTATATTGCGGTAAATGTTGTGTTATTATTAGAGATCGGATAATCGGATGCATATTTACAAGTAAAGTAATTGTTAATATGGAATGGGCTTTTGTATCTAAAATATCCCAGGATTCCGGGATTGACCAATTTAGAGTTCTGATTACAAAATAGAATGTATATTTAGGTACTTGCGTTCAGGTGTTAGCTAATAGGATTGCATTTTTCTAACGAAAAAATCCCGGCATCCCGGGATCGACAAATTTAGAGTTCTGATTATAGGATCGAATGTATATTTAGTTACGGTCAGGTATAGAATGCACTTTTCTATCGATAATAAAAATCTTGCTATTCTCGAATTGATAAATTTTGTAGTTTTTAACTATGGAATCGAATACTAGTTTATGTTATAAAGTAGGTTGCCAAACTTGCATAGCAAACGTCAGGATAAGTAATGTTAAAAATCTATTTCAAGTAAACAAGCATACGAATAGTTATGTGATCCACCAGGATCGTATTTTTAAATAAATAATACCACATATATACATAAAAAGTCTTTTCCAGGCCTTGTATCCGATTTGTAGGGCATTCCTGGATATTCCGGAATCTCGGGATTTAAATTAAGAAAAAAAAACTAAGAAGCCACTTCCATAGTATCTTAGCCAAAAATTTACTTTAGGTAATATGCATCCGATTTTCCGATCTCTAGTTATTACACATTCTCGTTTCCAAGAAAAACGTACTGTTTGCCAAGTCTTATATCTTTAAAGTGAAGGTGTACCACGTTGCTATTGGTCAGTATAACATAGATGTCTGTTGGTAAGCAACGATTAACTTTTAGGGCAGGTCCGAAAAATTAGGGTGACTGCTATAGTAACTGGCCACGCTTTAGTAACTGTAGTGCTATTCTGTACAAATCTCACCGTGAACACTTAGGTGAGGTGAGCGTGGAGTGAGCTGTCAATAGTTTCAACACCTAGCATCTCGAATGACAACTCACTTCACCTAAGTTTTCACGGTGAGATTTGTACTGAATATACTGGCTGGCTACTCCTAAAATAGAGGTTAGTAGATATAAGGTAAAGCAAGAAAGCTCATGAATGAAAAGGACGAAAAATATTGATTTATCCTTCATGAGCTTGCTTCTTCTTCAAGTTTCTACCTCTTTTTATGTGTGGCCAATTACTATAGCAGTCACCCTATGTAGCCAAAATAAATTCAGAAAGAACGGCAAAAAAGTGCATTAACACTCATTAGTCTCCAACACACGTGTTTTATATTCTGTACGGAAAATTAAAAGTAACAAGCTGTTGCTTTTTTCAGAGAACCTTTTAAAAACGTTTTACGAGACTCACATTTTTTATTAAAAATAATAATGCCGTGCTAACTTTGTTTACCCTCCTTTTGAGGCTATCAGATAAAAATAACGACGTGTAAACAAAACACGCTTTTCATTAGAAAAGGCGCAGAACTTTTTAAAAATACTAAATAAACGCTTCACCCGTAGCTTTTATACAAAAGTGACTTACTCAAATGAATGTGAATAGGTCTCTCAGAGGCCTTTCAATCCATATTCCATCAGATTTAGGATTTAGTTCGCTTACGTTTGCATAAGCTTTCGAAGACTTGCAAATATGGATAACTCTGGGATATGAGATTGAATTTTACTTGGCACAGACATGCCTCAGTGCCATTAAATGATTTTAGAACAAAAAAAGGTCAAGCATGCGCGTAGTCGTAGTCAATCTGCCTAGTCTTTTCCCAATTATGTTGGGGTCGGCTTCCAACCGGATGCAGCTGAATACCAGTATGGTATATGGAGCGACCTCCTATCTAACCTCCACAACCCTTTTACTGGATACACGACACCCCTTGGTAAGACTGGTTGTCAGACTTTTGGGCTTCTGACTACCCGTAACGACTGTCAAAGGTCTACGAATGATAGGCGGGACCAACGGCTTAACGTGCTTTCTGAGGCACGGAGGGCTCACAATATCTAATGGATGGTCACCCAACCTTCGACCGACCCGTCAGGCTGTTATTACGTAGCCACGAGCCCCTAACAAGAATGCACGTAGTATCTAACCGAATTATCTTAGTTAAAGATACCTATTTGTGCCTGTTTGTACTCATTTGTGATTCTTTATTACGACGTAATGAAACCGAACCATTTTTGAAGAAGCTGATAACTGGTGATGAAAAGTGGATCACGTATGACAAGAACGTGCGAAAAAGGTCGTGGTCAAAGGCCGGTCAGGCTTCACAGACTGTGGCGAAACCCGGGTTCACTCGCAACAAGGTGATGCTGTGTGTGTGGTGGGATTGGAAGGCCATTATTCATTATGAGCTGTTACCACCAGGCAGGACCATCGATTCTGAACTCTACTGTGAACAACTGATGAGATTAAAGCAAGAAGTTGAGAGAAAGCGGCCGGAATTAATCAACAGAAGGGGTGTGGTTTTCTGAACTTCAGTTTAATGCATCAAAGTTTGGCCTGAAAAAATGACATTAAGTTTCGTTCCAAGATCACAAAAACAGGAACGTGTGCCAATTTGATATTACGTAAGGTGCACTTCGATTCTCTCGGTTTTTATAGCCGAACTGTCATAGTTAACTTATGTATTACTAGTTCAATCAGCGTTACGTACTCTTTTTAACCGACTTCCAAAAAGGAGGAGGTTATATGTTCGACTTTATGTATGTTTTTTTTATGTATATTCACCGATTTCTCCGACAATTGGAGACCGATTTTGAAAATTATTATTATTATTTTTTTTTTTTGTTTGAAAAGGTACTCGCTCGAGGTGGTCCCATTGTCATCAAGTCAGAATATGATGAGGAAATCGAGGGAAACCCTCAAATTTTATAGGCACACCTATAGCGATTTGGGTATTTTTTAGAGTAACTCGTGCATCTGCTCTCGGATAGCACCATTTAGTGAAGTGGAACTGATGATGAAGACCACAGATGGCCATCAGATCTATTTAATAAAAAGTATTCCATGGGTTGCGATTCGATTACTTTAATAGGGTTGCTAAGCAATTTATGCTCATCACAAAGCATAAATGGAGAAGTGGAGCTGATGGTGATTTCAGCGTCGGCTCCAGTTCTCCTGGATCTTACTAGGAGAACTCCTTAACAGTCCTTTTTTTTTGGAAGGGAAACCATCAAATAACTTCTCCCGCTCTGGGCGGAGCGGGAGGGCATGTCAGACTTTTGCTGACTAAAACCCACCCGTGTTCCTTCAGTTGCCTGTGCCAGGGCCACGGTAACTCTGTCAAACAACCCGCGTCCCTGGCAGGCATCGGTCCTAGCGGACCCCTTCAGCTAGTGCTGACATCTCTTTGAGGCGCGCGTGGAAAACAACGCGCCGTCGACCCGGGCCTGGTCCGTATCGGACGGCGAGCTACCCATTGCTCACCATCCGCAAGCCCGTGCCTACGGTGACCGGGTATGGGCTATCAATTCCCGACACCCAGAACGTCTCCTGCGGCGACTAGGGGCGTGAGTGCGCAAAGATTGCCTCTCCCTCACGCGGTCCGCCTCCTCCTTCGCGAGCATAACTGCTTCGCAGAAGGTGACAGCTTTCCATGCTCTATCGCTCCGTACTATGGTCTGGACCAGGGACGGACGTGAGAGATCGCCGCCACCGATCGCCTCCGCGAGGACGTGGCGGTGCTCCGCCCAAGCCGGGCAGACCTCCACCGTTTGTTCCACCGTGTCCTCCGGGCAATCCACACAATGGTAAAACCCGGGCGTTTCCTCCCGCCTTATCCGAAACAGGAACCTCCCGAAGCAACAGTGTCCGGTGAGGACCTGCGTCAGACGGAAGGTGACGCGTTTCCAACCACTCCTCAAAGAGGGGACTTATCGCCACAATTGTGGCGTGCCCATCAACTGTCCCTGCATTGGGAAAAGCAATATTTTGTAAAAGGTGATGAGCTGTTGACATTAGGTTACTATAGCTTAGTAGATACATTACAAACTGACCAACTAAAAAGTGAGAAATAAAAAACTTCTATATAAAAAAAAACAACCGACTTCCAAAAAAACACTATAAAGTGAAAACTAACTTTAATTTCACAAGTCGGTGGCAAAGAACTAAAATACAGATGCACAGACACCGACATCCATAACTAAAGTTATTTTTCAGCTTGTAGAGGGTTTTTTGGAAGTCGGTTTTTTTTTAAGTAATTAGTTTTTTACTTTATTTGGACTATTTCAGAGTGTAGATCTTCTATTTCTTTGAAGTCACATATTTTCTTGAGTGGCGGTCGACATTACCTCCGGTCACGTCCGTGTGAGACTCCAAATCTTTGAGTTCTTAGCACTTTGCTCTTGAGATTGAATCATCCCTATTGCTTCTGTCAACAAAAGCAAAAATAGAATTCGGTTTACCTGTGTCAGTCGTATTTATTCGAGGTAATGTCTTCTAATTAAAAGTAAATAGGTAAGAATTACAGTAAAAGTTTACATATCGAAGTAATGAAATTAAAAAGAAATGAATGATCCTCCTCTTTATAAATTACATTTATATTTCTTGTTGCGAACCCAATTAAAAGTAAAATAAGTATTTGTTTAGGATTCACTCGCGACCTTTCATGTTACCAGGCTATACTTATGGAGGTTATTCTACAAAAAGTATTTACTGGTTACAAATAAGGCTGCTAGCTCTTTGGATTTCTTTTTATATATTTTATCTACGTCGCCTTTTAAAATACCTAATACTGCTTATTTGTTTATTGGTCCATCTACAATAGTATTTAATATTATGAATAACCGTGTTGTTAATAAAACTAAAAAGATTGAAATAAAAAAATATTTAAAAAAACAAAAAACCCGACTGCAGAAAAACATTACTCTTTTCAGATATGTGTTTTTGCAGACGGGTTTTTTGCTTTTAATTTTGTTTTTTTTTTCGTTTTAGTTTTTTATATGGACCATTGAGTTTCGTGTATACGTGATGTGTGCTCCAATAAAGCCGTAAGACCTTCTGCCAATTGTTTTACGGCATTGGATTTTATCCCAATGTACCCTTCGACTTGAAATGACACCAGTGCTCAAGGCAGTTTTATGAAATCGTAGTGACACAGATAGTATGACAGCTGCCTAACCCTGAGAACTCCTACTTCTGTATATAGTTTATTCGTGGGGTAACGGTAAGGTCGTCTATAGGAAACTTTTAGTAGAGCACGCTGAGCTCGTTCTACTTTAATTAGTGAGGTCTTACCCGCACCGCCCTACGCTACTATGCAGTAATTAAGAACGGATTGACACAGTGAAAGGTAAATCATCTTTAGAACAGTATCATCAGCAATCTTGCCTAGCTGCTTACATATACGCAGCATTGTTCTAATCCTGCCCTTTAAAGCACTCAGGTTTGCGGACCATTTCAATCTGTTATCTACAATGACTCCTAAATATTTTATAGAGTCAGGTTGTTCGATGTAAGGGCAAGAACACTGGTCGAACAATACCTACAAGAGTGCAGCCGTAAGCAAGCTACTCTGTTAGGGGAAGAGCGTGCGGAAATAGCAAAGTTGATTGCGTCGATTTTTTCTATATTCAACGTCAAAAGATTATGTGGGAGCCAGTTCCCAACAGCCTTTACCCCGCCTTCAACCGCGCATTGTACTTCATCCCATGTTTTCCCAAGAAAACTATCGCGGTGTCGTCAGCATAATGTGAAAATTTTAGCCTGTGGGATGTTCATGCTGCATAAAGTATATAAATAATATAGAGAGTGGGACCCAGAATGCATCCTTTTCCAGAACGATAATGCGTACCGGGCTTAAGCATTTACGTATTACCTACTTAAATAATCCCGCAAAAATTAGTCAAACCACTTAGGTAGTATTCCACATAGTTGTAAAGTTGGAGCAGTTTGTGGCTATCTAGGCATTCGGGCATCTCCGGAGTTATTCGGAGTACACTTCGCGAGTTTGTCCATGGCACGTACTTACACTTCCGGCTTCAGAACTTTGCCCACACTGTGTGAGCAGCTTATACTAACACATACCTAATACAAAGTTGTGTGTGCCGCAAATGTAAAGTACTCGAAACAATCTGTGGGGCATTTGCGTGATTGTAATTGGCGTGCATTTGAAAAAAGGTCGTGGTGTATGTGTCGCCGTCAACTAGCTTAGTTAGGTAACCGCCTAGCCTTTTAGCTAAACGGCGCTGCCGCCGCGTTCACCTAGAGGCCTGAATGATATTCAATTATAGGTTAGGTTGGAACTGAGACCAACCACACGCGAGCCGAATTGGTTTCAGTATCTAGCCAGGGCACCCCGACCAAATGGGTTAGGTTAGTTTAGAACTGTGACCAACCGTGCGAGTCGAGCGAGCGAAACGAGCGGTACTTCGGCAGCGGCCGGCGAGCACTACTTTCAAAGGCATTGGCAGCTACAGATGCATATAAGATAATATAGTGAAGTACGTATACATTTTTTTTTTTTTGTGGATGGGAAATCATCAAATAACTTCTCCCGGTCTGGGTGGAGCGGAAGGGCGTGTCAGACTTTTACTGACTAAAACCCACCTGTGTTCCTTCAGTTGCCTATGCCAGGGCCACGGTATCTTTTTCAAACAACCCGCGACCCCAGCGGCATCGGCCCTATTGGACCCCATCTCTTGCTGACATCTCTTTGAGGCGCGCGTGGAACACAACGCGCCGTCGACCCGGGCCTGGTCCTCACCGGACGGCGAGCTACCCACTACTCACCGTCCGCAAGCCCGCGCCTACGGTGGCCGGGAATCGGCTATCGATTCCCGCCGCCCAGGGCGTCTCCTGCGGCGACTGAGGGCGTGAGGCTGCCTCTCCCTCACGCGTTCCGCCTCCTCCTTTGCGAGCATTACCGCTTTGCAGAAGGAGGTGACGGCCTCCCATGCACTCTCGCTCCGCACCATGGCCTGGACCAGGCTCGGACGCGAGAGATCGCCGCCGCCGATCGCCTCCGTGAGAACACGGCGGTGCTCTGCCCAAGCCGGGCAGACCTCCACTGTATGCTCCACCGTGTCCTCTGGGCGATCCACACAATGGTGACACCCGGGCGTTTCCTCCCGCCTTATGCGAAACAGGAACCTCCCGAAACAACCGTGTCCGGTGAGGACCTGCGTCAGGCGGAAGGTGAGGACGCCGTGGCGCCTCTCTAACCACTCCTCAACGAGGGGACTTATCGCCGCAATTGTGGCGTGCCCAGCGCTGGGCTGCGACAGTCGCACTCTCCATGTCGCCATGAGATCCCGCCGGAGCTCTGTCCGCTGTACCGTGATTTCTCGCGGCAGCGGAGTTACGCCCCGGCGTTTCGCCTCCTCGCGCCACTCCCACACGTGCGCAAGGACTTTCGCCTCCAGATCCCACGGCGGCAATCCGGCAAGAAGGCTCGCCACCTCACCGGAGACCGTGCGGTAACCCCGGACTAGCCGAATGGCCATGACCCTCTGGGACGCGTTCAACCGGCGGACTGGCCGCAGCCTCAGGGAACGCGCCCACACCGGTGCCCCGTAAAGGGCCATGGACCGCACGACCCCCGCGTAAAGCCTCCGGCAGGAGGCGTTTGGACCACCTAGATTGGGCAGGAGCCGCTTCAAGGCAGCGCCAGCCCGCTCCAGTCTGGGAGCCAAACGTCGGAAATGCTTCACGAAGTTCCACCGGCTGTCGAGGACGAGTCCCAGGTACCTCATTGTCGACTCGACTCCGATGCGAACCCCTCCTACCGTTATTTGGGAACCCGACGGTGGCGCATTCCGAGGACCATGAAAACACATGGCCTCGGACTTGTGCAGGGCCACCTCGAGTCCCAACTGCCGGATCCTCTCAACGACTATCGCAACCCCGCGTGTCGCTAATTCAGCCGCCGCCTGGTGCGACCTCCCCTGCGCCAGGACCAGCGTGTCGTCAGCGTAATATACCACGCTGACGCCGCTAGGGAGGTCGGCGCGCAGCACCCAGTCGTACCCGATGTCCCACAAATACGGCCCCAGGACCGATCCCTGTGGGACACCGCACAACATCTCTCGCCGGTTCCACTCTCCCTGATGACCGGGGTAGATGACGGCCCTATCCGTCAAATAGGCCTCAACCACTCGACAGAGGTAGGTCGGCATCCGGTGATACCGGAGTGCCTCCCTGATGCAACTCCAAAGTACGTATACCTGCCGGTAACTGTTTTCCCATCTGATGTTAGGGACTGACAGTTCACTTCAAACTCGCTTCGCCCAAGTTTTCACGGTGAGATTTTTACAGAACAGATTTTTATACAGAGAATTTCTATGCGAGTGGGCTGTATAAAAAAGGAACACGGAATGGAAACTCGATCTTGAAAGACGTAGCGTAACTAAAAAGAGACTTGTGCCTAGCTTTGATCTGCGAGGGCGAATCGATGGATTGATTTCGGGATTAAAATGTGTTTCATGTGTGTTCATATTAAACACAGTCTTGATATGCTTGTAGAAAGTGTATTGTGAAACATTGAGTACAATACATGTTTAATTCCGAACGCTGGTTTTAATTTTTAATCGGCAATGACGTCATTAACGAAAGAATAAGATGTGAACCTTATTTTTAAGCGACTTCAAAAAAGGCGGAGGTTATAAGTTTGTGTGTATGTATTTTCTTTTAATGTTCGTTTATCGATATTTTCATCAATTGTGGACCGATTATAAAAATCCTTTTTGCATTTGGTACAAGCAACATGCGCGGTGGTCTCATATAGATTTTATTAAATTTGCTCGAGTAGTCTTTGAGTTAGCTTCGTTATTACGTATTATTTTAATCCACTTTGTGTATCTTAATGATGTCATACATTATAATACTTCTTGTCGTGCAAATGGTGGTATACGAATTGGGAAACCGACTTCCAAAAAAACACTACAAAGTGAAAAATAACTTTAAATTTCGGAAGTCAGTGGCAAAAACTAAAATACACCTGATCCGACTTCCGAAACTATAGTTACTTTTAACTTAGTAGTGTTTTTTGAAAGTCGGTTGTAATTTTTACTGTGTAATTTTTTTTTATATTTTAGAGTATATTTTACAATGCTGCAAACTGACTTCATTAAATAATAAGTAACAAAAACAAAACTAACTTACCTTAAAAAATCACTGTAAAAAATCTATGAACCAATCTGTACAGCTTTTTTCTTGTCTGTGGCATCGCTTGGGCCCTATCAGAATACCAGCGCTGCGGTATGTATTTAAATATCGCAGCTTTATGCTGAGATAGGAGCCTTTTTGGCCTCGCACAGGTATGGTTTCTTTTTTATATTTTGTTAATTCTGTATTTATTTTTTTTTATGTTAATTTTGTTAGTTTCCTATAGCTCTTTTTTTACTGTTTGTATTTCCTGTGCGTGTCCCAAATAAAATATTTTTCTTTCTTCTTTCTTTCTAAATAATAAGTAACAAAAACAAAACAAAATTACCTTAAAACAATCGCTGTAAAAAAATATGAACCAATCTGTACAGCTTTCTATCCACTTCATTTATTGCAGTTTTCATATAATCCTCCATCTGTTGGGAGTTTATTTTCAATCTCTGACAGCCGCTCCAGAATACGAAAGAGTACGAATCGCTACCAGTGTCGATATTGAATACAAATAGTCTACCATCCACTCAAAGATTTAATTCTTCGTTTTTCTGTGCGAACTTTCATTAAGAGATACTTGAGCTGGTTTTTCTTTGTAAGAAAATTGGAGTAAGAGGTTTGTGTGATGGTAGTATCAATTTATCGACGAAAAGATGAGAGATAGGTAGGTCAAATTCAATTTGGTCATTTACTGGTGGTAGCATTATCTATTACTATGATGGTTATAGGTACCTAATATGATGCGTAAATCGCCTTCTTATGCCATCGAGGCCTGTCGCGACCTGTTCCGAGCATTGCACGGATCATCCCATACATCACTCGATCGGACGGGCGACGACAGGCCACCGCAGGCCAACTGTTCCCACAGCCTATCGGCCTGGCCTGACGCAGTCTGGCCTGTGAGAAAGCGAGCCGTGGAACCACGGCATTAGACAGCCGTACCTAATGTTAGCAAAGAACGTTCACGTTATAAGATATACACTTATTCGTAAAATAGTATCTGTAGCCGCATTAGTACCTTTTACTTTTACCTACTTTCCAAAAAGTGTATTGAATTCAAAATTGTCTAAATGTAATTTCTTAGAGGATCTGCTCTCTATCTAGAAGTGTCGTTTCGTCGGAGCATAGCATTTGATTTATTTTGAGCACAGTGAAACTACCTGACGTTTACATATTTCACTGCCAGACTGTGTACTCTGAACTATAACTTGCGATTAGTTGGACGTTCTAGCGCTGTCCAAAACTAACTCCGGGTCCTATTATGTAAAGTTCCAAATTCCAATCAGAGATGTGGTTAGGTATTGTCTTTTTGTATCTCTCTTCTTCTCATTGCGCTCTGATTAAAGAAGATATTGGAGCCATTTGCCTTTTCTAGATTTACCAATTAAGAATGAATTTTGAACTTTTTAGCCTGCTACCTTTATCGGAACTTTTTTAAACTCGAGGCAAGCACAATCAAAATCAAATTCATTTATTCAAACTAGGCTAGAATCAGCATTTTTCGAACGTCAAAATTACATAATACAGTCCCCCAAAACGCCCGCCCTTCACCACTTCCTAGTGCTTTAGCTGTGAAGAAGAAGTGGCGCAACAAACTCCCCAGCAGCATAACTGTCTGTTCAGTTAAAAAATTTGATTCTCTACAACACAAGCAAAGACTAGCTCCGGAAAATAACAAAAAGTAAGCTCAGTAAAGTATTTCTCCATAGACATAAAGTCCACAAACGCTAACCTCCTTTACCTCCGATAAATCCCCGCAGTCACAGAAAGAATGGACCTTCACACAAGTGATTCTATTTTCAAAACGCGGCTCGTTCACATACGCCATACATATGGAGCGAAGCCGGAGGTTTGAATCACGACGACAAGCCTGCTTTATGAAATTCTATTTGAATGACGCTTTACAACGCTTTTTCAAACCCACGCACAAAAGACTGCGATGTCATTGAAATTAAAACTTTTCATTGTAGGTACTTTATACTTGAACTTGGTGAATGATATTGTAAACGTGTTTTGAGTTCGCAAAATTCTTTTTTGATATAGGTATAGGAAATGGAATGGAATTCTCTTATTGTGGTCTAAACGAGTTTTCTCTAAGTTATACAAAACGTACTCCAATTTTTATTCAAGACAATTTCGTTTTCGAATTCAATTATAGGTATCCATTTCGGGGTGCCCCAAAATAAGTTAGGAAACTTCCATTGTATTGTAGACATATGATACAAAACTTGACTTTATAAAATCTAGCAATTGCGAATCCTTTTTTTCTTGTAAAATTTTATCTCGTTTTTTTAGCTTTTAATACCTAGATACCACTGCGTAGAAACAAACAAGAATATCATCATCTGCCTAGCCTTTCCCCAGCTATATTAGGGTCAGCTTCCAGTCTAACCGGAAGCAGCTGAATACCAGCATTAGCATAATCAGCCTATAATGTTCCACTTCTGAAACAAAGGCCACCTCTCTTCGAGAGGGAATGGGCCACGAACTTAAACTTAAACCACGTGGGCCCAGTAGGTACTGGTAAGCGGATGTCACATGTCTTCGAAGTTTTGGTTCATGCCGGTATCCTCCAGATTCCTTCACCGTTTTGAGAGCAATGGTAATGAAATAATTTACAGAAAGTATAGTGCCTGCCTGGGTCGAACCCACGACCTACAACTCTGTAAGCCAGGGCCGTTACCACTGGGCCACCAATGCTCTGATCATTTTACATGGAGCGACTGACTTCCACAACCCAGTTACTGGGTAATAAAACCCCTTGACTGGTTGTCAGACTTTCGTGCTACCGACGACCCGTAACGACTGTCAAATATCCACGAATGACAGCCGGGACCAACGGCTTTATGTGCTTTCTGAGACACGGAGAGGTCTTGGTGTGTAAAGATGGTCACCCATCCACGGATCAACCATAGCTTAATCTGATCGATCGACCCGTGCGGTTGTTATTACTTAGCCACAAGCCTTTTAGAAGAGCACGTGCAGATATCTGTGGACTTATTTTTTACTAATAAACATTGTGTATGACTCGTTGGTCTAGTGGTCGCATGCGCTACTGCTGAGCATGAGGTTCTGGGGTTGATTCCCAGGTCGGGCAGCGTTATTGGGCTTTTCCATCTGGAATTTCTCAGTAACAGCCCGGAGTCTGGATTTGTGCCTGGTTGATGGCAATAGTCTCGCCCCCTATTACATGGGACTTAAACATAACTGGCGAAATGTGGGTGTACTATAGGTACACCTCTGCCTAACCCTTTGGGGATTGCAGGCGTGATGTTATGTTATTATGGTATGTACACAGTCTGGCCATAAATACTGTTACAATTAAAAATAAGAAAGATATTACATTTGAATTTGGAATCTGTCATTTCTATACGATTGTTCATTGAGTTTTCTAATTTTGGCGCCAATACATTGTAGTTACAATATTTTGCGATATTAAAATGGAGTGGGGTGATAAAGAGAACCGAATCGCTGTGATTGCATTACACAAAGTTGGTATGGAGCCAAATGCAATTTTTAAAACTCTCCATACGCTTGGTATTAGTCAAATGTTTGTGTACCGGGCTATTAATAGGTACAATGAGACCTCCTCCGTTTGTGACAGAAAAAGATCTGGCCGTCCACGTAGTGTTCCTACGAAAAAAGTGGGCAAAGCAGTAAGGGAAAGAATTCGAAGAAATCCTGTCCGAAAGCAAAAGATTTTAATCTCGGGAGATGAAGATAGCACCCAGAACCATGCCGCGTATTTTAAAAGATGACTTAGGACTTGCAGCCTATAAGAGACGAACTGGTCATTTTTTAACTGATAATTTAAAAAAGAATAGGGTGGTAAAATCGAAACAACTACTGAAGCGGTACGCAAAGGGAGGTCACAGAAAAATTTTGTTTACGGATGAGAAAATCTTTACAATTGAGCAACATTTTAACAAACAAAATGACCGTATTTATGCTCAAAGCTCTAAGGAAGCTTCCCAATTAGTCGACAGAGTGCAACGTGGGCATTATCCGACTTCAGTGATGGTTTGGTGGGGTGTTAGCTATGAAGGAGTGACTGAGCCATATCTTTGTGAAAAAGGTATCAAAACATCGGCACAAGTGTATCAAGATACCATTCTTCATTCTTGAGAAGGTAGTTAAGCCCCTTAACAACACCATTTTCAATAACCAAGTATGGTCCTCGGCGCCGGGTCATAAAGCTCGGTCCACGCAGTCTTGGTTGGAAGTGAACGTTTCGGACTTCATCAGAGCTGAAGACTGGCCGTCGTCTAGTCCCGATCCTAAACCGCTGGATTATGATTTATGGTCAGTTTTAGAGAGTACGGCTTGCTTTAAACGCCATGATAATTTTGAGCCCCCTTCTACCACCGGACATCTAGACGCACTGCCAGTTACCATCCCTACCTGGTTGCTATTCCACCAATTCGCACTAAGCGCTTCCAAATGTCTTTTATAATGCGCACAGCAAAAGAGTGGAACTCACTACCTGCGTCTGTGTTTCCGAACGTATACAACCCTAATCTCTTCAAAGTGAGAGTGAACAGGCTTCTTCTGGGTAAGCTCACTCCATCGTCGACTTTGTCTCTGTCACCTCTGACCTAGACTAGAGTCAAGAGCAAACCCATCACAAATAAAATAAAAAAAAGTGTCCCTAAAACAATCCATACGATTGGCAGTGAAGAATTTACCCATGGAAAGAGTGCGTGCTTCTATTGATAACTGGCCTCAACGTTTAAAGGACTGTATTGCAGCCAATGGAGACCACTTCGAATAAGCTTTTTATATTTTAAATTGTTTTATATTTATGTATTAAACTAAAACACTGTAAAAGTAATAAATATAATTTGCAATTAAAAAAAAATGTTTTCTTCGTGACAATATTTATGGCAAGACTAGGTATATCATTCTATGGAAGTTAGTAAATCAAAGTCTATTCTACCAAAATCCTATCGTTTCCATCAACATCAATATAACTAGTAGAAGAACTACGTCACAAAACATTTTTGGCGTTTCGCGAGCAACTTAAACAATCAGTGAGCCAACTCATCTAAAAGTTACTGTGCCAATAAATGTTGCAGACCTCGGTGGAGGCTGAAATAAGCCGACAATGTTACTGTACGTATTTATGTAGGAACATCTGTTTTTGTTGAATGAATCTTTTTTTTTACGTTCATAAAATTTATATATAACTCGGTAGGTAGGTACAGTGAGGGGCTCGTGGATAAATAATAAGAGCCGCACGCTTCCTACGGCTAGTTCGTGGATGGGTTACCATCCATTACATATCGAGACAGTCGTTAGTAATTCATAGAACTTTGACAGTCGTTACGTCAAAGACCGTTAGTCAGAAGCCCAAAACTCTGACAACCAGTCTTACGTTTGTTATTGCAGACTATTGTTGCTTTTTTTTTTCAGTTCTTCCAGTCGGTTGACTGCATCTTTTACACCTGTTTTTTTCTACCTGAAGGAAAACCTTCAGGAATTTATCAGTAGTAGCCCGGAGTCTGCATTTGCGTTCGGTTGATGGCAATAGGCCGCATATAATTTTTTCTCGATTACGATGTTGGTCTCATGGAGAAAAATGTTCAGTTTGATGGTCTGTACCACACCCTCAAAGACCACACCTTTCTGATACACCCACGTACACGTATTTACGCAGTGAACATTAGTTAGTTTTTGTTCAATCTTTTTTCATTTATAAAAGTTATGTAGGAAGTTACAATGCTCTATTTCATTACTACTTCCATAAACCTAACAAGTTTACAAAGTTCTTGAATCAGTCATTTTTATACATACAAGTTATAAGTAGTACCACAGATTAGTACAGATGGCATACTCCGCAAAATCATTTAAATAAAAAGCGAATCTCGTTACAACACAATAAAGTGCAATTCAGGTTGCACAACGCTTATTACCTACAATTATATTCACCTACAAGTTCCCTCTCTTTCTAACGCGTAACCTTTTATACCTTCTGACCGCGGCAGTCCTACTGAATTGGTCCAGTGAGATAGGCCCGCCGCGTACGGGCTCCGCAGTTTAGGTATAAAGCTACAAAGCTTCATACCTAAACTGCGGAGTGTCCCATCTGTATTAATCTGTGGTAGTACATAGTTAGTTCGTTACAAAGCTGTATTATGTGTGTTTATACGTGGGTATATAAGAAGGTTATGTTCCTTTATAATAAACTTTACTTGCCAAAATAAAATCAAACGAGTTACCAAAGTTCCTCTCGTTTAAGTATCAATTCTTTCTTCTTCTCTCCTACCTTGGGTAAATAAAAGTTTTGGCTCGGTGGGTACCGCACATCCTTACAGATGCCAGTCGTGCAGTCCGTGTCGCTATCTGTCAATCACTTTTGCTGCGACCCTGACGTTAAGAGTTTTAGTCTGATCTGGTTACTGAGTCTTCTTCTCTCCTACCTCCACGAGTGATTCAACAATATTGGCACAATCGTGGTAAAAGGATAAGCCATACACTAGCGGGGTAATTGCGTAATACATTTTTTATACAAAAGCTGTCAAACCGCCATATTTATTCCTAAAATAAAAGTTATCTGACGATTGAAAAATTTGCCCTTAAAGTAGGAATGGATTTTATTTTGACAGTTCAACAAAATTCATTGCGTTATTGAGCAGACAAATTCTTCGAACATAATGAAGCAATGGATTAGCAATATGCTTCAAAATCATTCAGATTGTGTACACAATCCTACTATCCTACTAATTATATAATATTATAAATGCGAAAGTTTGTATGTTTCTTACTAAATCACGCCAGAACGGCTGAACGGATCTAGATACAATTTGGCACAGAGATAGATTATAGTCTGGAATAGCACATAGGATACTTTTTATTCCAGAAAAATGCACGGTTCCCGTGGGATAATTTCCAACATCCACGCAGGCGACGCCGCTGGCAAAAGCTAGTTAATAATAATAAATATAATAGTGGGTTACGCAATCAGGGTGCAGATTGGTAGCACGAATAAAATTCCAGGGCACGATTTTCTAGAGATCTGAAACACAGAAATCCGTGGTACCTATTCCTTATCCACTTTTGCAACCCTAATAATATAGGTAGATGCATGTGTTATATTTTATGTGATCGCATTGTTTCCCTCTACACATAATACACTAGCTATAATAATAATAATATCCTGGGACATTTCACACACGGTCATCTAATCCCTAACTAAGTAGAGCTTGTACTATGGTAACCAGATAACTGATACACTACTTTTTTTTTTATACATACTTATATAAGTAACTACACCCAGACTCAGGACAAACAGACATGTTCATGCACACAAATGTTTGTCCTGGGTGGGAATCGAACCCACGACCTGCGACATGGTAGGCGGTATCTTAATCAACCACGCCATCTGACCTGTCTAAGTAGGGGAAGTACGTACAAAATGATATACTGTTTTATTTTTGGGTCATATCTCTTTATTAGTCAATCACAGCACATTCATATTGTAGGTACACCAGTAATTTATGGCTTTATACCTATGAATTCTAATTGGTATTTAAAAGATAAACAAACTAGAAAAAATAAGAAAAATAGTTTTAATTGAGATCAACGAAAATCCATTTTGTCCATATGCTACGGACTAAATGACATACACGACAAAAGTCATAAAATTAAAGGCAAACCTCGCAAATGAATCGCTTGGTTCGTTTAGACACGTCCGCGCAAGAAGCGCGGGCCCAATGCGAACAACTTAAACGCCGCAACCAGTCTTCTCCAGGTCTTGACCGGGAAAAACTAATTTTCTATCACATCAGGTGGAAAAGTAGGTTTCCAACATCCTAGACCCTTTGCACTAGACTCCAAAGTTTTGTTACTATTCGAAGCATGTCTCATGAGAGTTGCTTGTGGCACCCCAAATGTTTTGGACGCCATTTTATTACTGCGAACTGCTTCTATAGCTTTACACAACTATACACACCTATGTAATTTCGTCCGTTACCTATGTATATGATTTTGACCATATAGCGTTATAAAAAATCAAAACTCAAGAATAAATGCAGAATGAATATTATTTATGGAAAAAGTTATTCAAATGCAACAATAAGTACATAAGAGGTGCAATAAATGTACACGTAAGGTAAAACCATGAAAAACATCATATTAATACAAAAATCTCCCTGCAATAAACAAAAACTCGTAACCTACGAGTAACAATGTTTGTCGTCGGCCATGACACCCGAACGAAAGACAGGCGCGAGTTCACGTTTTGGCAGGTTTGTATGAGCCGGTAGAGGAACGTGATATATGTAGGCTATGTAGGCTATGTAGGCTAGAAGCGGCAAAATTTGAAATATGATGCCTGTGTCATTTTGTCCGTATATGTCATTTTGCACGTACTTCCCCTACAGAGTCCATCCACTTAAGTCCATCAATCATGGCCCACTGTGTACACCACTCATCCGTCACCTTATTTTTTCTCGATACTGACAAAAACGTTTATCGATGATGTTGACGACATATCGAAAGCCGATAGTTAAACATCTACGTATACATGAATAAGTAACAAACAAAAAAAAAATCCTTTTACATTACTTTCGCACATTTTGTATGAACTTCGCATATTACATACAAGCCGCACCGAGCTATTTTGTATTGAAATGCGATGCGATGCAGCCTGACGCGGCTGTAATGTGCGCAGCTTTAGCAAGCAAGACTGCTCCCTCATCTGAGCATTCGCCTGTAATGTAACATTTCAGATTCGATGTTGAGCATTACATTACAATACTGCCTCCCTGACTGACGAGCGTTCACCTACAATGTATTATACCCACACGCATTGGTGTTACGAGTTGTATCAAAATATTACACATTGTATCATCAAATTGCGCACAGTAATGCTCGGTTCTCCTCCCTCACTGATGTTCTCGACTCTGTAACGTTACTTTACAAGCGAATGCTCCAAGTGAGGGAGCACCTTTAAAAGGGAATGCTCCCGGTGAGGGTGCGCCTTTAATTCAACTTAAATTAGGTACAGATAAAGCAATGCATTCTTCCGTAGATAAATATGTGGGCACTTGAAAAAGTTCAGTGCCACACTACACTTTTAAATAGCTCAAAATTATCCTAAAAAACTGCCGAAAAACATTATAAAAAAGTAAGTACCTCAACCTATGACCTTCCGAAAGACCCTAATACAGTTATGGCCACTAAAATAAAAACTTTACAGCGGGATCTTTACGATATAGGACATTAAGTTTACACTTTATTAAGGTCACTTTATGAATTGCCAACAGCTTGGATGGCTACTTACGGCCCATAAATCCTGCACTCCAATGTAGTACAAGTACTTAAGTCACTTGTTTTATACTGAATTGTTTAGTCAGTTCCGGATTGTTTGGCAAACAGTCGAGTATATACTCGTACGTACATTCTTAAATAATGCACTCGGGAATTGTCAGTGTCTTAAGTGGCGGAGAATCTTTTAGAGTAGTTTCCTGATTTTGTCTCATGAGTATCTCAAGAATGCCTTCAGTTTTTCTCAATTTGGTTGGCCTATAATGCTTTTATTTCTACATACCTAGGTACTTTCTCTTGAGTGATATTAAGCCTACTATCCTACTTAATATTATAAATGCGAAAGTTTGGGAGGGTGGATGGAAAAACTACTGAACATATTTTGATGAAATTTGACACACAGATAGTTTATAACCTGGATTAACACATATACTTTTTTTTCCCATATTCTTACGGGTTCTAGACTTACGCGGGTGAAACCGCGGGGCGCTGCTACGAGTAGTAACTAAGTATATGTGATTTTAACTTGTATGATCTATTTACATAATTTTACCTAAACCATGATAATTTGTTGTGCAGAAAACATTAGAATAAACGTAAATTACAACAACACAACAAAAACAACTTAATTTCTCGGACACAAACTTATCATTGTAACTGTCTTTTAGTAATTCGTAACATTATAATGTCATCATTAACTACTAACTAACTACTTTCAGACAGGAGAGCTATTAGTATTGGCCTCGCTGCACCAATCAAAACAAACTTCATCCATCAGAGCTGTGCCTAATTCAGCTGCATCCAATACGGAAGCTTTGGATAACGGGAATTGTGTACGTTGACCGATTGACTAAATATCGATCGAAAGTGATTTAGGAGTAGTTACAGGAGAGTTTCAGGATGTCAGCAGAGCAAAAGCTTTTTTTTTTTATTGGTGACTGCTTCGGCTCTTGACCTCGAGCACGCCTGATGGAAAGCAATGGATAAGGTCTATGATGGAACGAGCGAGTCTAACCGGATACAGCCGAATATACATGTATTTTACATAGAACGACTGCCTATCTGACCTCCACAAATTAATAATGGTAGAACTATGATATTTACTGTTTTAACATCAATCGATAAGGAGTGAAAGACATTATTAGGTACATTTTAAGCAAAATATTGAAAATCCTACTAATATTATAAATGTGAAAGTTTGTGAAGAAGTTTGTTACTCAATCATGCCAGAACGGCTGAACGGATCAGGATGAAATTTAGCACAGAAATAGCTTATAGTCTGTAAAATCACATAGGACACTTTTCATTCCGGAGAAATGTACGTTTCCCGTGGGATAAATGATAAATGATTTTTATTTCTGTAAGTAGGTTTGTACAAACACTTTTACAAGTCAATCATGTTTTTTTTTTAAACTAGATGAAGTCGGCGTTTTCTATCTGACTACTCTGAGAAGAAAGGCCGAAACAAACTCAGAGGTCACAGTCTCTTATAAAGTCCAGACATAATCTTGGTCACTTCATGTAAAGACCGTGTAGATTGATGTCTGAAATGGTCTTTTGAGGAAAGAACCACACAGATTGAGAGGACCTGTCCAGTCAGTGCACGCATTTGTCAGTAACCGCGCAGCTCAACTCAGAACTTAAGGAGCTCAACGATTCGACGAACAATACCAAAGAAAGGACATTGGGGTAGGCCGCATAAATTACTCAAACTGCCAGACCATGATTAAAAATAACTGAGAGAAAAAATAAAACAAACAAAAAAAAGCAATGACCTACATAGTCTTCACATTCACAATAATTAAAATAATATAATACTTTACAAAGTAAATATTCATATCAACATTCAGGATGCAAAAATAAAACGAGAAAAAAGAAAATTTGGAGCAGTTCAATGTCCTCAATATAATCTTTAACGGTATAAAAAGCTTTTTGACACAACTTGCGTTTAATTAATGATTTGAATTTATTAAGGCTTAGATCTTGAACGTGGCTTGGAAGTTTATTATAAAAGCGTACACCTTGTTGGAGGTACAACAAGTTGTGTTTGTTCGTAGTATTTATATTGTGGATATCACTGTATTTTTTAAACAATTTAATGTTTTTATGGGCATATAAAAGATTTTCAAAAATGTACTGAGTAGGCAAAGTCATTATATTAATCTTCAGTACCCGCGGACGCGGGCGCCGCCGCCGCCCCCGCTCGCGCCGGTCCGGCTTCGTGCAGTTCATGCTCTAATACTCGTATCGTGGGTGCGATCTCTGAGAGATTGTCTCGGACTTAATTTATAAATGCATCGAACAGCTCTTTTCTGCAAAACAAAGATAGTCTGAATGTCGGCTGCATTTCCCCACAACAGAATACCGTACGACATTACACTATGAAAATAGCTAAAGTACACTAAACGGGCTGTCTCTATGTTGGTTAAGTTACGAATTTTCCTAACAGCGTATGCTGCGGAGCTTAGTTTTTTTGACAATTTATCTATATGTGGGCCCCACTGAAGCTTAGCATCCAAAGTTAAGCCCAAGAATACTGTACTATCTTCAGGATTCAATTCTTCGCCCTTTATCAACACGTTAGTTTTCACCTGCCTAACGTGAGGTAGCGTAAACTTAATGCATTTGGTTTTTTTTTCATTAAGGAGTAAATTATTAACATTGAACCAGTGAGATCGCTCTGTTTACATCGTCAGTAACCAGCTGCTGACGTTTAAGTTTAAACAAAAGTGAAGTATCATCCGCAAACAAAACTATATCATGATTATTCTTTATGAGGTAGGGCAAGTCGTTAATATAAATAAGAAACAAGAAAGGACCAAGAGTTGAGCCCTGTAGGACCTCCATTGTTACTATAGATCCGGGCGATCTTTTTCCATTAACGTCAACGCTCTAAATCCTATTACTCAAGTATGAAGTAAGAAGATCCAGAGCGGTGTTCCGGATCCCGTAATGGCGGAGTTTCCTAATTAACGTTTCATGAAGAACGCAATCGAATACCTTGGACAAATCACAAAAGATGCCCAAGGCATCGCATTTGTCTTCCCATGCATTATAAATATTTTTTTTTTTTTTTTTTATTTGTGATGGGTTTGCTCTTGACTCTAGTCTAGGTCAGAGGTGACAGAGACAAAGTCGACGATGGAGTGAGCTTACCCAGAAGAAGCCTGTTCACTCTCACTTTGAAGAGATTAGGGTTGTATACGTTCGGAAACACAGACGCAGGTAGTGAGTTCCACTCTTTTGCTGTGCGCATTATAAAAGACATTTGGAAGCGCTTAGTGCGAATTGGTGGAATAGCCACCAGGTAGGGATGGTAACTGGCAGTGCGTCTAGATGTCCGGTGGTAGAAGGGGGCCGGTGGAATGAGGTCATGGAGTTCTCGGGCACACTCTCCGAAGTACAATCTGTAGAAGACCGACAAGCTGGCAACCTTGCGGCGATGAGCCAAGCTATGAAGCTTGGCATCCACCAGTTTTACGTCGCCAATGAGCCTCTTAGCTCTGCGTTCCACCGAGTCAAGCGCGGCTAGTTGGTACTTAGCTGATCCATCCCAAAGGTGACTGCAATACTCCATGCAGGATCGGACTTGCGCTTTGTAAAGGGTTAAAAGCTGTCCAGGCGTAAAGTATCGCTTCACCCTATTTAGGATGCCCAGTTCCTTGGCCGCAGTTTGGGCCTTGTACTCGATGGTGGCGCCGAAGTTGAGACCAGATGTCAACTCCATGCCTAGGAGCTCAAGTCGATCAGTTACAGGAACAGATGTACCCCGAAAAGTAGGAGTTTGGGCGAAACGACTCTTTTTAGCGGTAAAAAGACACGCCTGCGTTTTGGTGGCGTTAAAAGAGACCAGATTATCATCACCCCACTGGGAGACAAAGCTTAAGGTCAAATCTGTCCGCTCTACCATGGCCTCTCTCAAGGAACGAACTTCAGCCCCGCTGGTTTTTGCGCTGGACAAGTATCTCTCTGAAACTGTACTGTCATCTGCATACCCAACAATACCAGGCCGAAGCAGGTCATTGATGTGCAGCAGGAAAAGAGTTGCAGAGAGAACAGACCCCTGAGGAACTCCGGCATCAATAGCCATAAGGTCAGAAGAGCAGCCATCAACAACTACTCTAATCGACCGTTCACTAAGGAAATCTGATATCCAGCTACAAAAATCAGCTGGGATGCCATAAGCAGGAAGCTTGCTGAGCAGAGCAGCGTGCCAGACCCTGTCAAAGGCCTTCGAGATGTCAAGCGATACAGCCAGTGCTTCGCCGTGTTTCTCGATGGCTTCGCCAAAGCAGTGCGTGACATACACAAGAAGATCGCCAGTTGACCGTCCCCGGCGAAAGCCATATTGACGGTCACTGAGAAGATCATTGTCTTCAAGGTAGTTCAGCAACTTATTGTTCAGTACCCTTTCCAAAGCTTTGCACAGAATGGAGGTAATGGCGATCGGACGGTAATGGGCAGGGTCTGCACGGTCGCCTTTTTTGGGCACTGGTTGTACATTTGCAAGCTTCCAGGATTTCGGCACCGTTCTTTTTTCAAGAGAGAGGCGGAACAAACGTGTCAATACAGGAGACAGTTCAGGCGCACACTGCCTCAACACTCTCGCTGGAATGCCGTCAGGCCCGCTGGCCTTGTTCACGTCTAGACTGCACAATACTCTTCGGACCTCTTTAATGTGTACTGCGATCTCCGGCATCGAGGAGTCACAATGAGGTACAGTAGGTGGTTGCTTTGAGCCAGCGTCCAGACGTGAATTGCTTGCGAAGAGAGATGCAAATAAATTTGTCTTCTCAGTTGCAGAGTGAGCCAGCGACCCATCAGGTTTCATCATAGGAGGTAAAGTGGGACGACAGAAATTCGTTTCAACCGCTTTAGACAGGGACCAGAACTGTTTACTACCCGGAGGGTGCGAAGCCAGCCTAGCCCCGATATGTCCGACATGGTCAAAACGTGCCCTACGCAAAACCCGCTTGCAGAACTTGGCGGCAGAATTAAAGGCTCTCTTCTTCGCGCGAACCCTGCGCGCTCTAACTTTGCGGTCGCGGGCCTTGACCCAGGCTTGGTAGGCAGTCTCTTTTCGGGCCTCAGCGTGGGCACATTCTGCATTATACCAAGGCCGGGATTTGTGACCGAGCGGGATGTCGGAGAATGGAATAAAATATTCCATCCCCTGCCGAATCACGTCCGCAACCGCGTCAGCACAGTGCGAGGGGTCACCCGAGGAAAAGCACACTTGCCGCCATGGATAAGACGCAAAAAAGTGCCGCATCTCATCCCAGTCTGCTGACCCGTATCGCCATACTCGCCTCGTGCCTCTAGGGCTCTCATCTGGAGGAGAGCAGGTTGATATGGATTTCACCAGACAGTGGTCAGACGTTCCCAGCGGGGCTGAGACCGATACTGAATGACTGTCCGGATCAGATGCCAGCAGAAGGTCCAAGCAATTGGGTGTATGGCCGTCAACATCCGGTACCCGCGTTGCCACATTCACCATCTGGGTTAGATCTAGCGTTAAAGCAAAATTGCGCGCCTCCAACCCAGCATGGTCAGTTTTCTGGTATGGGAACAACCATTCTTTATGATGGGCGTTGAAGTCCCCCAGAAAAATGAGCTTCGCCGTTGGGTACCGTTGCTGGGCTACGTCAGTCGACTCCACGAGGAAATTAAAGAGCGCTGTTGTCTCCTGGTCACCGCTATGCGATCGGTAGATGCCGATGTAGAGATATTTCTCCACGCCAGTATCCACAAGTAGCCATATGGCCGAGAAACCCCATTTCTCAAAGCAACGGAGACGACGACAACAAATGTCATCGCGGACGTACACACAGACCCCAGCTTGCTTCTTGAACTTGTGTTCAAGAGAGTACCCCGGGTAGTTGAGGTACGCCACGTCCGACGGGGTTGTTATCTTCGTCTCCGTTAGGAAAAACAGGTGCGGCTTCTCGGTCTCAAGGTGGTGATGGACCGAATCGAGATTGGAGTGCAACCCCCTGATATTAGTGAGGTGCACTTTTAGTGGGAGGAAGTGCAGCCGTTGTTTTACCTTATTTTTCTTCGCTTTGTGTGTCATATTGAGTGGAGTTGTTGGGGGAAAAAGTCGACTTGTCGAGGCGCCGCTCAGTGATCCAAGTGGAACACTAGAGCCAACCAAACCTACGGGGAACTCATCTGGAGACTGCGGGGACGCCCGAACCCCCCCGGATATGGCCACCGGGTCCTCCCATCCAGTCGCCGGCTGGCACGGTGGAGCATACCGGGATTTTTCGCGAGTTGGCGGGGCAGCCTTTGGCACGTGGCTGGCGTGCTACTTGGGCCCCCTACTGACTGCGGTCGGCCAACGGCTGGCACCGTGCTTCGGATCCCGCTACCCTCCAAAATGAGTTACCCGGCTAGCCGACTCAGAGACCACAACCGGTGCCAAACAGCGCAACTGACAATCTCCTTCTCCCCCAAAGGCACTGGCACTCCCACACACCGACGGAACACAGCAAGCTGCTTGGCGCCGGACTCCGGTGGGATGGTGGTCGCGAGCCAGGCGGCCCCTTGTGGAGCCTACCACCGCTAAGTGGGATCGTTCAGCCGTACCACAGGCAAGCCTGTGGTGCCGTTGCCCGGGGTGGACCACTAGGAGGTAGATCCCAAAACCACCCCAAAAATATGTCCTAATAGTTAGCAGTAGCAGATAATTTCCAATATCCACGCGGGCGAAGCCGCAAAAGCTAGTGGAAAAATAATTATTTATTTCAATTTATTCATTGTCTGCTTTTACTACACATAACCATAAACTCACGCCTTCTTCCCGTGGGGGTAGGCAGAAACTACGAACGCCACCTGTTACGATCCTTACATACCCTTAACATAAGTTTAATCTTAATTTGGGTACCAGAGTTCAACAAAAGTAGCATTTAAATAGTCTTCTGTGTAATGCTTGTGTTTTTATGTGTGTATTTGACTGCAATAAATAAATATTATTATTATTATACTCCTTTGCCCCATTGCTGCTTTCCTCTTTTGTTATTTTATATAAAATTGCAATACGTAGGTACCTGTCTTTACACCTAAAAATAAATGTGGATACGGTGGAAATGTAATCAATTTATATGACATAATATGTACTGTATTTATTTCTGTAGGTAGCATGTCCGAGAGTATTCGGAAACCGCTGAAGCGTTTTAATGGAACATGGTGTTGTTTGATACCGTGACTCAGCGAGAATGATGTATACAATTGTTTCAACTTTCATCAAAAGCAATCTGCAATTTGAGTATTGTGTCATTCATTTACAGGTATTCATTTTGCGCTGAGTTCTGTCGAGCTTGTTTTATTAGGTAAAATACGCTATACTTAACCCGATTTTTCTAACTGTGCGCTGTCATCGCCAAAATATTACAGTGTAGGTATTGTATTTAAAATACGTACAAACAACTTAACTAATAATATGACAGGACTGTGGAGACTACACGAGTGTATTTAGACCGTAGAAATATAAAAAACACCGCCCAAGTGCGTGTCAGACTACGCACAATGATGGGTTCCGTAGTTGGGATGAATTTATCCCAAGAACAAACTTAACATTGTAGTTGAAAAACCAGTTCTCCCATACATTCCAACTGCAAATGTAATTTTGTACGCACACTATTGAGAGATTTACGATGCTATTTAAAGACCATAGACTATACATAGATTTTCCTGCAATCTATAAGTATAGAACTATTTTCTGTATTTTTTTCAAACGTTTAGGCTCAGAAGTTTCGGAGATAAGGGATGGTCGAATTTCATCTATTTTTTTAAATAACTTGTATTTATTTTAAAATTATAAAAAATATATATTTGAGACCCTCACAGTAAGTCCTTTCATTTGATAAGCCACACGGTACAATTTGCAAAACCATTTTTTTTTAATTTTCTTATTTGCCCCCCAAAATTGGCCCCCATATTCAAAATTCATTTATTTACGTTACACATCCGTGCTTGGGTCAGAGAAATACATACGTGTACCAAATTTCAACTTAATCGGTCCATTAGATTCGGAGCAAATTGGCTGTGACAGACGGACAGACAGACACACGAGTGTTCCGTTATAAGGGTTCCGTTTTTTCCTTTTGAGGTACGGGACCCTAAATACAGACCGAATAGAGGCGTCGCATCGACGGCGCGTTGAGGAGGTAAGCGGGCGCCAAATTCAATCGTTTTCCTAACGACATTGACAGCTCCAAGCGCACAGTTAAAAAAGGAGAATGTCGTCCTATATAGGGCGCTCTGTACCAAACGAAAAGTCCGCTGTTACAACCAAACAATGCATAGAATACCACCAGGACCTTATTAAAGTAATAATACGTTTGTATGGATATCTAAACGTTGCCGTTGCAAATCAACCAATGAACCAAATAATTTTACATAATCTATACTAATAATAAAGCTGAGTTTGTATGTTTGACGCGCTAATCTCTGGAAGTATACCAGTAGGATTTGAAAAATTATTTTTGCATTTGATAGCCCAATTCTTAAGGAAGGCTATAGGCTATTTAACATAGCCGAGGAAAAAAAAGAAAGTCGGAGAGAAAGCTAAGCGAAAAAGAAGTAATAGCGCTAGCAGGCGATGCGATGCGATGGGTTGGGCCGGGGCCGGGGGCCAAGAAATTTCACGCGGACGAAGTCGCGGTCAGGAGCTAGTATACTCATATGAACAATCCAAAAGAGACCGTCGTTTTATCACCAATCTCTATCACGTCACCATAGAAAAAGGAAACAATAAATAGCTCATCTATATAAATAAAAATGAAAGTCATGACTTACTGACTCATCAATGCTCAGCCCAAACCAGCTAGAAAGCTGAAATTTTGCATATAAATAAATAAAAATAAAAATCATTTATTTTCCGGCGTCGACCAGTACAATCTTAAAAAGTATGTTAGTATGTAACAGTTAGACACACATGAAAACAAAAATAAAAACACAAATACACAATAAAAATACAGCCAAGATTAGAGGAAGATTTATCAAGTCCCACGTCTAACATGCAGCTTGATAAATCTATCCATTGTAGGCCCTTCTATCCTTTCTGCAAACACCTTCAGAATGCTATTATTATTATTATCTGATTTTTGAAAGTTCTCGGGACCCTGGGGTCCCGGACCTTTGGAAGGAGTACGAGGAGCCGAAGCCAACTCGCAGAGGCCCCTTAGATAATTTTAAATGATGAGGAGGCACCAACCGACGATTATCCCTATATGCACTATGCAAGTGCACCCTAGGACAACCCCCGGTTGGTACAGGACTATTGTTGTACGTGGAAACAAAACATATTGGGCTATGGGTTTGGGTGGCTAAAGTGGATTGGGTAACTTGAACTATGGAAGAACTATGTCCCCTGCCTGACCAATGTTATATATTATACACGGATAAAATGGCAGGGGGTGACTTACACACTCAATAACTCACACTTATTATTATTATTATTATTATCATGTTGGTTAGGCCCTGGTTCAGCGCCTAGAAAATGCCCTGAACAAAAACTTACCCCTAAAAAGTCATGGTCACTGTTTGGTGGTCTAATGCTGGTATAATTTATAATTCATCACAGCTTCTTACCAAATGGCACCAGCATTACTGCGGATGTGTACTGTGAGGAACTGGGAACAATGATGGAGTAGCTCGCAAATTTCCGGCCAGCCTTGGTTAATCGCTCGTCCCCGCTGCTAATACACGACAACGCTCGACCTCATATGGCACAACAGACGGTCTCTAAGCTACAAGAGCTAGGGTTAGAAGTTTTGCGTCATCCACCGTACTCACCAGACCTTGCGCCTGTGACTGTCTGTCACTTACTCCAATTTAATATTAAAATATTATATTATTATTTTAAAACCAGCACATCTTTCGAGTCACTTGGAGACATAAATTATCTATTTAATGTGAGGCAAAGTCTTAGTAACGGTCAACAGGACGGATACAATAAGTCAATCAATTTCTAAAGGACTGTAAAATATTCTATTTGTAATTTCAAATGACGCGAGGGCCATTAAGACGAAATTCTAAGAACGCATTGGACAACGGACATATGGTCATAAGGCAATGGTCTCACCGTCGGCGAGCGACGGGCAGCGAGTGTGTAGTTCTAGTGGGTTTGTCGCTGGGCTATCGGCGAGTGTCCAAGTGCGATGGGCGCAAGGGTTTCAGTCGGTAGGTATTTACATGCCTACCTATAGCTTTGCTATCTATAATATAGGTATATTGTAAGGTTTATAACTCGTTAAATTAACAAGAACTGCCACTACACAAATGCTATTATAAAATACATCATAGTCGTCGTCTGAACTAGACAATGATAGTTCTAGTATTTGTTCTGAATCCATAAAATATGCGTCTATTTTGGTCACTTCCTCGCTAGCAGTATGACAACTGCCTAACTTAACTTGTTCATTGGTTAAACCCTGAAACAATTGAGGAATAAACAAATGGCATTAGGGTTAGAAGGCAGGAGGCTGAAAGGTTCGCGGCCGAGGCATGGGGATTTTGGTGAGGGCAGTTAGTTTGGACCACGAGAGGAGACGGACGTTAGAGTCTAGGCTAGTCCAGTTAGGAGACTTGGTGAATACCAAGAGGCTATAATATTGAAGTGAGCTGTCGCAAGACAGCGAGTATTAGTTATTATGTCAAATAAAGTCGGTTTTGACCACTAGAGGAGACGGACGTTCGTGTCTAGGCTAGTCAAGTTAGGAGACTTGGTGAATACCAAGAGGCTATATTTAAGTGAGCTGTCGCAAGACAGCGAGTATTAGTTATTATGTTAAATATAGTTGGGTTAAAACCCAGATTAGACTAATTTAGTACTTAATGTAGTGTGTGTGTGTGAGTGTGTGTTTGTTGGAGACACTGGGTGAGTCTTTCACTATAATAATTATCCTGGGCTGATCGTGGAATTGAGTTTCATGTAATTAAACAGACAGAGAAGTGTTGCTGGGGAGTTTGTTGCGCCACTTCTTCTCCCCAGTCCAAACACTAGGAAGTGGTGAAGGGTGGGGCGTATTGTCTGTCTATAAACCTTCAAGAGTTAATCCACAACTCTATGAAATAGTGACCATTGAGTCTTGATCTTCTATAACTATTTATTATCCAAATGATTCTTGAGTTTCGAATCCCAACTCTATTATCAAGTAATTCTTGAATGTTGTATTCTTTATCTTAGACCAATAATTCGGTCAGACTGACATGAACACGGTGTCTTGCAGATATGCTTGTTGTGCAAGGGATGAACTTCCAGGGGATTGGGTGACCACATATATTTAATATTCAGTCCAAGGACTGATAGGGACCATGTCTCCTTGGGAGCATGATGTTGACGCAATGCCGCTGGAACTGGCCGCCCCGTAGCTAGACAAGGACGGTCGCTCGGTTACCGCAGTGAAGGCCGATTCGTCACGGATATCAGTTCGAGAGAACTGCTAGGGACCATGTCTCCTAAAGAGCATGTGCAGACTCAATGCCGCTGAAAAGCCGCTTGTGTCACTATGGAAGTTTCGCTCTAAGTGCTTCGAGTGTAGATGTGAGGTGTCGTGTGAGTAATGGCTGATCCATTTACCTGTTACGCCAGCGTAAGGGTACCTACTCACAACTTTATATAATAATATACTTTGCACCCCATTATCATTTATTAGCTTTCTAAACCCACATCCAATGTATTTTCATGACTATTAATCCCTAAAGTTTTATTCACGATTTCATTCAATCTTTCTTGCCTTATCAATGGGACAAGGCAGATTAGCTTACGGGAGGTCATTCATTACTATCGGTGGGAGAGTGTCCAGTCGGGAGACGAGCTCTACAAGGTAGTGCGGGGTGGAGCACTACCTTTTCCCCATAGGGGAAACCGACCTAAACACTAATATTAACATAATTAGGAAAAACGAAATTTTTACCAGCCTGGGGTTCGTTACGGCTCATCACATGTGGCGCTGCGTGACCAGGATTCTCGTCATTAAATGTACTGATTCACTTCAGTGCAACGAGAAAGAACTACACAAGGGTTACTACAATAAAAACACAACGTAATTTTATGGTTCTATTAATTGTTAGAGGCGACAAGAGTAATAACGGCTACAATAACTTTGGTTAAATTAGGTAACAGTTTGATTGTGGAAGTTGAATTTCTCAACTTATATTGGTTTCGATTCCCACTTGATGTATTTTATGTTTGGAATTCCTGTGTCACGGCTTGTTGATTAAACTCCCGCATGAGTTGTTAATTGTAAGACTGATTCCAGTGCTATTGGATTCGATTCCAATATGATTTTTATGTTTTCCAATTTGAATGTGTGCGAATGAGAATAAGTATCACACATCTTAATTATGGGTAAACCTAATATTATTATTAAGGTAAACCTACGAAGCGTAAATGACAGTTAATTTACCAAGAGGGTTCGATTCCCAAATGTGAATTTGATGTATTCCCATTTTAGTGTGTGTGAATGAGATTAGATATAAAACACACCCTTATGATGGATAACCTTATTATTGTTATTAAGATTTACCGATTGGGTTCGATTCCCAAATGTTTTGTTTTCCAATTTGAATGTGTGAGAGTGAGAATTGGTAAATACACCCTAATATTATTATTAGGTAAGTAAGACCTACTAAATGTAAAGCTTTAATGCTTTAACCTAGCAGTTTAAGTTATATCTAAATCAGCTAATAGGCTAGATTGTAATGGGAATAAAGTATCATCAACTGATATTTTATAATAGAAGGAAAAAAATACCAAGAAGGTATATTGACTAGGAAGTAAACACACTTCTATCCAACTCTGCAATCTGCAGCCTATAATAATTATATTTGAATGAATACTTGTGTGGTCCTACTTTCAATTCCAGGATATTTAAGTTCACGTGCTGAGCTGTTTTAGTCTTCTGAATCAGCTGACATCGGCTGACTTGAACAACTGTGGCTGTAGCATGACTCCTATTACGAAGCTAAGTTTCACTTTTATTAAACACTTCAGCTATCCATGCCTAAGTGGTATGAGGTTGTTATCTCACTAAATATTATAGGGTTATGTTTTAGGGCCACGGCACTGTATTTTATCATTTCAGAGAATTTTCTTGTCAATATTTTATAATCGGAGGAAGGAATTGACAATATTTTGTCATACTAAACCAATAATTATTATTTGCAGTCTAGAATACCTACTTATATTTTCTAATCAGTATAACTTCGCGACTCTTATTGGTTTTCAAACCTGCTCTAACCTCTTAGAATCAGAGGGGGGCGTCCAGTTGGAATATTAATCTAATATATTCATGTGCGGACTATTTCAGCTACTCCTGGACGCTACTTCGTATCCAGCGGCGACTGCTATAGGCTGAGTTTAGAACGAGGGAGCACCGGGTAACGTGGCTCAATAACACAAATACTCTTAAAAGAGACCCTGGTATGTAAAACTAAATTATAAGCATGCACAGGTCTTCTCGGAACTTACTTGAAGCGCGGTAAAGTAATTTGGATAATGTGACAAAAGTATTTTCGAGACGAATAACTTCAAATATTATGGAGAAATTATAGTATCGATGGAAGGTGCTTCTGCAAACCAGTACTAAATTACAGCAGATAATACATACTATTATATTCCTTTTGGATTCATGTTTCAACTGGAATACTTATAAGGAATTACTTGATTAGGCGAAACTAACAGTCCTAAATATTATACAATTCTATCATTGAAAGGCAGAGCTCACCTTATTGTGAAAGCTCATCCGCTGTACTGCGTCACGCGTTTGATTTTCAGAGGGGGGAATGTGACTGTCTGTCACTTACTCCAATTTAATATTAAAATATTATATTATTATTTTAAAACCAGCACATCTTTCGAGTCACTTGGAGACATAAATTATCTATTTAATGTGAGGCAAAGTCTTAGTAACGGTCAACAGGACGGATACAATAAGTCAATCAATTTCTAAAGGACTGTAAAATATTCTATTTGTAATTTCAAATGACGCGAGGGCCATTAAGACAAAATTCTAAGAACGCATTGGACAACGGACATATGGTCATAAGGCAATGGTCTCACCGTCGGCGAGCGACGGGCAGCGAGTGTGTAGTTCTAGTGGGTTTGTCGCTGGGCTATCGGCGAGTGTCCAAGTGCGATGGGCGCAAGGGTTTCAGTCGGTAGGTATTTACATGCCTACCTATAGCTTTGCTATCTATAATATAGGTATATTGTAAGGTTTATAACTCGTTAAATTAACAAGAACTGCCACTACACAAATGCTATTATAAAATACATCATAGTCGTCGTCTGAACTAGACAATGATAGTTCTAGTATTTGTTCTGAATCCATAAAATATGCGTCTATTTTGGTCACTTCCTCGCTAGCAGTATGACAACTTAACTTGTTCATGGGTTAAACCCTGAAACAATTGAGGAATAAACAAATGGCATTAGGGTTAGAAGGCAGGAGGCTGAAAGGTTCGCGGCCGAGGCATGGGGATTTTGGTGAGGGCAGTTAGTCTGGACCACGAGAGGAGACGGACGTTAGAGTCTAGGCTAGTCCAGTTAGGAGACTTGGTGAATACCAAGAGGCTATAATATTGAAGTGAGCTGTCGCAAGACAGCGAGTATTAGTTATTATGTCAAATAAAGTCGGTTTTGACCACTAGAGGAGACGGACGTTCGTGTCTAGGCTAGTCAAGTTAGGAGACTTGGTGAATACCAAGAGGCTATATTTAAGTGAGCTGTCGCAAGACAGCGAGTATTAGTTATTATGTTAAATATAGTTGGGTTAAAACCCAGATTAGACTAATTTAGTACTTAATGTAGTGTGTGTGTGTGAGTGTGTGTTTGTTGGAGACACTGGGTGAGTCTTTCACTATAATAATTATCCTGGGCTGATCGTGGAATTGAGTTTCATGTAATTAAACAGACAGAGAAGTGTTGCTGGGGAGTTTGTTGCGCCACTTCTTCTCCCCAGTCCAAACACTAGGAAGTGGTGAAGGGTGGGGCGTATTGTCTGTCTATAAACCTTCAAGAGTTAATCCACAACTCTATGAAATAGTGACCATTGAGTCTTGATCTTCTATAACTATTTATTATCCAAATGATTCTTGAGTTTCGAATCCCAACTCTATTATCAAGTAATTCTTGAATGTTGTATTCTTTATCTTAGACCAATAATTCGGTCAGACTGACATGAACACGGTGTCTTGCAGATATGCTTGTTGTGCAAGGGATGAACTTCCAGGGGATTGGGTGACCACATATATTTAATATTCAGTCCAAGGACTGATAGGGACCATGTCTCCTTGGGAGCATGATGTTGACGCAATGCCGCTGGAACTGGCCGCCCCGTAGCTAGACAAGGACGGTCGCTCGGTTACCGCAGTGAAGGCCGATTCGTCACGGATATCAGTTCGAGAGAACTGCTAGGGACCATGTCTCCTAAAGAGCATGTGCAGACTCAATGCCGCTGAAAAGCCGCTTGTGTCACTATGGAAGTTTCGCTCTAAGTGCTTCGAGTGTAGATGTGAGGTGTCGTGTGAGTAATGGCTGATCCATTTACCTGTTACGCCAGCGTAAGGGTACCTACTCACAACTTTATATAATAATATACTTTGCACCCCATTATCATTTATTAGCTTTCTAAACCCACATCCAATGTATTTTCATGACTATTAATCCCTAAAGTTTTATTCACGATTTCATTCAATCTTTCTTGCCTTATCAATGGGACAAGGCAGATTAGCTTACGGGAGGTCATTCATTACTATCGGTGGGAGAGTGTCCAGTCGGGAGACGAGCTCTACAAGGTAGTGCGGGGTGGAGCACTACCTTTTCCCCATAGGGGAAACCGACCTAAACACTAATATTAACATAATTAGGAAAAACGAAATTTTTACCAGCCTGGGGTTCGTTACGGCTCATCACACGCCGATACACTTCCACTTCTACTTTACCTTGGCAGGGAAAAAATTCAATACCCGAGAGGCAGTACAAAATGCATTTAAAGAGTTTGTTGGCTCCCGTACACCTGACTTCTTCAAGAAGGGCATTGGAAAATTACCACTGCGCTGGCAGAGATGCATTAGCATGGGTGCATATTTTGATTGATAGAAATAAAAATATTTATATAAAAATGACTTTAGCTTTCTGCATACTAAGCGGCAATTTCATAGGTAAACACGTAATATTTGAATCATTAGTATCAATAGCAATAGCATCAAATACTAAGTGCGAGAAGACATTGTTTACCTGGATTAATACTTCTAGGGTACTTTTAATCCCGGTAGCGCGTTCCCGTGGGATATTTCCCGACATCCACACGGGCGAAGCCGCGAGCAAAAGCTAGTCGGGAATATTCTGGAACATGAATTAATGTTGGTAAGTAGTAAGTACGAAACTTTTTCGTAACAAAAAACTTTTTACAATAAAAAAACAACCGGCAAAAAATCACTACAAAGTGCAAAATAATTTTAATTTCGGAAGTCGGTGTATTTCAAAATTTAATTTTAGTTTATGCGATGCAACGTGTCGTAAATACATATTTTGTATCATTACTTTATTAAACAGCTTACTTTTTCATGTTTTATCACTACGCTTAAACGTGTTTTTTTTTTGTTTTACGTACCAGGAAGAATTCAATTTGTGCAAATAGTGGTTTGGCGGATGGTACGACAACGTGTTAGGCTGCGTTCAGACGACACGCGCCCGCTACGCGCACGCCACGCGCGTCAGCACCCGTGTCTAAACTCGCTTTGAAATTTGCGCGTACTGAGTGCAGGCTAAACGCGTGTGCCCGCGTTGAGCCCGCACTCAGCGAGTTTAGACGCCGTGGTGTGTGCGTAGTGGGCGCGTGTCGTCTGAACGCAGCCCCAATGGGTAATAAAAATACAAAAGTACTTTTTTTCATGATGTCAAAAGTTTTTTTTTTTCATGACAATAACGTAAATCAAAATTTAAAAAACAGGAATCCTTTTATTAACTACATTTAGCTGTGGCCCGCTCCCTGCAAATTAATACGGCCCAAAAACACTCTCCTAATCCAATTTTGGCTGTCGTTATCGTAAAGAGTGTAGATGAATGTAATAGTTACATAAGGTGACTGGTAATTAGTGACCGATACTTAAACACATGATTATACTCATGATAACAAACAACTTTTACTACGGGACCAAACCTGAAATGAAGCTGTCCCATACATTCATTTTCGCATAACTCGTCAAAACGTAAGGAGCAGAGGATTTTTTTTTGCGATTTCATGTGTTTTCCCATAGTAAAAGTTGTTTGTTATCATGAGTACAATCATGTGTTTAAGTATCGGTCACTAATTACCAGTCACCCTATACTGGATGATTCTTTAGTCCGTCTTGAAAAAAATAGGGTACAATAGGTGAACGGAGTAGAAGCCTATGGCATACTTAGATCTTTTTTTTTTGTTTTTTCAATTGCTTAGACAGAAATTGCTCTATCAATAAACACTACACATTTGAAGTAAACTAGAACAATAAAAACAGAAATTTTGAAAAAACTTTATAGATCGTTAAAGAATATCGAAATCAAATCAAACGCACGCACATATGAATTTCGATATTTTTTTTTTTTTCAAAAAAAAAAATCTAGGTATGCCATAGGTTTCTACTCCGTTCACCTAGTACACCCTATTTTTTTCAAGGTGGCATTAAAAGTCACCCAGTACATAAAAGTTAGCAGATTTTGGATGCTACTAATAACTTACTGCGTTATCCAAATATCTCCCTTTAGCGGTATCTGGTAGGCCGAACATTATTATCACAAGAAAATCTAACTGCAAAAGCATCAATAAAAATTCCTAAAATAACCGTTACCAAGCTTATTTTTATATCGTAAGTAAAACTACACTAATAACACGTAATAGCGTGAAACAAAAGCTCTCGCCACGAACAGCTCCAAAGCGGAACTTTTATCACAAGCCACCACTATTTAAGTTTTTTAAATTAAATGAAAAAGCCTTCAGAGTTTGAATATTGTTTACTCAATCTGCTTAGCCTTTTCCCAACTGTGTTGGGGTCAGCTTCCAGTCTAACCGGATGAACTGAATACCAGTATTTTACATGGAGCGATTGCCTATCTGACCTCCACAACCCAGTTACTGGGTAATACGATATCTCTTGGTAAGACTGGTTGTCAGACTTTCGGGCTTCTGACGACCCGTAATGACTGTCACAGATCCACGAATGACCGCCGGGACCAACGGCTTAAGGCGATACCAAAATAAGTTGGGGGTTTTTTCGTAACCATTTATTTCACTATTACAGAATGTATGGATTTAATTTTTTGATACTCGTATATGTTTATTGACTATTTAAACAATACTCTGACTGAAAGAAAATACGATTGGGTTAAATTTCTTCGATAGAATTTAATTCCGAAAATACCTCTACTTTTTTATGTTTTTTTCTGTAATTCTAAAATCCTAAGTAATTTCATTGCAAAATTGCATTCAAAATGTGCGTATTAGGTAATTGAAAACTCTGGCTGAACATATTTTTGATAGATAGCTTAATTTATTTTTAAACAATTTTTATTTTATTTGGCGCTTTTACTTTGATTCCAGCGCATTGTTGCGCTCTCTTTTTTTCGCATGTGGATGTAATTGACTCTGTCACTTTCTCATTACCGCTCAGTTAGCTTTTTACGTATCGCCTTAACGTGATTTCCGAAGCATGAAGGAGTCTCGCTATGTAAAGATCCATCCATGGACCAACCCCGGCAAGCGTAGCTTAACCTGATGGATCGACCCGTACGGCTTTCATTACTTAGCCACGAGCTCCTATAGAATATTGCTTACTATCTAAAATAATGCGATTAATAGTATAACTTTGTATGCTGTCGGTTGATGACGAAACGCTTTTTTAATCGGATCAAGGGTCATTTTTGTTTGCAGGCTACAGGAGGTGATGGACGCTACTGAATGTGCCAAGCTCGTAGCTAAATTCTGGTCTGATTATATATAGAATGCTAGCGACACGTTAAGAAAAAGAATTTATATAAGGTCTATCTTATATAAATTCTAATACACGAAATATCTTAAGGGGTCATTGTACTCATCATTATGAACAACTTTTACTCCATAGTAATGGTCCCATGACCAAACCTGAAATCACGAAAAAAACCGACCAAGTGCGTGTTGGACCACGCACAATAAAGGGTTCCGTAGTTGGCATAAATTTATCCCAAGAAAAAACTTAACATTGTAGTTGAAAAACATGTTCTACCATACATTCCAACTGCAAATGTAAGTTTGTACGCACAATATTGAGAGACTTACCTTATTGTTTTAAGACCATAGAGTTCTTATAGAGTTTCCTGTTATCTATAGGTGTAGAAATATTTTCTATATTTTTTTTCTAAATTTTAGGCTCAGTAGTTTCTGGGATAAGGGGGAATGATCAATTTTCGTCTATTTTCTTAAATTTAATAACTTTAAAACAATATAAGTATTTTAAAATTATAAAAAATATATATGTTATAGGTATATTTGAGAACCTCATAGTAAGCCCTTTCCTTTGATAAATCACACGGTACAGTTTGCAAAAGTTTTTTTTTAATTTTCTTATTTGTCCCCCAAAATTAACCGCCATATTCAAAATGCATTTATTTACGTTACATGTCCATATTTGGGTCACAGAAATACGTGTAACAAATTTCAACTTAATCGGTCCATTACTCGTACATTCGGAGCAAATTTGCTGTGACAGACGGACAGACAGACATGTGAGTGATCCTATAAGGGTTCCGTTTTTCCTTTTGGGGTACGGAACCCTAAAAATCAGCTGTTTCCTACATTTATGTTCGTCAAATTTTTAGTTTTGTTTTTAAATAAAGAAGGCATTACACTCTAGCCAGCCATAATTAGCCAAAATAAATCTGCGATGCATGGCCGGAATAAAGACCAAAGTAAATAATGAATCCTACTATTCTACTTCCTACTATTATTATAAATGTGAATGTTTGGATGTTTGTTACTTAATCACGCAAAACTGCTGAACGGATTTGGATAAAATTTGGCACACAAATAGTTTATATCCTGGATTAACACATAGAATACTATATGGCCCGGTAGTACATTCCTGTGGGATAATTTCAGACTTTGCCTGCTTGTCGGTCTTCTACAGATTGTACTTCGGTGAGTGTGCCCAAGAACTTCACGTCCTGATTCCACCGGCCCCCTTCTACCATCGGACATCTAGACGCACTGCCAGTTACCATCCCTACTTGGTTGATATTCCACCAATTCGCACTAAGCGTTTCCAAATGTCTTTTATAATGCGCACAGCAAAAGAGTGGCACACACTACCTGCGTCTGTGTTTCCGAGCGCATACAACCCTAATCTCTTCAAAGTGAGAGTGAACAGGCTTCTTCTGGGTAGGCTCACTCCATCGTCGATTTTGTCTCTGTCACCTCTGACCTAGAAAAAAAAATCCCAGGGCAACAGCTTGTACAGACGCCAGCAGGTCAACCTACCCGAAACTGTCAGATTTTCCCAATCAACCTTGAACCTAATGCCTCAGCAATAAAGTCGAAAATCTATTAAAGAAATCTGACAGATTGTAGTAGCTTGATGTGCTGGCGTCTGTACAATAATAATTTTAAAAGTAAAACATTGTCGCCATGGTCGGCCATGGTTTCCACAAATTCTTTGATTTATTCAAACGTCACGTCTGCCGCTATTTCAGTTCCCCCCAAAGCTGTGTATTTTATCATTTTAACGATGTTTACCTACTCACGTTTTGATTTACGGCCCCATTTCGTAGACAACACTTTTATGAATAAATTATTCACGAATAGTTAATACTGTCTTCATTATGTAAATATATACAGACTTTATTTGTTTTAAACTATGGAATTTGTTTTTTTTTTTTTTTTTATAAGTTTTTATGTGTACCTAATAGAGGAAATACACGTAGAAAGTGTGTTGTGTTGCATTCATTTTAACACTGGGATTTCACTACAAGGCTTAATGCCGTTCCATGCCAGATTAAATGTGGTATTACAATTCTCGCAATATAAAAGGGGCTTTGCGTCATTGAGTGGACATTAGAAGGAATAGGACGGACAGGGCCTTACCGCAGAGCCTAGTTACAAACCGATTCATTGAAATATCATTATCAAAGCCAGCTCCGCTGATTGGGCTGCTTTCAATGTAATTATGTGAATAATATAGTGGAGTTTTCACACTTGCACCCCAATTTTTATATCGAACTTTAAATTGAAATAAAACACAGAAAAATGTTTTTAATATCCATGAAATTGGCTTTATTTGATAGATAATTTATGGCATTAATGTTTGATCATGATTCCGGGCATGTATCCGCCGCGGCTGGCACCAATGCCTAGTTTACTGAAAACTAACCTTTTTTATTAGCTTAATTTAATAAAACATTTGACAAATTACTAATTTTATTTTTTTAATTTGAGATGGGTTTGCTCTTGACTCTCAATTTCACGAGAGTCAAAGTTAAATCGTTTATTGGCACATCATCATCATCATTTCAGCCGAAAGACGTTCACTGCTGGACATACCCGTAGGCCTCCCCCAAGCACCGCCACTCAACCGGTTCTGTGCTTCCCGCATCCAGCGGATTTCTGCAGCCACCGACCGATGAACTTGTGAACAAGTTCATCGGTCGGTGGGAGGCCTTCCAACGTTACGTCTTCCGGTACGTGGTCGCCACTCCAGAACCTTTAGGCCCCATCGGCCATCTGTTCTGCGAGCAATTTAAGGCAATTCTTTGGACTAACAATAGGCACATAACAGGCATTTTTGAACAAGAAAATAGTATTTATTTATGGTGGCTATGAATCTATATAAATAAAAATCAATTGCCGAGTGTACGATGTACGCGCATCACTTCAGAACGGCTGCACCTATTTCACTAATTCTCTTTTTGTTGTGTTTGTAATTGTCAGGACAACGTTTGTATGAAAAAAAATGTTTGAAAAGTTGCCGGGAAAATTGGAAAATTCGGGACAACTTAAAGTGCATTTTCTATGGGAATTTTGTATAAATTATTGAAATTTTGACAGGACAACGTTTGGCGCGTCAGCTAGTTTTAAATAATTATAAGTTTTTAAAATCAACTGTCTAAATAGCTGTTAAGAGTGCAAACAAACTCAAACATATAACTTCCACATTTTATTTACAGTCGAAATGAGATGCAGCATTTCTTCATATCTCCTGGTTGTTTATAACCAATTCTCAGAAGATGGCGTTTTAAATAACGTTCTTGTGTTGATATCTTATACCAGACGTTTTCTCATTTCGTGAACGATGTAGATTCGTTACATATGTGACTCCTGGGAGTTCTTTGAACTCGTTAACTTTTGAATTATTTTTCGGTCTGATAATGGATAATAAGGTTGCATGTACAGGCTCTCTTTCTCTTCTGTATAGAAAATGATCTAAGACTTTTAGTAGTTGCGTTACATTCTTCTTCTTCGTCTCGCTGGCCCGACAGTATTTCAGATCTTGTTGGCCCAAAACTTAGCCACTTCCAGGGCGTCGTCAGTAGCACCAGAGAGATCACTTCGTGGATGTTTGACAGAGTGGGTTATGGAGGTCGACAGGCAGTCGCTCCATGTAAAATACTGGTATTCACCTGCATCCATTTAGCCTGGAAGCCAACCCCCACATAGTTGGGAAAAGGCTAGACAGATGATGATGAGAGTAGGTAAACGAAAACCGACGCGTTTTTAATACAGAGCCATCTAGTAAAAAAAAATTGAAAACTTATTCTAGATGGCTCTGTATAATAACGCTATTAAATTCATACTATATCTCTCTCACTCTGTTTGTCTCTTTTATTATATACAGGGTATAAGTATAAACAGTGGCAACCTTTGAAAAAAATCAGCTGTACATTTATGTTCGCATAATTCGTCATAATGTAGGGAACAGCTGATTTTGTTTTTCGCGATTTCAGGTTTGGTCCCATAGTAAAAGTTGTTAATAATGATGAGTACAATGACCCCTTAAAAGGTTGACACTGTTTACACTTACATCCGGTTAGATTGGAAGCCGACCCTAACATAGTTGGTAAAAGGCTAGATGATGATGATGATGAATTGATGATGATGATAACAGAAAGAAACAGAGAAAGAGAAAGTCGCATGGAGAGGGCATAACACTTTTTCCTTACGTGACAATTTCTACCAGTCAACTTCTACCGAAAACCGCGTTAAAGAGCTTCGTCCCAAATACAGCCTAGGTGGTGCGATTTCTGTATTTTCTAGTACTCAAAGATCAGTTAGTCCGCTAGAGCTTTTTTATCCATGAAACAGGATCTTCAAAAAAAGTTTTGTAAAAATTGCCCATTTTCTGGCCGACTGAAATTTTTGTTCAAAATCTGTGAATGCAGATCAAAGTTTCTCGTAAAGTGAAAAACGGCCCCTGTAGCTGCTTTCCTGTTAATACAACGGTTAAGGTACCTGCCCTTACAGCCTCATCTCAAACATCTACCATGTATACATTTGTTGTAATTGAAATATTTTTCTTTTACTTCTCAAATAACATTCTTAATAAAAACCTTTTTACTGAATTCAAAACGTCTCAAATAGGTACGTTTACCTTCCTGAATGTTTGACTCTGACACTGATTACGATTTTGCATCATTTCAAAGATGTTTTTTATAAATAAAAACTACAAAATTCGGAATAATCAAAATACGAGCGCCTTATTTTTACATCTAAACTTCATTTTACATAAATATATAATTTCTTCAGAACATAAAACGTTGTCAATCGGCAGTTCTATTCTGTACAAATCTCACCGTGAAAACTTAGGTGAGGTAAGCGTGGAGTGAGCTGTCTATAGTGTCAATCCGTATCGTCAGGTAGATTGACAGCTTTCTTCAAGCTTCATCTACGTTTTCACGGTGAGATTTTTACAGAATAGACCGGCAGATCTTTTGAGCGCAAGCGAAGTGATCTGGATGGACCCCGTTTGATAGCCGAAGCGGTACTGACAAGTACTGAATCGGGGTCCTGTTAGGGACCTGGTGGTTCGAGGTGTGAATGATTATAAAGCTTGATATTTCTGATCTCATCTTTTTAGGGTAAATATTACGGTTAAAAAATAAAAATTAACACTTGGTACCTGCTTTATGCATAGTTCGATTATGCTGCAAAGTTACATGATCTAGTTTGAACTTTTCATTGAATATTATCTATTTAGTGTACGGTTTAGAGGTAACTTTGAGATTTCTTAGTATCGAGAAAACTCTATGGAATCGTGTATTTGCAACAGACGGCAGTAGTCCTCATCTTTACTGGATATTAATTACAAAGTAAATATTGCAGAACTGTTAAAACTACGGCCATTCAGGCAATTTTCACAATCTGAGCCTTCTGAGGTAGTATACGAGTGCCACGAGAAGGAATCGACCGCTCCCGAATCCGGCAGACGATTTATATTAACCAACTAGAAGCTTATTTCAAACTTAAGTTACTTACGAACTTAATGTTGCTTCAGCATGTAATCTTCTCGTCGGAAATGACCTACAAGGTCGCAAGTAAAACCTCTTTCTCGTTTTTCGCCTTCAGGTTTATTCCAACTTAGTTTACAAAGCGTAGCTAACGGAATTCATTACCAGTTAATTTCCGTCACTTTAATTTTACAACAAAAGTAATTTTTAAAGTCCTCCATTTTCTTCTACTTAGCTAATTTAATATCGTTGCCTATTATTAAATAACGCCAACATTAGGTGTTTGTTCTTGATCGTCTATAATGGGCTTTCAAAGCGTCATTCGCGGTAATTTCATCAGAGCCTCCACTCAAAGAAATAACAAACTCCATTAGTCGAAGCAATTACTTGAACAAAAATAAATCGCTTTTTCTGTTTCGCCACCTCCTTACATACGTAGGTAAATTGGACCTCGGCGTGCCATTAGCTGGCTCGATTCTCCCGCAAACTTTTTCCCGACTGCTAACCCGAAGGGATGTAATCCTCTGGATAAAAAGGGAATAAACCCCAGCTCGTTAACCGATGACGCGGCATTATGAGGAGATTGGATCCTCCCGCAGCCTGTTACTTAAAATATCCACTGCAGTAATCTACTCCACCACTTAAATATATCTACTATTCATGTTGTAAAATAAACTAGACGTCTTGAGACCTACACGTATTTTGAAAGCCCTATTCCACCATCGATCACAATCTACAAAAAAGAAAGACCCCTATCTATCTAAATTACTTAGAAAACAATCAATCAATGACAAGATTTATTGAGCCTTATAAAAATGTAAGGAGACAAAGAAGGTGATTTATCAAAATCAATTCTGCTTTTATAATGTATCTACTTATCGCAAACATATCTTCTGTTAGCGTAGCTTTTGCGGTTAAATATATTCATTTATCAGTGTTTCGTGTTGTTACAAATCATTCTTATAATTGTTGCTTCAAGATCCAACAAATACTTGGACTTTAATACCACGGAATAGAAAAATCAAGTGGAAGTGCCCACGCAGCTATCTGGCGCGTGTCACAATTATGCGGAAAAATATGTAAAATAATAACAACCGTAGACAAGTCTTACAAGTGTTAATTTTGTATAAATAACACAAGATAAGAACAAACCCATCTCAAATAAAAAATATGAAAAAAAAAACAAGAAATTCAACTTTAACGAAAAGCTAATTTGTTGTTCTTACAAAATGAAGACTTATTACAAATGACGAAGGTTGTTATTATTTTACATTTTTTCCGCATAATTGTGACACACGCTGCTGCACACGATAGCTGCGTTCTTCCGTGGACTATAACTATACCTGAAGGTCCTGAAGAATAAAACTAGAAAAATAGGTGAGGCAGCTGATTTTAAAGAGCATTGATTAGCGTAAGATTTCATTGCTACACACCGGCAAGCACAGGATGGTTACATGTCTCCCGCAACGCAGACACGCATACAGGGACAATAAAGGTTCCTATACTAAAATATTGATATTTCAAGTGACTACAATAAATGCGGGTGCGTCGCCTGACGTTATGCGTCCTACTGGGCTGGCGCTATCTTTTTTTTAAATTGATATTTCAAGTGACTACAATACATGCGGGTGCGTCGCCTGACGTTATGCGTCCTACTGGGCTGGCGCTATCTTTTTTTTAAATTGATATTTCAAGTGACTACAATACATGCGGGTGCGTCGCCTGACGTTATGCGTCCTACTGGGCTGGCGCTATCTTTTTTTAAACTTGATATTTCAAGTGACTACAATAAATGCAGGTGCGTCGCCTGACGTTATGCGTCCTACTGGGCTGGCGCTATCTTTTTTTTAAACTTGATATTTCAAGTGACTACAATAAATGCGGGTGCGTCGCCTAACGTTATGCGTCCTACTGGGCTGGCGCTATCTTTTTTTTAAACTTGATATTTCAAGTGACTACAATAAATGCGGGTGCGTCGCCTGACGTTATGCGTCCTACTGGGCTGGCGCTATCTTTTTTTAAATTGATATTTCAAGTGACTACAATAAAAGCGGGTGCGTCGCCTGACGTTATGCGTCCTACTGGGCTGGCGCTATCTTTTTTTTAAACTTGATATTTCAAGTGACTACAATAAATGCGGGTGCGTCGCCTGACGTTATGCGTCCTACTGGGCTGGCGCTATCTTTTTTTTAAACTTGATATTTCAAGTGACTACAATAAATGCGGGTGCGTCGCCTGACGTTATGCGTCCTACTGGGCTGGTGCTATCTTTTTTTAAATTGATATTTCAAGTGACTACAATAAAAGCGGGTGCGTCGCCTGACGTTATGCGTCCTACTGGGCTGGCGCTATCTTTTTTTTAAACTTGATATTTCAAGTGACTACAATAAATGCGGGTGCGTCGCCTGACGTTATGCGTCCTACTGGGCTGGCGCTATCTTTTTTTAAATTGATATTTCAAGTGACTACAATAAATGCGGGTGCGTCGCCTGACGTTATGCGTCCTACTGGGCTGGCGCTATCTTTTTTTAAATTGATATTTCAAGTGACTACAATAAATGCGGGTGCGTCGCCTGACGTTATGCGTCCTACTGGGCTGGCGCTATCTTTTTTTAAATTGATATTTCAAGTGACTACAATAAATGCGGGTGCGTCGCCTGACGTTATGCGTCCTACTGGGCTGGCGCTATCTTTTTTAAATTGATATTTCAAGTGACTACAATAAATGCGGGTGCGTCGCCTGACGTTATGCGTCCTACTGGGCTGGCGCTATATTTTTTTTAAACTTGATATTTCAAGTGACTACAATAAATGCGGATGCGTCGCCTGACGTTATGCGTCCTACTGGGCTGGCGCTATCTTTTTTTTAAACTTGATATTTCAAGTGACTACAATAAATGCGGGTGCGTCGCCTGACGTTATGCGTCCTACTGGGCTGGCGCTATCTTTTTTTAAATTGATATTTCAAGTGACTACAATAAAAGCGGGTGCGTCGCCTGACGTTATGCGTCCTACTGGGCTGGCGCTATCTTTTTTTAAACTTGATATTTCAAGTGACTACAATAAATGCGGGTGCGTCGCCTGACGTTATGCGTCCTACTGGGCTGGCGCTATCTTTTTTTAAATTGATATTTCAAGTGACTACAATAAATGCGGGTGCGTCGCCTGACGTTATGCGTCCTACTAGGCTGGCGCTATCTTTTTTTAAATTGATATTTCAAGTGACTACAATAAATGCGGGTGCGTCGCCTGACGTTATGCGTCCTACTGGGCTGGCGCTATGTTTTTTTAAATTGATATTTCAAGTGACTACAATAAATGCGGGTGCGTCGCCTGACGTTATGCGTCCTACTGGGCTGGCGCTATCTTTTTTTAAATTGATATTTCAAGTGACTACAATAAATGCGGGTGCGTCGCCTGACGTTATGCGTCCTACTGGGCTGGCGCTATCTTTTTTTAAATTGATATTTCAAGTGACTACAATAAATGCGGGTGCGTCGCCTGACGTTATGCGTCCTACTGGGCTGGCGCTATCTTTTTTTAAATTGATATTTCAAGGGACTACAATAAATGCGGGTGCGTCGCCTGACGTTATGCGTCCTACTGGGCTGGCGCTATCTTTTTTTAAATTGATATTTCAAGTGACTACAATAAATGCGGGTGCGTCGCCTGACGTTATGCGTCCTACTGGGCTGGTGCTATATTTTTTTTAAACTTGATATTTCAAGTGACTACAATAAATGCGGATGCGTCGCCTGACGTTATGCGTCCTACTGGGCTGGCGCTATCTTTTTCTTAAACTTGATATTTCAAGTGACTACAATAAATGCGGGTGCGTCGCCTGACGTTATGCGTCCTACTGGGCTGGCGCTATCTTTTTTAAACTTGATATTTCAAGTTACTAAAATAAATGCGGGTGCGTCACTTGACGTTATTCGGACTACTGGGCGGGCGTTATCTATTTTTTTCTGCGGGTGTATTCGAGTGCCCCGTGTGGAATCGGTCTGCCCATGCAAAGTTGGTGGATACAGCGTTGAATGAAACGTGATCATCCGACCCCGGTTCAAATGCTGTATCCACTAGCAGAAATAGCGCCACCAGTAATTCGTAGAACGATGGCAAGGTCCAGCGAAAGAGCCAAAATGGTCTTCAACACACGACACCCTTGCACGTCAACATCCTTGTGCCACAAAAACTGTAAAGCCGAAACAATTTTTTTAAAGTGTGTCGTCCCACTCATTGGCGAACGATCAAAAGAAAGACTGAAGCAATGGCGAGACAGTGTTCGCTTACCCAAACCATTCGTTCCACCTGCTGAAGATCTCCTGGACATGAGTTACCTTGGGTAACCTGAAAGTCTTTAAACAGACTCCGAACCCAGGTTGGTTGAAGCAAGGAAAACCTATTCAGGTGGATTCTTAGACGACTCCGCCTTGGAGTGTAAATGTGGTGCTGTTCCACAAAGAATGGGACACAATATCATGTCCCGCGTGTCCTGTCAGCTGCACGTTACAGGAACTGATAAACGCTAGGGATGGCACCAAACACGTAGCCGAATTCTGGGCCAAGACCATTTAGATTGCCATTGACACGCTAGCGGAGGAATAAATGCGGTCGATGACCCCACAAAAAAAATCATCAATTTTTTATTTTTTATTTATCATTAATTATACTTGCAGAGTTTAGCTAGCCAATATAAAATAACCCTGTATAAAGCATTAATCCTCCTCTTATTCCTTTTCACAGAACAAATAATTCCTAATTTGCAGCTGTTCGAAAGATACCAAGTGTCGTAGGCCCTCAATGAATAACAAAAAGGTTATTGCGTCGAGAGTGAGCCAATCACATTATTTATTTAGTTACTGAATAACAAACAGCTGTAAGACTCTTGTAGTTATTTAGTATTTATGTTATTCTGTAGGCTTTTTGGTTGGAATAACATTCTAAGGGATTCATTGAGCCGTCGGGATCATGAAAAGCGAGAGGCTCTATAATTCTATACCTAGCTTATCAAACGTAAGTCAATCAATCTGCCTAGCCTTTTCCCAACTATGTTGGGGTCGGCGTCCAGTCTAACCAGATGCAGCTGAATACCAGTATTTCACATGGAGCGACTGCCTATCTGACCTCCACATCCCACTGGGTTACTGGGTAATACGATACCCCTTGGTAAGACTGTTTGTCAGACTTTCGGGTTTCTGACGACCCGTAACGACTGTCAAAGATCCACTGCATCCAAGCCGGGACCAACGGCTTAACGTGCTTTCCGAGGCACGGAGGAATCTCGGAATGAAAAGGTGGTCACCCATCCATAGACCAACCCCGGCAAGCGTAGCTTAACCTGATGGATCGACCCGTGCGGCTGTTATTAGTTAGCCACGAACTCCTCAAACGTAAGTAAGTTTATAAAAAGGGGGCAGTTTCAAGAAGCCAAACTATTGCGTATAGGTACTGACTGACAGCCTCCTGTGAACCTCCTGACCTCCTGAGGTAACCTTACGTTCGCATAAAGATACCTGCAAAACCAAATGGTCTATGCTTTAGCGGAAACATGTTAGCTGCTGGATAGGACCAGCCAAGATTGGCCACAACCACAACATATCGGTCCTGTGCTATCCCAGTGTAAGTTACAGGAATCCGCTGAATAAAGAAGTATGACGGTGTTATTCAGGACTAGCGTTGTAAATAAACCGTTTTAAACCAAAATTCGTGGTTTAAAACACGTTTTAAATTGATTTAAAACGATTTAAAACCACGACCACGTGGGCCGTACTTTGATTACGTATTACTTTAAAAATTAAGTTTAAAAGGCTAGTTGTAGTCTTAATAAAATCTTATTAATAAAAATGGTAAATTACTTCAATTAGCATGTTAAACTTAATTTTTATGTGAAGTCATTTCTCACACTTATACTACTTTTTATGATTAGACAGCCTGAAAAAAATCATGATATGCGTATTTGTTAAAATATAACAGCAACGCCGTATTTCTATTTTGCACTTTGCTACCAAAATCACAACGTCGTAGGTATGAGGAGAAAGGGGGCGGGAAGGGGCCCGCACATTTTTAAAAATATGTAATACCTACCATCATGTTTGTATTAATATACATAAAACATATAAATAAGTATAATCTTCTATTAATGATTAGTCACTATTTTTAACATGAATACATTCATGTTAACTCATTCATGTTTAGCCTTTCACATTTAGCCAAAATTCAACCATTAGTTACTATATTATGTTTAATCATTGGTAGAGTTAACTACAGATCAAAAAACCGGCCCTAAACCAGGGAGTAGGTGTGGTCTAGATCACTTCGTGTGAAGACTCATTGCATTGCATAAAAAAAACATTTTAAACCATTATTAAACCGCTAATCCGATTTTAATTCGTTTTGAACCAAAAAGACGGTTTTAAAACCAAATGGTTTAAATCGTTTAAAACCTGTTTTGCATCTGTATTCAGGACCTTTCAGGACTGTTGATTATGCTGTCTGCCAAATAAATAATTACTTATTTTCTTGTAAACTAAAGCTGAAGTTGGACAAATATCTCGGAGTTTTTGGAGGTACCAAATGACAAGACATCAATCAAAGTGACATGAAATATCTAGAAGTTATCTGATAAGTATTATTTATTTTTTAGATTGAGAAAGAATAATATATCATATATGGTGGTATAGATAGACTTTATACCACCATTCTGCTAAGAAAATAATACTTAACAGGTAATTTCTAGACATTTCGTGTCATTGTAATCGGATATTGAATGATTAGGTATGTAGGTAACATTTTAGTTTTGTGGTGGTAACGTGTTACACTGTCAGAGCTTTCCGTAGATACTCGTACACTGCTGAATACATAGACTGCCTAGGTAGACCCCGCACTTGTGGCGCAAATTACTGCAGCTGTGTTCAAGCGGATCCCTCCTAAATAACTCAGCTCCTTACAACACAATATTTGTCTCAAACAGCGGCGTGTAAGTACTCATTACTTCACAGAGTATTGAGTATAATTTACTAGAGTCATACACACAATTATTTATATTATATGCCAACATGGTGATCTGCGTAACCAATATAAAGAAGAAGAAAATAATTCTTTAAAATTTAAGAATCAAAATAGCCAAGTTTCGATTTATGTTACATAATCAATCTGCCTAGCCTTTTCCCAACTATATTGGGTTCGGCTTCCAGTATTTAACATGGAGTGACTGCCTGTCTGACCTCCAGAACCTAGTTAACCCCTTGGTAAGACTGGTTGTCAGACTTTCGGGCTTCTGACGACCCGTAACGACTGTCAAAGATTCTTGAATGACAGACGGGACCAACGGCTTAACGCGCTTTCCGAGGCACAGAAGAGTCTCGGTATGTAAATAGGGTCACCCATCCACGGAGTAACCTCGACAAGCGTAGCTTAACATGAGGGATCGACCCATGCGACTGTAACCACAGTTCTAAAATAAGTATAATATTTATACTTATTTTAGAACTTGTGGCTAAGTAATAACAGCCGCACGGGTCATCACTAGTCTACATCACTAATCCCAGAAGATGCAACATGTTATTGGGTTTAACATTAGGAATTTCTCAGTTGCAGCCCCTTACCTTGGAGTTTTGTCCCATAAATGAAAATAAACTTGTCCCCTATTACACGTAACATACACATAACCAATGATGTTATAAGTAAAAAGTCGTAGATAGGTTACCTACCCAACATTCGATGTTCAAAAACGACTCAATGTCGAACTATTAGATGGTACGTGGAAGTAGGACGGCATGTCGTAATTATCGGGAGCGAAAAAGAGACAAGACGATGAAAATGTGGCTAATTTGCCACATTTTGACGTGTCACTTGCGGAGCATGTATAACCTATCTACGTCTTTTTACTTATAATATCATTGCACATAACCAGTATTCCCTCTAGGATTCTACAAAGATGTACCGATAGTATCACAAAATTTCGTCAGTTATGTTTAAGCCTCAGGTAACAGAGGACGAGCCTGTTGCCATTAGACTCCGGGGTACTGCTGAGAAATTCCAGATGGAAAACCCATTAACATTTTGCGCGACCCGGGAATCGAACTCATGACCTCATGCTCAGCAGTATCACTTGCGACCACTAGATCAACGAGGCAGTACATGTAGCCTATGTACAGACGCCAGCAGGTCAAGCTACCCGAAACTATCAAATTTTCCCAATCAACTTTGAACCTAATACTTTAGCGATAAAGTTGAAAATGGATTAAATAAATTTGACAGATTGTAGTTGCTTGATGTGCTGGCGTCTGGACATGTAACCAATACAACTCTGTCTGCCCCTTCGGGCAGTATAGGCGTGATATTATTCCACAGAGTATAAGTAGCTCGTGTGGTTGCCAAAAACTGATGAATACAACATGTTTTTGTTCAAGTTTATCGACAACAGAGCCTTACAATGGCGCAGATTTATAGTTCTGTTTGCAAGAATCACGACAAATAACTTGTGGACCAACTTGTTGTGTTGGTACCACTTTAATGTTTATAAGTCTGCCTGTGACGTTAAACAAAGGAAAAACACATTTATATTTTAAACGTTACACACTTTAAAGTGCAGGCCACACCGCAAGATAAGCTACATTAGCTTAGCTCACGAAGCTGCGGCGTCTTTTTGCTAGCTTTTTTTAGTAAAATAAATTATTTTATTTCTGTAAGTATTGCTGTATATGGTACAGACGCCAGCAGCTCAAGCTACCCAAAACTGTCAACCTTTTCCAATCAACCTTGAACCTAATGCTCTAGCGATAAAGTTGAAAATCTATTAAAGAAATTTAACAGATTGTAGTAGTTTGATGTGCTGGCGTATGTACAGACGCCAGCACATCAAGCTACTACAATCTGTCAGATTTATTTAATAGATTTTCAACTTTCTTTAATAGATTTGCGAATTTATTGCTAAGGCATTAGGTTCAAGGTTGATTGGGAAAATCTGACAGTTTCGGATAGGTTGACCTGCTGGCGTCTGTACAATAGTAGTTTATGAAATTGTTGCATAATGAGGGCTATTAAAACACGTGTGTGTTTAAAAACCGACCCATATGCGAGGTTTTTGATAGTACCACACGAGTGTTTTAATGCCTACTTATGTGCAATTTCATACACTACTTTATCTACACTCATGCACTAGGTTACCTATTTAAATATAAAACCAAATTATCAAAAAAGTAAACAAACACAGTAATGGCTCCACAGACTACATAGACAATTTATCCGAAACCATAGTAACGTGGATTACGTTCATATGGTTACGGACCTATCCTAGGTCAAACGCGCATGCGCCCTAGTGTGGTCCCTATACACAATTATAAAAATCGAAATGAAAATTCATTGGTAGACCCGAAGTGTACTTTAATAGAAAAAATAAAGTTATTTTATAGCATTATTTTGTTAACAAATCTGTATCATACTAAAACTTTTTAATTTTGTTTGAGTTGTACATGCATAAAGTCTGTCATTATGGTACTATTTTTTGAATTCATAACAGAACTTTACGATATGAGTGTAGATACACTTTTACACGTCAACCATATTTTAAAAACTACGTATAGATGCTGTCGGCGTTTCCTGTCTGACTACTCTGAGAAGAAAGGCCGAAACAAACTCGGAGGTCACAGTCTCTTTCAAAGGCCAGACATAATCTTGGTAGATCATGTGAAGCCCATGCAGATTGTAATGATCTTTTGAGGAAAAAACCACACAAATTGAGTAGTCCTGTCCAGTCAGTGCACGCATTAGTCAGTAATCGTGCAGTTCAACTCAAGATTCGACCAACTATTTACCATAGAAAGGACATTTGGGTAGGCCGCATAAATTACTCCAACTGCCAGAACATGATTAAAACTAACTGAGAAAAAATAAATAATGACCCACATAGTCTTCACATTCACAATATTTAAAATAATATAATGCGTATAATAATGAGCTATGCTAAGCAAAACAAATGAACTATGTTTTTGGGGTAGAGATATCCCGACTTCGACAATTCGTGTCCATTTGCATCTTCCCGAGTCATGTTACTTAGATTGGTGTGGACCAATCGAAGTTAGCTTAGCTCACGGTGTGTTTTGCACTTTTTAGGGTCCCGTACCTAAAAAGTATAAAACGGAACCCTTATAGGATCTGGTGTCTATCTGTCTGTCCGTCTGTCACAGCCAATTTTCTCCGAATCGAATGTACCAATTGAGTTGAAATTTGTTATTCTTATGAATTTCTGTTATCTAAACACGGACGAGTAACATAAATAAAGGAATTTTAAATATGGGGGTCACTTTTTAGGGAAAACTGTACCGTCAAATGAAAGGGGTTACTGTGAGGGTATCAAACAGTTTTTTATTTTTTTATTTTAAAATATATTGTTTTAAAGTTATTTAAGAAATAGATGAAAATTAACCATTCCCCCCCCCCCCCCCCTTATCTCCAAACACTACTGAGTCTAAAATTTGAAAAAGAACTGAAAATAGTTCTATACCTATAGATTACAGGAGACCCTATAAGAAGTCTACTCGTATCGTCTTAAAATAACATGGTAAACCTCTCAAACAAACTTACATTTGCAGTTGGAATGTATGAACGCGAGCATGTTTATCAACTACAATGTTAAATTTGTTCGTCGGATAAATTCATCCCAATTACGGAACCCTTCATTGTGCGCGGTCCGACACGCACTTGGCCGGTTTTGGATATTGAATAGCTTTATGTGTCTGTAGAAGTAACATGTTATTTATTCAATTGACTCACGATTTATGTTGTAATGAGTTTATAACTGTAGACACTTTATGCAGCTGTGTACACACGGTTGATGTTTGAATTATTTTATTACTGTAGTAGGTATTTAAATATCCTATATTTTCGTATAAAATATTTTCAAAACATATTCTGTTTTAGATTTTCCTGATTAGTAGATGCAAAAACAGGAATTAACTTTGTATGTAATTTCTTGGTTATCAAACAATGGACTAGCTTATTGATTTTGATATAAGGGTAATGACAACGCACGTTTTAAATCATTAGCTCAGGGGCTGATATTCGGGGAAAGTGGTCCTCATTAAGAAGCTGGGGCGCCCTGCGGACTCTCCGTCCGCTTACCGACCCATCGTGCTGCTCGACGAGGTGGGCAAGCTCTTTGAAAGAGTTATTGCAGACCGCCTCGTCGGGTGGCTGGTGCAGGAGGGGCCGGATTTGGCGGAGAGCCAGTTTGGTTTCCGCAGGGGGCGCTCTACGGTGGACGCCATCATGCGCGTGCGAGCCCTCACAACGGGGGATGCTGTGGCCCGGGGTAGGGTCGTCTTGGCGGTGTCTCTAGACATCGCCAACGCCTTCAATACCCTGCCCTGGAATTGCATCAGGGAGGCACTCCGGTGTCACCGGATGCCGACCTACCTCTGTCGAGTGGTTGAGGCCTATTTGACGGACCAACAGGGAGAGTGGAACCGGCGAGAGATGTCGTGCGGTGTCCCACAGGAATCGGTCCTGGGGCCGCATTTGTGGGACATCGGGTACGACTGGGTGCTGCGCGCCGACCTCCCTAGCGGCGTCAGCGTGGTATGTTACGCTGACGACACGCTGGTCCTGGCGCAGGGGAGGTCGCACCAGGCGGCGGCTGAATTAGCGACACGCGGGGTTGCGATAGTCGTTGAGAGGATCCGGCAGTTGGGACTCGAGGTGGCCCTGCACAAGTCCGAGGCCATGTGTTTTCATGGTCCTCGGAATGCGCCACCGTCGGGTTCCCAAATAACGGTAGGAGGGGTTCGCATCGGAGTCGAGTCGACGATGAAGTACCTGGGACTCGTCCTCGACAGCCGGTGGAACTTCGTGGAGCATTTCCGACGTTTGGCTCCCAGACTGGAGCGGGCTGGGGCTGCCTTGAAGCGGCTCCTGCCCAATCTAGGTGGTCCAAACGCCTCCTGCCGGAGGCTTTACGCGGGGCTCGTGCGGTCCATGGCCCTTTACGGGGCACCGGTGTGGGCGCGTTCCCTGAGGCTGCGGCCAGTCCGCCGGTTGAACGCGTCCCAGAGGGTCATGGCCATTCGGCTAGTCCGGGGTTACCGCACGGTCTCCGGTGAGGCGGCGAGCCTCCTTGCCGGATTGCCGCCGTGGGATCTGGAGGCGAAAGTCCTCGCGCACGTGTGGGAGTGGCGCGAGGAGGCGAAACGCCGGGGCGTAACTCCGCTGCCGCGACAAATCACGGTACAGCGGACAGAGCTCCGGCGGGATCTCATGGCGACATGGAGAGTGCGACTGTCGCAGCCCAGCGCTGGGCACGCCACAATTACGGCGATAAGTCCCCTCTTTGAGGAGTGGTTAGAGAGGCGCCACGGCGTCCTCACCTTCCGCCTGACGCAGGTCCTCACCGGACACGGTTGTTTCGGGAGGTTCCTGTTTCGCATAAGGCGGGAGGAAACGCCCGGGTGTCACCATTGTGTGGATCGCCCAGAGGACACGGTGGAGCATACAGTGGAGGTCTGCCCGGCTTGGGCAGAGCACTGTTCTCACGGAGGCGATCGGCGGCGGCGATCTCTCGCGTCCGAGCCTGGTCCAGGCCATGGTGCGGAGCGAGAGTGCATGGGAGGCCGTCACCTCCTTCTGCGAAGCGGTAATGCTCGCGAAGGAGGAGGCGGAACGCGTGACTCCCTCACGGCCTCAGTCGCCGCAGGAGACGCCCTGGGCGGCGGGAATCGATAACCGATTCCCGGCTACCGTAGGCGCGGGCTTGCGGACGGTGAGTAGTGAGTAGCTCGCCGTCCGGTAAGGACCGGGCCCGGGTCGACGGCGCGTTGTGTTCCACGCGCGCCTCAAAGAGATGTCAGCAAAAGATGGGGTCCAATAGAGCCGATGCCGCTGGGGTCGCGGGTTGTTTGAAAAAGATACCGTGGCCCTGGCATAGGCAACTGAAGGAACACGGGTGGGTTTTAGTCAGTAAAAGTCAGACACGCCCTTCCGCTCCACCCAGAGCGGGAGAAGTTATTTGATGATTTCCCATCCACAAAAAAAAAAAAAAAAAATGGGGCTGATAATGACAGGCTCTCTAGTTTTATCCTTCGATGGAGCGAATATTCCATAATACATTTTTTTTAATCAATTGGATTCCAGTAATTACAAAATGGCACTCGCACTTGTTTTAGAAAAAATCCCTGTGAGTGCGATTCATTAGTTCAGCACTATACCCTTTATTTTGAAATAAAGGCTAAAATGTTAAACACAGGCAAAAATATTTAAAAATCAATCAATTTAATAATATTAGTTATGTAAAGACACTTGCAAGACACTGTTTTCCATAACTAACAAATGATGAAATCATTAAAAGAATTGAGTACGGTATTACAATTGATTTTGCAGTACATGTAACCCAATCTATCATATCGGTTGTATGTGATAGAATACATCCAACATTTGCAATTTTGTATTCTTTTTTGTTAGGCTGTGCTGTCCCACTTTTTTTTTTAAAGGGTTTGCTTTTGACTCTAGTCTAGGTCAGAGGTGACAGACACAAAGTCGACGATGGAGTGAGCTTACCCAGAAGAAGCCTGTTCACTCTCACTTTGAAGAGATTAGGGTTGTATGCGCTCGGAAACACAGACGCAGGTAGTGAGTTCCACTCTTTTGCTGTGCGCATTATAAAAGATATTTGGAAGCGCTAGTAGTAGTTAGTGCGAATTGGTGGAATAGCAACTTGGTAAGGGTGGTAGCTGGCAGTGCGTCTAGATGTCCGATGGTAAAAGGGGGCCGGTGGAGTGAGGTCGTGGAGATCTTGGACACACTCATCTGTAGAAGACTGACAAGCAGGCAACCATACGATGAGCCAAGCTATGAAGCTTGGCATCCACCATTTTTACTCTTGGGTAAAGGTCTCCCTCTACTCCTTCCATCGTTCGTGAACCTGCGCGTCCTCCTTCCAGTTTAAACAAAATCATCATCATCTGCCTAGCCTTTTCCCAAAGATGTTTGGGTCGGCTTCCAGTCTAACCTCCACAACCCAGTCATTGGGTAAACAAACGAAATATCATCACTTTTTCGTTGAAGTATGCGAGATAGTTGAACAACCAAAAATATATCTTTAATCGGAGTAACATGCATAACAAAGCCAACTTTACATGATGAGGAATGGCGAATATTAATAACAGTCATTTGTTTTTATAGGGTCCCAGCCGGACTGGACAGGCGCCATTTATATTGGCGCGAATATTTATTTCCTACCACTATGGTGTACCTATATTATTCTAACAAATACTGTGGATATCTCTTCACAGATATCGTGTTTAGGTACTTTAACCTAATTGCGTATCAGACAGTGGGAATGCCTTTCATTTTCATAATTGGAAGTAGTTAAACGAAAAGGATCCAACCCACAATATGGCCGAAAATGAGTTGTGTATAAGAAAACATTCTTTGTAGTTAAAACTTTAATACCACGAAAACAATGGCAGTAAAATTCAAACGCGACATGATTCGTGTTTTAATTTACAAAGAGTGTTTTGGTATACACAACTCATTTTCACACATATTGTGGATCCTTTTCGTTTAACTACGTCCAAATCAACAATATTCATTTTATTATTTACGTTGTCGATCGGGTGAAGTTTTCTAACATCGTAAAGCAATGCATTATCAATTTCCTTCGAATCCTTCGGACTGTCATTTCAAGTGTGTTACGCAATTGCGGTGTTTTTATTATACGTATTCATATGAACGCTTTTGAGCCCTTATGTTTGGTGATTGTTCAAAATATAAGTAACAAGCTTCAGCCCGTGACTTCATCTAAATTTCTTGTCCCCCCGACCCACCCCGTCGCATCCCATCGCCTGCCCGTGCTATTTCTTTGTTTTCACTTAGCGTTCTTTCTTAATTTTTATTTTGATGTTAAATAGCCTTTCTCAAGAATTGGGCTATAAAATGCAAAAATAATTTTTCAAATCCAACTGGTAGTTCCAGAGATTAGCGCGTCAAACATACAAAAAAAACAAACTCTTCAGCTTTATTATGAGTACGTATAGAAGATACAGATAAAAGCCGGGAGTTACTCCAGGAAGAAAAAGACAAGAAGTCTAATCTCTATTAGCTTCAGGGTAACAAAGATGAACTTTACTTTCAGTAGTAGATACGTAGCTAAACTACATAATCATACGTAGGTGGAGAACAATTTTAAATGAAATACATTAAAAGATTTGGTGTTGACTGTTTTATTTCATATATAATACTTTATCTTAATAAATATTCTATGGAATGGAAAAGGAATGAACTGAATTAAACATGGTATGTAAAAAAAAATCTCCAGTACCAACTTTCTAATTATAACACACTAAATTAAACTATATCTGCTTCATTATTTTCGATTTTCGTTGTTTTTACTATTGTTGGTGTTGGATCTGTAATAAGTATAAAAACATGTTAAACATTTTCATTCACGTTCCGCAAAATTTCTAGTATTAGTTTACCGGCTTTCATATTCTCGGTCCACGGCACAGAGAAATTAATCAGAAAGATCATAGCCTCCACACAGTCCACACTGATTTATTTTGATGTGCCGTGTACTGAGGCTATGGATGCCTGGAGACTCGCTTGCCTCAACTCAGACATACCCGATAATCCAACTTCCCAGAGACGGTGGGATGAGCCGCTCTGCAGAGTAGTACAGAACAATTTACTTAACACGTCTGCTACTTCTGCAGAGAGTCCGCGCTTGCTAGCTGTGGGTAAGGGGGAGTTGGGTCTGTGGCTTTATGCACTACCGTCGTTGAACATAGGCACTTTGTTCGAACTACTTTCTGCCTCGCTGCTTGCCTACGACTAGAAACTCCGTGTTGTTCTCCTCATCGCTGTCACTGTGGCGAAGTTGTCAACAGCCTCGGACACCACGGCCTGTCTTGCAGCCGATGTGTGGGTCGCTTAGCGCGGCACGCGAACATTGACATTATCCGATGAGCTCTTGGCCCCAAGGACTGGCTTTTACCTTGACCGAGGCATTGCCATACAACGTGATAATGCCGCCAGTCTCTTGGGTACATTACCAGTCGACAGCGATGCGGATGAATTTTTCGATGGCATATTTTAGTTTGTGAATAGCTTTAGTTAAATTAGGATATAATTTTGTTATTTTACTATTGTTAATTTAAAGGACCATAAATAAATAAATATAATATTGTTAAACATCAAGATCTATGTATTGATAAGTTACAATATGTCTGTTGAGGGCGTGTTTCAGAGTCTGCGGATAGGCTTTTACTACCAGATAAATAAAAACCGCAAACATTATTTGTATACAATTATCTTTTAGATAAGTTATCCAAAACGTAGTCAGGACAAAAATATTCTAAATTAAACGTGTTTATCTAGAAATGTGTTTAAAAAAATTACCATCTTTATGTGCATATGTAACTTCAGTGGTTTCTGTAACAACAGTGCCATTACAGTATATTGTAGTTGCCTTCTCTCTCTCTACAACAGGTTGATTGTCTATTTGGAAGAAGTATATCACATCGAACTCTGTGTCATTCTTAGCCGTCAACTTGTCGATAAAATCTTGGTTGGTAGTTCTTATCCACATTGTAGGCTCCCCTTTCAGGTTTGACAAATCTGGAAAATATTAGTCGTATTACAATCAAAAAATTAGTCCTATAACAATTCATTTTAAAATTAAAAGTAATGTAAAATGTACCGATTTCGACATTCTTGCCTTTGCCATCAACATTATTTTGATCTTTTTTGCCATCCTCAGGTTTTGGTGTTTTAGAATCATCATCGCTGCCATCATTTGTATCGATGCTAACCACCAGGCTTTTGTCGTTACTGGATGAACCTGCATCAGTAGAACTCATATAAATGTTGATCAACTCAAATAGTAATATGGATTCCGAAGAATCATTATAAATAAGGAGGGGCATCACCTGTACTTTCCGAGACTTCGATATTTATGGAGATAATTTCATCTTCAGAATCATTAGCTGTACTACTGCTGACTGTTATTGTTACATCAGTCTCGGATAGTTTGAATTCTAATAAATTATCACCAGAAGCGTCACCTGTATTTACATCGTTTTGTACTGAAGGTGCCGCTGTGACACTCGAATAATCATCACTTTCGGCCGGAACATCAGTATTTGTATCAAACAATTCACTTGAATTGTACACAGCTAATTGAACAAAAAAATATTGAAGCTTCATCAGCTTGCAAATTAAATTGAACAGCAACATTAGGTATGCAGTAAACATACTACAAAATATGTTTTGTTACATTTGAGCAATCTTTGACTAATATCCATCACTATCGCTACATATTATCATCATCACTACCATTATAAAACAAAGTCCCCCCCGCCGCATCTGTCTGTCTGTATGTTCGCGATGATCTCAAAAACTTCTGAACGGATTTTCATGCGGTTTTCATGTATCAACAGAGTGATTCCTGAGAAAGGTATAGGTGTATAATTCGTTAAGGTTTTGTGTAAATTGGTTGAAATATGACGATAGATTGTTGAAGATGTTTGGAAAAAATGAAGCCATCTGCGAGCTTTCATCGAAAACGCAGCCTAATCCGTTTTAGATATAACAAAATAATGTATGGTGGGATTGTTTCTCTTATATAGTTCTACGTACAAGAAAGTCCACGACGGCAGGGATGCTGTTAAGGATAGCTTTTTATACACATTCTAACTTCTAAAAAAATTATCACATATAATGTGGTTTTTGCAAAAGCTTTTTAGACGGATGCAGTATTAATTATCATCAATTTAAATACGTCAGTTACCTTGAACATTTCAAACACACTATAACAGCCTTTATACCATACAGTTTAAATGAATATCTTAGGAGTTATCGTTAAAAAACCGGTCAAGAGCGAGTCGGACTTGCGCACCGACCGTTCCGTATCATCATATATTAAAAAAACTGTGCTATTTAGAGACATCGTTTTATTTTCCTGTAATATTTACATAAACTTCTATCACACAGAATAATTTCAGATTTTTCTCTATGCAAACTTCATAAGGGGGGACGGTATTTTTTTTACCCTTTTCATCAAAAGTCGAAAACTATACGGCCTAAAAAAACGAAAAATGATTGAGAATGTGCAAACAGCGCTCTTTCATATGATACCCGAAATGCTCTAGTAGCCCCACTTCGAATTTTTAAGACCCCCTTTCAGTCCCTGTTGCAAAAAAAGAAAAAAATATTTGCAAATTAGTTGGGCAAATGTCATCTAAAACTATTCCAAATTTGTTGTTGATAGCATTAGTAGTTCTTTAGATATATAATTTTTTTCTTATTTGCAAAATAGTTGGACAAATGTCATCTAAAATTATTCCAAATTTCAAGTTGATAGCATTAGTGGTTCTTGAGATATCCAGCTGTGAAAGACGGACAGACAGATAGACAGACAGACTGAGTCACACCAAAAGGGTTTCTTTTTACCATTTTGGTACGGAACCCTAATTAAAACTACGCGTGAGAAAATAAATTCAAGCTTTCTCGCACTAACGCGACGCGACGACGGGACTCGCTTGATGCGGCCACCCCTGCCTGCGCTCCAACACCCGCTGAGCCCTACTGTTGTTATATAAGCCGAGCGATAAAGCGTGCGATTCCCTATAATTAAAAATACCCCAAGTAGAGTATAAATAGTATGTTACATTTAAATCTAATTCATACTCGACGCAACAAGCTGATGCTAAAAATGTAGGCATATGTGCTCTACGATCCGCGCGAAGCCGGGACGGGTCGCTAGTAATAAATATAACTTAGTTTCACTTACCTTTTTGGGTATCTTTTTTCCCGTTATTTACTTGGTCTTTGACAGTTGTATCGTTAGTTTGGGTGTTCTTATTTTCTATAGTTCCTATTGTTTTATCATCGCTTATGTTGTCGGCCGGTGAAGCAGAACTGCTTGGAGATAGGGTAGTGGTGGAATATGTTTGGGCTGTATCATCATCTTGTTTATTGTTGGCGTCGTTAATGGTATCTGATTTTCCAGGGGTTTCAACAGGCCTTGTTGTAGTTGTCTCTGGCGGTAAATCACTCACATTATCAGTTGCTTGTTCTATAGGTGATATTGTAATAATTTGATCCTGTGAAGTATCATCAGGACAGTGTGTAGTGCTTACAACTGTAACAATGCAATTAATCTTATTATTTTAGTCACATTTATTATTTAAATGTAATGTACCTTGTAAAAACTATGCTGTACCTGGTAAATTAGTTGCAGATTTATGATGATTATGTTTGTGATTATGTAGTTTTATAACTTGTGGTTTGGACGTGGTATAATTGAGTACAGGAGGTACTGTCGTGGAATTAGATTGGTTATCAGTTTTGCTTGCAATAGCAGGATGGAGTGTTGATTTTTTATCTTCTTCGGACTGATGTTCATCTGGAGACGATGGGTTTAAATTATTACCATCTCCTGCTTCATTACCTTGTGAAGGTTGTGGTTTTGTCTTATTTGCTAACTGTGTTGCTTCTGCAGACAATGGCTTAGACTTGTTATCATCTCCAGGTTGTTCTTCATTCGTAGACAAAGGCTTCTTTTTGTCATCATCTGCTGTCTGATGTACATCCTGAGGTAAGGGTTTTAGATGGTCATTTATTGCTGACTGATCCTCGTTTGGAGTCAATGGCGTTGAATTATCACCATCAGCTGGTGGAATTACATACGAAGGTTTCAAGTTTTTAGTATCTGCTGGCTGTTTCTCGGGTTGAGGAAATGGTTTCAAGTTACTATGATCTGCTGGTAGATCTTTCCATTGAGGGGACTGATTTGAATCGTATTTGTCTGCTGGATTGGATCGATCTACATGCAAAGGTGTTGGTTTTATATCATCTGCTTGTTTATTATTCGTAGGCAACTGATGTTCATCCACCGATACAGGAGTCTTGGTAATATTATTTGGCAAATTCTCTGGCGATTGTTGTGTGAGAGCTCCGTCACTATCTGAATCATTATTATTTTTACGTTTGGTGTGTACCAGACGGAGTTTTGAATTTTGGTGCGGACCGTGAGTGAGCTTGTCCAAATATTCAACAGTTCCATTTGGATGAACAACTACATAACGTTTACTAGTTCCTGCTAAAATATTTTTGACTTCAGGATTTGCTACAAGGCTCTTTAAATTAAATTCTGAAAGAAAAAAACCAATCAATCTTGTAATGTGACAAACCCACGGTAAATAAGTTTAAGCAACGAAAGTCGTAAAAAAATTTACTACGACGTTTACGTATCCTCTAAATTTTCGATACACTAAGTAGTGTACAGCATTTTATTTATTACCTAAAAGTTAGTAATATTTTAATTTTTCATCTATCTATTATAATAATATTCGGTTGTTGACTGTACAAGATAGCACTAAGGAAACAACAAAATTACTCACCTGTTATTCCTGAAGCTAACTTTTGATACATATTCGGTTTTGAATTAGTATTTAAAGAAGTAGGACTACTAGATCCATGGTATGCTTCGTTACTTGCTTCATTTTTATTACTTCCAGAATTTACTGATTCTGTATCAGTATATGCGGAAGAAGCGCCTGATTTTGTATTATTCGGGACAGGCTGTTTTAGTCCATAATCAGATTCATAATTAGGTTCATATTTTTCTGATGTCACCTGTGCAGTTTCAGTTACTTCAGGTGCACCATTAGAATTGGATCTGTAATTATTTGCGTTACTGCGGGCTAGAGGTTTTTCCGAAAAATTTTTACTAATCACCACAGGAGCCTCTTTCTTACTTGAATCTGAATGGTTGTTATCTGCTTCAGATATCAATAGGGAACTATCATGGTGATTTGTTATTGGTGCAGTATTACTTAAATGTGAACGGGGTTTGTAATTTCCTATGTAATTAATATTTCCAGATTGGGGTGCAACGCTATGCACGTTTCTCCGGCCCCCTTCGGGTCTTCCTTTTACTTCAGATGGTATGGCTTGGCCTTCTCCGTAACTTTCGTAAGGTACGGGGTCATTGCTTGGTCTATAATCGGAATTGTAATTATCTGCTGCAGATATCACAGTGGGACTATCATCGTAATTTGTTATTGGCGCAGTATTACTTAAATCTGAATCTGGTTTGTAATTTTTCACGTATTTAGCATTTTCAGACTGATCTGTCAAATTGTCTGTAGCTATTACAGCAGGGGCTTCTTTATTATAGATTATTCCAGATTGGGGTGCCAAGATCTGCGCGTATCTTCGGTCCCCAGTTGGTCGTGCTTTTATTTGAGATGCTACAATTTGATCTTCATTATAATTTTCGTATGGTACGGAGCCACTTGATCCGAAACGAGGTGCAGAATTTGGAACATATTTGTTTTCACCTGTCAAGTATTGATATTGGTCTCGTGATAGGTATGACCTACCCGGCTGATAGAATTGTCGGTTTGAAGATGGTACATATTTTGGTTGTAGATATTGAACTGGATCCCGGTAAGGTTCTTGGACAGTAGTCACCAAAGGCCTTTCATTGTCAGCAATAAGTACTGCACTTTGAGCGGAGTTGGTATATGGATTTTGTGTTCGCCAGTTTTGGTTTCCATATTGTTGGTTGTCAAATCCAGCTGGAGATGTACGAGATGGATACGTTTCCACTCTGGGTGGGTAGGAGTCCAACCTGTGTCCATCTGCAGGTGAATCGTAACTGACCAATAGCTCTTCTCCCGACTGCGACGACACAGGATTTCTATTATATCCATTATTGTCATATCTTCCTTTATTTGAGTAATAATCTTGAGTCTTTTCCTGCTGATTATTTACATTTTGAGTTGGTGTGTAATCAGTATCGAGATATTGTTGTACATATGGTACATTTTGATTAACTGGCCAGTTGCTTACTCTTTGTCTGACCAGATCCTCCGAATGAGGAATCGAATCTGAAAAAATATAAAAAATTGAACTTACGTTTCAAAGTCATGTAAGTGCGTACACCACTTGGCACAACAAAATGACTAAGATTAAAAACACCGTTCTTCGGGATAGTTACAACGTAACAGTTATTATGGATGCAAACTCTAAAATTGCATGTGTTTAGCAACGAATTGTGAAGTGTCCTATTGCAGGGCCAACTTACCGACAATTTTAGAGCAAAAAAGCAAAACGCAAAATAATATCACTTTAGACTTCATCGTCAACTACATCGACGGTGTTTCACACAACACTGTTAATTCCAGAGCCCTCTTTATTATTAAAACGTGTGCTGAAACAAACAAAGCACTCGAAAAAGCTGTATACACACAGCTCTATTGTCGCCATCCTTCTCGTATTGTCAACCTGCGTAGGTACACGAAAATTGCTCATTACGTCACTAATGATATATAGGGCCTCGAATAATAATATTGACAGTCAACAGTGTCAGTACTGAAAATTCAATACACATGTAATTTTCAATTCTACTACATTTAAAATACAACACAATGTTCCTTTTATAAAGCAATTCTTTTGTTTTTAACCACTAGCTGCTTTTCCTAGGATATATAACTACTTGTCAGAAATGATGATAAATGCTCACAACTAGGTAAATAAGAACATAAAGAAACATTATGAAAAGTGTTTTCATTGTAAGTTAATACGTCTTATTCACAATTTATGGTAATTTCTTCAACATTTGAGTTGTATAAAATTAACGGCACTTTTATGGTGTTTGCTCGATACGTTATACATATTAAGTTAACATTGTCAGCAACACACAAGGTGATTTTGAGACGTGGTTATTTATTGATTTATTGTCTACCAACACTAGCCATACGTACTGAAGCCGAAACAAACTTTTTTGGGTCTTATAAATTATATACATATATTTAAACCACGCAATTTACTCGAATCTTCTTTTAATTAATCTTGAGTGAATAATTAAAAAAAGGTTTTGTGAAGTAAATAATAAACTTCTCATGTTGGCAGCTGTCAATGAAAACAATTTTGGCGGGACTGTTTACCTACTACATTGGTTTGTATGTTGCTTTACCTACTACTGAACTGATTTCAACGTCAGGCTGATAGCTTAAAACAACTGTTAAAGATACCCTCACAAATTATCATCCACCATGCATTTCACATTTTCAGTGTGGAGCGACAACAAAAAAAACTTTTTAGCCAAAAAATAAAACCGACTTCCAAAACAAAACACTACAAAGTGAAAAATAACTTTAATTTCGGTATTCGGTGTCTTGGGTTTTGTATTTTCGTTTTTTGCCACCGACTACCGAAATTAAAGTTATTTTTCACTTTGTAGTGTTTTGTTTTGGAAGTCGGTTTTATTTTTTGGCTAAAAAGTTTTTATTTTTCACTTTTTAGTTGTGGAACCTACCCCACACTAATTCGAATACATAATTGAGCACAATAATTGTAGATATAGCCATGTAAATAACAGTGATAGGAAATTATTAAAACACCATCACATCATCCACATAAAATAAGTGGGAAATATACGCATTATTGAAGCTAACTCAAAAACTCCCCAAGTAAAGTTAATAAAATTTATACGGGACCACCTCGAGAAGTATACCCTATCAAACAAAAAAAGAATTTTCTAAATAAGTCCATCCGTCTTTGAATAATCGCGTAATAAACATAAAAAAACATACAGACGAATTGAGAACCTCCTCCTTTTGGAAGTCGGTTAAAAAGCGAATCCAGCTTATCAGTTTTTACACAGACAAAAAGGTAAAGGTAGTACGGAATATGCAAACCATGACTATTTTTTTCGTCCTATCTTAAATATGCACATTCCACTATAATACATGTACGTAGGTAAAGCGCCTAGGCATGTTACACTAACAATTCTGACGCATGTAAATGCGTCGTACGGTGCGCGTACCGTGTGAAACTGCGTTAATGCAAATGGAACATTGCTTTCATTTTTTCTTCTTTTTTTTTGTCCTACGTGAAAATACAAGTTTTTTTTTTTCTTTTCTTTTCGGGGAATGTGATATGACGTTTCTAGTTAAATAGAAATGCGAAGTTATCTATATACGTATATTATATAAAATGGTAAACTGGCTGATTGTTAATATATCAACCCATAGCCCAAACCGCTGGACCTAGAGACTTGTTTTGCACACAGATACCATATACAGTATTGGCATCCAAAAAAAAGAATTTTTGAAAATTTTATCCCTAAGGGAGTAAAATAGGGGAAGAAAGTTTGTATGAAAAATCTTATTCCTTTAATTAATTAACTTGATACTTGGCACTAAATTACAAAATTTGTCATTTTTAGAACGGGGAAATTTATGATAATTAAAAATGACAAACTTTATCTCTAAGGGGGGATCGCGGGTTGTCAAAGTTTGTATGGAGGAATTTTTACGCGAGGTACGATTAACTCGAAACTCTGTATTTATAATAGAGACCAAAAAAGAAATAATTGCCGAAGGGCGTAAAATAGGGATGATTTTAAAATTCACGTGTAGTATATATATATATATATTTGTGGACTTAAGTCTAAATGTTATCAGACAAAAAATAAAGAATAACGAGTATCAGTGTTTTTCGAAAATCTACTCCTAACGGGGTGAAAATGGGTAGTCAATTTTACTGCAGCGCTTGATTAACCCGAAAATTGGTGTGAATAACCTTTGAGTCAAGTTCTGGAAACATCCCAAACGATTTTTTTAAATTCCACTCCTGTGGGGGTGAAAACAGAATACGAGTTCCGTCGTGGCACCAACGCAACACAGACAGCACGCAATATTAACGACGTGTATGGTACCACAAATGTACAAGGTACAAGTGTACTTACAAGATACCGCAAGTGAACGCTCGGTCCGTTGTTGGTTTATTTATTTATTTATTATTCAGAAAGCTTACAGTCTAACATCTTTACAGGTAAGTTATGTACAGTAGCGCTTACAATTGCCATTTACAAGCTTCCACAAATTAATAACTATGTACCTAAAATTAATAAAAGAAAGAAACACAAAAATGAAAATAAAATCTCCTTAAATATAACCTATCAAATATTTCTTGAAACAAAATGAAATAAAATATTATTTAAAAACAAAACATAAAAATCTTATTATTATCTCGTGACAGTTATGCTAAAAACAGTAAAAAAGAAAATATACACTTTGTTTTACATGTTATTCAATCATAATAATGTTAATCATTGCAGTCTGCTACAAAGTAATGTTTATTTATAGATCGTCTTAATGCGTTAGGGCTGGTTCTAAATAGATCAACATCTAAGTGAGAGGGAAGATTATTGAAGCTTGCTGCGCTACGTAACAAGAAGGCATTCTGTCGGTAGTTTGTTGATGCGAATGGAATATGAAGAAGTGGCCGCTGTCTGATGCCAACGTGATGGGTGTGGAGCGATATTTTGGATAGAAGTTGGGAACAGTCGATGGAACTATTGGCAATATTTAACAGAAAAGTAATATCATTAGCATGGCGTCTGTTTTTAAGTGGTAGAAAATGGTATCTTTTGCATTGCTTTGTCTTATAATCTAAGTATCTTAAAAACTTTTTCTGAATGCTTTCTATTCTTGACTTATACACGTCATATTTTGGGTTCCACACTTGAGATGCGTATTCAAGGTGGCTGCGTACGTACGAACAGTATAAAACTTTGAGTGGTTTTAGAGAGCTGAAGCAAGTAGAAGATCTTATTATGAAACCAAGAGACTTGGACGCTTTCTTTACGATTTCATCAATATGCATTTCGAATATGAGTTTACTGTCATGGATAACGCCCAAATCCCTTATACTGTTCACCTTAGTCATTGTTTGGTTATCCAATGCGTACCTTGAACCAATTGTCTTCTTTTGCCGTGTATAAGTCATATGGAAGCATTTGGATACATTTAATTGAAGTTTGTTTAGTCTACAGTAATCTACAAACTTATTGAGATCCTCCTGGAGTAGTGATATGTCAGATGAAGAACGTACTGTTTTAAGTATTTTCATGTCATCGGCGTATAATAGAATGTACGAGTTAATAAACTTAATATCTGCTATAAATAAATTAAATAGAAGAGGTCCTAAAATCGATCCCTGAGGAACTCCAGATGGTATCAGATTCCAACTGGAGGTGAAACCTTGTTTGGTCGCTCCCGTTCTGGAAATTTTGATCTCAACAATGAGCCCCGCGGAAAATTTTCAAATCCAACGAGGCGGTGAAAAACGCCTTTAAAGAATTTATCGATTCCCGTTCCCGGGATATCTATAGCAGAGGCATCCACAAACTTTCATAAAAAAGTCAAAAGTGCATCGACAATAATTCTTTTGAAAAATTGATAGGGATATGAAAATTCAAAAGTAAGATTTTGGTAAGAAATAAAGAATTACGTGATTCAGCGTTTTTGTAAAATCATTGCCAAAGGACGTAAAATAAGGGATGGTTTTAAAAATTGACATGTAGTATTTTTTACTTTTTGTATAAAAGATAGTTGTCGAATTAATGAGATATAAATGAAAAGCGACAGTTATGTAGGACTCGTGTCGAATTTGAATAAAATTTTAAGCAAAAAATAATCACAGTAGGTACCTATGTACCATCACGTGCAATGCCGTAAATAGTCATAGGTAGGTAGGTACTTGTATTGTATCTTGTTGTAATACGTATTTATGACAGCCGAATATCTCATAATCCACTCACTATGCATAGTACGTATTGTATGTACCTGAGTAGGTAAGTATTTCCGTAAAAAAATCAAAATATTTTATTTTACATAAACGTAGGTATTAGTAATATTTTGTTTTACCTACATGGGCACTTAACCACTGAACCTAGGTGCACGTTTCCAATTGGTCGTTTCCTATGGATAAGAGCTGGCAAGAAACTCCACGGTTACTGTTTTAAAAGTAATTGGCTTTCACAATGTTTTCAAAACACAGTGTTAATTGGCATGGGAGGACAGGCCTAAAGAAACCCAACACCAAAATCGAGGAAAACAAAACGCAATACAGAAGACAATACGGACAATACGGAAGACGCGTAAGATAATATCCATTCTCATATTTTCTTAAAACCATTATTATACACAAAGAGGCAGTAGGTACCAACATTACGTCAACATTCCTTATTTATAAAGCACATATCTACTCTCAAAATAGCCCGCATAAGGCCGGGACTGTTATTACTCTATAATAAACATCCGAATTGCTCTTCACAAGCCACTTACGGGCTGAAAATGGTGTTTCATAACTTCTTAAAGTTCAGTGAAATGCCAAGAGTGGTTGGTACCTATTTATAAAATGGTTCAGCAGGATTTTGTATTTTGTATTCGCCTACGCATCAAGGTAATTACTTAAATTGCAAAAGAAGTGGGAGATTACTAACCCATCCAACACCCAGTGTGAGTACGGTGCTCCTGATCAGATCACGCCCCAGTTGCCGGAGTGACCTAAGTGCCCGTTCTCCTGCACTTCGGATGACCTAAAGAATGCCACTTATGCCACAATCAACGTGGCCACCCACTTGGTTAAAACAATATATAAAAAACCGGTCAGGAGCGAGTCGGACTCACGCACCGAGGGTTCCGTATCATCATATATTTAAAAAAAGTGTGCTATTTAGAGACATCGTTTTATTTTTCCTGTAATCTTTACATAAACTTCTATCATATAAAGTAATTTCAGATTTACTCTATGCAAACTTCGAAGATAAGGGGGGAACGGTTTTTCATCAAAGTCGAAAACTATGCGGCCTAAAAAAAATGTTTGAGAAGGTGCAAACAGCGCTCTTTCATAGGATATCCCACATGCCCTAGTAGCCCCACTTCGAGTTTTTAAGACCCCTTTCGGTCTCTGTTGTAAATAAATATTATAATGTATTTTTATTTCTTTCTTATTTGCAAAATAGTTGGGCAAACGTCATCTAAGTTCTTGAGATATCCAGCTGTGGCAGACAGACAGACTGAGTCGCACCATAAGGGTTCCTTTTTACCATTTAGGTACGGAACCTTAACATCGAAGAGGATTACCATCGACACGAAAAGAAGAATTGAAAGAATTTTTGGAATTGTTACATACCTAAGTTATACATACATACCAGGCGTGATCGAGGTCAAGAGCAAGCCAAGTCAGCAATAAAAAAGATTGTTTTTTTAATTATCTAAAAATGACCCATGAAGGGACCTACTCTGGCTCAGGCCACCCTGCTTCTGAAAGAATGATCAACACAAAAGTTTTTGTGATAGATCTCCTTCTCTTGTCAGAGCGGTCGTCGTTTTCATGTAGTTTCTTGTCCAGGGGCTGTTGGGATTCACCTCGCGATTTCTCACCATCTACTCTAGCGAAATATATTTTCACCGGGATTATCTTTATTCAGGCATTATGTAGAAATATTGTGAGAAAACTCCATTTCGAAATTTTGTTCGAAAAATATTTTTTCGGCTACCTATCATTAGGTACCGAGAGTCAGTTTTTTGCGAATATTTCGAAAAAAAATTGTATTACTACAAGTTTCTTCCGTACTTAAATTTGCATAAAAAAGTCCTTGATTAGATTCTCTAAATAGGACCAATTTTTATTTTCCTGGGCTATAAACGATACAATCACAGGCAATCCATTTTATTTAGGTGCAGGTAGCTGTGAAATTTAGCAACAGATTAATAAAATCATAATAGGATTTCAGAAACCGGGTTGAGTGGAAAAAGGAAAGGGATGAGGCCTTTTCCCTGCAATGGGACAATCCAAACTGTTTATTATATAAATACTAGCGACCCGCCCAGGCTTCTCACGGGTAGCTTGAACGCTACCAAACTTCACAGAATCACCCGCTGGCCTAATCTCAAGAGTGTCTGAAAATCTCTTGAAGAATTTTGAAGAATTATATACGTAAATAAAGATAAAAAATATGCTTATAATATGTTCAGAAACCGGGCAGAATCTTGTAAAAGCACTCCCTCACCGGAGCATTCGCCTGTAATGTATCAACCCAAGATTCGATATTTAGCATTACGTGTAGCATGTAGTCGAATCAGTTGTTTTCATTCATGTTACAAATTGTATCACGGGTGCTCCCACTCACTACTGTTAAGGTGCTTCCTCATCGGGAGCATTCGCCTGTAATGTAACGTTACAAATTCGAGCGTTATATCAGTGAGGGAGGAAAATCGAAATGATGCAATGTGTATCAAGTACTACCTGTAACATCATTGAGCTGCGCGATTACTGACAAATGCGTGCACTGACTGGACAGGTCCTCTCAATCTGTGTGGTTCTTTCCTCAAAAGACCATTTCAGACACCAATCTACATGGTCTTCACATGAAGTGACCAAGATTATGTCTGGACTTTATAAGAGACCTCTGAGTCTGTTTCGGCCTTTCTTCTCAGAGTAGATAGGAAACGCCGACCTCATCTAGTTTAAAAAAAAAACATGATTGACCTGTAAAAGTGTTTGTACAAACCTACTTACAGAAATAAATTTCATTTATCATTTATCAATGCGCACCCGCCTGTATTTCGCCGGTTTTGAAATAATTAATGACACCAATATTGTTTCTTCTGTTTTTTTTTACGTAAATAACAATGTCGGTTTAATATTGCTGCACTCAGCACAACGACCGTTTCGTCTGAAATTGTGGAATTGACTAAATCACACGTGAATGCTCGCAAAGTCAAATCTGTAATGTTACATTACACGCGAATGCCCTTGTGATGGAGCACCTTTACATTCCAGGCGAATGCTCCCGGTGAGTCCTTTAGAACGACCTAAATCTGAGAAACCTAATCGCAAATAGTAATTATAATTGATTAATTAAATTCAAATGAGAGTGGTACAAACACTATTGCAAAACTACTCTACTTACTCTTGACTTTTTTCGCTTCTCGAATTCGAGAACCGGGAAGAAGATTTATGTTTTGAAATGTGGTTTGCAGAATGATTAATGTAGAAACAGAACCACAGAGAAATGACCTTAGGTATTGGTATATTTACTTATATAACACTTGTTTAAGTTAACAATTCAAAGGACATTTAAAACTCATTTATTCGTTTAACAAATACAGAACCCTGATAAAAAGTTTGGTGCATATCAGAAACTTTTCTCGCTTGGAACGTGTGTTGCTCTTGTTATGGCATTTTTAACGTTACAACGTAATTGCGAATACGCTGAACATCGTAGCAGGAATTAAATATTTCAAGTATCAAAAGTTTTTGCTAACAACCCACGCTTCGCAAGTTCTTTCACATAATTCTACGAAAAAGGTTTAGGGAAATGATTTTCAGTTTTTCGTCCACGTAGGTACACTACACGCTCTGCAGATTTTATTACCTAGGTACTGTAAATGTTCCATGCAATGAACCTACTGGCTGACATTTATCACTCACAATGTTTTATAGAACTCTCTTTTTTAAATGGCTGCCATAGTAGACGGGACAGTTCAATGGCTAAGAAGTGCTCGATTTTATCCGAAGATTGTATTGATTTCCTTATGATTATAGTCAAACTGTTATTCTGCCTTAAAGTTCTATCATTTTGTAGAATAGTTACCCCTCAGTAGAATCAGAACTTCCACATAGGTGAAGTCTGAACTGCCACAGACACACCTATATATATGAAAGCAGATTAATGAAAAATGATTTTCTTTACAAATACCTAAGTAGTCGAAAGCGTAAGAAATAGTTGGAAATAGTTCGTCTATAAATTGATCAAGTGCGTGTCTAGCACTCATTAGGATTATAAATTGCGATAGAACTGCTGCTACTACCTAAGGACGTGAAACAGATTCGATTTTTTGAGGTAGTACCTACTTGTACTATGTTCTTGTACGTTGTACTTGTAAAAATATGATCTTTTGTGGAATCTATATAATCAATGAACACGGCCTCGAAAAACAAAAAAAAAATGGTATTTATTGTGTTAAAAGATAGTAATGTGTACTACCTGAATATCTACCTACTCTTACAAATCATTATAATATACTTACCTATCAACACAAAAGACCACACAAAACATTTAAGTAATTTGCATTTCAAAGTTCAGCTAAGCATCCAATAAATCAAACGTGGAAATAGGCAAAGGAGCTCTCATTCTGCCTCCTCGCTCGTCCCGGGCCAGACCGGAACCCCGTAGATAATAAAACACAGTGAAACACAGTCGGCGCGCCGCAGTGTTAAATCTTTTCTAAACCGGGAACAATTCGCTTGTACCGCATCGAGAAATGCCGCCACCATATCTCACCAACGGACATTTTTACCGCGAACCCATTCGTTTTTTCAAACTTGGAAATTGCTGATACGACGAGTATAGAAATGGGTTTATTTCGATACTGGCAACTGACACTGAATAACCAGAGGCAAACCAAGTTTTTCCTTTAGCTCCATTTACACGATGCAAGTTTATTGCCTGTAGCATTCCATAAAATTGAAGGACAAATATCTGGCACCATCTAAACAACACGTACAATATTGTTGCAGGATAGGGGTTAATTAGTTGCCCTTCAAAACTGGTATAGGTATAAACAGCACACAATAACATCGCACGTAGAATAAAATCCTATTCAATTATGGCATGAAAGTATTCTATCATACAAGCATGAGCGAACGAAACAAGACGTTCAATAAAATACAACGAAATATTTGACAGCGCAAATACGAGTAATACTTAAATCAATTAATTGTACAAGGACGTGCAATTCTGTGTTTAGACGAGACAAAACTTGCATTCAATTATTGTATGCCACTTTATGGAATTGCACGCATGTAAACACTTGCATGCAATTCTTTAATGTCAATATTTAATGTGCTTTGTGGTATGCGATTATTGTTCTTGAATGTTCCAGAAACTTTCACCGTGTAAACGGAGCTTTATTCTATCAAGATTTTGGGTGTACCTACTAACGAGAGAATTTTCATTTAGAGTCGTGATTCCTATTTATCACCTACATACATCAGCCAAAGTTTGTCTTTAAAAGAGCGCTATTAGCGATAAGACCGCCCATTCTATGTATCACGTCATATCTGTAATTCGTATTGTGTAGGTACATAATAAAGGATATTCTATCTATCTATCAGCAGCAGTATCGTCACTGTTGATAGCTGTTGATGGACCAGTTAAGTAAGTATCTTATCTTTTTACCTACTACGATATGAGCAATATCGTTTTAGATCCTAGTTCGACTTCCCTATGAGACGAAGCTTCTCGTATGTCAGTAATAGTCTAAATAACACCAAGCTCACTTTTATTTCACAAAACACGATAAATAATTTTCTCACTACCTACTTTATCAATTTTTTTTAGGCTTTCACACCCTAAGCCAAGATATTAAAAAAATTAAGTACCTACTCGTAGGCGCAGTTCGAGTCCGCGCCGTTTATTAACGACTTCAAAAAAAAAGGAGTTATCAATTCGATATGTATGTATGTAATATTATTGGAACTGCGAGATATTCACACATGATGATCTTATTAGGGCTTCCAAACAAATATGCAAAATTTTATAGACGTATGTTTGTCCACGCATTTCTCCGAAACTATTAATCGGATCGTGACCATTCTTTTTTTGTTGGCTTACTTCAACTTAGAGCACAGTGAAAGTTTCATCGAAATCGGTTCAGTACTTTTCAAGATAATAGACTAATACGTGTATGTGTGACGGCCTGGCTTATTGATACGAGCTCCGGGTGTAGTGTCAAAGGGAAAACATCTCAAAACAAAGTTCTCAGTAACGGAAATAGGATGACCCAGCTTTCAACATTTATTGAGCACGGTTGCTACTACATGATACTTTCTGAACGTCTGATGATGACCAGGTAAGTGCTTATTGGTCCTCAGTAATGGAAATAGTTAGGATGACCTAGCTTTCAACATTTATATTCCTTTACTTATATTCTATTCAAATAAGTAAAAACACGATGGTTCTACATAGTGCCGGCCGTCACTGAGATCCTATACCCGCCTTCAGATTCCACCTTCAGGTAGGTGACATGATCAGTCATCTAGGTCTCCGTCCAACGAAATTTTCAAGATAGCTAAATTAAAAACGATAAAAGCTAAACACAATAGAAATAATGTAATTACTTATTAGTTTTGGAGAGCTCGGCCACGCTTCACCTTACATTTTAACGACTTCAAAAAAAGGAGTTATCATTTCGATACGTATGTATGTAATATTATTGAAACTGCAACATATGATAATATATTAGGGCTTCCAAACAAATATACAAAATTTTATAGATGTATGTATGTATGTATGTTTGTCCACGCATTTCTACGAAACTATTAATCGGATCGTGACCATTCTTTTTTGTTGGCTTACATTTACTTCAACTTAGGGCATGAAGGTTTCATCAAAATCGGTTCAGTAGTTTTCAAGATAATGGATATGTGTAAGTGTGACGGCCTGGCTTATTGATACGAGTTACGGGTGTGGTGTCAAAGGGAAAACATCTCAAAACCTTGGACAAATTCTAGTGCAATATTTATAACAAAACTATTAAATACTTATTACAAACAAATATTTCAGTTTTACTACAAACTAAAAATTACGAAATAAAAAATAATTTAAAAAAATTAAATCGCTTTCAAAAAGAAACGAATTCAAAATTATGAAATAACTTTAATTTTGGAAGTCGGTGGTAAAAAACTAAAATACAGATCCCAAGACACTGACTTCCGAAATTAAAGTTATTTCATAATTTTGAGTTCGTTTCTTTTTGAAGTCGATTTAATTTTTTTAATTTTTTTTTTTTTTCGTGAAAACGTTTGGTCACAAATGTAACCTAACCTAGCCTAGTGAGTAGTATTTGCTGGACACTGGACTGGACTTTTTAAGCTTGTTGTATTCCTTATGATCCAAGCTTTCCTCGACTGGATTATTTTAATTTTCTGATCAGATTTACGGCCGATATGAGACGACAACTGAAATTATTTTGCTCTTTTCAATTTCATAGAATTTTTGACCCTATCTTGGATAATATTTTTGTTGTTTATCTCTAATTCTCATAGTGTTTTGTCAACTCTTGACATTGACGCCAGAATCAACATTCTAGCTAAACACGTTTTTGCGCTACATTAATTGGAATTTCGACACAGCGAAAAATACAGGTTCGCGCGCATGCGCCTGCACTCGCAATGTGACATCAAAGGCATATGAAATCCTGCTTCAAAATTATTACAAAATCTTTTGAATGCTCAACCAATACTCTAGCATTAAAACTATTTTAGTTATTAGCGGTTGTTATTAAACATACCACCAGTACACCGAGCGCAAAGAAGTTTTCACTTCAAAAATAAAAGCTCTTAAAAGAAAGTTGACCTTTTTTTTGTGGATGGGAAATCATCAAATAACTTCTCCCGCTCTTCGTGTCAGACTTCTACTGACTAAAACCCACCCGTGTTCCTTCAGTTGCCTGTGCCAGGGCCACGGTAACTCTTTCGAACAACCCGCAACCCTAGCGGGAAGAAAGTTGACCTAACAATAAGTTTCCATTTTATAAAATACCTATCTATATTAAGAAAGCAATTTACATTACTAACAGAATTTAAGCCACAAAGGTATCTACAACAAATGAATACGTCGACAGCCCACATCTTCTTAGGTTCAGACACAATGGCGCCGATTCCCTTGTTCACAAACTAAAATAAATTAAACTTCAGTGCATCTTTTTCTTTCTATTAGATTAAGAAAAGGACAAAAGATAAATATTAGTTTAGTCCAGTCAAATTAGTCAGCGCCTGACGTAAATTGACGTATTTTTAGTAGCCAATTTTTTAATCACGTCTGAACTTGTACTTAATTTGACAGGTCTAAACTAATATGTATCTTCTATCCTTTTCTTAATGAAATAGAAAGAAAAATATGCACTGAATTTAAATTTAGTTTAGTATGTGAACAAGAGTATCGGCGCCACTACCTACCTTAATATGTTACGAGATACTGTAGGTACTCGATTTTTCATCGTTGTTTCAATAAGAATTACTCTTTCGACATCCTTTCGCGAGTAGGCAGTATATCGCGCCCCAGGGCATTATTACAGCACTCTAAACACGTAGCTATGTCTGTAACGTGTGTGTAACATTCCGATATCGCCGCCTCCTAAGTTTTATGTGATAACGTTGAAGGGAGAATCACTTCGGCTTAGGCGTGAAAGGTAATGCAGATATAAGTTTTAAGCTAGCCTCGTATAATCGTGCTACCTCAAGTTTATATTGAACTTCTTCTTGGTAAACAGTAGGTACCTACCTACCTATATTTGAGTGAATAAGTGAATGTGGAACCTAAGATAGAAACACGCTTGTACGATACAACTACATACAGAAAGCAAAGCTAATAGAAATCTCTACTCCTAGACAGCACATTTAGGTTGGGTACGCCATGTTAACATTTCTTTATCATACCTTAGTAGGTATGATAAAGTCTACCTACCCAAGAATGGAATTCATGGAATGCCTCGCGGTCGTGTTAGGGTCAGACTCTGCCAAACGGAAAAATCCTCGTGAATGCTCGAGCACTTTTTAAATTTCATTGAACAAGTAGGTCCTATCAATATTGACCTTTCAAGTATAAAATTCGACGCAGACACCACGCTTTATAAACCCATGACGTCTGCGTCGAATTTTATATTTAAAGTCAATATTGATACAGTTACTTATTCAGTAATTTGTCAAATAATTCTCAGATGATGCCATTAGGTACTCGACACATTGATACGGTTGTCTAAATTAACTTGTAGTAGTGACTATTTTATAACGACTTTTTGAAGTCAGATTTTTTGATCAACGTGTCCAGATAGAATTTTTATTGCATTGTCTTAGAAAAACCAGTTCTCAGAAAGATTCCCTTCAAAAGATATCAAAGGTCCATTCAATCAAAGGATCCGAGGTAAAGCCGAAAATCCCGCCTTCCATTCCATTTTGTTGAATAGTGGCCAGCCTTTTGTTAGGTACATATTTTGGTTGTACTTGTAACACATTTGTCTAGCCGTAATCTGTACCCTAAATGCGTAACACACTATCAATCGGAATCGGTTTCATTTTGACAGTTGAAAGTCAAAGATCTTTATTGTGAGACAGTGGTTACAGAGTTGTCATTGATTTATGTTGCGCTTTATGTGCGCTCGCACTGCTCCGCTCCGCCATGTCAGACATGGATAGTTTGTTCAACAACATCCATTGCGTTATATACGTACAACAGACAAACATACCAAATTTTGGAACATATGAAGCAACGGATTAGCAATTTGCTTCAAAATTATTCAGATTCCGATCGATAGTGTGTTACGCAATTAGGGTGCGGATTTTCACAAGCTTTCACAAGCTTGTTGTGGTATAATATATAAGTCCCTATAAAACATTTCTTTTAACAAGCGTTACGCCGCTGTCTCCGTAAACGAGGCCTTAAGTTGCTGCGAGTTTGTACAGACGCCAGCAGGTCAAGCTACCCGGAAACTGTCAAATTTTTCCAATCGACCTTGAACCTTAGCTTTAGCAATAAAGTTGCAAATCTATTTAAGAAATTTGACAGATTGTAGTAGCTTGATGTGCCTAGGTGCTCATGGATGGAGATTTAAAGAGTGCCTACCGAACTACCAACCTGAATACGTAGTGGACTATGAAAACCGCTCTAAAAGTGCGTCCAAACAGAGCGCGCAAGGTGCGACGGAGCAACACGCGGCATTTGCAGGACACAATTTCTCCCGAGCTACGTCTAGACATATGGAGAAATGTACGCGCAGCAGTGCTGTGTGGCAAAACCGGGACATGCCGCGCATTGACTATCTCGTCCCAGACACCTTCTTTTTATTTTTATTCATCATCATCATCATTTCAGCCGAAAGACGTCCACTTCGACCGGTTCTGTGCTTGCATCCAGCGTATTCCTGCGGCCTTCACAAGGTCATCGGTCCTGCATGTGGGAGGCCACACTACGTCACGTGTGTCGCAGAGTGCTACGTGTGGGGCAACGCTACGTCTTCCGGTACGCGATCGCCACTCCAGAACCTTTCGGGCCCCTTCGGCCATCTGTACCCTAATTATGTAACACACCATTAATCGGAATCGGTTTCATTTTGACAGTTCAACAACATTCATTGCGCTATTTACGTTGCTGACCAGACAAAATTTTCGAATATATGAAGCAATGGATTAGCAATTTGCTTCAAAATTATTCTAATTCCAATCGATAGTGTGTTACGCAATTAGGGTGCTGTTCTGTGAGCAATGTGCCAAGCCCACTGCCACTTTAATTTGGTCATTCTTCGGGTTATGTCGGTTATCTTGGACCCCCACTCCTCCCTCCCCCTCCTATGGATCTCTTCATTTCTGATTCGATCCAAGCACATAGCAAGCAATAGAGAGTGAGAGGGCTCTCTCACTCTCTATTGCCATTTAGTGACTTTCAGCCTTCTAATGAGGCGCATGAGAGTAATAATGGTGGCTTCGACTTACGAGTCGGTCGAACCACGGCGGGCGCTTAACTTTGTGTAAATAATTTCATCACCACTGCTCTCAAAACGGTGACGGAAAACATCGTGAGCATGTCCTACAACCAAAAATTCGAAGACATGTGACATGTATTAACCCACCCTGGGCCCGCGTGGTAGATTACGGCGCACTTAGTGATGGGTAATTTTCGGAAATTTTTCAAAACTTGGAAATTTTTCCGTTTATTTTTCCGAAAAATAACAATATGGAAAAATAATGGAAAAATATTGTTTACTGTAAAATGTTGACTACAGGAATTAAAATAACATATGAATTAAAGGGTTTTATTTATACTGAACATATTTACTGACTGACTGAATGAATGACTGACTGATTGATTGAATAAAATGACTGACCGACTGACAAATCAACGCACGGCCGAAACTACTGGGTCTAGGAACGTGAAATTTTGCACCCGGCTTCCTTTTATAATTTAGGGGAGCACTAAGAAGGGGTTATTGGAAATTCAATCTTATAGGGGGTGAAAAGGGGGGTTTTTGGTTGGATGAAAAATCTTATTCCTTGAGTTAATAAACTTGAAGTTGGCACGAATACATATTTATGTTAATTATGAACTTTTTAATTTTCGTTTTTCTAAACTACCCATTCTGACACACCGAATTCCCCTTTAGGGGGCTAAAGGGGAATTGGGTGTGTCAAAATTTTAACGCGCTAACCAATTAACTCTAAACTCACTATTTATACATAAGACTGAAAATAAAGAATAATTACGGGGTGAAAATGGGCAGTAAATTTTGCAGGGGAGGATACTACTACGTGGCTTGATTAACTCGAAAAGAACAATGGCGAATTCTTATTTGAACGTCTAAAAGTGACATTTATACAAAATAAATTCAATTAATTATCTAAGTTCTTTTATGCTATCATATTATCTAATTAAGGCCAAATAAAAAAATATGTTCAATGAAAATTTTTACTACTTCGTTCTAAAAGGTTAGGAAATTGTTGGTTGGATTGGCAATACTAAACTAAAATTGCCATTTTATGTTTATTTTCCTATACAGTAGGTACAGCATAATTGTCGTGGTGTTGTTAACATTTTTAGTTTGTTGTTTTATTTACATGAAGTAAATAATATGTCGGCGCCTCCGCTTTTCTAGACTGTCAATTGTCATGTTGTACAAATGGCAACGTCAAAAACGAACACCGAGCACTCTGGTAAGGCGGCCATCTTGTAAAATGAGCAGGTAACTTCGGATTTTTGGTAAGGTGCGCACGCAACCATGTGGTCGGTGGACGTTATATTTTAATCGCATCCCTCTTAATCTAAGCGATCTATTATTATTTTGTGTAGTGTTTGATTGAATTATCGAGAATTAGAAGTGGAGTGATTGTGATAAGTGTTATTTTTTGAAATACTGCCTTTCTACCCGATAATCCACGCCTACCTGAACATGGTCGGCGCCTCCGCTTTTCTAGACTTAATTGACCTCAAAAACGAACATCGAGAACTGGTGAGGCGGCCATCTTGTGAAACGAGCAGTGAACTCGTCGTCGGTGGACGTTTTATTCTAATCGCATCCCTCTTAATCTAAGCGATCTATAATTACTTTGCGAAGTGTTTGATTGAATTGTGGAGAACTAGAAGTGGAGTGATTGTGATAGGTGTTATTTTTTTAAATACTGCCTTTCTACCCGATAATCCACGCCTACCTGAACATGGTCGGCGCCTCCGCTTTTCTAGACTTAATTGACTTGTTGTACAAATGTCAACCTCAAAAACGAACATCGAGAACTAGTGAGGCGGCCATCTTGTAAAACGAGCAGTGAACTCGTGGTCGGTGGACGTTTTATTTTAATCGCAATCCTCTTAAACTAAGCGATCTATTATTATTTTGCGAAGCGTTTGATTGAATTGTGGAGAACTAGAAGTGGAGTGATTGTGATATGTGTTTTTTTATTGTTTACTGTAAAATTTTGACTTCAGGAAGTAAAATAACACAGAGTTTAAAGGGTTTTATTTACATTCAAAGGGTTTTATTGCATTAACACATCTATTCTGTTGAAGAATCCGAATCATCACTGGCGAAAAGTATCATGATCAATATTTTCTACTGCATCTACACAAACAATAAATTCAGTTGGTGGGTTTTATATCACCAACAAGTTTCAGAGAAAAACCGATCTAGTTATACAAACCCGAAAATCAACCAAACCCAGGAAAAGAACCCGCCAAAATTAAGTCAGCTGTAGAAGAACAGCGCAATACAAGCAAAATTAATCATAAGTACCTCTAAAATGAAAGAGTATGAAATTCATACACTTTCATTTTAGAGGTATGATTAATTATGCCCCGATTTTTGTGCCAAGAAACAAGAAAATATTGACAAAAGAAAATGATTTTTGCTTTTTAATGTTAGAAGAATTGCAATATGTACTACCGTACATGAGAAACTTACTATCTTTTAAAACTTGTAGACGGTTATAAAGGAAAACATGTGAATGTGGACCAAGTAACAGTTCAGTATAATGCTCAGCCTGGACGTGATTAAGTACAGTAGTCCAATTAGTCCCCAATCTTTTTGACCAGCACCCTAATTGCGTTACAACCTATCAATCAAATCTGAATCATTTTGAAGCAAATTGCTAATCCATTGCATCGCATGTTCGAAATATTATCTGCTCGACAACGTAAATAATGCAGTGAATGTTTTTGAACTGTCAAAAAGAAACTGATTCCAATGACGCAATTTGCTCCGCGGGTTGAAATGAGCGCAACCGCCATCTTGCGCCATCTGCACATGGTATTTTCCCAATTGTGCATTCTGCGCATCGTCGTCGGCTCACGTCTACCCGGCCAAAAAGAACTACTTGTGTACATACTTATAGTGCACATTGTAATTTCTATCTTATTTATGTATATAATTTCCAATAAGAAAACATTATGGCAAAATAAATAAAAAAATTAAAGATTAGATATTTATAATTTTTCAGTAAAGAAAAAAAAGAAAAGAAAGAAAAACTGTTTATTCTGCACAAACAAAACGCACGTTACAAAAAAAAAGACCTAAAGTAATGACACACATGCAAAGCAAGCAAAAGACCTTAGAATAATAACTGCAGCAAAAAGTCTCGTAGATATTCAAGCAGTCTATTCATTGCTTGATGTCATTCATTGATTGTCAGTTCATTGCTTGATGTCAGAGTACACATTAATAGTCTTATTTTTTTCTAATCTTTAATCTCAGTCAGCTTTTTGATTTGGAAAAATATCGGAAAAGTATTGGAAAAATATTGGAAAAATTTCGGAAAAATATTTTTTTTCTTTTCTTTTCCTTCCGAAATTTTTCCATTACCCATCAGTAGGCTACCCGCGCGCACCTCAAATGCCGCGCTATATTTGGACATACCTTTACAGCTACGGCATAAAGGCGATGTCAATTTCAAATAAACTTGTTACGTATGTATGTACCATGGTTGTGCAGACTGCCGCACAATGGTAACAATTATCCACGGTAACATCGGTCCATGGTAACAATTATTATTTATTTACATTTTTTTTATAGGTACTACATCGTATTGGAAAAATGGCAGATCAGATACAAAAAGGCCCAATGTTAGTTTCCATAATCGAGAAGATGTAAAGAAACTAACCATTTATTTTGCTAAGATTTTGCTGCATGTTGACGTGACATCAGAAATAATATGTCAAAACTTTCGTCGTAAATGCTACTTACTATTTTTAACCTGTACGATACTTCGTTCCTTTTCCAAAAATATTAACATTTTAAACATTGTCTAATCATCAGATGAAAAAAATCGAAGGCTGATCCACGTTGGAGTGATAGAGATGACAAAAGTGTCAAACTTGCAAAAATTAAATAATATATATTGATATTTTTTTTCTAAAGACTGCGTTTTTGATTGATTGTCTTGATAGCGATTTGGTATCGCAAATGCATAATTAGATCCTGTATATTTTTAGTACATTACTACTTTATTCGTATTGATTAGGAGTGATTTCAGTTTTTGCGTTTTTTAACTCCTGCGACAATGTAATCACAGTCAATCTTTTGTACCTAAAAATATGTCAGAAACGAGTGGGCCCGAAAACAAAAGTATTGAGTTCGACCCTATTTTGCCCGATCAAGGAATATTATTTTATGAAGAATGCCCAGCGGAGTACGAAATCGAACGGCCTAGATTACTGCCTTTGAAATCTACGACTCAGATTCGGTTTGAGCAGCTGCAGCACGAAGCAGCAAGGGTTTGGAGAGAGAAGCAGAAAACTGCAAAGAAAAACTGAATATTTGTTTGTGAATCAGTGTAGTTTTGTGACAAAATGGCTTACACTTTATTTGCGATAGAACTGATATCTGCGTTCATACTAGCAGCAACTTTACTGTACAGATATGGTGACTGTTATAGGAACCACATTATAGTGACTGTGTCGGTGCTTACAGCATGGTACTTCTCATTTGTGATTATGTTCATCTTGCCCCTGGATATATCATCAGTGAGTACCTACAAAATAATCTTCTTGGAGTGGATTTTTCTAATAAGAATCACAAAATTACTCTTCAATTAAATTGTAACGATGACCTCACAACATTGAAATATCATCATAATCATAATCATAAACTTGCCGTGTAGAATCCATAAATTTTTTAAGATCTAAAAAAATATTTTTTGGGCAATTTTTAAATCACTAGCTAAATTTTCACAGGGCACTCTACCCATGAATATAATCAACTTTCACTATGGGACCAACTCTGAAATCTAGAAAAAAAAATCATATGTGTTTTGATTGAACTTTTGTCTGCTTTTTTTGTGATTTCGTAGTTGGTCCCATAGTGAAATTTGTTCCTATTCATGGGTAGTACACCTTGTGAAAATTTAGCTATTGATTTAAAAATTGTTTGAGTGCTTATGACAATAATTGTTTATTTCCCTCAGACTGTGTATCGACAATGTATGGAAAATGCAACAAAAGTAATGGAGACGATTCAAGCTACGTTACAGAATGGCTCAACTACGGTAGCTCCGCCAATTATAGAGTGTCATAAGCCTTGGAGCTTGATGAGCTCCAATGTGTTCCCTAACCTCTGGAGGATTGTATATTGGACATCACAATGTCTTACTTGGTAAAAAGTATTTAAATAAACTCTACATCATACAATACAGTACAGAAATGTAGATCTTACATTAAGTCTATTCCCACATGTGTGGGTAAAAAACACCAGAAGTCCTGGAGTTATAGATAACTTATAGTCCAATACACCATGCCATGTATGTCTGTCTATCCTTCTGTTAGCCTCACTGCCACCTTGCTAATATTCTACTATAGCATAAGTTATTCTTGCATGTCATGTGTGGATAAGAGAGGAAAATAACTTTTCATATTACATTCACATTCAGTTCCATTTAATAACTTCAATAATGGTGTTACAAAATATGGCTTTTATTTGGAATGTAATGTTATCAGTTAATCTTTCCTGTTATGTACTATATCATTAAATTAAGTAACGGTTTATGTAATGATAACAGAAAATAAATTGTTTTCATCAAAATATATTCTTCTTGAGTTAAATTTCCTATTTTATGATATTTAAGTATGATAAAGTATTTTAAAATCCTATCAAAGGAAGTAATATTATAAAAATAACTGATAACGTTCAGGTTTGGGAACATAAGCTTTATAATTCTGCCTCTGATCCACCACAAAAAAGTTTTTACACATTAAAACAGCCCTATATTTACAAAATTTATCTTTTTTTTTCAGGTTAATAATGCCAATGATGCAATCATACAGTAAAGCTGGGGACTTTACAGTCAAAGGAAAGCTAAAATCAGCTCTGGTTGACAATGCTATCTACTATGGTTCATACCTATCCATTTGCGGCATACTACTCATATACATCGCCTTAAAGCCTGGTGTATACTTAGACCCTCCAAAAATTAAGGCTATAGCATCATCTGCTAGTAACACATGGGGTTTGTTCCTACTAATCCTATTACTTGGATATGCCTTGGTTGAAGTGCCTAGAAATCTATGGAATAATTCAAAGAAGAATTACACTTTAACTTACTGTTACTTCAAGATAGCAAAGTTAAGCACAGATAAGTGTGAAGCTGAAGAAACTGTTGATGATATCTTGGATGTAAGTTTTTTTATTTTATTTTTTTTTATTGATCTAATTAATTTATTTTTTTGCAAAATGGATATTGGCAATAAATGATAAGATTTTTCAAGCAGCAGTGGATTTAGAATGAGTATAATGTTGTTATCACCATCTCTAATCAGTCAAAATGACATACTTTGATTTTCAAAACAAAATATAGGTAAACTAATTAGTTTACCTATATTTTGTTCTGAAAATGCTGCACTAATCTCACAAAGGTTATAAGAATACCACCTTGAACATCACCTAAAAGGTGAAGACCTAGAGAGTCTAAACAGTTACAGAAAATAATAACTAAACTTCTTCACCTAAAATTCTTCCTTTATCAATTCAGAGTCTAAAAGCAGTGTCTACATCAGTAGGGTCAGGCCACCCTCTGTATCGTCATGTGGATACCATAGTTCAGAAGTTACCAATACAACTGCGAGACCGGCTCAATGGACGTGCCCCACCAGACAGACCCACACCACCCTCCTTGAAGTCACTTGTCAATCTTCACAAAAAGGTTAGTTCTAACAAATAGTCCATGTCTTCATGAACATATTTCTCATCCTAATACTTGCCTGTGAGTTGTCAAAAGCATTTAACCTCTCGAATGTCTTATGTTACACAGTTCGACATAAGAAAAAATGCTCCAAGTGTCTTAAGTCGGACAGTTACACTAAATTGACAAGTGAAAATATTAAAATGACCTTTATGATAATGTAATCCTAATACAGCTTGACAAGCTTGACAATTTCAGTCAAGTCAATTTAGTCTCCGACATTCGAGAGGCTGTGTCCTCCATGATACATAGGATCAGGAACTTGCATCAATATGGAATTTTAAAACTTTCTCTGAATGTTATTATTTTTAACTTGAATAATATGGTTCAGGATGTAGATACGAGTAGTAACTACTAAAAATGTCCAGGATTGGAGGTCATAATGGGAGTCCACAGGGTTATATTCTATGCTAATTTTTTTTTTTTTTTTTGTTTTGTAACATATTTCTATGTTCACAGACAATCAAAGCTCTACACGTGCTACAGCGTACGGAAACGCAATGGTGTCTCATGCTGGAACGCATTTTCCATCTCGAAGACATTGCGGCAAACCAGCGGTCGCCTGACCACCGGTTCCAACACACGTTCCACACGCCACGGCCTAGAGTTCAACGGATATTCTACCCACCAATCATTGGTGAGTTAGAATCACATATATGCTTCGCAATAATACCCCGTATTCACTGGGCACAAGCACAACATTGTTCCTTTCAACAAATCAAGCCATGTTGTGGCCCTTAGTAACTATGATTTTAACATGGCGAAATAATTTCCACTATCTAATTTATTCTAATCTAATTAGCAAAATATTTTGTCCCTAAGTAATAGAGCATTCCAATCATAATTCGTTTGTTAATTAACCTAGCGTCCAATGTTAGTTCCGTTTCAAAAATGACCATAACTTAATTTAATATTTTGTGTAAATCAGATACACATATTTTAATTTTGAACCTTACAAACTAATTATATACTAAAGGTTACAATTCAAATTTTTTGGCCACCTACACATTACTTACAATAATCGTTCCTATCAAATATGTTAATCATCATTTAAACCTGATATGACTACCATAATATTTAACAACAGTTTAAGAGGCCGTATACGAAATTTGGATGATGATTTTACAGTTAAAATACTGTATTTCTCTAAAGAGAAAGAGAGTAGGGAGGCCTTGCCAAGCAGTGGGACAATAAAGGCTAATAATAATAATACCTTTCCACTCCCCAAGCACCTCAGCAACTGTTGCCCCCTTGTCGCTACGTCACTATGTGCTAGCGGCCGTTTCCACTCCCCAAGCACCTCAGCAAGTGTTGCCCCCTTGTCGCTACGTCACTATGTGCTAGCGACCGTTTCCACTCCCCAAGCACCTCAGCAAGTGTTGCCCCCTTGTCGCTACGTCACTATGTGCTAGCGACCGTTTCCACTCCCCAAGCACCTCAGCAACTGTTGCCCCCTTGTCGCTACGTCACTATGTGCTAGCGACCGTTTCCACTCCCCAAGCGCCTCAGCAAGTGTTGCCCCCTTGTCGCTACGTCACTATGTGCTAGCGGCCGTTTCCACTCCCAAGCACCTCAGCAAGTGTTACCCCCTTGTCGCTACCTCACTATGTGCTAGCGACCGTTTCCACTCCCCAAGCACCTCAGCAAGTGTTACCCCCTTGTCGCTACGTCACTATGTGCTAGCGACCGTTTCCACTCCCCAAGCACCTCAGCAACTGTTGCCCCCTTGTCGCTACGTCACTATGTGCTAGCGACCGTTTCCACTCCCCAAGCACCTCAGCAAGTGTTGCCCCCTTGTCGCTACGTCACTATGTGCTAGCGACCGTTTCCACTCCCCAAGCACCTCAGCAACTGTTGCCCCCTTGTCGCTACGTCACTATGTGCTAGCGACCGTTTCCACTCCCCAAGCACCTCAGCAAGTGTTGCCCCCTTGTCGCTACGTCACTATGTGCTAGCGGCCGTTTCCACTCCCAAGCACCTCAGCAAGTGTTACCCCCTTGTCGCTACCTCACTATGTGCTAGCGACCGTTTCCACTCCCCAAGCACCTCAGCAAGTGTTACCCCCTTGTCGCTACGTCACTATGTGCTAGCGACCGTTTCCACTCCCCAAGCACCTCAGCAACTGTTGCCCCCTTGTCGCTACGTCACTATGTGCTAACGGCCGTTTCCACTCCCCAAGCACCTCAACAAGTGTTGCCCCCTTGTCGCTACGTCACTATGTGCTAGCGACCGTTTCCACTCCCCAAGCACCTCAGCAAGTGTTGCCCCCTTGTCGCTACGTCACTATGTGCTAGCGACCGTTTCCACTCCCCAAGCACCTCAGCAAGTGTTGCCCCCTTGTCGCTACGTCACTATGTGCTAGCGACCGTTTCCACTGCCCCAAGCACCTCAGCAAGTGTTGCCCCCTTGTCGCTACGTCACTATGTGCTAGCGACCGTTTCCACTCCCCAAGCACCTCAGCAAGTGTTGCCCCCTTGTCGCTACGTCACTATGTGCTAGCGACCGTTTCCACTCCCCAAGCACCTCAGCAAGTGTTGCCCCCTTGTCGCTACGTCACTATGTGCTAGCGACCGTTTCCGGTGCCCCATTATTGAGTGTGCAAGTCACCCCCTGCCATTTTATCCGTATATAATTATATTAGGTTGGGGAAAAAGTCTTTTCGCATTATAGTATGTATGAACTTGTAATAAAATCTCTTTGGCTATACTATTTGTATCTGGCTGGTTTTGGTATCATTGAAAGTTTAAATTTTAAAGAACATAATTCCAAATTCAAATTAGGAAAATGTGTGATTTTCATTTGTTTTTCGTACCGTCAAGATGAGTGAATCTAATGAAGAAATTCGATACATTTTAAAATTTTACTACAAAAAGGTAAAAATGCAATGCAAGCCGCGAAAAAAATTTGCGCTGTTTATGGACCTAGTGTAGTGTTTGTGAGAGTAGCACAAATTTGGTTTAAGCGTTTTCAATCCGGAAATTTTGATGTCAAAGATGCACGTCGCTCTGGTCGCCCTATTACGGATAAAATGGATGCCATTTTTGAAAAAGTGGAGCAAGATCGGCATATCAGTAGTTACGACGTAGCTGAAGAACTGGAAATTGACCACAAAACAGTTTTGGTGCGTTTGAAAAAAATTGGGTACACAAAAAAGCTCGACATTTGGGTACCTCACGAGCTCACTGAAAGAAACATGAAGCGTGTACTCATTTGTGATTCTTTATTACGACGTAATGAAACCGAACCATTTTTGAAGAAGCTGATAACTGGTGATGAAAAGTGGATCACGTATGACAAGAACTTGCGAAAAAGGTCGTGGTCAAAGACCGGTCAGGCTTCACAGACTGTGGCGAAATTCGGGTTAACTCGCAACAAGGTGATGCTGTGTGTATGGTGGGATTGGAAGGGCATTATTCATTATGAGCTGTTACCACCAGGCAGGACCATCGATTCTGAACTCTACTGCGAACAACGATGAGATTAAAGCAAGAAGTTGAGAGAAAGCGGCCGGAATTAATCAACAGAAGGGGTGTGGTTTTTCATCATGATAACGCTAGACCTCACACATCTGTAGCCACTCAGCAAAAATTAAGAGAGTTTGGCTGGGAGGTCTTAATGCATCCGCCGTATAGTCCTGACCTTGCACCTTCAGATTTCCACCTGTTTCGGTCTCTTCAGAATTCTTTAGGCAGTGTCAGGTTAACATCACGAGAGGACTGCCAAAACCACTTGTCGCGGTATTTTGACCAGAAGTCCCAAAATTTCTATAGCAATGGGATCATGTCCCTACCTACAAGATGGCAAAAAGTTATCGAACAATATGGTACCTACATACTTTAGTTAAATGTAAATAAACTATATTAAAAAATGTTATGAATTTTCTTAAAAAATGCGAAGAAACTTTTTCCCCAACCTATTATAACATTGGTCAAGCAGGGGACATAGTTCTTCCAAAGTTCAAGTTCAAGTTAGTATGAAAGCCTTGGCCTGTCGCATTTTTTCGGGAATCGGTTATTTTCAAAAAGTTATAGTATTTTAAGTTTTTTGGTGATATTTCTCGGATACCCAGGCAAGTAAATCAATAAAACATATAAATTAACCTATGTGCTAGCGACCGTTTCCGGTGCCCCATTATTGAGTGTGCAAGTCACCCCCTGCCATTTTATCCGTTTATAATTATATAACATTGGTCAGGCAGGGGACACAGTTCTTCCATAGTTCAAGTTCAAGTTAGTATGAAAGCCTTGGCCTGTCGCATTTTTTCGGGAATCGGTTATTTTCAAAAAAGTTATAGTATTTTAAGTTTTTGGGTGAATTTCTCAGATACCCAGGCAAGTAAACCAATAAAACATATAAATTTTTGTGTTTTTATTATACATATCTCTATATGCACTGGAAATGCAAATAACAAAAATTGATCTTGAAAATCACCAAAAAATTATTAACAATCATACGTGAACTGTTTCCCAGGCCAAGTGTATAGATACACTTGGCCTGGGAAACAGTTCACCTATCGGCACAGTAACGGCCACAGCCACAGGGTCTGGCTCTGAGGGTGAACTGGGGAAGAGATTCGTAATTGGAGAGATCTGCCATGTGACTCCTATGTCTTTGAAATAAGATATAAATTAGAATTATTGGAGCGCGTTCATGAAACACTACATAATTATGTAGGTACTGAAAAGGGTAATTTTTCAGAATGGTACTGGGAATGTTTCCTGCGGCAGTACTTCCTGAAGACGATGGCAGTGATAACTGGTATCATGTCTATAGCCGTGGTCTGGTCGGAGATGACGTTCTTCTGCAAGAAGCCTGTTCTCTCCATTTTCGCGAATATTGTGATAGCAGCTACCGATACGTACAACTATTCGGCCATTGAGGTGAGTATAATGAGTTCTAGAAAAGCTTTTCGCTATATTCTGCATAGAACGCCTGTCTGGTTAATTTCAAAGAAATGTCGGGTTTATTTTTCCAAATCATCTTGTTTTCTGGTCATAAACTTAGCTGCAAGTAAACAATAAGTGTAAAGACTAATTCAGGCTTCGAACCATTCATATGAATTCGGAACAGCCCATGCAGAAACATATCTATTGTATTTTATAGCTAATTCTCTTTTTAAGAGGTTTTCAAAGAATCGTCTGCTTAATGAAAATCTTAATTTCATTCATTCATTTATTCACTGACAAACAGTACTCAGCCTAAACCGCTGCGTCTAAAAGCATGAAATTTGTTCAAGAGTTCTTTATACATGGTGTTTGGAAGCTGGGTGCAAAGCCTTAAGAGGAAAGCTCCAGGTTGCCCGCGAAATTCAAATTTTCTTATGTTTTTTGCAATTTGCAGGTCAGTATCAGGTTATATGTTAATCTGAATAAGATTCGCGACTGTATCAAATCTGTTTTTATAAAATTATAATCATTAAAATGATCAATACAACTCGCTTAGTCCATAATTATAATCCTAATGAATGACTATTTCATGAAATCTTGATATTTAGGATTACACTAACTTCAGGTGTCGTATTTCTGGTTCTAATGATTATAATTTTGTAAATAATCGTAATAATAGCGAATCATACTTTAATCAACATACAACTAATACTGACACGGAAATTGCAAAAAACGTAAGAAAATTTTAAATTCGCGGGCTACCAGGAGCTTCCTCCTTAAGGGGGTTATAGTTGACACCATTTAGAGCATTTTGAGCCATACGTGTCTTACACGACGTATTTTTTTTTTTTTGCTTCAGGTAAACTTGGTATGTTATTTATTACTAAAAGTTAGCAGTTAAAAGTTTAGTTAGTAAGTTTGCAGTTTGTATCTATAATATAAAAATGAATCGCTGAATGTGTTGCTAAGCGCAAATCTCGAGAGCAGCTGAACCGATTTTGCTAATTCTTTTTTTAGAATTTTCCTTGAAGTACGAGGATGGTTCTTACGGAGAGAAAAATTAAAAAAAATGCCTGAAAAGGTCTAAAAACAACACTTTTCTATACTCCCATACGATCGATTCGTAATAATACTTAAAAGTCAATTTGAACTTTAATACCATACCATAAAGTTTATGTGTTAGTGGAGAGGTTCCGGGAAGGCAAAACAATTGAGTGACGTTAGTATCGTATAAATATTAATGTCAATATTAGTGACTATTAAAAGAATTTTAGGTGGCTTATAATTTTTATTTTTTCACATAATGTAATTTATTAACTTTCTTTTTTCTTTTTTTATCTTACTAGCTGACCAGGCCGTCCTGAATATAGCAGAATAAGTATTAAAAAAAATAAAAAATTAAAGAATCGACTGTTAGGCGGTACGAAGTTCGCCGGGTCAGCTAGTAATCATATAATTTGAAACATAACCCTTTTTTATATCTCCCCCAGATAATCTCAACAGTAATAATAGCGTACATGTTTTACTGCGCGTATTCGACCGTTCTCAAGATCCGTCTCCTGAACCTGTATTACTTGGCACCACACCACCAAACCAATGAGTACAGTCTCATCTTCTCAGGCATGATGGTATGTCGACTGACGCCTGCGATGTGCCTCAACTTCCTCGGCTTGATACATATGGACTCACACGTTATTAAAGAGAGGATTATGGAGACTTATTATACACAGGTATGTTGTAATAGTGAAATGATTGGAACCATCGATAATCCTAACTAAGATTATAATTGCGAAAGTAAGTTTGTTTGTTACCTTTTCGCATCTAAACCATTGAACCGATCATACTGAAATTTTGTATATACGTTGTCAGTTGTACAGAAACGGACATAGGGTACCTTTCATCCCAAAAAAAGTACTGTTCCCGAGGAATACAACAATAACGTTCTTATATGGCGCCACGCCATGATTGAATTATATTATTATAGAAACTTAAGTAAGTTTGTTTGCTTGAAACCTTTTCACGCTCTAAACCGCTATTCTAAATCAACGCGAGCGAAGCCGTGGGCTAATGATTTTTAATCAAATAACCTTACTGCTCAACTATGGTACCTTATATCTGTTCTAAAGTAATATGGATTCAAAATCAATTTATTCAATCTTTTATCACTGTCTGTTTTTACCCGACTGCGGCGAAGTCAAAAAAGGAGGGTTATTATATAATTATAATACTATGTACTTATTTTCTCTTGTCCTTGTTTTCTTGACTGCCTCATTGGTCTAGTGGTCGCTATCGCTGAACATGAGGTCCTGGTTTCGATTCCCAGGTCGGGCAATGTGTTATTTGGTTTTCCTATCTGGAATTTCTCAGTAACAGCCCGGAGTCTGGATTTGTGCCCAGTTGATGGCAATAGGCTCCCCCCCTATTACATGGTGTATAATATGGGGTATACTATGGGGTATTATGTGGGTGTATTATAGGTGCACCTCTGCCCAATCCATCGGGTAAACAAGGTTTGTTATGGTATTTGTACTTGTATTCCCACAATCCGCTTATAAACGGCACCAAAAACTATAAACCTCGACGCGATTAGTGATCGCAACTTGACTGTAACTTTAGTTTTCGTAATTAATTAATGGCGCCGATTCCCTTGTTCACAAACTAAACTAAATTCAAGTTCAGTGCATCTTTTTCTTTCATTAAGAAAAGGACAGACGATAAATATTAGTTTAGTCCTGTCAAATTAAGATACTCTACTCTAAAAATTGGCTACTAAAAATACATCAATTTACGTCAGGCGCCGACTAATTTGACAGGACTAAACTAATATTTATCTTTTGGCCAATTTCTTAATGAAATAGAAAGAAAAAGATGCACTGAACTTAAATTTAGTTTAATTTGTGAACAAGACAATCGGTGCCTATGTCGCCTACTCTTAATTTTTTTTTTTACCAAAATATAGCAAGCTCACCAACACACAGCATTATAATTATAAAGAAAATCTCGTTCTCATTATAACATCGTTTCTCTGTAGATAATGGGCCATATGGACGTACTAGGCATCATCGCCGAAGGCTTCAACATCTACTTCCCAATGTTGGTGGTGCTACTCTGTGTGGCGACGTACTTGTCACTCGGCAGTCGACTGTTGTCGCTGTGCGGCTTCCAGCAGTTTGTAGGTGATGATGAGCTTACTACCGACCTGGTTGATGAGGGACGGGAGATTGTAAAGAGAGGTTAGTTCACCTTCTACTTATAATAACTTCGTACAGAAGCGGAACGCGCGTTCCTAACACAATCAAAAACGCGCTATTACCCTACAGCTTTTGGGCGTATGATATGCCCCGGCCCTGATATGATATACGAGGTATTCTTTCCTTTCTGTTCCTTTTAGTGAGTACACTTAAGTGACTGACTTTTAGTGGTTGATAACTTTTCGAGAACCAATTGCAAGTTCCACGATGCGAGGAGCTCACCTACGTGTTTTTCAAATTTAACTATTGAGCGAGTACAACGCCCATTTAGCGTTCCTACTAGTTATAAAAATACTTGTTTTACAATCTTTTCTATACGTTTGTAATAGAGAAACGCAAGCGTCAACGTGCGGAAGAGTCCCTAACTCGTCGTCGTGACTACAGCGAGAGGTTTTCAAACTACAGGTCGGCGCGCGATACACAGGATGGAGGTAATACGAATAGCCATTGTTTTATAGAGCTTTTCACTTACAATAGTCCCCAATCTTTTTGGCCGGGTTGAAAGTAGGCGCGAACCGATGCGCAATATGCAAAATTAAGGTATCAGTTGTGAAAATAACATGCGCATATGGCGCAAGATGGCGGTCGCGCTCACTTCAGCCCGGACAAAAAGATTGGTATCTACTGTACCTATGTAACTTTTACTAAAACTGGCAGTCTTTTGAAGTAACTCTTTAAACATTTTTGAAAAAAATTCTCAAATCTGTATACTTAATTTAAAAAATATTTATTTTCGTTGTTAGATATTGGACACTACTTTTATTTTAAACAATTTTAATTTTCCCTTCTTAATTTTTTTGTTAAGAATTTATCCAGTATTTTTTTTGTCTTTTTCATTGTCTTTATAACTAATACTATCATATTCACTAAATTCATTCTTGCACTGCCCTTTAAAACGACCTTTCTGTTATTGTATGCTCTTGGTATTGTCCTTCTAGATTGAAAACTTAATTCCTTGGCCTTTTTACACGTAACTGAATGCTTGCTTTTGATTTAGAGAGTGATTTAACGAAGCAAGAAGCTCTTTGTTTTCGCCATGTCCCATGCAAAATGGCTATTGCATGTGACTGCAAGCATGACAAAACATCATGAAGTTTTAGGGCCACTTGCACCACAGGTCACTACAACGCGGTCACATTAACTTGACGCTTGGCGTTGATGACGTCATTTTGGCACTCAGGTACGGTGTGACAAAAAAGCATCAACAACTAAACGCACCGACGACACAGGAGAAATTCCTAGTGTGGGGCAACTTTAAAAAAAGAAATGTATGTAGGTAGTAGATACTACCTATATAATTTCAAATCTTTATTTGCAGGAAGTGTAGGTAGTAAAAAAACTGTCTAATATGCAAAAACGTCCATTTTTCTTTTCATTCTCGAAAAACTGTAGCACTTTTAACACGAGATTTCTCCCTTCACGGTGTATAGTTTTCCCCATATTTTACGGGTTTCAAACAACAGTCCAAACAATGAACAGTAACAAAAATAGTCTAAACTTAACAAAACAATAATCAAAACGTAACAATAATATCCAAAAACAATATAACAACAACAGAAATCTAGCCAAATTATCGACGCGCGTATCGGTGTCAAAGATGCTGACCATACTGACCCTTGCCGGGCGAACCTAGGGACTGCGGGGAGAAGCGGGCGGGGCCTCGCATTCCAGAGATGCGTCAAGTTAATGTGACCGTGTTGTAAATACGTTTATCGCTATTTTAAACATCATTTCCGCTCTGTCAAATTCAAACGATTGACAGAATAGAACGATATTTTAAATTTCGTTTAGTGCTATAGTTCGTTCGCGTTAAGGCCTATTCAAACCTAAGCGGTATTCGCTGCCGCCTGCGGTAGAGAAAACCGGGTGGGTATGCGGTAATATTACTGTTCATTCATCTGTACCGCTTTTGCCGCGAAACATAATACTAAATACCTAAGCGAAACCCGCGCGGTATTACCTCTACCCATAGCGGCAGCGAATACCGCTTAGGTTTGAATAGGCCTTTAAGAATGCAGTGTTGCAATGCAATGTTCTATTATCCTGTTTATTAAAGTCAAATCCCAGCTCATGCATTATTTTATGAAGTGTGGTACGTTTAAACGTTGGGACATCTTCATCAGCTTCACAAATTGTCATAATTTTATTTAATGTCGGGTAGTCGTTATTTAAATATATTGAGTGTACTTTTCTCCTTATAGCACATTTGTCTAATTCATCGAATTTATCAATCATAGACTTCCGGGCCCTTTTTTTCACTGGCGATTTCAATGTATTATTTACCTTTTTTCACTAAGAATACTATAAACTGTTCTCTCGGACACACCGCATGCAGCTGCCATTTTTTGTACTATGCTGTCCACAGTCACATTTAAATCACACTGTAACACACATTTAAATCAAAAAAGTAATTTACAATGTTTTTAAGTATTTTAAAAATACTTAAAAACATTGTAAATTACTTTTTTTTCCATTATGAATAAAATTATCGAACCATTTTTATTTTTACGAATTGGAGATGTATTCATTTTTTTAAATTTAAATCAGTTAACACAAATGACAGGACACAACCGTTGCGTTCGAAGCAATGCCTTTAACTGTCATTGTGAACTTGACTTTGTAATTTGAAAAGATTTGATTGGTTAGGGGGCGGGGCTAGGCCGACGGACAATGATGACTCACTGCATTCTTAACCCGAATGTACTATAAATGTGATTTGTGGTGCGAGCAGTCCTTAATTATTAAATTAAATCGCATCTTGCGTTAGTTGACGTAGCGTAGACGCTGCTGAAATTGCCGGAATGTCTGATCTAATCACCAGATACGGGCCCTTACAACACACAATTCATACTATAACAATTTTTGAAATACCAAAAGCCAACAACAAACAGGCCCTTCTTTCCTGCCATCATTAATGTTATCGGTTATTGTGCATGTCGTCACATTTCAGCCCACACCGGGCTTCTCAACGACGTGGATTCAGACTACTACGTGAAACCGAGCCCTGAACGCAACCAGCCGCAGGTCACAGGCTACCAACGAGCGGAAGTACCTTATAACAGATCCAATTTGACCCTAGAAGATGAATTGGACCACCGCTTCGGGGAAAGTATGCTGCCGTCCATAAGAAATGAGTTCGATGACCGAAGGAGGGATAAGATGACCATCCCGCCTCGCGGATTGTTTGATGATGTATAGAGTGCAATATTACATTGGTAGGTAATTTCTGTAGGAGTTTTTGTGGAGGTATTGTTATTTAGATTGTAAAGGAGCTTTTTTGTAAGACACGGTCTATGTGTAAGCGAGTGTTCTAAATCGGTCGGGACAAGAGCAGTGTCGTGTCGTCTGATCAAACTGTTCTGGCTTGTATATTTAAATGAAGGTGTTGGCATACCCGCGGTACGGTTCTGTCGTCCGATAATTTTACAGAGTGGCTGTAATTGCGAAATGTCTCGAAGGCAACAGATTACAGCATTTCAATATAAATAATATGTTCATAATCAACGTTACAGTAAGTTACAAAAGCGTGTGACTTTGATAGCTTATATTATAATAAATGGTAATCCCTTCACAAAAACGGGTCAATTAAGTTATTGTAATTAGGTTTAATCTAATCGTTATTAGTGATAATGGTAAAATAAATGAACTTGTTTTGCAAGTGTGATGGATGTGTGAATAGTTTTCAATTGATTTATTTTAGGTACAAATATTATATTATGGCTTAAATTTTTATATAGAATCGAATTCGGTGATAAACAAACATAATATTCAGCATAAAATCGCTAATTAAGCTTGTTAATGATGCAATCACAATTTGAATAGAACAACTTAGATTTGAAGCTTTACTGTAAAAAGAGTTCTTCCTACTTTTAGAACGCAAATTGTCCGATCTACAAATTCTTATCTTTGAATACAATTGCACCAAGTTACCGACCACTGTATTATTCGTAATATTAAATTTTTGGTCGCGGACACTATGTAGTGGTGCCATATTTGAAGGTCGTATATTCTGTTATGCTACGGCTACATTGTCGCGATAACGCGAAATACACTTCGCGCGCTCTTCCTCGCATATTGCCAGACGTCTTGCTGTACAACATAGAGCGCGCGAAGTATAGTTCGCGTTATCGCGACAATGTAGCCGTAGCATAGCATTTGGCAGCTGGCATAACAACCTGTTAAATGCCCGATTCCTTATCTTGGTTGTTGGTATTACTAACACCACAGATTAATACAGATGGGACACTCCGCAGTTTAGGTATAAAGCTACAAGTACGCGGCGGGCTCGACTTGCCGGGCCAATTCAGTGCGGGCTGCCGCGCACCGGCCGACACGCACGGTTAGTTGGATATACACTCACACACCGCGTCGTAAAAGAAGACAACCCTAACGAGTCAGAAGGTATAAGAGTTACGCGATAGAAAGAGAGGCAACTTGTAGGTGAATATAACTGTAGGTAATAAACGTTGTGCGACCTGAATTGCACTTTATTTTGTCGTAGCAAGAGTCGCTTTTTATTTAAATGATGTTGCGGAGTGCCCCATCTGTATTAATCTGAGCCAACACTACTATCTTCGCAAAATCGAAGCGTAGCTACCATTACATTAATAATATCACGACGATAATCCTCTAAAAAGTAGGTGCGTAATATTAAGTATAACCAAACACATTTGTCAGTTCGAAACTTAAAGTACCACGAGTACCACGATACCACTTTGGAAGTTCAAAATGGTTAGCTATCCGTTTGTAGTTATTAGGAACCGGGCATTTAAGGTAGTATAGTCCTTATAGTATTATGTAAGTAAAACACCAGTTTACATTAGGCACGGAGTATTTAAATAAATAGAGTGCTTAAACGCTGCTTATTACTTTATTTTAAAAAGGCCTATTGTATTGCACATTTAAATATTTATTCAAAGAGCGATACGTTACATAATCTTCCGTTATTGTTGTTTATCCTATGTTTTTAATGTTAAGTACTAACACTAAACATTTTCCGATCAACTCGAGTTTGTAAATAGGGTGAGTTTTTGAGATATGAGATCTGTACCGGTATTACGTATCTTGCAGAAGCCTAGCGATAGCAAAATTTGCGCAATAATTGATTTACAATCGCAAATCGGTATCATGTATCAGCGATACGTCATACTGATTTGCGATTGACAAGCAATTATTGCGCAAATTTTGCTATTAAGATACGTAATAAGCCTGCCGTTCAAAATTCAAAACTATGAGTAGAACAAAATAGTCAAAGAAGTAATGTGTCCAATTTTGGCGAAGAATGAAACTGATTTTCTATTACTCTCAATAATCTTTGAGGTCCCATCTCGGAAACTCACCCTGTATAAGAAATGTGTGGTCATATTTAAGAGGGTGGTAGGGACCATGAAACTGAACAACTTTCTTGATGGAACCAACATCGTAATCGAAATTGGTCCCATACATTTGCGTCGAGTAGGTATAGAACTTTTGTATGGGACAGCTAATTTATTATTTTACATTTGGGTCGAGTAGGTATAGAATAGAACTTTTGTATGGGGCAGCTGATTCATGATTTTTTTGTGGGTACTCTGAAATAAGACCATGCATTTCTGATACACTCTGTATGTATTAACTGCGTGGAGGTATTGGTTTCATTAATAAATCGAGATTGCCTATGCTTGCAGCATAGATAGCTTGAAGTATTTAAAAGAATATCAATAAACTGTGTATTATTTCGTGTACAGAATTATTACTTGTTTAGCTTAAGCGATGTTTTTATGCAAATTAATTATTTTTGTTATTGTATACTTTTATTTCATTCCATAGGTTTATTTAATGCAGTAAGCATTAAACACTGACGTGACATTGTTATCTGGTGTATTATTTTATTACTCTTTCCTTTTATGAACTGAGATATTCAAATAATTATGAACTTTATACCGTACTAGCTTCAGCCCGCGTCTTCGTCCGCGTGAAATTTCTTGTTTTAATATAAAATATGTCCTACTTATGACACTGGGCAATACTCTAGTCACTAGAGTCTAGTGCAATCCCGTAAAAATCTTAAAAATCTCACCGTGAAAAGTTAGATGAGCTGAGCTTGAAGTGAGTCATTCCACCTGATGCTAAAGATTGACAGCTCACTCGCTTCACCTAAGTTTACACGGTGAGATTATTACAGAATAGACCGGCAGTAGCTTCCCATTAGTGAAAGAATTTTCGGAATCGGATCTGTAGTTCTGAAGATTTTATCCACTAACAACTCACAAAGGGGTTTGAAACTTCCTCCCCTCGTTCCGTTTCGCCATTTTGAATAATTTTTTTTAAATGGCGTCGCACGATAAGACAAACAAAAAATGTCTGTGATATAATGTTCTAAACTGTCACATTACCGAGATAATTAAAGTTAAAAATGACCATGACGACCGCGAATATTTTCGTTTCATTCATACTCGGTAATGTGACAGTATAGGACATTATATCACAGACATTTTTTGTTTATCTGTATGCCCTCTATCCATATTTATAGTTATTATCGTGCGACGTCATTTTGAAAAATAATCAAAATGGCGAACCGGGTCGAGGCCTAAAAGGTTCAACCCCTTTTACCTCAATAATATTCGTTTAGCTATAAAATAGATGTACGCGACTACAACATTTGATCCTTAGGTCCTATTCCTATTGGTCAGTCAACATATTTTTTTTGTTTGCTTTTATTAGTTTACAGTGTATAAGTGCTGAAAAGACATTCAAAACTATTAGTTTTTAGGAAGTAAACTTGATACCGCGGACACGATGTTGATATAACAATAAAACCACATCATGTTATAGAATATTTTAATTACTGGTTTTGTCACGACAATAAATAAATGCATATATTATTTATTTAAAGTGCACTTTGATACTGTCCACTTTGGTTCGTATTTCGTGGGAGGAATCTCTGGACAGGTCTTGTGCGTATGACTCGTAGATAGTTCGGAGTTTACCTAGCTCTTCTGTTTTGTTGAGATCTGGAAAAATTATTATAAAAATGCTGGTGTGCAAAACGATGGTATGCAACTTGGGGGAGGTCTTGTAGACTTTGGGCTGATTTTTCAATCATTAGATAACCTTCACCTGAAGAATAAATGTGAAGTTTTGAAAGATTGTCCATACAAAAACTGTCAAAATGATTAACTTATTTGTCGGATAAAAGTTAACTGGCGATTGAAAACCCGGCCCTAAATCAAGTAACAGTTTCATATAACATTTAGTTATGACAAAGATAGTAAGGTGGTATGGAATAATGGAAAAAGGGACATGTTGCACCGACCCTAAATAAAGATGATGATAGTAAGGCGGTAGCAAACTTCTATGCGCTAGTAACATGGTGCCAAGGAATCATTCTTGTCTCGAAATTGGTATTGAAGCGATATTATGAGAAAATTCATGCTAAACAATGAAATAAATTACCTTTTAATTGTTTGACAAGTATTTCCATAATGTTGAGCGCGTCCCTTCTATGCCTCACTTGATTGCTGTTTTCTGTAAAAAATACCAAAAAAGTTACAACATACAGAAACTGACCAGTTTTTTTGAAGTTATTTGCGAAAACTGTTTAATCTATCTACTGACCAGAGATTTAAATAAATACTTAACTGCTAATATAAAAAGTACACAATACTCACGCAGCGTATAATCAATTATCAAAGCGACGTGTCCAGTGACGATACCGATTGCCTTATCTCTGTTCGACACAGGCACGTTGTCAGTTTCCATCGGCTCTCCAGTATTGCTTAGTACGGTCATTCTCTCCAATACGCGCGCAACGGATGCTAGGATGGCGAGCTGCGTTGATCGAGAACTCGTTGGGTACGACTTTGAGCAGTGCTCGAAGAATACGTCTTGGTATTTTTCTGTGAAACAAAAAATAGATTAAATTTGAATGGAATTAAGCAGCCTATAATGTTCTCACTGCTAGGACACAGGCCTCCTCTCGGTGAGAGGGAGGGAGGACAGCGTAATCCACCACTTGGGGCCCAGGGCGGGTTGGTAGATGTCACATGTCTTCGAATTTTTGAAGTATCCTATATCCTAATCAATGTTATGATTTACCCGTGTGCCAAATTTCATTCAAATCCGTTCAGCCGTTTTAGCGTGAAAGCGTAACAAAGAAAGTCACTTTCGCATTTATTGTATAACTAGCTGTTGCTATTAATGTCGGAAATTATCCCACGGGAACCTTCTACCGGGATGAAAACTATCCTATGTCTTAATCCAGGTTAAAAACTATCTGTATACCAAATTTCATCCAAATCCGTTCAGCCGTTTTTGCGTGATTGAGTAACAAACATACAAACTTTCACATTTATAATATTAGTAGGATATTTTAGGTAATAGTATAGGTGAAGAGACAGCGCTATTAAATTTCTGGTAACAGACTGTTATAGGGTAAAACCTGAAGTTAGAAATACGGATATAAAGATCTCACCTTGCGTGTCAGGTTCCTTGGGCCACGCTTTACCCAGTAATTCGTAAGCAGCTTCCTTTAGCGCCGTCAGTTGTTCCCGCCGCTGTCTCGCGCCTTCGTTGTCTTCCTCATCGGATTCCTTACCCATTGTTAATTCATCCTATCGAAAAGTCAATTAAACTTAATATAAATAAAAGAATGCTGCTCGAGTGTGTCAAGCTGAGAAAACGATAGTGTATTGATTTGAAAAGGGAGCTGTTGAAAGCAGCACAGAGCAAAGGATCTTATAAAAATATTTAATAATGTACAAATATCAACTTCAAAATTATTCCAATAGCCAACGTTTCTTCGTTTGCACTCAATGCGAAAGCGCCAGGGTAGCCCGCGAAATTCAAATGTTCTTATGTTTTTTGCATTTCGCAAGTCAGTATGTTGATCAACATATGATTCGCGACCGTAACAAATATGTAATAATAATAATATCCTGGGACATTGTTCACACACGGTCTTCTGATCCCAAACTAAGCAGAGCTTGTACTATGGAAACCAGATAACTGATATACTACATACACTACTTTTTTTTAATACTTACGTATATAGATAATTACATCCAGACTCAGTACAAACAGACATGTTCATGCACACAAATGTTTGTCCTGGATGGGAATCGAACCCACGACCTGCGACATGATAGGCGGTATCTTAACCAACCACGCCAACTGGCCTGTCAATAATATTTATAGAGTTAAAATCATTAATGTCGTAAATACAACTGTGACCAAGTAATCCTATTGAATCTCTATTTCATAAAATCTTGACATTTGAGGATTATACTAACTTCATTGTTACGGTCGCATCATATAACTTCTCCCGCTCTGAGTGGAGCGGGAGTGTCAGACTTTTGCTGAATAAAATCCACCCGTGTTCCTTCAGTTGCCTGTGCCAGGGCCACGATAACTCTTTCAAACAACCCGCAACTTTGGCAGGACTCGGGCTACCCTAGCGCTTCCCCCTTAAATACATTGAAAATAAAGTTTATTATACAGTATCATCATACAATCAGCGCGATAACTTGGTATAAGCTCTTGCACTGCGTTCTAGGTCCGAGTGTCTTGCTTTGGTGGTCTGTTCTCAACTTTACCTTTGACAGTATAACCTTGACGATCTCATAGAGCTGTTGGAAGCGATCGCAATGCGTGGCGGCGATGGCCTGCCCGAGCGCGGTGATCGCGTGACGTTTGTACACCATCTCTTGTTTGCGACTCTCCACTAGCAACGCGTTGATGACCTCAGAGGCCAGCGCTTGTGATATTGGAGGCTCGTTTTCTTTTACTCTGTGGGAATAAACAACGAAATAATTGAAATGATCAATCTGCTTAGATTTTTCCCAACTATGTTGGGGTCGGTTTCCAGTCTAACCGGATACAGCTGAATACCAGTATTTTACATGGAGCGACTGCCTCTGCCAATTACTGGGTAATACGATATCCCTTGGTAAGACTGTTTGTCAGACTTTCGGGCTTTTGACAACTCGTAACGACTGTCAAAGATCCACGAATGACCGCCGGAACCTACGGCTTAACGTGCTTTCCGAGGCACGGAAGAGTCTCGGTATGTAAAGAACCCATCCACGGAACAACCCCGGCAAGCCCAGCTTAACCTGATCGATCGATCCATGCGTCTGTTATTACTTAGCTACGAGCTCCTCCAATTGAAATGAAACAACATAAATTATTTAAGCAATAAAAGGTAAGTACACAGAGAAAAATTGGAGACATCAAGTAACATGATCATAAAAAAAAAAAATAAACAAAGACAAACAATAAATGAAAGTACGGCAGAGATAGCTTTTGACATTCAGCTGTAAAACGCCATATTCATTTGTTTGTTAATGGAGTTGTTTTTCGGAAGCTACGCCGCAAGATAGCACTGTGTGTTTGTCACTTGTCAAAGTGACAAACACAGTGCTATCTTGAAGACAAAACACTTAGCGCCATCTCTCGGCAAAGTTGTCAACAAGGTACATGAATGAAAGCCATTAAGAGATGAATGAAAGTAACAAACACTTAGCGCCATCTACGCGAAACTAATTTGACAGTTTTCGTCCCCATTGCATAACGCGAGCCGTAAAAAAAGTGGCTCGCTTTTGGGAAGTTTTTTTCGTTTGTCTAAAAAAACTTCCCAAAAGAATACCACCACATAATGCAAAAATAGTGAAATATCCACTCACGCGCATAACTCAGCCAGAGCTACAATGACATGTTCCTTTCCATCAAACGTCTTGCCGTGCACCGCCGCTAGCATGGCGCGTATCAACTGTTCCCGATGCTCGCCCAGACCTGATGACACATCCTTGCATATCGTCTTTATTGCGTTTGCCGCCTGAAATTTGGCAAAGAGATTGATTTAAGACAACAATAAAATCGGAAAAGGATCGTAACTGTAGTTTCTGCCTACCCCCATGGGAAGAAGACGTAAGTTTATGTATGTAATAATAAAATATCAACAACTTCGAAAGTTCGCTGCTTGCAATTATAATATTGAAGGCAATACGAGACGTATTTAGAATAAAATGTAAACTCGCATAGAAGAAACATTTATTATTTATGGTTGAAACGGAATGATGATTTACTAATCATCATTCCGTTTACACGAAACTGCTAACTACTGTTAGCAGTTTCGTTATTATATAGTAAAGGAACTTTTCTTTTGCAAGGTGCTTGCTACGCAAATCACATCGCTATCATCCTATACTTATGGGTTACTTAGCAACAATATGCCGCCACATCCAATTGTGGGTAGCCCATATTTATATTAGACAAAAGTTGTCTACGAAATTGAGAATTTTATAGTTCATCATCATCATCCACAGCACGACTTCACCCACTGCTGCATAGGCCTTTCCCCGCGCTCCTGCGCCAGTCACATTCAGATTTTGGCCGCGATGGTAACCATGTCGTCCGCCCATCTCGCCACCGGACGACCGACATCTTCCAGTACTTGGGTGCCACTCTGTCACAGCCTTACTCCACCTGTTATCACTAGGCCTTGCCAGTTATCCTGCCTGACCCTTCGTAGGTCTTAGGATCTCGACGTTTGGAACTCGGTCTATTGCCTTATACCACAGATTAATACAAATGGGACTCTCCGCAGTTTAGGTATGAAGCTACAAGTACGCGGCGGGGTTATCACTGGACCAATTCAGTAGGACTGCCGCGGTCAGAAAGCATAAGAGTTACGCGTTAGAAAGAGAGGCAACTTGTAGGTGAATATAACTGTATGTAATAAGCGTTGTGCGAACTGAATCGTACTTTATTGTGTCGTAGCAAGAGTCGCTTTTTATTTAAATGATTTTGCGGAGTGTCCCATCTGTATTAATCTGTGCTGATACCAAGCATTTATAGTACCTGAATCTTTTTCGTCCAACTACTAGAGTTGAGACATTTCTCTATCTCCTCTCGGATGACTGTTAGATGCTGTTTAATGCCACTCTCACGTGCCGGGCTTATGTCCGTCCATATGTCTTCGAACATCTCTACTGTGGTCGAGTCTGAAAATTTAAAAAAGTAGAGCAAATTTTAATCCGATGGATTAAGATTTATTTTATATCTCAGATCTTTTAACCGTTTGTGTTGTTAATATCTAAAGTTTGAGTAAGGTTTTTTTTAAGATTTTAGAGCAACGTGACCGTGACAGCAATTTATGACTTTAAGCACATTTATACAAAGATGGATTCTCGCCTGTTTTACGGCGAGAATGTGCTTGACAACAGTTTTACACGGATAGAGATTCTCCTCTTATACTTTTTAGCGTCAAACTTTCCGTGTTAATGACCATTACAACTTAAATGTATCTGAATTTGGAGAAGCAGCTTCGATGATAGGAACTCCAAACAAAACACTCACAGATCTCAGATCCCGCCAATCTCAAAACTAACATGAGATTCACAGCAGGTTTACTGTTCAAAGACAAGATCAGGCTTCCAAAAACTCCCCAAATGATCACTATTTAACACTCACCATCTTCCTTAAGCCCATGCATGGCCAGGAACACCATCGGTGCTAACAACGTCTCATTATCCTTGACATGCTCTATCTTAGCCTTGGATATCGACTTGAGACAGAGCGCGATGGCCGACCGGGACATGTCGTCTTCTTTCGTCTCGTATAATGTTACTAGCTTCTTCATTAGTTTTTCTGCTGATTGAACCTAAAATGCGAAATGAAAATAAATGAATGAATGATTTGCTATTGAAATATGTCATTGATGACATCGAACATACTTTATTAGCCCAAAGAACTGCTAAACATGAGTTTTTTATTGGTGAAACTCCAAAGCATATATGTCATCTGAACTCCAAATTTTTGCTTAAAATTAAGGCTAGCGACAGAAACTATTGCATCATTTTGTAATATTAAAAAAAAATCGCATAAACTCAATAATGAATAATAATAATAAGACATTTACTTCAGACGTAGTCCATATACTGTTCGTAACACCAAAAAACCTTACAAAGCTATGGTTGTACATACAAAAACAAAACCACAGAAAGAAATAAAAATGAAAATCACAAAGTGGCGCCGCCCAGGAGTGCCAGTTTCAGCCAAGCCCTGGACGCAACCACCCGCAATGTGTAGTCGCACCCAGTGCCGCCACATCGGCGAGTCCCAGCGGTGTATGGTCTATGTGTAACCTATTAAAAATACTTTAATAATAACAAATCGAATCCGATAAACTCACCTTGGCATAAGCCGAAACTTGACCCAATGCCTCAGCATAATTCTTCCTCACAGTAGAATTCCTATCGAAAGTACCAGTCAGTAGGTTCGACATGATCTTCCCGGCGACGGGTTCTAGGTCAGTTCTCAAATAATGAGCGGCTAGTACGATGAAGTGACAGACCGCCACTTTTGTACCCAGTTGTGGGGACTTCATCAGCTCCAAGATTTTTGGGAGCATTTCCTTCATAACTTCGATGTCGACGTACGGCATACACTGTGGTAAGATTGCTCATTAGAAAGTTTCATAGAGAATTTCCAGGATATAACAGAGTTTTGTCGCAATAATAGACAGAATAAAGTTTTAATTGTATCTCGCGTAGATCTACTTTCCAACATATATACCACCGTGTAACCGTTGTTAAACACGAGCGCGCGTCAATGTGACTTATATGCATTGACATAAGGTTTAAATTGATGAACATTTATACATAATTTCACAGAAAAAAGAATTTACTGACGAGACAACATTCCTCATTGAATGCTGTCATTAACAAGGTGTTTCTCTTACTTTAACAACAGTATCAGTGGTGTAGTGGTGTCGTGCTGCGCTCGCTCTCATGTCATCTAACACATCTCGTGTCGCGGTATCAGCTAGAGCTGTCGAGAGGTACGAGAGTCGTGCCGACTCGAGTTCTCCTGCCGCACCCGCTAGAGCTGGTATCAGTCGCGCTAGGAACGGTTTCAATGTTTCCCCTGCTGCGGTCACTAGCTTAGAGACAGTCTGTAAACTGAGAATAATATTTTTAATACTGTTTGAATGCGGACTACTGGGGTCATGTAAATAGTTTCTTAATAGATATTTGACGGAGTCGTCCGATGAAACATCATCGGGAGAGCCTCCACGCGTGATCAGAAAATCATCTCGAGAGGTGCACATATATGAATACATGTCGTTCACCCTTCGCTTTAGAAAGAGCGTGGAAAGGAAAAGGTACTATCAAAAGTCGATACTTCGATTGTAGACCTTTTTTAGATGCCGAGAAAATATATACAATACTGCTGCCTACGATTTTCCATCTTGATTTTTCATGTGCTCTTAAAAGGTTAGATATCACATACCTGACGCTCCTAACTTCTTTGACTAGATTGGTGATGCCTGTATCCAGTAGAATAGGTAGTATGACAGACACCACCTCCTTGCCGTCCTTGCCTGTGCTCACGTCTGCTGCGCGAATACACAGCTAAAAGCAACAACAGTTCTGTAAGAAGAACTAAGAACTTCTAAGAGCCACTTCTAGAAGATTTAAATATTTAATGAATAACATTAATTCTAAGACGAATTAATGATTTCAAAAATAGATTAGAATTATACTGGGTGTAATTTAAATCACCGTTATCCTCTTAAGGGGTCATTGTACTCATCATTATGGACAACTTTTATTGTGGGAGCAAACTTAAAAAGGCGAAAAAAGCTCTGCTGTTCTCTACATTTTGACGAATTATGCGAACATTAATGTGATCAGTACATTACAGCAGATTTTTTTTTTCGCGATTTCAGTTTTGGTCCCATAGTAAAAGTCGTTCATAATGATGAGTACAATAACCCCTTTTAGAGGATAACGGTGATTAAAATTATAGCCTGTAAAAATAAATAAAAAATATATATAATTGTTTAAATGATTATTTAGATATATAAATTTAAGTGTTGCGTTATCTTACCTTAGATAACACGGTAGCAGTAGAGGTTGCGGCTTGTCTGGTACCCTCGTGCACGTCATCCATTACCCTGAACAACTGCAGCCATATCGTCGGCAGTTGTTCTAGCGACTCGTGCAGACTTGTTGCACCTCTGTACCATAGAAATGTAACTGATAAATATTTAAAACAAACTTCTTGTGCAAATTATCAGGTAAGTTTATAAACGGAACCCAAGATATCAGTTACTTTATTTTGGTGCTTTTTTTATAAAATTAACAAAATATTCAGATAAAAATACATTCAAAGAATGTGGGCGATGGAACTGTAGCAATAAAAAAACGATAGTTATTTTTTATTATCACAGAATTAATTTCGATGTAAACAAATTAAAATATTTGCAATACTAAAGTGTCACATAAGTTTTACCTTAATAAATCGGCAAGCGCGTTACAGCATGACATCCTCACTCTCCATTGGTTCGATGTGAGATTAGCTACTAAGTCATCCAGGATCTGTTTGTGATATTTGTGGACCTGTATTAGAAATACAGTGTCAGTGCCTTTATTCACCCAAAGAAGTAAGTATTTATCCTTATAACGATCGTGACAGAAAGACGTGCTGAAATATTTTCAGAACGTTGTAATGAGGTTTTCATATAGGACAGGATTCAAAAAGTAAAGTTCTAGCTGTTTTGTTCGTGTTACTGGCTGACAAGTCGGCAGACCTCCTGCTGGATAGCGGCTACCGTCGAATCTTCAACTTTGGAGACAAAGTAATAACTTATGTGCCTGGAATATTAAATTGTCTGCCGACAAAGAGTAGTAAGAGTATGGTTACACTTTTTAGGGTCCAAAATCAACAAAATGAAGCTTGTCGTAACTTTATAACTTACAGTAGCCATAGTGTTGGGCACGATGGCGTGCCAGATGCTCTGCATGGAGTTCTGTATGCGCGGCGTGGGGTCGAACCGGTAGCGGTATAGGCGCGGCACTATCTTAGGTAAGTGATCCGATAATTGGGCGCCCGCTTGTAAGGCTATTGAGTGGAAACCGAACGCAGCTCCTAAGGAAAAAAACATTGATATGTTTAAAAGACATGGTAAGAAGAAACTTCTTTTCTAAGGGCTGATTTTACCAAAGTGGAATAAAATTAACGTCTGGCATAGTTTGTATGGAAAAACTGCCAAAAATTCAAAATTTATTCACAGGAATCCTATAAACATCGCCTTAAAAAGTCTTGTCAGACGAAATTACGAATACGTTTTCAATAAAGTTGCCAAAAAAATGTTGGATTGATTATTAAATACACACAAATTATCACAAAAAAAGTGATGTGGATTTTAACTGACCTTTCTTAGAGTTCCACATAGAGTTGTGATGAGCTAGATGCATGAACTTGTATAGTAGATCCGGCTGATTCAGATCTGACGCCAGAGAACACAACTCCTTGTACGTAGTCAGGTTGCCACTAAAATAATAAAGAGAACAAGTCATTAAAGCCACGTGTTTTATTTCAAACAGTTCAGTTTAATTACACTAGAAGGTTCAAAATAAAATGATGAAGTCGTACTATCACTATTGTAGAACACAAAAGTTAAACTATGAGATTTCATTAATTACTTCCTTGATCAAAATTATCACATAAGCGTCCAATGCTGGACATAGGAATCCTTGAAGCTTCACCATATCAACCGGTGCTGTGCTTCTTGCATTTAGTGGAATCCCGCGACCTTGACTATAACATTTTAATCATTGTAAATAACTTGGAGATTAGAAACCGAAGCTTAATCCATGTTTCCACAAAAGTCCTAGGAGCTTTGCACCAAAAAAAAAGTGCAGGTAATAAAGTAAAAGTAATGGAATCTTGCAATGTTTGTATTACAATTAACTTTCTACTCACCCAGTGGGACCCTAACAATAATAAGTCTGGTTATAACCAGACCTATTATTGTTAGAGTACCGTAAGGGTTTAAAAATGGAGGTCTGGAGTCTATAATGGCTGATCTTTGCGTTATGTTCGTGAACGGGTGCTGCTTGTGGTGACTGGTCGTCTTGCTGACCTTGGTTTTGTTTTGTTATTAGTAATTTAACTCGTTGTTTATTTTACTTCGATGGTACTAGTTTATCATCTGTGACTTCGAGTTAAGACTACATGTACGGCTATGAGTAAGTGGGCACGCCCTTTATTACTGGAGGCTTTTATTTAGGTATAAAGTTCTGCTTACGTTTTTAGTTTTGTATTTTGTTTCTGCTTGAGTATAGTTTTCAATTTTTTTTTTTTTTTGTATAATGGCGTGTGCTAGCTTACTTATAGCAAATAATTTAATTTAATATGTTGTTTTGCGTAATGTACCTAAATTAATATGCGCAGTGTTATATAGATTAATTTTATTTTTTAACTGAACAGACAGCTGTGTTGCTGGGGAGTTTGTTGCGCCACTTCTTCTCCCCAGCTAAAACACTAGGAGGAAGTGGTGAAGGGCGGGCGTTTTGGGGGACTGTCTTATTTAATTTTGACGTTCAAAAAGTGCTGATTCTCAGCCTAGTTTGAATAAATGTCTTTTGATTTTGATTTTATAGACCCATGACCTCAATTTTTAAACCCTTACTTGAATTGGGTCCCAAAGAAGATATTTTGACGCATTTCGGCTGCACGCAAAATCAATTTTTGTCCTCAAAAACTACAAATTTGCCTTATTCTTTTTCATGATTATAAAATTGAAGATTTTCTTTAGTAAATTATGAGGGCCACAACACGATTGACACAATTTCACTTTCCTCAAAATCAGCATTTTTTATGAGAAAAAAACTGTTTTATTTGATTATAATTAAGCAATTTCAATAAAATTTCGTCTACGCGTTCACCATTAATGGTAAGCAATAAGCATAAGAGGATTACAGGTTTATTTTAATGTAACAGAGCATATATAAATTTAAAAATATATTTTTTTTTAATTCTATATGCTCCGTTTGGCCATACCAATGCTCCAAATACACGATACCATTTTTAATAGATGTTTTATTGACCCACATGTGAACACATCACTTACCCAGTAGGAGCCTTCCCCAGTTGTCCGTCCTCAAATAACTTGGTGTCGTCAGTGACCTGCGCGACGGATCGCTTGCCGCTCGTCAGCTGCTCTATGATCTGACCCACCAGCGCTTGTTTCTGACTCTCATCAGAGTTCTGGTATACGAGGGATAGGCCTTTGCTGGCTACGTCTTGTACTACGTCTGTGGAGATAATGGATGGTTATTCAACATACCTCATTATTGATCGAAAAAGATTTTGTCTCAAAGTGAAAGAACGTATTTGCTAATTAAATACAATGCTGACGGTTAAATAAAATTACCTAAATAAATGCGCCTGCCCATGTATCGACTTAAAATGCGAAGAGTGACTCCATTTTTCTTCTTCTTCTTGAGGTCAATGATTTCAATATTTAAGTTTAAATGAGCATCGACACAGAATTCGAAACTCCATTCATTTTAAGACATTGTGTTAGCATTGTGTTGTGTTGAAAGCAAAAAATCTGCCAAACCTTTTTCCAACATGTTGGGGTCGGCTTCCAATCTAACCGGATGCAGCTAAACACCAGCATTTTAGATGGAGCGACTGCCTATCTGACCTCCACATCCCAGTTTATACTGGTTAATACGATACCCCTTGGTAACACTGGTTGTCAGACTTTCGAGGTTATGACGACCCGTAACGCCTGTCAAAGATCAACGAATGACAGCCCAGATCAACGACTTAACGTGCTTTCCGAGTCACGGAGGGGTCTTGGATATGTAAGGATGGTCACCCATCCACGGAGCAATCGCGGCAAGCGTAGCTTAGCCTGGTCGATCGACCTGTGCGGCTGTTATTACTTAGCCACAAGCCCCTATCTGTACACGATACTATTATGTAATATACAACTGTACTTTGCAGTAAATCTACTTACCGCTATTCTCTGATAGGAAGTCCATGAACACATCTTGTAATATTTGCAACTTGTTCTTGATAGGTTCTCGTTCAGGACAGTTCTTTAGTAACGCCAACAACCAAATACTTGTAGCCTAGAGAAACCCACGGATTAATATACGACACGAAACTTTTTTAAACAACTTCACAACAGAAATTAGAAGTACTAGCAAAGTAATATATAGGGTGAATGGTAATTAGTGCCGTATACTTAAATACATGATTGTACTCATGATAACAAACAACTTTTATTATGGGACCAAACTTGAAAACGCAAAAAAAAAATCAGCTGCTCCCTACATTTTGACGAGTTATGCGAACATGAATGTATGGGACAGCTGATTTTTTAAAATTACTAGTACTAGTAAATAAGAAAGCAACTCATATCTATTTAGAGTGCTATGTTTTAAGGGTCAATCTGAACACAAATGCAAATGATAATTTTTCAGACATTACTAATAGAGCATAACTTTCATAGAGGTTTTATACCATATTCATAACTGGTTCTAACTTTCGCCAATCCACTAATGGCGACGGTGATACGGGCGCTGGCGTTAGTTTGAAAAGTACTTTTATACCGGCTGAAAATCATACCAAATATAGCTTTTCCTTATTGCATAAGAGATCTGAGCGTCAGCTGCTCCAATAGTAGGGAGTCCAAAGTTAGAGCATGTCAAATTTGTAAAAAAAAAAAAAAACTTATAAAAAGTAATTTCATTCCGCGTCAAAGCCTTATGGAAAGCTTTTGGGATCATCTTCAACCCAAAAAAATATATGCCAGTTCAAACTATGGGTAAATAGGGCAAAGTGGTCAAAGGAACCTCAATTATGAAGGAAAATAAAACTGTATTTTTCGTTTTTTGAAAAAGCATACTGCCTGAACCGGGAATAGAACCCATTTTTTTTTACAAAACAGCGCCCCACTTCCATACTATTTTTTTTTTTTTTTTGTAGATGATGATGATGCCAAAATCGCCCCATAAGGTTTTAGCGCGGTATGAATTTACTTTCTTTACAAGATTTTTTACAACTTTGACATGCTGTATCTTTGTAATCCCCCTCGGGTGCGGCGGCTGACTTTCACATTAATGATTAGTGAATACTAAACCACTACTAGTAATGAATTTTTTTTTTTTTCGTTGTGATGGGTTTGCTCTTGACTTTAGTCTAGGTCAGATGTGACAGAGACAAAGTCGACGATAGAGTGAGCTTACCCAGAAGAAGCCTGTTCACTCTCACTTTGAAAAGATTAGGGTTGTATGGTTCAGTATAAAATTGGACGCAAACATCGAGCAGTACCTCCCTCCCTCTTATATCATCTTGAGTATCGCATGATACCACAAATGTTCATAAGAGACAGCGCTCGAAGTCAACAGATAACGTGTTGCAAGTGCAAATAAACGTAAAATACCATCGTCCAATGGCGACCGCGGGCAGTCAGTAGTTGCGCACCTATGAGGTTTGATTGAAATTTCGAGCTATCATGCGACACTAATACTTTTGTTATAGATCCACTATAGTTTTACCTGTCTGGAGTGTGGATGTGGATGTTTTCCAATCTTGAACAGTTCTTTCAATAGCCACTCTAATAGCTGGTCATTCTCCTTCAAAGCATCTATGTTCTTTACTTTGGCCGCACCCTGATGATAAAAAAACTTATATTACTACAAAATAAACTATTACCAGAATAGGTATTACGGTATATCATTTTAACGATATTCTGCTAATAAATATTGAACAGTACAACAGACGGCTATGCTACCGCTAAAAGTAATTTCTCACTGAAAACCATCCTTATGTAATAAAACCTTACCTCTTTCGGCAATTCAGTCCACAGGTCTCTGTTTTCATTTGAGTTTACTCCTTCAACACATAACACTAGTGACTCGCCGATTTGTAAATGGATTTCGAACTCTTTGCTCTAAAAAAGAAAAGTTTTTAAAACAGCATTCATTTGTTTGAATATCGAAGTTGTACTGTAAAGTCGTAAAAGTTTCGACGGCCAAAGGTATTCCTTTAAAAACACAAAATAAGCTTGGTTTTATATCCTTTAACTTTAATACAATGAATGATAATATAGGTTAACTTACATCTTTAGCCATCTGCAGGAATCCCATAACGATTTGTTTGGAAAAAGATAATCTTTCACCACAACACAGTAGGCCAAGCGTATACAGCGCCCTCTCTTTTAATTTCGATGGCAGTTTCGCGTTCCCGACTATCTTGAACAACCTGGATTAAATAGAAACCAATATATTACTGAAATAAGATACATACATACGCGTTTAAAACATAACCCTGTCTTTCGTCGCACAACCGGGTAAAGACTTGCTGGATACAGTTAGACACATGGCGGCTGTTTGAGAGAGCCACTCAGAATCTCAAGCGTTATCAAACTTTAATGGTCATAGACCTAAGTTTCATAGTTTTAAACAGGCTTCAAGTAAGTTTAATTAGACACTTAATGAAACATTTAGTTATGTTTGTTAAATCATAAATAATGTCAAGATCTACTTGCATGTCTTAGAAACAAATATTCGAAGACATGTGACATCCACCACCCCGCACTGGGCCCGCATGGTGGACTATGGCCCACTCGCTCTCAAAGAGAAGAGGCACGTGTCCCAGCAATGGAAACATTATAGGCTGATTATGCTTATGGTAAAGCTCTACTTATTTGGAAAAAAACATGAGATAAATTGATTAGTTTAGAGCACCATGAATTACATTAAGACATTTTTAAATGAACTATTTTTGAATCTCAGATAATTGTCAAGATTTTAGAACTGTAAACTCAATGTTATACTTACGACTCAAAGTTCAAATTCCATTGCAACCAAAATATTTTATTACAAATGGTCGCTCAAAAATCAACTTTGAATATACGAACCTAAATTAGATAGTTGAATAAATAGCGATGGAATACACACCTATCAGCAACAGTAAACTTAGTGACATCAACATCATCGATATTCGTGTCGCTCTTATTAATGTTGAAAGGATTTTCACTCTGCAGTAACGTGTCTTGTTTCGACGACGTGTTGGGTAGGGGCAGGCCGCTACAGCGAGCGAGTAGCGAAATGGACGAGCATGATGTACTGACGAGTAGCGTTTGTGTACTGGCTAGGAAATTGGCTGGAATTTTACACACAAAATTAACGATAAATAATAATCAATATTTTTATCAATGAATTGGTCCGACACTCATGACCTCAATATCGCCTGATGGAAAGCGATGCACCAGGCTCATGGAACGAAAGTAACCACACAAAGCCGGGTTCACATTACGAAATAAGTGACATAAAATTATTTTTTTTACATTAATTTCATTAACAATTTCATGCGTAAACTTCTAATTTTATGATGCATGCATTAATTTCATCAAATCTATTTCACTGTCAAATGCGACGTGAAACAAGTGTCGCGAAAGCACATTTGTACGATAATATTTGCAAAATAAATGCAAAATAATATTCATACAAAACGTATGAAAAAGCATGTGAACTGCTTGTCGCTGGGCTACCGGTGGCTCGTTTGCACCTAGCCTTAAGAGCGTTTATCCCGCGCGGACTGGCAACGTCGAATTTCTACAGGTTTTTCGTGATTATTTTAATAAATTTAAATCAATTTACAATTTTTTTTCAGCCATGCACTAGATCGTTGGTAAGATAAGTATGAGGATAAAGATGAGTATGAGGTTGGTTGATAAGTATTTATGCTATTTTTTTTAAACTTATTTTGGTATTTACTCATAAAAATTGACGTTACTGTCTATAATTTCAATTTTTATGAGTAAATACCAAAATAACTGTAAAAATAGCATTCATACTTATAAACACCAACTGAAAAAAGTAGTACTTTGATTTAAATTTATTAAAATAATCACGATAAACCTTTAGAAATACGACGTTGCCAGCCCGCGCGGGATAAACACTCTTGTCGGCTTGTCTCACCTTGAAACCAGATAGGAAGGAATGAATGAAAATATTTTACCCAATAATACCCAACTACCAATATGCCAAGAAAATAAACCAGTCGGTGTATTCTGTAAAAATGTCACCCCGAACATTTTTTTGAAGTGAACCGTTATCCTACCAGAACTTAGGGAATCTAGAGATTCACAGCTTACTCAAAACTCACTTTAACTAAGTTTTCACGGTGGATTTTTTACAGAATAGCACTACAGTTGTTAGACTTCCGGACGTCTAACTAGCCGTAATGATTTTATAGATATTCTTATGACCCTAGTGAAGCCATTATATCAAAATAAGTAGTCCCAGTGTTAATTTAAAGAATTACATAAGATTACGCCTTGTTTCCCTGAAAGTTTGGGCAGAGATGTACCCATAGTACACCCACATTTCGCCAGTTATGTTTAAAGTTTTATTCAAACAGAATTGATTATAATCAAACACTTACCCAAAACAACAGCCCCCTCTTGATACGGCTCCCAATTAGCAGGACTAAATCCTTTCCCTCCAAATTTCCCTCTCTTCGACAACACGACACATCTCTCACACATATTCGATAACGCCGACAAGTACCCACACTGAGCTTCCAAGCTCTTATTATTCTGCCCCTGTACCACGAACTCCTTTATCTCTTTATCTATCGCTGATTTCTCGCTAGTATTCACTGTGATTATCGCGTAGATGACTGCGGCTATGTCGCGAATTTCTTCCTTTGTACTGGTAGTGAATAAGTTGCGAAGAAACGGTTGGAGGCTCGTGTATTTGGAGGCCATTTTTTCGGGTACGCAGCCGACGATGTCCAGGAAACATGATAGGGGCATTATTTCTGGAGATAATTTTTTTTATTAGGAATATTGCTAGTTAAAATATGTAAGCTACATAGTAAGCGTCTAAATTTATGGCGGCTCTGAAGTGCGCTACTCGTTGCGTACTACCGCACCCCTCACCCCCGCTAACGCATGAATGTGTTACTGCGCAGCGACTCGCCTCATGTTCCGAGCCGCCATAAAGTTTGCATAGGGCTGTACCTACTTGAACACGATACTCACTACAAACGGACTATTAGCCAACTCAAAAAATTTACCCTCCTCTCTTTGCCATTGCCTGAACCCCGCTAGGCAAGCAGGTATTTAAGTTATAGACTAAGTTAAGGACTGAAAGCCACACCTGAATCAACATCTAGCAAGCAGCCCAGTAACAGTTCTCAAACTAGACTCAGGCCGACGATACGATACGAGATAAATACATACAAATGCAACTTATACAAATACCAACTTTAAACGCATACTAGAAGCATTTGTTTCATTTATTCCAGGCACTTCTGAATCGTCAAAGAGTCGGTCAGTTAGTCAGAAAGTTGAAGCCAGTCACCCATTCCAAAAAGTAGATCTCTATGGAGAAGAACGGGCAAGAAACTCAAAGGACACTCTTTTAAATCAAGTTATTACCAAATCCTGGGTACATTATTCTTGTTGCTTCTCTATGTGAAAACACAGTAAAAAAAAAACGATTTAAAATATAAAATTAAAAATAACCCCTGACAGTTTACAGATCAGTCTCAACTGACGGCGCCCGTTCACGAACATTTTGTCGCGTGGATCAGCACCATCCAGCTCAACCATTTTTCATATTTCACACGCGCCACCATCAAGTAATCTAAGTTGATTTTTGAATGAAAAAACTATCGATAAACGTCATAAAAAGAAATTGTTGCGATGGAAACTGAACCATACGCGATTAAGTTAAAGTTTTTAATCCCAAAGCATGAAATTGATCTCGTCTCGTTGGCTTTAGTTTAGTTACATCATCCTCCATCTTTTATTCTAATTTATTTTCGGTCAGCGCAGCATTTTTTCTATTGCCACACATCACAATTAGCTATCATTCACCTCACTCAAACAATCAATCACTCGTTCACTTTCAAAAACCATAACAGCAACCTACGAGTACACCTTCCGCCAGATAATCGTGCAATACAAGTCATTAACCTCACTTGTACTAAAAAGTCTCGAAACTTATATGCAAACAAAAAACATGCCACGTGCACGCGGCAAGGACGCCTCTTACCATGATACGTTTGTTTTGATCGTGTTAGCGACACTACCTTGACATGTTTTCGTATTGTTTTGAAATATTGAAACACATTGGTAGAAGGCGTCAACGACTTTTAATGCACGGATTTTTGGCGGAAGGTGTAGTAATTATTACCTGGACTAGCATTCAGCAGTGACGTGATCATAGTAAGATACCGCTCCAACACCTCTGTGTCTAGCAAGTTATCGTAAAAGTACTTGGAAAGAAGAGGAGACGTCGCGTTCGGGTGGTTCGAACAATCCTTCAGGTCAGCGTCGCGGTTCAAACACATTCGCATGTAGCGGAGGATCTGAAATTTATTTATTTAGATTTACCAACGTTTATACAGGACGTATCAGAAAGGTGTAGCCAAACTTAAGAATGTGGTACAGACCATCATACTGAACAATTTTCTCCATGGGGCCAACATCGTAATCGAGAAAAAATGATCAGCTGTCCCGTATAAAGCTTCAATACCTACTCGACCCAAATGCATGGGACGGCTGATCATTTTTTCTTGATTACGATGTTGGTCCCATGGAGAAAGTTGTTCAGTTTGATAGTCTGTACCGCATAATTAAATTTGAACACACCTTTCTGATACACCCTGTATACACTATAGAAATTACAAGAACAAACAGAATATATAACAAACAATTAACAGGGATTATGACGTTTTTTATACGTATATTTTCTGTAAAACATATTTGTATGCAAACAATATTATAAACAGTGTAAAAGCTTAAAAAATTGCCAAGTTATAAACGTTTCAAAAATAACTGTTAGACAAAGACGATACTGTCACAGAAGTGATGTCACGACTATGTAACTTCATACTAGCGCCATACTGACAGGCCAGCTGGCGTGGTTGGTTAATATACCGCCTATCATGTCGCAAGTCGTGGGTTCGATTCCAATCCAGGACTGTCTGTTTGTTCTGAGTCTGGGTGTAATTATCTATATAAGGATGTATTGACAAAAAAAAAGTAGTATATGTAGTTATATCAGTATATTTAAGTGTGTTAACAATCTCTATATATATATATATATATATATATATATATATATATATAAGGATTCCGTACCATCGTTACATGTATAGATTGTTAACACACTTAAATGAATCCCTAAATAATAGTGCACTGTTGGATTTTCAACTCTCGGTGCTGCGCCTAGCGTTGAAAATCCAACAGTGCACTTTTGCACGGTGAAAACGGGCATTATTGTTATTACTTCTATAGTTATATAGCGTCCCTCAAAGTGGATCGAGTAAAAAACGCTGAAAAAAATACACGTTTCAGGTATGAAGGGTTAACCTTTTCACCGCCAAGCACTTCTATAGAAGTTCGGGATTTTCGTGCCACCAGCGCCACAACTTCTATAGAAGTTGTTCATTTTAACTATCTTATTAAAATAAATTTACTGTGATTAAAAGCTTTGTTTCATTTTATTATTTAAGATAGCACTGTCTACTACCCTGTTTTTTATTTTTCTACACAAAATAAGCCCTAGTTTGTCCTAAAATTGGCAAAAACAGAAACTCCGAATTTTGTTACTTTCCTCAGAACGCCAATCACTTCATATCAAGTTGGCCAGTGATGTGCCGTGAAAGGTTGATTTCACCATTGAAATATTTATAAATACAGAAAGTTACGAATATCGAAAACATTTTGAGGTCAATAAAATATGAACTTAGTTATCTACTTCATTACAAAGGATAGTAGATGAATTTCGACCTTCAGGTAGATGCCGATACGTAATTATAAAGTTGTTACTAATTCTTGTCGATAGTTATTTTCCCATCTCTACAAAACAATTGGTCGTCTATGCCCCTGTGCGCCACCGAGTGCCACGAACTACTATAGAAGTTGGTCAGTGACGTCATAGGCGTGCGGCTGTCAAGGTCACTTTGGCATAGTGCAGCACAAAATCGGATTCGCGCGCACGCATCTTTCTTTCTTTCACTTGCAAATAGAAAAATGAGTGAAGAACTTGATTCGGACGAACTTCTGAAAATTTTGCAAGGTGTGGAATCGGACTCGGAGTATTTTGTGGAGAATATTGAACCAGAAGATAATTCTGAGGTATGTCTAACTGGATGATAATAATAATGTTTATTCATCAAAGAGTAGGAATTCAATAAGTATGTAAAATGTTCGGTGAACCCAGTATCTCCAGATGCACTGTAATTACAGTAGATTTAGGTACTGTTTTTGTACTCTATACACTATTATGGTAAATACAGTGTATGAAAGCACTGTAATTTTAACTTTTTTAGAAATTCTTTTCAAAGAAAAAAAAGGAAACCTAATTGCAATTCGTATAAAAATCATCTAAATGGATGAAACGTAACGTTATATTGTAGATATTAAAAAAACACAGGAATAAACAAAAATAGAAGAAAGAAAGACCATAGACCCCATCCCTGATCAGAATCGAATTCAACGTGCCCTCAGTGCCAATAACTTGATATGAAGTTAAAGAATGAGATCATGAAACAAATAGAGATGTACCCCATTCCTTATAGTTCTAATTGAGTTATGTAATAGTTTCTTTGATACTCGTAAATTATACTGTTTTTTCTTATTAAGGATACTGTGAAATAAAACAAATCTGGAAATATTTAATCAGTTTTTATTTATATTCGTAAAATCAACTTTAAATCTTAACTTTACGCGTACAAATCTTATTCATCGATATGACGATATCCCCATCACTACTGTTTACTGTATATTTAGTTATACATTTATAGCTTGGCGCTCGGCGAGGCATTGCGTTTTGTGTACGTTGGCGGCGAAAAGGTTAATTTTATTTATTTCTAGTATTTTTTGTTCTAGACGCAATAGATATACATACACAGTTTGAAAATTTCTACTGTCTACCTATTATGGTTCATGAGATACAGCCCGCTGACAAACAGACGAACGGACAGCGGATGCTTAGTATTAGGATACCGTCAACATCCTTTGGGTACGCAACCCTAAAAAGCTACGCATACGAGACGTTTGAGAACCTACGTGCGGTTACGTCCCGCGGTCCCGAAAAATACCAAGAAAACAAAAGATCATCACGGTACGTTCTCTTTTTAAAAAACTCCGCTTAAACATAACAATCCATTCAAATCACTCACCTCCTGATAAGTCATAGGATGGAACTGCAACACCTGATTCCCGATCACGAACCTATGTTTAGCATTCGACCCCTTCTTTCTCTTCTGCATTTGCTCCCACACGTAATTCACTACTTCTTTGAACTTCGGCACTTTCAACTCTTGATTCTCGGGTGCTCTGTCCTTGTCTTTCTTAGAGGAATCCTCGTCTATATTGACAGTTGCTGTGTCTTTCTTCGATACGTTGAATACTGCGTCTTCTATTTCGCTTGGGCGCGATGTGCCGTAGAGGCATTTTAGCGCTTCGTTTGAAATATCGTCTTGGCTAAAGAACCAAAAATAGTTTTAAGAGATCAACCCGAGAAAGGAATTATTATATTCCTATTACATTATCCCAAATTAAATGAAAGAAAATCACTAACAACAATAATTTAACTTTCGGACATATATATTTTTCTAGCCTCCACACGGGATTTCTGAACACATTGAAAAGTGTACTTTGCCTTCAGTGACATAAGGTTTAAAGTTGAATGAACATCGTCGTCAATAAGCACACGTGCTTGTGTGTGCTTATTTGCACTTTAAACAGTATAGTAGTGAGTTTATCGATTTAAAGTTTCTTACCTGTCTCCACTGGCTAGTAATAATAGATATCTGGCCGGCACATAGTCTTGTGGGAACACAGCCGCTGAGTACCTCATGGCGATGTACCGGATCATTGACTCTTCGCTGTGCATGTAACTGGACAAAGTAAACATTGGATCTAAAAGTAGGACCAGTAAGACAACAATCGTCTTTATCTTTAGAAAAAATGTCGGCAAAGGTTTTTTGCTACGAGCATTCATCTAATATTGCGTTTTAAAGACTTCAAGGGTCTATTCACACATGCCATCCCGGCCGGCTTGGAACTCTGAAAGGCCTTCCCGGATTAAGAGAAACACTCAAGACACCTGTTGCTAAAGCCACACTATGCAGGATAAAAAGTAGAAAGCGATAGTTGCAGCAAATAGGCTACACTTGAAAAACCGTTTAGTCTTCTTATTACTTTATTATCAGAGGGGCTTGTGACTCAGTAATAACAGCCGCACGGGTCGATCGACCAGGTTAAGCTACGCTTGCTGCGGTTGGTCCGTGGATGGGTGACCAACTCTACATACCAACACCCCTCCGTACCTCAGAAAGCACGTTAAGCCATTGGTCTCGGCTGTCATTAGTGGATCGTTTTCGTCAGAAGCCCGAAAGTCTAACAACCAGTCTTACCAAGGGATATCATGTTACCCAGTAACTGGGTTGTGGAGGTCAGATAGGCAGTTGCTACATGTAAAATACTGGTATTCTGCTGCATCCGGTTAGACTGGAAGCGACCCCAACATCGTTGGGAAAAGGCTAGGCAGATGATAATTAATATGTTTCAGATCTTTACAACTACAAACATTTTTCAACTTACTGATCCAACAAAGCGAATAGCGCCAACGCCTGGGGTTCATCGAAGGGGCTGGTCTTAGCGCTCTCATCCACATCCATCTTGTCTCCTTGTGAGGTACCAGCTGCTCCCGCAGTTTCCGCTTTAACTGTAAATATAGCATAAGTTTTGTAGAATATTGGATCTAGCACGCGAGTAGCGTTTGTTTACTTATTGGTTGGATGCTTTGGCAACAGGCATAATATAACGTAAGTGCCTGGATAATCTGCCATTAGAAAGACCATAGATGTCAATTTGACTAAAAACCATGTAAATTACTTTAAGAACAATCGGAAATGACGCGCAACCTTAGGGGTCAAAGTTGGGTCTTAGGACGTTTAAGAGATTCGATATTACAAAGTGAATAATTTCTAATCGCGTCGCTCGCTCGATTTCGGAAATCCGAACTAAACCACGGCAAATCTAATTTAGAAAGATGTGTTGATGATTATTATGGTTATAATTATGTAAATACATATTATTGTCGCGAATCATATTTTGATCAAAATATAACCTGACACTGACCTGCGAATTGCACAAAACCCCAGAAAATTTGAATTTGGCGGGCTACCTCACTGCGAATCCACCCTATTGAGCACGATTTTTTGAATTCGATTTCACCCTCTGGTGTATACCGAATGTGAGCAGTAAGAAAGGATTTTTGAAAACAAGGAAGTTCGTTATTTTTTGCCGAGAGTTAAGAGAAATCCCCTCGGACGCACGGCTTCTACTGTGTATTATAATAATGTGACTTTACCTTCAGCATTAATCTTGAAGCCGGCTGACATCTCGAGCAATGCGTCTCTGAGCGCAGTCTTCATCTCGGGCATAGCGTCCGGTATCTTCTTGACTAGTTCTTCTAGTAACGCGAACTGATTGTTGATCGTATCGGGACACTTCATTGCTAGACGACCTGAATTTAAAGAAGATAATATTACAGCTACACGAATTAGCAAAAAGGTTTTTTTTCTACATTGTTGCAGGAGGTTAGTGCTTGTGGCTAAGTAATAACAGCCGCACAGGTCGATCAATCAAGTTAAGCTACGCTTCCTGTGGTTGGTCCGTGCCTCGGAAAGCACGTTCAGCGCTTGGTCCCGGCTGTCATTCGAGGATCTTTGACAGTCGTTACGGGTCGTCAGAAGTCCAAAAGTCTGACAACCAGTCTTACCAACGGCTATCATATTACCCAGTAACTGGGTTTTGGAGGTCAGATAGGCCGTCGCTCCGTGTAAAATACTGGTATTCAGCTGCATCCGGTTAGACTGGAAGCCAACCCCAACATAGTTGGGAAAAGGCTAGGCAGATGATGATGTGGTGGTTAACAAATAAAGTCAACATAATAAAATAATCCTAAACCCACTTTTAAACAGTTATAACTAGTTTTAACTTTTCGAATATTATTTCTTGTTAAAAATATAATCTAGACGCGGGATTTACAAGATAGGCCTTTATTTTTTCTTATCGTCGAAACTTGTTTCATCATATTTAATAGTAAGGACTTACCTAAACACATGTAGGCCTTAGGATGCTGTTCAACATGCTCGTCAGATCTGATGAGTTTCAGCAAACCTTGAAGGAACACTGTTGCTACCTTCCTCAGTTGATTCTCGTCACCACTGCAATAAATTATTACCTACTATTAAACACCACACCAAGATAAAACTTACTGACAAGGGGGCCGTATTAGGGAATGAACACACTTATCGACGCTGATTGGCTTGAGCAGTCAGAAACAGCTTGCAATAAAGCGAAAAAAGACTTCATTCGCCTCGTTTAATTCAGTTCGGTCGACGCGACTCGACACCGCGTCGATCTAAATGCGATACTTGCGATTCCGCATCAATAAGTGTGATCACTCCCTTATGAAGTTTTATACACTGAGAGTCCGTTTCACGATATCTAAATAGCCACTACTCACCGGATAAATTAAAAAAATGGAATAGAATTTGTATTAAATTATCTGCCAAGTAAGTGCGAATTTCACCAATGAAACTAAACGCGATCAGTATATCTAAACCGAGATGAAGAGCTGTCAGTATCAATATTCCATAAAAAAATAATGACACTGACAGCTCTTAAACGTGGTTTATGTACTGATCGCGTTCAGTTTCATTGGTGAAATCCACACTAAGTTGATGACAAGTTAGTGCTAATTTCACCAGTGAAACTGAACGATACACTCGTGCCCGCCACTGATGTGGACTAATCAGAATTCTAGAAAAAGACAACTAATGGCCGCACATTCGCGTTGTTTCTCTCATACTTTTCGGTCTGTATTCACTGTACAACTGAATACGGAACGCTCAGTCCATTTTCTATGACTATGGGTGCAACAGGTCCTGAGTGTTTTCCTTTAGCGAAAAAAGGGATAATTTGTGCTATTCGTCCTACTATAAAAATGTAAAACAACGATTAAAAGATCTTCTAATATGAATGTTGGCAATAAGGACTTACCTATTTATGACGTTTAGAAGAAAAACTAGCGCCTGGTTCCGTAGTCTTGAATTCGTATTCGGATCAAAAAGCGACGAAAATACAACCTGTAATGCAAATCAAATTGTAAAAAGAACACGGGTTAAATTGAAGAAATATCGAATAATATCGTAGACATTTTATATCAGGCGAGATTTGCAATTTCTATAGAGAAAAGACTACAAAATTATTTACCTGTACACAATGAGGAAACATAATGGCCGGTCCGGTCGCCTTGTTCAAATACTGGATCAGTTTCAAACGCAGTCTTGTGCAAGCAGGTACCTAAAAATAGTGTACTTTTACGTAACATTCTACATGTAATTCAAATTCAAATTTATTTATTTGTGACACAGGTATAATGTTGTGGTACATGATGTTATAAAATAAAAATAAAATATTGTATCACTATGCGCTGCCTTGCAAGGCGTACAAATTTGTTTACACAGTAATAGACTATAAAATTATAAAATATACTGCAAAGTAGTTGCGTTAAATATTTAGCAATAAAATAAACATAAACAGAACCATACAAATTAAGGTAACAATTAATAGCTAGTTAAACTTATTAAATTAACTAAAATATATAAGTAACAAATACATCTGAGAATGAGTCAACGGTTTTTATTTTTCTTCTAAATATTCATTTATGCTGTAGTATGCTTTATCTATTAGGAACTTATGGAGTGATTTTTTGAAGGTATTTAAATCTTTCGAGGCTTTTATAGCTTTAGGTAGTTTGTTGAATATTTTTGGAGCCATTCCTAGAAAACTTTTTGAGAACAGGGCGGTTTGGTGGGTTTTTGACTTAATTACACCTTGATGACGTTTAGTGGATAGGGTTTCAAATTGGTTCAGGTTATTTTTAATGAACATGACAACTTCATAAATGTATAGGGACGGGAGTGTTAATAATTTTAAATTAATAAAATATGGTTTGCAACTATCTGTTTTTTGGATCATGCATACTGCACGAAGACACTTTTTTTGGGCTTTAAAGGCCAATTCTCTATCCGTAGAATTACCCCAGAATATTACACCGTATCGCAGTGTGGAGGAGACATATGCATGGTATGCAGTAAGAACGGTGCTTTGATTGGCGACCTTGCTTAAATTATGTAAATCATAGCAATATTGGTTTAGTTTTTTTATTATGTGATCAATGTGTGTTTTCCATGACATTTGTTGATCTAACCAAAGCCCAAGAAATTTTGTGTTGTCAATTTTAGCAATCGTATTACCTTCATATTTAATGTTTGTATTAATAGAGTTTGTTCGCTGATTAAAATTCATGATATGGGTTTTTTCCAAAATTAATTTTTAAGTTGTTATCTATTAGCCATTGAATAATTAAGCCTAAACTATTATTTATTTCAATTTCATATCTTTCTAATTTTTTTCCTATAAATATTGTAGTACAGTCATCAGCAAATAGAGTCATGGGGTGTTCTATGGTTTTGGGAATATCATTTATATAACATAGGAATAACAACGGTCCAAGTACACTCCCCTGGGGTACGCCGTAATTTATAGATCTTTGTTTTGATAAGTAGGTTTTTTCTGTTTTAGTTCTATGACATATTTTTACTATTTCAGTGATTTGTTTTCGGTTGACTAGGTACGACTCAATTAGTTCTAGGACATTGCCTCTAATTCCAAGTTTACTTAATTTTATGAGAAGGATTTTGTGATCTACAAAATCGAACGCCTTCGTCATGTCCATGAATAACGCAGTAACTGGGATTTTTTTGTCCATATTTGTAATAATTTCATTTATTAATTCATAGATGGCCATATTAATGTTTTTATGTTTTCTAAAACCGTACTGTTCTTTAGTTAGAATATTATTTTTTTCTAAGAATGAATAAAGGCTGTTATAAATAAGTTTTTCGATTATTTTCGAGAATACTGGGACGAGTGCAATAGGCCTATAGTTTTTCATATTTTGTGGATCATCCTTTTTATGAAGAGGTTTTACAACAGATAGTTTTAAGTCTTCAGGGAATTTACCTTTATCTATACAAAGATTTATTATATAACTAAGAACTGGTGAAATTTCAGAGACAACGTTTTTGATTGCATGTGTAACAATATCGTCATAGCCTGAACTATTTGTATTTTTTAGATCAATAATAATTTTATGTATATCATGAGGAATAGTGGGTGATAAGAACATTGAACTGGGGTTTGAATCTATTAATGTCGATTTATAATCAGTGTTTTGGTTGTTTATTGGTTGAACTTGATCAATGAAATAGTTATTAAATAATTCGGCGATCTCATTTGGTGTTGTAATACATTTATTTTTGTCTGTAAGAATTTTAGAAGGGTTTACTTTTGGGTAATTAGATTTAGTTAAGTTTATTACTCTCCAAGTTGCTTTAACCTTGTTGTTAGCATTATTAATGAAATAACTGTTTTGCGTTTTTTGAGTCAATTTGATAATTAATTTTAGACGTTTAGCGTATGTATTAAATATTTTTTTATCCGTTTTATTTGGTTGGCGTCTTAATTGCCATAGCATTTCACGCTTACGCTTACAACATAGTTTTAGACCTTTAGTTATCCATTTCGGAGTTTTGGAACATAGATTTTTAATTCTCACTATGGGGAAACAAAGATCGTAGAATAATTTAAACAAGCTATTAAATTCACGGAATGCATTATCTGGGTCTGTACAATTGTAAACATTACTGAAACTAAGGCTTTGAAGAGCATTCTTAAATTTAACCATATTTTCTTGACAAAAATCTCGACTGAAAGTATGCCAATGTGTAATGGTACAAGTTTTTTTAACAGGGCATCTTTTTATTTGAGCTGTATGGTCGGATATAGCCAGTTCCATTACCTCACTGGTGCTGCCTCTAATATTGTGTATAATATTGTCGATACAGGTACCACTATCTAATCGGGTTGGTTGACGAACACTTAATTTCATACGGTAGTTATATAGAAGATTTTCAAGTTGAGTAGATAATTTCGTATTTTTTAAAACATCAATATTAAAGTCTCCACAAATCAAGACTTTCTTTTTGTTGTTGTTAGTAATCTTATTTAGTATACCTTCAAATTGGTAGAAAAAGGAGTTTAAGGTATCAATTTTGAATTTGGGTGATCTATAAATACATACAATAGTTATACAATGATCAATTAATTCGATAGCACAACATTCTAATACATTAGGACAGCACTATTCTTTTAAATTGAGTATTTTATACTTGTGTTTATTGTTTACCAGAATACATGAACCCCCTCTTCGATTGCTTCTAAGGTAATGGGTTGCAAGTGTGTAATTTGGAATATGTAAATGTATGTCATCGCCTTCTTTCATATTGTGTTCTGTTACACAGAGCACGTCCACAAACTTATTATTACAAGCAAGTTCGTGTAGAATTAAGCTCAATAGATCCGATTTACTTATTAACCCATTAGTGTTTTGATGTAATACATTTATGTGTTTATACAAGAAAAAAATTACTGTTATTTACAATACTAGGGGTAACAATATTAACATCATTATGAGAGATATTGTTGATATTAGACAAATTACTGATATCGGGATTTGAGGCAATGTCATTCTCAGGATATAGAGGAATATCAAGAGAATTTGTATGAACAATACATTGAAGGTTTCTAAACATATTTTTTATCCCATTATTATTTATCGTACCAGTGTGCTTTGAAAACATGGTATAATCGTATTTCAGGTCAAGATTGGAGTCAAACAATAATGCAAAGTTGTGAGTTTGTAAGTCAAGATACAGTAAATTATTAAACATTTCTAATCTTCCATTGTACATCATACTAGAATAGTGACTGAATTTAAAAGTAGGTAAACATAATATTATATTAGTGTTTTTCAGAGGCATTAGTGTCTGGCGTATATTAATAATTAAATCGAAATAATTATCAGTTCTTCGAAAATCTTCCTCGCCTATGAGAATTATACAATAATCATTCATCGTGAAGTCAGTAAGTTTTACGTTGATGTTACTAATGAGTTCATTTACTCCGCCATTTGGTGTAAGGTAGTGACACAGTTGATAGTTCGGGAACATTTCTTCGGCTACAGATAATATTTTATTTACCTTATTGCTGCTTAAAATGCATATTTTCTTTCTTTGTTCTTGAGGTACCTTGTTTGTACTATGTTCCGTAGTTTGTGAAGAGATGTAATTCGGTCCTATTTGGGTAGATGTATTCAACATTGGTGTTTTATTTGCTGTAGTGTTAGCTGAATACAGTTTCTTCTTAGATGGTTCCGATTTTATTTTAGGGGTAGACTGCTTAGAATTTCGGTGAGAATGAGATTTCTCACAGAATGAGATGTCGCTTAATAATTTTGGGATTTCTTCGTGTTTGTTCTTATTCAAAGAAGTGATGGTATTTTTTAAGTCCGTGTTCTCGGACGATAGCTGATTTATCACCTTACGGACCCCTAATAAATCTGAGTTAAGTTTATCAATTTGTTTTTTAAGTTCTAGGATCTCGTCGTTCTCGTCATCCGATATTGTTGGTAAGCTATTAGTGGTGCCATTTAACGTTGATTCATTGGAGTTGCATACATCGATTACGGCTTCTGCTTTTGCCTGTGAACGTGTTTTGCGAGTTCGCAGTGTCATATTTTCGAAGAAATTCATAGTTCTTAGCCAATGTAGGAACGTTAATTATATGAACAGTTGACCTTATGGAACTCGTGAACTCGTGACCAGGTTTCATTCAACAATTTTTGTAGTTAAATAGTGACTTCACTTCACGCTTTATTACTTCTAAATTTAACAGAAAATATGAAAAGAAGTGTAAAATTCAAAATAAGGCGTAAAATTAATACGGCGTACAATAAATTCTTTGTAAACAAATCTGGAAAGTTCAAAAAGACTTGCAATTTGCGGGGCGCGAATTCACGACACCAATCTTTGCATGTCAAGCATTGGTTGCATGAGCTAATTAGTTGTTAGAATTGTTAACGAAATAGGTCTTCGTTTTGCTGTAGATATAAAAAAGTTCGTTATGATGCGTCTATTTTCAAATTCAAAATTTTGCATGCGCGCGCACTTTTAATTTGTTGTTTCTGTTTTATTATTATTTTAGATTAACACAGAATTAACACTTGCTGGCACTTCTATATGAACACTATAATAATAATGCACTGTTATTGTTTGTTGCTTTGAATTTTTAGAGAATTTTTCACTTTCTAAACATAGTTTTGGCACTGTTTGAGATTAGAATTTTTAACACACTATAACTTTTTTAAATGCGAAAATGACATGTAATTGGTATTCTACATATGTTATTCCCGAAGGGCTAGGCAGAAGTGTACCTGTTGTAACTCTTACTCTGTTGTACGAATTGTGCTTACCTTGCGGTCATCCGGGGGGACCTTCATGCCTCCCCATGTGCCCAAATATAAGGAGTATAATGGAGCAACTACTGATGACTGAGACCAATCAACCGAACTGAAACAAAGTTGGAATACAATACAAGCCTAATAAAATAACAGGTATCTTGTTTCTTGTATGTCTGATAGTTTCGATGTTCGATAAATACAAGCGTACTTAATGAATTACATTAGAAGCTTTAACTAAGGGTCCTAGAATAGAACCTTGCGGGACCCAACCACTAAGCAACTTGATACGCCATACAAACCTGAGGCAATCTTTGTAAAACGCTTGAGTAACATAGGAAAGGACATATTGTACCTTTTAGAAATCGAATTCTATAAAATAAAGTAAGTGGTCATCTTTATAAATATACTAGCTTTTGCCAGCGGCTTCGGTCGCGTGGATGTTGGAAATTATTCCACGAGAACCGTACATTATTCCGGGATAAAAAGTATCTTATGTGCTATTGCAGACTATAATCTATCTCTGCGCTAATTTTCATCCAGATCCGTTCAGCCGTTATGGCGTGATTGAGTAACAAACATCCATCCATCCATCCAAAATTTCACATTTATAATATTAGTAGTCTTTTATTAGTCAGTCTTTTACTTAGAAAGCTGAACATAAACTCGATTTTTCTGACAGCATATGCTACTGGACTTAGAGAGTAGCAAGACATGTTAAATGAGGACTAGATTGTAGCCTTGAGTCGAACGTTATTTCAGAAAAGCAGATTTATCGATGAATTCTTGTTTCTCTTGATTCAATACTTTTGACATTTGGTAAAGAAAATCTTGCACAGCGCTTCCCTTTACTATGTAGACAGGGAATAACGCCGGATTTTTCGAAATTCATACGGGCTAGGGAATATAAGACGAGTGATGTCGCTGACACAGTGCTAGTTATCAATAAAGATTAAGATTATTACCTGTTAACCCTTATGAGTGGACTGTTCGCGTGATTAGCAACACTGAACCTTGAGTCTGCGGCGGCTACGATCAAAGTCAGTAGAGTGTCGTTCATGTTGAATATATCCTTGCCTATGAAATTCACTATAGACAGCTTCATCTGAAAACACATAAGTTAAGATAAAATGAATAAATAAATGAAGGTTTGTAAATAATTACTAGAGGCGATTAGCACAAAGCAATTTAATATTTAACCTGCGCAAAGCATTATTATTTTTCGCAAACAAAAGTCGCAGAAAATTGAGTGAATGACATTAAATTATCCAACGCAAAAAAAAAATCGCGAGAAAAGGTGACCGTAAACAATTGGCCTGATATAAAGCAATTATTGGGGTCACATCATAGGTACCTCTTCAAGCTGGTTCGGATTCAACTGATTCTTGGCAACAATACGTTTGTAAGTCTTCATACTCATACCAGGCGGCACTTGAAACTCACTCTCACCAGGGTTTGGTAATGCCCTAAAATAAAAAATGAATAAAATAATAAATAAATAAATAATTGAAAATCAAACACAACACACATTTTTTGTTGACCATGCTTAAAAAAGCACGAGATTACACAAGCCTGTAACTTGCACAGTATGCTGCTTGCATGCCGTGTGCCATAACAACTTCTGATTGGTGAATATCACAACGGCCATGCCAGCTACTTGCAGTTTTGTACAAGCTACAGGCATGTGTATTCCCGCCCTTACGTGCGTAAATAAGGAAGTCATCTAAGTAAGCTTCTCTTTACATTTCTTGTTTTCGTAGAAAGCTAGAAAGTTCACAAAATTGCATGTTTATTGTTTAGTTTTAATAATAAATCTTACGTTGACGGACAATCAGCAGGCAAAATAAAAAAAAACAATAGTAATAGCTTCTGCCCGCGACTTTGTCCATGTGAAATTTCTTATTTTAACATAAAATTTTACCTATGTCACTCGGCAAAACTGTAATACCCATTAGTGAAAGAATTTTCGAAATCGGATCACTAGCGTCCAAAGATTACCCCTTACATACAAACTCACAAATTTTACCTCTTATTAAGTATAGATTTACATCTAACCAAGGAATGATTTCTGCTTATTTACATTTTAGGTGCGAGCCACACAGAAGGAACGTGTGACGCAGCGTCCCTTTCACGTATCTTCATTATTCTTCATACAAAATTTATTAATGCGATCTGGCACAAAAAATACAGAAAGCAGAAGACGCAGGCGCGTCGCTTTTCCATTTGCATACTATATTACCGCGTCTGCGTCCGGTCCTTGTCTCACGTCCCTTATGTGTGGCCCATGCCATACAATGGCCTGCATAACCTGAACCCTCTTCTTTGTACGAGAGGTCAGGTAATGCAGAGGACTGACCGTACTTGATGAAAACCCGAGACATAGTCTAGGCTATGCACTAGACTAGATCCTAGTTTTCAAATTGAAATATTTCGAAAAATAATAACTCAAACAGTTTGTTATGGCAAAATGTTACCTGTATGGTAGAAGGAGAACATCAGTGGCAAACTTTAGTATCAAACTGGCAACTTTTGGTTTCTCCTTCAAGTTCAGATCCGTTTCCTTGATATTGCCCAGCAGTGGCATGACTAGCATCAATATACTGTAACAAAGACAATTAACATAAACGGGAAAGTTACATTAAAAAAAAAAAGATTAAACTGATAGATGGTAAAGATTACTGAAGATTTTTTTATGTAATCTGGACATATTATGGACTGGGACCTCTGGGGGCCTCTACCACCACTTCTTATAGCAATCTCTACCTCTTATTTTAACCTTAGGTACTTCAATGTGGGAAATACCTCATTGAGCAAATTGTGTTCATACAATGAAGGTTTTCATGAAAATTCACGCCACCAGTTGGCGCCACTTTGACAACAGGTCTTCCATTTCGACAATGAATATAAAATGAGGACCTGGCGAACAAATCTGGACTTGTCCACACACTCAATTTTTTAATTTTTTGCGCTCTTTGTGCACTCTTACATCTGCTAATGAAATATTTTAAATCAAAACTCTAAATGCCCCAAAAAAAAATTTAAAAACGATGTTTTCAATCCGAAACGGACTCGTCTTTGTCTAGTTGGACGAATTAACATGATCCAAAAAAAAATTTTTAAAAATAAATGGGGTGTTAGGGTTTCTATTGAACTAAAGCTAGATCCGTACCTGTATTACATATCTTGCAGAAGCCTAGCGATAACAAAATTTGCGCAATAATTACTTTTCAATCGCAAGTCAGTATTATGTATCAGCGATACGTCATACTGATTTGCGATTGACAAGCGATTGAAAAGCAATTATTGCGCAAATTTTGCTATCGCTAGAGTTCTGCAAGATACGTAACAAGCCTGCAGAGCTTAAATTTTGATACACTATTCATTTACTAAAGCTTAAAACTTTACCTAATTAACTTTAGCTTATTTTGGGTTTGGACCTCTACTCTAAAAAATCAATTACAGGACAAGTCCGGAATTGTTCGCCAGCTCCTCAAATATGATGTTCATCATTTGTTTAATTCATTCAATCGTCATTCAATCACGAGTGTCACAACTAAAGCAAATATGTAAATATAGGCGCTTCCGCTTCAACACTTTTGACAGGTGCCCAAGTTAAAACCAGACAGGTTTGGTCCTTAGCATAACCCTCGTTTGAATTTACCTACTATGGGGGCACCCTAAGATACTTTTGCTTAGCATGTTTTGTCTGTGAAAGATATTTAGTTCTCACCCATCCTGGTGTCCCTGAGGTTTGTTCTCAATAGCTTGTAACAGAGATGGAGTCAGACTGAGTTGTTGTTCACGAGGCAGTCTCGGGAAACCCATAGTGATGTATATAATTGAAAAGTTCTGTAAAAAATGGACAACAAAAGTCAACAAAAAAAAAGAAAAGAATCAAGGTCAAAATAAATATCTCATCATGAATTGTGCAATTACGATGAATAAAGTGAAGAATGTTTTAAAGGAATACTCATAATTAATTTGCGTCATATCATTTCCAAGATGACAGACAAAAAGAATGCTGACTTTTTTTTAAATGCTAGGATAGTAGACCTCCATCCGTCATTGAAATGGAGTCAAAATTTTGCCAAACAGTAGTTCTGTTTGTACTTACAACATTATCGCTATACTTACAATAATAAAGCTGTTGGAAGTAGGTTCCTTGTAAAGCTGTAACAGCGTCTGCACGGGCAGCTGCACATCAGCACGACACTTCACTCTCTTGTTCACATGCACAAGCAGCTCCATCACTTTGGTACGCACCTACCAATGACATTTTTGTATTACCAATAAGGAAATGTCATCAAAATATTGGAAAATACATCAAATCAATTCAGTTGGCATGGTAACTATTGATCAGTGAGTCGTCTTAGGGGCAGAATCTGCTACAGTTAAATATAATTGATTTATGAGAAATAGGACTTTAGAATGCAATCTCAAATTATTTGCTGATAGATTATAAATAACAGTATTTTAAGGCTATAACACAATTAGCTTCGGTGAGGTTGACGTTATGAAAATTAAAGCGCTGCATTTTGTACATATAAAAGCTAGAAAAGAACAGAATCATCCTCTCACTATAATTTTATGTAAATAAAGCAACTCAGACCTGTTCATGAGGAGATGACAGCTTCAATATCACAGGCGGAAGGAACCGGCCCAGACAACTTTCAAGCTGGTCATCACTATCCGCGTTACCTAGACGCAGAAACACGCGATCCAGAAGCACTGGAAGTAATAAAATAAAGCCTTTAAAATACTGACAAACAGCCGGCGGATGCAAGCTAGGTTATCGTGCATTAAAACACTTTTTATTAAAACCTACGGTAATCTGTTACTTACATAAATCGTTGGAACAATCGTTCCCACTCTCCGTTACTTCCATTTCAGACATTTTTGTGGTTTTTAATTCACAATAACTTCGGAAAGTTTGTGTTGAAGATGACAAACAAAAATATTTGACAGCTGCTCAATGCATGACGTTTAATGCGGAACGTTTCGTTTCACGATTCATTTTTACACGCAGCCACTTTCTGCTTCAAGTTGCGATCTTGCAGGTTGCGGCCGAAGTGGACCCGTTGGTGACGTTGACGCCCCTGATGATCTTAGCAGGCGCGTAGCTACCACCGTATCAATTATACGGAGTCCCTAAGCTACACGGGCCCCCACGTGTGTAAGCAATTTGTAAAATATCCTCCAAATCCTGAAATTCTTATTAATAAGAAGCAACACCTAATGAAAATCTGTATTCATGGAATATATAAAGGCTTCAAGCTATAGGTGCGGTTCAAATCTCAAGCTCTGGCTCTTGCATTCTTTTTAAAATCACACAGAAAATCTAACCGATCCGAGTCAGCATGCTTCAATATTTGAGCTTGCTTTTGCATTCTAAAAAAACCGGTCAAGAGCGAGTCGGACTCGCACACCGAGGGTTCCGTAACATCATATATTATATTTAAAAAAACGTGTACTATTTAGTGCCATCGTTTTATTTTTCCTGTAATTTAAGGGAACGGTATTTTTTTTACGTTTTTCATCAAAAGTCGAAACCTATGCGGTAAAAAAAAAGGTATGAGAACGTGTAAACGGCGCTCTTTCATATGGTACCCCAGATGCCCTAGTAGCTACACTTCGAATTTTTAAGAGCCCCTTTCAGTCCCTGTTGCAAAAAAAAAATCTGTATTTGTATTTCTTTCTTATTAGCAAAATAGTTAGGCAATTGTCATATAAAACTATTCCAAAATTCATGTTGATAGCATTAGAAGTTCTTGAGATATCCAGCTGTGACAGACAGACTGAGTCGCACCATAAGGGTTCCTATTACCATTTTGGTACAGAAACTTAATTAAGTACAATGAAAACTGTACAAACCCCGGTTCGAAATGATGCAATTTTCTATCTCGCTCTTACAACCTCTTGGCAAGGTCAGACAGCTTTACCTCTCACGTCGGGATGTACTTTTTTGTAAAAAAAAAAACAATACCTTCCTTTTGAGCGTCACCGCTGTCAGTTAGAAAGGGCCACCAATATATTTAGGTAAAGGGCCTCTTTATTACTAGCTACGACACTGATGATCAGAGTACAGAATAGAATGCCGTGAAACAAAAAGTTTGAGGTTTGATCAGGCTTATTTCCCCAATTTTTCTTATAAAAGGAGAGGGAAAACTAGAATTCTGAAAATAAATCTACATTTTCGGTCGAAAATAAAAATCTGCCAACTATCCACCGGATAAACTCTTTGACCTACACAAAAACTCCTTTAAGTACACAAAATTATTATTTCACTCGATTACCCCTGCCTGTACCCAGGAGCGATCCTAGTTCGCACTTTCGTGTTGCTACTGAACACACACACACACACGTGCTACTCAAAAATTCCTAATGGATGGATGCAATCTGTCTAGCCTTTTCCCAGCTATGTTGGGGTCGGGGCCTGCAGTCTCGACATAGATAGCGATCGCAAAGTCCTAGTGTCCGTCTAGGGACCCCACTAGGGCTTTGCGACCGAATTTGGTCGTAAAGCGATCGCTATCTATGTCGAGACTGCAGACCCTGGGGATCGAACCCACAGAGTACAGTAATTACTAACCCAGGCCCCCACGGTCAGTAGCCAGTGATTTGCGACCACTAGAGTAACAGCGGAACTTAGAGTTATGCGGAAAGTATAAATTATTTTTTAAAAAATATACGCGTCGATTTGAGAACCTCGTTCATTTCTCCGTCCGCCCGCGTCTCAATTTTTTGGTCGTTTTTTCCATTCCATGATAAAAGGAGAGTAATATTCAGATAACATACTCCATATATTGTGTAAAATACTGGTATTCAGTTGCATCCGGTTAGACAGGAAGCCGACCCCAACATAGTTGGGAAAAAGCTAGGCTGATGATGTGATACTCTTCAATATATTACTCCTCCTCCTATCCTAACTAATATTATAAATGCGAAAGTAAATTTGTTTGTTACCTTTTCACGCCTAAACCACTAAACCGATCATCCTGAAAGTTTGCATATAAGTAGTCACGTGTACAGAAACGGACATAGGGTACCTTTCATCAAGAATAAAAGTACCTACTGTTCCCGAGGAACGCAACAATAACGTTTTTATGATAATAGATGGCGCCACGTGTCTTGGATGTTTGCACATTGGTAGAACATGACCTGGGTTAGGACATAGGGTACTATTGATCTCGGTAGTGCGTTCCCGTGGGATAATTCCCGACAACCACGTGGGCGAAGCCGCGGGCAAAAGCTAGATTTCCTATAAAGTATTACTAATGTGAGCAGAGTTGTACTGTACGCATAAAACCCGCGCAAGGTGACCAATGGTTAGCTAGCATACAAAGGCATGAAATTATTAAGTAATAATAGTCCAAATGTCATGAAATACAAATAGATATGAATGCATGTAAGTACAGACATTCATTAATTGAAATTACATTAATATTTCCTTGTTGTATTAACGCGTTCAGTAATGTTAACGTCTAACTTTTATGTAACATCTTGCATTTATGTGTATACTCATGTTTTAGCAAAATCTTGTATCTTGTTAAACCTCAAGGCCGAATAAATTAGCTAGCGAAACTCCACATACCTGATGGGTGTCGATATCTGAACATGAAAAAACAAAAAGAGATCTGATGAGTTGTTTTGGGGAAAAGACGAAGTTTCATCAATTATTAGTGATCATTAGGTATATTTATTTAAAGATTGAGCTATATACATAACATAGGTTACCAATTATAAAAATAATGGAAATAGAATAATGAAGTTAAAGTAGGAATAATACAAAAAAAAATAAGTTGCTAATAATGATGGGCACACTGGACAGTCGAAGGCCGTGCGAGTATTTTTGCTTTGTAAGTAATAATATTTCGCTAAACCGACTACAAAGAGAGGCCAAATGCTATAAAAACCTTTATCTACACCCATGCTATAAGTCCTCTATATAAGTTTCTGAAACAGTTAGCTTATTGCCGACATTAAAACACACGTGTCATAGTAACCATAATATCATCCAAACGAGTGTTATAATGTTGTACTCAATTTCATTATGCAACTCCCACAGAGTACTCTTTTATAAGCATATAGGGTGACTGGTATTTAGTGACCGATACTTAAACACATGATTGTACTCACGATAACAACCAACTTTTGCTATGGGACCAAACCTGAAATCGCGAAAAAAAATCAGCTATTCCCTACATTTACATTGGCATAACTCGAGATAACAAAAAACCTTTACTATGGGACCAAACCTGAAAGCGCGAATAAAATCAGCTGTTCCCAACATTTATGTTCGCATAACTCGTGATAACAAACAACTTTTACTATGGGACCAAACCTAAAATCGCGAAAAAAAAATCAGCTGTTCCCTACATTTATGTTCGCATAACTCGTGGGAACATCTGATTTTCTTTCGCGATTTCAGGTTTGGTGCCATAGTAAAAGTTGTTTGTTATCATCACTACTATCACGTGTTTAAGTATCGGTCACTATTTACCAGTCACCCTATATAGGCAACTCCTTTGCTTTTTCGATCCCTTCCTTCAACACAACAAACAGCCACATTCTCACTACTCATTTCGTGGTATCTTTATGAATTTTAAAAAAAGAACATTGTCATGCACGCACGTTTCACTATCACAGCGCCGTAATTAAAAAAAAAAAAAAACTTATTAGTACATTGTTTGTATTAGATCTATTAAACTTTCCATGACATTACAACAATGTACAAAGACCTATGGTTTCAGAACATTTTATAGGGGACTAGCTTTTGCCCGCGGCTTCGCCCGCGTGGTTGTCGGAAAAAACTAAAATATAATTCAATCATGATTCGAAAGCCACGTGGCGCCATCTATTATCTATTAGAACGTTATTGTTGTTTTCCTCGGGAACAACACTTTTTTCGGGATGAAAGATACCCTATCTCCGTTTCTGTACACGTGACAACGTATATGCAAAATTTTGGGATGATCGGTTCAGTGGTTTAGGCGCGAAAAGGTAACTAACAAACAAACAAACTTACTTTCGCATTTATAATATTAGTTAGGATTCATATCATGGGTGTAGATAAAGTCTTATAAACAACTGTATATAATTAGGTATTAAAACACTCATGTGATACAAACCCACATTCGTGTTTCACAACCCCTTGTTATACAACAGTTGCATAAATTACTATTGTTTGAAGGTTCAGTATGTACCCAGCATTATAATCTGAAGGTATTCTATAAAAACAATGACACACTATTTTTATCATAACACAGCATTCAATCACTAATTCAATATAAACAACCCTAATTAAAAAAAAAAAAACTATATTTAATTAATACTTAAATTTTGAATTCCATAACATTGAATCAACTTATAAACTTTTAGTAAATATATTTTTTTATTTCATTTCTATTCGGAATGTCTTCAATCCAATGTTATTTATTTATACTAGAAACTCACATACTTCATACCTAAAAATATTTCAACACTCAATATCAAATATGATTTGTATATTATTGTACAATAATCATTGGTCTTACAGTTGCCAGACAAATACTTTTTTTTAAAATGCCAACACAATATTTATGGCTGGCCACACAATTTCTCTATGTGGTGCTTCTTTTTTTTTAATAGTATTCTAGAACTATAGTTCATTTATATTGGCAGAGATTGTCGTGGTCGCTCAGAGATCCAGGTCGGCTCCTCATTGCCGCGCGTATTTTCCTTCGAGTGTGGCGACCCTGACAATACGTGTGGTCTGCGGAGGCACTGAGTGGACGGACGAATAAAATTGTACATACTACATTGACTTCACATCAAACCAGACCATTCCTGTGACAGTGCCTTAGTTTACCCTGTCTCTCTACTAAAGCACAGTGAATTAATCTATCAAATCCTTCAGAGGCTCCATTCATTACTGATAAATTCTAATAGTACGCTCAATGCCTCCGCATCCAAGTCACACGATGTCCACACATCTGAGAGCATGTAGCTTGTCACTTGAACACCGACAGCGTCAGGTCCTGTGCTACTCGATGCCGTGCGCGAAGATCATGACGAGTCCAGGCTCTACCATCATATGTTCGTCCACGTGGGTGTTGTCGCAATGTAGGACGAGGACTGCTTGCTTGCCTGGCACTCTTTTGCATACGTATTTTTCATATAATCTGTACAAAAGAATGCTTTAAGTATAAGTTATATACAGCTTTGGGTGACATAAATTCTTGCCAAAGTAAGAATTTGTGTGTTAACTTTCGTTGTCCTACTTTTATTTGATTCAGGGCTTATGGAATAAATATGGCTGTTTGACAGCTTTTGTATAGAAATTATGTCATATTTATTCTTCAGATAAAAGTTATCGGACTATTGAAAAATCAAATCAATAAAAATAAAAGAGTAATTAATTACTAACATGACTGCATAATGTTGTTTCCAATTATAATATTCTGGATTAAAGCAATCGCGATCGCGAGGCACGGAGGAGTCTCGGTATGTAAAGATGGTCACCCAGCCACGGACCAACCCCGGCAAGCGTAGCTTAACCTGATGGATCGACCCGTGCAGCTGTTATTACTTAGCCACAAGCTTGTTTTTTTTATACATAGATAACATTAATATTTCTGGTATACTGTATCACAACTTGCCTCCTATTATTTTGTCTGGTTTCGAGTGAGGATAGGCCGGGTGGCCACCGTCGTTCGTGGCAGTTTTCCATCAGGTCATCTATTATGTGAGGTGGGCAACCAGATTCTGATAAACTTCTCTTGATCATCATCTGAAACAATAATAGCACGATTAATTTTATATAATGACAATCCAAAAGGCGGAACCTGCGCAGTAGTTGATTTTCTGGTCTCTTTGGCGGAATGAAGAAGCCAGGGGGCGCCGAACTGCACCGGATTGGTTCGTCAGTCGATGCTCATCGTTTTTTGGACTCTCGCGTGTCATTAGGCTACTGTACACTTTCGTGATTTACGTTTTGGATTTTAAAATAGTTTATTTTTGTTATTTAGTATTTGTTAAGAGTTTTTGTTTTAATATAGTTTATTTGTTCCGGATTGAGATGTTTTTCTCATACAACCAAGGATGCTGCTAAGTATTCAAAACGTTGTAAAAACATAAATAAACAAAGAAAAAACACTTGTAATCAGATTGTATTGTTTTATTGAGATAATTATATTTTAGTCACGAAGGCCTACCACATTACTGTATCAAGTACCACTAATATTTTAATTAGTGTATTATTATATTAATAATTATCAATAATTTTCGTAAAAAGGCACTGAATAAATTTGGCCGAAAGCGTACATGCGCGAGCTTGCCCCTAGTAGCCCATCAGTGCTCACGACTTGTGCCGGTTATTATAGCAATAGTTAATCCAACAGAAACCAAACTTTCGGCAAAGGTCTTTTACATGGTAACATGGTAATAACAATATTTCGTAACATCTCACACACACAATCCTTTTATCATTCAATGAAATCATCAATATCAACAGATCTGTTTTTGCGAGATTGTTTTACCTATTGCTAAAACCATTTTGTACTACACTCTCAGCGCATCGCACGCACACATGCGTCATAGTCAACGCGGCGCGAAAAATAGATAGAACTATGCTTTATTGTACACCATGTTATTGTAACACAGCTCATTCATTATACAATATCGCGCGACAATACTGTTACGAGCTGGGGGTTCGAGACAAATATTTTTTTACAAAACGCCAAAACTTTATTCAAATAGTACACAAATACGATAATCAGAAACTTGTAAGCAAAATTTCGTGTAAATCACCGTTTCGCATTCTCAGTCTCCGTTTCGTAAGCTCTAGAAAGTTTGAGGAAACAATTCGAGAACATTCTAGTATTTACAGGAATGATCTAGCTAGAACGCTGCAACACGACACTTAACCATCTACAAAATTCTGGAAGCGTGCAGTCATGCTACTCGACAATAGATGGCGGTAGCGTCTAAGACGAATCGTGTAGCTATTAGATAACAGATGGCGGTAGCGTCTACGTAACAATACGATGGTATGAAGCTTGTGCCACTACTAGGCCAGTACCAGGTCCAGTTGAAAACCAGCGTCAGGCACTAGTCTGGAATTATTGCTGAACTGGGCCTTTTTGGCGCAACCGTGAGGCACACATTGCTGCTAAATTTCATAAAAAACGAGTGCACTGGATTTTCGACTATCCGTGTTGAGCCGAGCTTTGAGAATCCAACAGAGTAGATTGTTTAATTTAAAATTCCATGCCCCTCCACTAAACTTTCTGTACAAACATTTTTTTTTTCTTTTCTATCTTGCAATCTGTTGTAAACATTTAGCAGATATTCTGTGCGGTTATTGACTGCTGATTTATTTCATTAAAATTATTTTGTTTGTATTGTTAACTTAATTATTATGACATTATAATTATTCTCTGATATGATTTACTAATTAATTTGAATTTATGACTTTACTTACTTATGACTTTACTTATTGATTTATTATGATAATTTTGCATGCCTGAATTGGTGCAACACAGTGGACTGCGCATTCACTTGACGTCTAGAAATGTATCATTATGATTATGTACTGTGTTGATCAATAGAAATTTGAATTCGGAAATCCCGCGAAAAAAAAAATGTAGTCTATGCTAAATAAATGAATCTTAATCCCAGATAGTTCTCTATTCAGGTAACGGTTCATTGCTTACCTGTAAAACATCATCAGGAGTAGAGATCATACCGCCCCAGCGAGTGACTCTCGCCCGCGCCAAAGAGTTGGCCCAGCGGACCACCTCCTCTCGCTCCATTTGGTCAGCAAGCGCCCGCATTGAGGGGTTCGATAAACGCATCGCTCGCATGAATTCCTGGCACAATTATTATTAAAAAATTATTAGTTAGGTAGTAGAACAGCCACAGTTTATTCCAATTTTCTAAGAGGTACTATTTTTTAAACTCGTTTTATATTGGTTATTGCATTTCGCGATCGCAAGTAAATTCATTCAAAATCATTGTCGTTGTAATGTAAACTTTGTGTCAATGTCCATAAAAGTCGCATAATGCATTTCATGATTTGCAACAGCTATATTCCTAGCAACATACTTATTAAATTGTGAAACTAATAAAGCAAGCATAGGCTTTTGTGATATAGTATTCCATTCCTTATGCATATTCAACAATATTAATTAGATCGTCACACATCTGACAAATGCTACAACTATGCTATTGATAATAATAATATTTATTTGCCTTTGGTAACAGTCTTATTGGCATATATAAAGAGTAGGATGTTTAGATGCCCAGGATACACATCAGGAAAAACTCTGTGGTTCCTTATGATTAGTCTAAAAAACTAATCTAAATATACTTTACTTATGTATAAAAAAATACACATACACAACATACTTTCAACAATGCCAGTTCTCGTTTATGTTCGTTTATCACAAGTCTCTGTTCAGCCAATTCTTGTTCATAGTCATTCAACTTTCCTTGATGTGTTGCAATAAGTGCCCGTAGCTCACGGACACAGTTGTGTTCTGCCAGTTCATCTTTCGGGATCACAAGTCCGCAACCTGCTTCACATGGCATTGGCCTTTTGGGATTGTATTCACCTGTAAACAAGATAATAATTATAATTATTAATTAACTAATATGTTATGTTTATCTAATCAGTATCAATTTTATAACTTAATGGATAGTGCTTAGATCATCCATCAATTATGATTTTTTTGCAGATACATTTTCTGTTTTATAAATTCACAAGTTTCAGAGTATTGTACAGACGCCAGCAGGTCAACCTACCCGAAACTGTCAGATTTTCCCAATCAACCTTGAACCTAATGCTTTAGCAATAAAGTCGAAAATCTATTAAAGAAATCTGACAGATTGTAGTAGCTTGATGTGCTGGCGTCTGTACATAACAATTGTTAAAAAAAGACCAACTCTTTTTGTTTTACATTTTACTTGAAGAAAAACAGCTTTAAAATTTTAGTGCATGGTTTACCATAATGTACTTTACTGTACAGTCAATGTCTAGAAGTCCACTTACACAGCAAAGACCATTATCATCTGCGCTATACGGGCTGCCAAAGTTGCCAATATGTAGGATTGTCAAACGTTCTTATAGAAGAAGGTCATAAGTACAACTAATATTGATATGCCATAGTTTTGTGAGATTGCTAGTCGACTTCTGACTGTACATTATGGTAAACCATAAACTATGTTGGAGTCAATTTCCAGTCTAACCTGATGCAGCTGAATCATGCAATGCATGATGACCTCTACAACCCAGTTACTGGGTAATACATTACCCTTTGGTAAAACTAGTTGTGAGATTTTTGGGCTTCTGATGACTCGTAACGCCTGTCAAAGATCCACAAATGACAGCCAGGACCAACGCCTTAACATACTTTCTGAGGCACGGAGGGGTCTTGGTATGTAAAAATGATTACCCATCCAAGGACCAACCATGGCAAGACGAGTTTAACTTGATTGATCAACCCATGCAGCTGTTATTACTTTAGCCACAAGCTCCCATACACGCAATAGCTCTTTTATAATAAAATATATTTACGAGACTTAAACATACATTCAACTAAATGGGACGCCAGTGAATCCAGTTTCAGTACAGTGTTGCAGCCATGCGGTGCGTTGTCACAACTCGTACACAGTCTATAAAGCAAACATTACATACATATTATAATGTCTTTCTCTTGTATAACAGTAACTATATTGAACACTTGAGTCATAGAGATATCTATGACTCAAGTGTTCAATTTAGTTTATGAATACTATATGAAGTTGAAGATTTGAAAGACTCAACAATAGTGTTTTGATTCACAGACTTTACTACTGTTACTCCAAATATAATCCAATCAACACACAGACTCCATTATCTGATTATTACAACACAATTGCTATTTAACTCATGATATTTATTATATAAGTCCTTGCAAAACAATCACAATGTGTGACCTACAAACCAATAAGAAACCATGACATTCTTGTGAAATAATCACCTTGATAATAAGTTGCGTAGTATTCTGGGAACAGGTCTGAGCTGGCTGGCGGTGACTGCCTGTCGGTCCACAGGGCAGGTGGGCTGGCGACTGATCCACTCCGTTATACAAGCGCGACAGAACGCGTGCTCGCAAGCAGGGGCCTACGTTCACAAATACACTCATTCATATCATACTCATTATCCACACTTCCTCGTTAAAAACCATACAGAAAATGGGCACAAACCTGAAGTGGGTCCTCTAGAACCCCTGAACAAATAGGACAAATGAGTTCTTCATCAACGTCACCTTGAAATCTTTTGATTTCAAATCCCATGTTTGTTATTTTCGCACAGGATTGACAAACATCAGTCCGGTGTGTTCTTGCGTGGAATTTGGACTATTTATAAAACTGCAATTGAAGGAAATACCAATAACAAATAATAAAATCAGAACAGTTTGCTTTGCTTTCCTTCCAAATGATTTTTTTAACAACGTTACCACAGACTGCTTACCAAAAAAAATGGTAAATTAACTAGGAAATGTCAAAATGCTGTCAATCCCTTAGTCGAGTTACGAAATATGTATTAATGTTCACTTGGTCACACCTCTAAAGAAGTTAGAAAAAGTTTTGTCTCTGCCAAGCAATTGTTGACTGTTGCCATGTTGTTTTAGAAAATACCTCTGCATTTATTTTATAAATTAATTGGTTTGCATGTCCTTTAGTTTTTACAGCATTTTTTTTGCTATTTTTGCATAGCTACAGACGCTATTGATTATTGGATCGAATGAAATAATAAACAAAGTCGTTTAAAAATCAGTACATAGCTTTTATAAGTTCTAACTTACCCTATAAATGGCTAATCGTTCTGTTTGGGCAACATTGCTCTCTTCCTGCCATTTGCCAACAAATCTGCCTATTCTTTTTTTTTCTGCCAATATGTGCCATTGTAAAATGGATCTGGGCAAAGGGTGCTGATTAAAACACAGTTTTCTTCTTAATTTATATAGAAAAATCACAAAATTAGATTCCAAAATGAGCGTCTTTAAATCAGCCATGGGCTATTTCAGCTCAGGAGGCGCTAACGGTGGCAGTGATAATGATTTTGTTGGTCAGTTTGTTGAAATAGGAAATATGAAATTGAGAGTTAAAAAGGTGATCGCAGAAGGTAAGTCAACATCAAAATGTAATAACTATTCCATACTCTGTCTAGAGTAACTCATGAACTTAAAAATGGTGGTGTAGTCGTATTTCGTGAAGGCTAGTGCAGTACACGTACTAACGTCATACAAATTGGGGGCGTAAGGGTACATTGTTCGACAAATGTTTGGGGTCGTTGAGATGAGTTATGACACGAGCTAATTTCGCTGCAATAAAATTTTAATTACATTGACTTTATTATTGTTATGATGATAAAATAATTATTCCTGTAAAAAGTCTGATGTAGTGTAAACTACATGGCTAGCTCATTACTTTTATAGAATAAATGAAGCTAAGCAAACATTATATATTGTGTTTCACTCATATCAGTCTTTACATGTTCTACTTCTAAGGTCATATAAATTAGCTTGAATTAAACTGATTCATACCAATGTGGAGTGAATGAAAAAATTGATTGGTTTATCAGCAGATATGATTCTAATAACCGTAACATTATCTTTTACATAGTGAGTGTACACTGTCATTAGTTGATGCCAACAACCCATATGTCAGTATGGAATATTTTTTGTAGACAATCAGTATTCATGTTTGTTCCATATTTAGTAGAGAAGAGGTATTTGTCCTGCAGTAGGATGATTTTTAAGCAGACTATTACTAATGACTCAATAAAATGGCTCTAATTAACAGTAAGGAAAGATTGTCTTCGTCCATGGCATATGTTATGCAAACTGATTGGTGATTGCACTATGAATGAAGGTGAATGATGCTGGAGTCCATTGTCATAATCCCTTAATCCATTAGTTGTCTGCTTACTAGAAATCACAAATTGTGTTCATATTTTTGAAGGCTGTTGCACCATAAAATTGTGTGAAATCCTCAAATTATGTTTACTTAATAAACTCAATTTATTTACTATATTCTTGATAACCAATGGTTCCAGGAAGTATTTCCTGGAACCATTGGTTATCAAGAATATTTCATTGGTTGGCCTATTGTTAAGTTTCCCACTATTTATTGTACAATATACTAGGAAATTGGACAGGAAATGTCAAGTTGTTAATTAATTCAGTAAAACTCTGTGTCTGCAGAAAACTGTTAGCAGGAAATTGATTTAAAAAACCAAAAATTTGGTCTATCAACAATATTCCTACTAAGTCTTTTCTATTTCAGGTGGTTTTGCTTTTGTGTTTGTTGCTCAAGATGTATCCACTGGCACCGAATATGCCTTGAAAAGGCTAATGGCAGCTGACGAGCAGGCAAACAAAAACATTATTCAAGAAATTAGCATATTAAAAAAATTATCAGGTCACCCTAATATAATCAAATATATAGCAGCATCTTTTATTGATAAGGCGAAGACATCACATGGGATGGGAGAGTATTTGTTGTTGACGGACTTATGCAGCGGGGGAAGCTTGATGGAAGCACTGCAAAACAGAGGGACGGCTTTCCCTCTTCCGACGATACTTAGGGTGTTCTACCAGACGTGCCGGGCTGTGCAGCACATGCATGCACAGGTGCCCCCTATCGCACATCGTGATCTCAAACTAGAAAATTTCTTAATATCTAATGAAGGTAACATTTTTTTGTCTCAAGTAATAACAGCATACTTATGGAAGATTTGTGCCACTGTAATATAAAATAGTGTGGTGTTCTAATACACTTTCTTGATTTTTGTAGGTACAATAAAATTATGTGATTTTGGTTCAGCAACAACAGATATTTATTCACCTAATCCTTCCTGGAGTGCTAATCAAAGAAATATGTTAGAGGAAACAGTAAGTTGTCCTTTATTCTATTAGTGAATGAATTTTACTTTAAATAGAATGTATGTAATTCTTATTCAACTATTTACCTATTTACTTCTTATTACTTACATAATACAATTAACATCACCTCTTGTTTCTTCATTTCCAGCTGGCCCAATTCACCACTCCTATGTACAGAGCACCAGAAATGTTGGACACTTGGGACAATCGCAAGATTGACCATAGTGTAGATGTATGGGCACTAGGATGCATCCTCTACACACTGTGCTATATGCAACATCCATTTGAAGATTCTGCTAAACTTGCAATCTTAAATGGGAACTATAATCTTAACCCCAATGATCAACGCTATAAATGTTTTCATGAAGTTATAAGTGAGTAAAACTACTTCTTGCACTATTATGTTTTGTCTGTAAATTAAAATATGTGATTGTGATGTGTTTGTCCCCAGGTGGTTGCCTATCAGTGAACCCCGAAGAGCGCTTGACAATAAGTAGTGTGCTGGAGCGATTGGCGGCGATAGCGGAGTCCAATAATGTCAATCTCAAGCAACCACTCAAATTTGAGCGTAAAAAAGTTGAACAATCTGTGGCCACTAGCTCGCCAGGTAATAAGAAGTCAAGTAAATATTACACTACCATATCCTAAGAGAAATGTCGCGGCGCGGCACGTTCAACATTTTGTGATAAATTCGAGACAGAGTCGCCTAAAGGTTTACATTGAGTTGCGAGCGCGCGTTTCACTTATCCATCCCCTACGGACCATCGTTCTGTTATGTTGCATTAAATACTCGAGCTAAAAATGGTCAAGTATTTTTTGACTTTTTACACTCAAATTTTTTTATTTTTTCCATATATTTATTTTGAGTTCCTTAGAAAGGTTATTAAATGAAATGTGAGATTTATTTACATTCCAATGTTGATTATCACCAAAAATTGAACATCACCAAAGGTAAGGCAATGTTGAATAAATTGTTCTCTGAATGAAATAAGGTAGTATAGCATTTATTTGACTTGAATCAAAATTGATTATTTATGTTGCTTCAATGCTGAGATGCGTTAATATGACGTTGGTAACTTTAGTCATTTAATATTTTCGAGCATTTCTTTGTGAATGGAAGAGGCTCAGACTGTGCATTTACATAGTGCAATATTAGCCATGATGTTTCATGAACAGTGAAAGTTAAGCTTTAATTTGATATTTAAGTCTGATTATGAAAGAAGACTTGAAAGATTCACAGTGATAGAGTAATAGAATGGTCACTAAAATTATAAAACAAGATACCAGACAAAATTGAAGAAACTTCTTCTAACATTCTTCTTGAATAATCTTATTACCAAAAAGTCAGTGTGCATTTATGAAATGCATACCTTTTATAGCTAGATAGGATACTTGTCGCTAGTTAGAATCTTTACTATATTTTAGGTGTAATTATTAAACTGTCTATACATTCCTGTAACTTTATTGGGCTATATATACAATTTCACACCAATGTCTAAACCCCTTACAATATTAGGTATATTATTTTTATATATAGTGTAATAGTTAATATTAAATAAACATCCAGTTATAGTATATAGACAAATGTACAGTGATACTAAATCTGGATAACGACTAGTATATTATATGATATATATTGGCTTATAATAACACATTTGAGAGTATATGTGAACTAACATTGGTTGCGGTAGCGCCGCGGCTTATCGTTGGCATTTAACGGTATTGGTGGCTTGGTGGTCTCGGCACCCTCGCGCACTAGTCAAGTAGATTTAATTTTGGCTCTTATATTTTAAGTTCTTTGTGTGTATACAGAATGTGTCGTAAATAGTGAGCCAGCGTTAAGGGGTCGATACACCGTAGCTACCACATGCCACAATTTGAACCATGTTTTTTTCAACTCGGAATATAATTTTATTTTTAAATTGACAACTTGCTTTAGTAAATTCTTTTTACATTTGCACATGCGTTTCACAGTTATATATATTAAAAAAAACTAAATTAAAAAATAATGTCATTTATAGAAAGTACAGCTAAATTAAGTAAAGCAAGGTGTCAATTTTTCAAATAATAATACAAAAATATATATTCTGAGACTGGAAAAAATGGTTCAAATTGTGGTATGTGATAGCTGAATGTACGGTGTATCGACCCCTTAACGTTGGACCACTATTTACGACACACCCTGTATAACTAGTGTATTACTTAGATCGGTGTATTCTATTACACTGCTTGTTATCACATTATATTAGTGTTGATGCAATCAAACACTATTATTAAAACCATGGGTCAGTCTAAACTTTCCAGACAATATAAGGAAATGCTATGTTAAACTGAGGTACAAGTATTGAATTAGAGTAGATTTATATGATATTATAGATAGAATACATGATGTTTAACGTTCATACTTATGTCATTATTTGATATCACAAAAGTTAGTGTTTCTATGAACACTGTCTTTCACTTATGTCATTGAATCATTATTTCTGTTGTGCATATTATTATTTAGTCATGTGGGAGCTTAATATAGATAAATAAATGAGTATATTCTTCACAGCCGTCGTTTGATTTTATTTCTAACGCATTTTGAGTGGCACAGATATCGAAAATGAGTTCTGTGGTTGGGCGCTCCGTGTGTGGACAAATGTGGGTATAATGTGTTTGTAACATATATTATGCTCTGTGTTACTGATCAGATTCACGTTCGCTTTCAACTAACATTATGGTACGCACTGTAGAACTACTGGTTGCACATTCGTTGGCACGATTGTAAACTTTTACAACGAACAATTAATTTATGGTAAATGACTAAGAATCATTTATTTCATTAGCTTATTTTTTCTTCTATTGGGTGGCTAACACAAGGTTTTCCGTACAGCAGAGGCGAATAGAACAAGTGTGTATGTACAGCTCAAGAAACAGATATGCTGGATGGTTTTTTTTACCGTCTTGAAATAAAATAGGGTATAATAGGTGATTCAGTAGTAGTAGGTGGTTTCATTAGTTTAGACAGAAATTGCTCTATCAATAAACACTACACATTTGAAGTAAACTAGAACAATAAAATCAGAAATTTTGAAAAACTATAGATCGTTAAAAAATATCGAAATTCAAATCATACGCTGCGTAGTGCGTATGATTTGAATTTAGATTTTTTTCTTTTTCAAAAAACAAAAACTATTATTATGCCATAGGCTTCTACTCCGTTCACCTATTATTTACAAGACGGTAAAAAAAAGTCATCCAGTATATCATGATCATAGCCGAAAAGGCGTATTGCTAAAATTAAAAAATAATTAATTATTGCTAATATGCGCAAGTGATAAATGGTGTGACGATCGTTTCATATGCGCTTACGTTGCATCGTGTCAAAACTTTCCAATCAGGACATATCATACGGATCTGTACCTAACAGACTTCTCCTTCTCTTGACTTCTCCATTTCAAGCCGTATTGCCTAATTATTAAGATCAATTGCAAGTAAAACAAATTACAGTCTGCAGTTTAAAATTGTGCGCTAGAAAGGACCTTATCTCCTTGCACACAACTCCTTTTCTGCTAAATTGCATCAAAATCCATTCGACAGACAGACAAACCGAACTCTCGCACTTATATCATAACTGATGACTGTGTGAACAAAACAATTGAACTCTTCTCATTTGTTCTACAATGACTGCCTATTATTATTATACGGAACATTTTTCCTTGCGGTATCTACTCGTTAACCAACTGTAATCTTTTCCAAATAACTACATAATTATATATGATGACTGCCCGTTTATACCGAGTCCTAGCAATGTGTGATGCGTAGGAGTGTCATAATTGAATACGGAGCGCAGTTGAGCTTGATTTACTCGCCTGGCTGGGTCATACGGTCTAGTAGTACTGCGAAAAAAAATAATAATCTTGTTATATGGCTTCCTACTTCATATTGTTTCTTAGATTTCTTGGGTGGTTTCTCTATTTTAGATTTGTTCTAATCGGATGGTTACTAGTTACTACCTTTCTTATTAATTAGCATCAATCCATTTTAATTTTGATTGATAATTGTCATGTTTTTGCTCGTTCTTGGGGTGAAATGGATATGCTTTAATTTAATCATAATTTCATGTTCATTGTGTATCGTCAAAATTGAAATTGAAAAATGCTTCGATTAACAATAGTACTAGATTTCCGATGAGCGCATCAAAAACGGCCGGAGAAATAGATTTTTCAACCTTTGTTGTGGTCTTATTGCTTAGAAATTATGTTTTGTTTTCCATGAATATTTTTGTCTTATTTTAAAAATACGTTTACTTTTCAATCAAAGTAGTAAATATATTGCAAACGATAATAAACTCTATGTTTGAGTGTTAAGGTATATAATCAAATCAATATACGCAATCAAGGCCAATTGAGCGATGTGTTTTTGTTCCTAATCCTTAATCTACTGCCATTGTTGTTCAAAGGAAAAAAGTACAAAAAATTACAGGGCCAAATACGGGAAAATGTAAAATATTTTTCATAGTAATATTAATTAATATTTTTTACTAATTTTTGTAACACTTATATTTTAATTAACATATTTATTTCACCTCTTTTTACTAACACTGCTGTTATAAAATTATTTCTAACTCACCATTAAAAATACCTTACTTTTATCTAATCTTGAAGGATTGATTACTATTCAGATACCGTATAGCAACTATTAAGTAGGCCCGACGGTATGCAATATAACTAATTACCAATAGGCATGAATAAAAAAATACTTCAATTATTATTGTTATTTTAAAACAAAGTTAATGGATGGATTCTGCCATGCATGTTAGCCTGTTAAACAAGGAATCAGTGCTTTTTTTTTATTTCTTATGAATGGTCATAACACATTGCATGTATCTGTTTGTGTAGTATCAGAAGTCCCTCGCCTCTTTTTTTATTAAAAAACAATTAAATATTTATTATTATATTTTCTGTAGCGAACGCGCCGCGACGCGGTGGCCGAGTGCGTCCAATAAATCATTTGATGTTATAAGTAGCAGATAAAGATAGCATGTTGAAATTAACACCACGACTGCACTGAAGTGTTTACAATCAATATGATACATTTATATCAGATTATGTACTTACTACGATGTAAGATAACGCTCAATCGTTAACGAGACAACTTTATCGACTCGATCGATACTATTAAGATTTTTAATCGTTAGTAGAGGCGTGGGAATTCTGTCTTTTAGAATAATGTGTATGCAATACATATCACGTTTTCTTTTTCATTTTAGGTGTTTTCAACTTTTTCGGATGCCCAATAGTTTTCTCGTTTAAATGACCCGCTGCGCTAGCATGAACCCTTGCATCGGACACCCATCACACATTGACGCTTGCTAGTACCATTGGATATGCTCGCAATGATGAGTATTCATTGTTTTTATTTATTAATGTTTAACTATATTTAATAATGTTGTTATCGCCTTTAGAATATTTTGTCTTATAAACCACTCGATGGTTGTTTATGTTTGGCAGCGACGTACCAATAATATGTTTACTAAATTTGATGTTTTTTTAAAACAAAATTAATTTGTACCTAACTTTTGACAAATAGAGTATACTGGGTGTAATTTTAATCATCGTTATCCTCTTAAGGGGTCATTGTACACATTATTATGAACAACTTTTACCATGGGACCAAACGCGAAAAAAAATCTGCTGTTCGCTACATTTTGACGAGTTATGTAAATATAAATGTAGGGAACAGCAGATTTTTTACGCGATTTCAGGTTTGGTTCCATAGTGAAAAATTTTCATAATGATAGTACAATGACCCCTTGAGAGGATAACGGTGATTAAAATTACACCCTGTATTTGTGAGCAGTGTACTCTGTCCTCCAAACGAATTTTATAGAAAAGTCTATACAGTTTTAACAATGACAATAATATTACAAATCTCTTTGTATTTATATAAACCCAAGGCTATAGCTATTGTAGGTCCGTCCTATACTTAGATATTAGTACCTATAGTTCTACTTTTTCCAATACAAATATCCTTTTATGTTGTAGCCTAATTAAAAGACAGTATATATACACGCTGCTTTTTTATTGGCTAGGGAGCGGCCACGATAGTGTTGTACTCATCATTATGAACAACTTTTACTATGGGACCAAAACTGAAATCGCAAAAAATAATCTGCTGCCCCCTACATTTTGACAAGTTATGCGAACACAAATGTAGGGAGCAGGTGCTTTTTTTTTTCGCGAATTCAGCGGGAATAGCCTGATCGCTTGTCTATCTCTACGAAGAGTAGACAACCTTTTCTATACAAAGTGAAATAGAAATCCTTCTGCAATTTATCATTTTGTCTTTCGTTTCTAGCGATCTTGTCTAGATCCTTTTTTATGTAGACTATTTCGGAAGAAAGTTGTCTAGTGAAGACAATTTGAGTTTGTAATCGCCATGCTAAAGACAGTAGAAAACTTTCTACTCGACGGCCGCAAAGTATGTACGGTTATCTACGAAATCATTTTCTTTTTCCCTCTTCTTTTGCGTATATCTCGAAAACGGTGTGTCCTATCGCAAAAATAATGAAAATTTCGACCCCTTTACATAAGTCATAAACCCCTAAAACTCTACATGTAGGTAATCATTTTTCATATTTTCCATACAAAAGTGAAAAATTCCATATAAAACACGTTGAGAATCGCATGTTCTCCGGCGCTACGGGCTCGCCTCCGCAGTTGTATTAATATGCGTGACTTAATAATTGTAAAAATTGAGAATTAAACAGAAAAAAGGAATCGTATGAAAAAACAAAGAATTCTGAGTCGAATTATTAAAAAAAAAAGTGAATATCGTAAAGTGCAGTTGACTTTTTCTACTTTGTTGCCGTCGTACTGTCTACACGGTAACGTCATTTTTGTCTACTCTTCCGTCAACAAGACGCTTCTCTACGGTGCTCGTGCTAAGACGGCAGGTTTGTTCCCATAGGTAGTAAAAGTTGTTCATAATTATGACAACACTATCGTGGCAGCTCCCTAGCCAATAAAAAAGCAGCGTGTATAGTCTAATTCTTAAATGTTACTGTTGCTTCACTACTATAAAATAAGTAAAGCTTCCAACAATATTTCCACATTCCATGAAAAGGTACAAAAGTGAAGTGGTCGGTCGATAGTATTAATTAGTTACCATAATTGTTATGTAATTAAGAGTTTAACATGTATTCGACTTGGTACTTATTAGAATCTAATTCAAGTAAAGTGCATTTTTATTTGCATTTGACATTTATTGCATTCCAAAATATAAAATCAGAACAGTAAACAAAACAATTTGTAGTTAATTTGATTTCTTGTCTAAAATTCGTCTAAATTACGGCATACGATGTATTAAGTGCTTCGGTGTTATAAGAAAAATAAGTACTCTTTTCAAATTATTAAAGGAATATATTATAAAGTTAGTAAACCAAATCAAACTGCGCTGTGAAAATATGATTGTATCAGTGGAGGAATCTAAAAAAGCATGGGATGTAAAAGAAGGCGTGCTTCAGAAATAATGGTTTAATTTATAGTACACTGGCAAAATGGCTATTACTTTTGCCATTCGCTTTATACAATTAAAAAGCTAAACGTTTTATAAGGTGCTTTTAATTTATATTCATAACTTATTCTGTATAATTTAGGAAAACATGCATTTGCCCCAATTAATGTCAAAATATATTCAACTTGAATTTATTAGATCAACTTAACACTTAGATATAAAAGTTAGTATTTTGCTCACTAACATTGAATTTACTGGTTGAAAGAAAATATTTCTAAATAGTTTTCTATTATAAATATCCCAATCTTTGGTAGTTTCAAGTATTCCGTAGAATATTTTAAAAAAGTATGTATTATCATTGCGGTTCCTGTGAACTGGGCATTTTGACGCATTTTCTATTTCTCTTTGGCAAAAATTATAATATTAAAACGGAGGCGTTCGTTACCACCAACCTCGGTATATTCTTTGAAAGGCATTATGAGTTTAAGTTCCTATTTTATTGATAAAAAATAATCTGCGTATGCGCAAGTCTGTTTTGTTTATAGAGGCGCAGGGGTCAAAAAGAAGGCTTTTGGTTGGTTTTTTGGCCGGTTCAGAGGTATCGACCCATTTTTTGCTCAATCATAAGTAATAAATATAAGTGGGATGTCCGAAAAAATATTGATGTCCTGTTGAGGGTTGGTAACGACCCAACTCTTCAATGCTTATTTGGTCGAGAACATCGAAAATGCGCCAAAATGGTGCATTTCACACAGGGGCCTTTAGGCACTATTACCAATAGGTAAGTAAAATTGATTATTTTTTAAATATTTTTATAAATGTGTTCAACAAAATTATGTTGTTAAAAGAGTATATTGTTATGATGTTAAACATTTTTCGCCGACTTTTAATATTTTTTCTTTAAACTTTTTGGTATGGTTGAATGCACATGTGATTTTTTTTTTTTAAACAATGCTGACTTGTTTTATATTCGAATAGTTAATTTAAAAGAGATAGTGTTTAGACGAGCAATATTTTTGTTACTATTTAGACGTTTAAGTGTAAACATGTAAGATATTTAATATTAGAAATAAATATCTAGTACTCTATAATGTTGTTTTTGTAATGTCTTAACCAGGAACCTTGTGATGTTTCAACACTTTTGAATCATGTAAACTCCTACTACCCAATTCTTTAACCAATATTACAACGACATATCAATTATATTGTGATGGCACTCAGAATCAAAGCGATAGCAATGTCAGAGTGAGAACACGCTAGATAGCTAAAAGAGAGAGGGAACCAATTATCGGTCTGTCTCCGAGTGCCATCGCTAAATTATCTGTACACAGATTGGAATCTTATCATTGACATTGTCATTGAATCATAGTCACTACATAATATATTAGGATGAAATTGTAATACATATACAAAATCAAACACTAGGTATAATAAAGGCCAAGGAATGAGGATTATCATAATCCTCTGTAAAAAATGTAAGATTTACTTGACCATCATTAGAGGCTCAAATAACTCCTATTGACATACAAAAACGTGTTAAAATAACTGTCACTTCTTCTCATCTGTCATGTGATAACATTTTTATTTTATTTTAGCCAGCAAAGAGCCAGCGGCTGTTGTCCAGGAGATGCCGAACTCTCGGCCGCCTGAGCCGAGCCGCCCCCCGCCTCCCGCGCGCCCCCCGGCCGCCCCGCACTACCAGCCACCATTACCACCGACCCCGGCCAACTCTGGTGGACTGTTCTCATCTATCAAAGGAGGCGCTGGAAGCTTCTTAAAGAATTTGAAGGATACCTCTTCGAAGGTTATGCAAACTGTGCAACAGTGAGTATCGGAGCATATAGTTGTTATACGTGTGGTACTCATATATCCCTTAAATTGAACATTCTCCAGAGATCACCAGGTAGTATATCCCTTAAATTGATCCTTCTCTAGAGATCGCCAATTAAATAATTTAAGTCGTAATTCATCATCTGCCTAGTCTTTTCCTAACTATATTAGGGTCGACTTCCAGTCTAACCGGTTGCAGCTGAATACCAGTATTTTATATCGATCGAATGCCTATCTGACCTCCACAACCCAGTTAATGGGTAATATGATACCCCTTGGTAAGACTTTTTATCTGACATTCGGGGTTCCGACGACCCTTAACGACTGTCAAAGATCCACGAAAAACAGTCGGGACCAACGGCTTAACGTGCTTTTCCGAGGCACAATTTAAGTTATCATTATGGAAAGTATTTGAAAAAATTTAAATAAATTAATAAACATAATCGAAAAAATACTTCGGAAATGGGCTTTCTACACACACTTAGAGATAGAGAGAAACCAACATTTATATTTAGTTGACAAATTAGAAATATTTTGTTTTTGTTATTATGACTCGTTTTCCTTTGCTTTTCAGGTCAATAGCTAGAACAGATTTGGATATTAGCTACATAACTAGTCGTATAATAGTGATGCCTTACCCGTCAGAGGGCTTAGAAAGCGCTTATAAAACCAACCATATTGATGATGTCCGGGTAAGATTTTATTCCATATTTATATGATATTTTTTAACCAAGATTTTGTAATATTATGTATTAATGCTTTAAAATGATCAAGTCTACCAACATTATCTGTAACGGTTTTAATTTAAAACTTACGCTAAATTCATAAAAGTCAAATAATAATTATTATTTGCGGTCTAGCCTACGATTTCTGTCCTGTTAATTAAGTCTTTTGAAGTTAAAATCATAAAGAAGGAAGGTTTTTGTTTTACTATTACTGTCTATGGCAGATTTACTGAGTGTGTGAATAAATAAATTATGCATATTGTTCAAGGAAACAAATATTTACCCCAGCCTCCTTACTTTGCGTCCCTGTGTCATCCAGATTAGTCTCCCTTTGTTTTAAAAGCGTTATAATTTCCAGGCGTATCTAGAAAGTCGTCACCCTGGCGGCAAGTACAGCATTTACAACGCATGTCGTGGTTGCCGTCTCTCCTTCCCTCGTCATGTGCCCGTCACGGACGCGTGCCGTACACTGTGGCCCACGCCGGCCCATCGCGCGCCACTGCTGGCGCCTACGTATGCGTTACTGCAACATATGTACCAGTACTTGGGCAAAGATGATCGGCAAGCCGCTGTTATAACGTGCCAGGTATGCATACGTAAACACTAAAGTTAAATCGATAATCATCATCATTCTCCTGCCCTTATCTCAATCTATTTGGGGTCGGCTCAACACATTTTTCCATACTCCTCTATTAGTCGTCATCTCGGTAGTCACCCCCTTTCTAGCCATATCATCTTTCACACAGTCCATCCATAGTTTCTTTGGTCTTCCCCTACCTTATATCCATCGACATTCATACCCAAAACTTTCCTCCCGACATTTTCCTCATTCCTCCGCATGACATGCCCATACCGTGACAACTTTTCAGTCACTCATTTCTTATTCTATACATTCGCGTAACACCACACATCCCTCTTAGCATTCTCATCTCAGCTGCATGCTGCCTTTCATTCATCCCTATTGTGGCCCAACATTCTGATTCATACAAGACAACACGTCTAACCATTGTTTTATATATCTTCCCCTTAAGTTTAAGAGGAATGCGGGAGTCGCAGATTGTTCCCGTTCTCCACTGTTAATTCTGTGCTTAACCGTCCGATCTACTTTGCCATCGCTTTGCACGAGTGAACCGAGATACCGAAAGTCGGAGATACCGTCGAAATCGCAGAACATATTATATTCAGTTTTGGTTCTACTGATTTTCAAGACAACATTCTCCAGCTTCTGTGGCCAGTTTTCCAATCTGCTCTGGACCTCAGGTTCATCTTCACCGACAAGAACAATGTCATCGGCAAACAGCATCCACCAGGGTGAGTGCCTCTTCCTGTATGTTAGACGTCAGAGCGTCCATAATCCACAGGAAGAGGTAAGGACTTAAAGTCGGCCCTTGGTGCAAGCCTACAGCCACACTCAACTCGTCGGTATTGCCAGCAGCCTACTGGACGTTGTTGGTACGAGATTGACTACATAGCACGAATTAACTCTACATACTTCTCGGGCAAACCTTTCTCTTTCAAGGCCCACCACAACACATCCTGAAGTACCCTATCAAACGCTTTCTCCAGATCAATGAACACCATGTGCAAGTTCTTGTTTGCACGTCTGTACTTCTCGCACACTTGGTAAAGTGCAAAGGTGGCGTTCATGGTTTCTCGACATAAACCCATAAACCCAAACTGGTTTGTGGTAATTTCACTCTCTTCTCGCAGTCGTTTCTCTATTACTTTCTCTCATACCTTCATATGAAAGCGTAACAAAGAAACAAACTCACTTCCGCATTTATAACATTAGTTAGGATTGCTAGTGTAGTAAAAAGCAAAGAATATTAAAAAAAAAAATTCGCGCACAAGACGCAATCGATCAAGCGTGACGTTAAACTTCACTACGAGACAGACGATCACTAAAATCAACATCCAACGCAAAAACCTGCGTATGCGCAACTGTGTTAATTGAAGGCACTTACAACCGTGCTTATACGAATATTATATGCTTTTCTATATCACTATAAAAATCATGTTATTATCAGTATCACTATAGATTTTCAATCGGCTTCCTGTACTTGCAGGATGGCAAACAAATGTCGTGTATGTTAGTCTGCGGATTGCTGCTGTATGCTAAGCTGGTGACGGTGCCGGAAGACGCGCTGCAGATGTTCGCGGTGAAGCGCACGCCCATCAATATGCCGCCCAGCCAGCTGCGATACCTCTATTATCTCTCTAATATTATTAGGTGAGTGTTTTATATTAGTCTATATTGCCGTGCATGTTAGTCTGCGGCCTACTGCTGTACACTAAGCTGGTGACAATAATATTAGCGTACAGACGGTAAGCTGGTGACGGTGCCAATCTCTAATATTATTAGGTTAGTGTTTTATATTAGTCTATAATGTCGTGCATGTTAGTCTGCGTCCGGCTGCTGTACACTAAGCTGGTGACCATAATATTAGCTACAGACGCTAAGCTGGTGACTGTGCCAATCTCTAATTATTAGATTAGTGTTTATATTAGTCTATAATGTCGTGCATGTTAGTCTGCGTCCGGCTGCTGTACACTAAGCTGGTGACGCCATCATTTTTCCAGTGCTAGAGAGAGACGGAGTTATACATGACCTATCGCACCATCCCTTTTTACCGCAACAGAATCATGATGGCGTTAATAGTTCATAATACAGCCCCTGGCTATTTTATAACATGTAAATCTAGTTTTATTTATTGTCAGAGTCTGTCAGGTCACATTTATTCATTGTGATAGAAAAATATGGAGATAGCATATTCTACTATAGGAAGAATAGTTATACAAATATCTGTCATATCGACTCAGACATGTCAAAAAGCGTTTTGTTTCTTTTTAACTAATCAAGAGCTGCGTCTGAAAAGAGAGACATCTATTTGTTTGTCAAGGACTAAATTTGAAAACGCCATGTTGAGTGCTGAGTTTTGTGGTAGATGATCGGTAGATGTGCTGTCAAACGGTTGCTTACTCTCTCTCTTGCACTCGCAGTTACAAACCTACGACAGGCGGCCATGTTGAGTGCCCGATTTTTGTAGGTATGCACGCTAATTTTGTAGTTAGGGCAAGTCCATAGGTTTATAAGTCAGTGCATTTATTATTAGGTCTGACATTTAGAAAAGATGGCTGAATGTCATTTTGCGGTATTGACATTACGACACAATTATAATGCCGAGTCGGTAAAGCAGATTCTATCGCGCAATGAGCAGACAAAAATAGCCCTTAAGGTGACGAACATAATTAAGGATGTGACAAAGTATCGCCAGTCGTAGAAGTTATTTTATAATGCTAATCTATTTGTTTCAGACCAGAACCAATCCTCCCCCATTTCCGGCCAGTGACCTTAGTGTCTCTGACTATACAACCAGTCCCCCTCTTCACTAAGGCGCGTGACGGCTGTCGGCCCTATATAGAAATATACAATGAGGACAGAATGCTGTTGTCGACCATGCAAGATTATGATAGGTTGCATCTCTATAGCATGGCTGAGGGGAAAGTGAGTATTGTTATAAACTACTTTATGGAGATACTAAAATTTTCAATAGGTGAAGTTATCGTTCTTGAGCTCATTTTCAGACAAACGCAAACTGAAATGTCGTCAAATAAGCATACTTCTATTGCATCTCGTGCATGTATTGAGTTTGTAGTTGGTCTTTCACGTAATTTTTGTTCATCTTGTACCCGCCGTGCCCGACTGTCAGGTTAGTCAGTATGGCTTTTCATGTTATCAATATAATAATGCCAATAAAACAATGAGTTTTTTTCTGAAATAACGTTCACTAGGTGGCAGCACTGAGACGTTAGGTCCGGACACCTGTCAAAGGTGTCAAAGCGCCTATATTTTCTTTAGTCGTGAACGAATGATGAAAATCATTATATTTTGTATTCTTTGTCGAAATGGAAGACCTCTTGTCAAAGTGGCGCCAACTAGTGGCGTGAGTTTTCATGAAAACCTCATTGGCAACCAACAATCAATCTGTTTCTATGGAAACACAGTTAATTGTTGTTGAAGCTCCTGTATGTTAGACTTTGTCATAGGACGTATTGCTGGCTTAAGCTACGGTTTCGTAGAAGAGAGGTGGCGCATACTTAACGGCCGTAGTGACGGCAGTAATGTAAATGATGACAACTGCAAAGATTTAAATCCTTAGATTCGCCATACCACGGCAATAGATAGTCACATTACTGTTTCGTTTTGACACCTCTGACATGCAATGACGCAGTGACTTCACTTAATTATTATGGAAACGCTGTTTAATAATGCGTGTGCTCACTCTTCTCAGTATGGACACTTTTTCCTGTGACCAAGTATGGTGAGGGCAAATCTAACGATTTAAATCTTTTGGGGGGTGGGGTTTAACTTAATGTCAAATACTGGTGAAAGTGAAAATGACAGATTGTCATGACGACTGTAGCTTAACTCGACATCTTCCAGCTCGAATATAATCGTGTTTGATTTGTCCCTTAGTTGGATCAAGTAAACGTCAATCTTAAAGTAACACGAATGAAATTAGATTCAATGCGAAACTAATTATGTAATTATTCTTTTATCTCTACCCAAGGACTACCAGTAGAGAATACCTAAGGCAATAATAAGACGGCATACAGTATTTATAGAGAAAATAAATAAGTATAGATGGCAAAAAGTTTATCCCAAAATTCTGCCACGCGAATTCCGTTCACTGACGTGGTCATAAGATCCTCAAGTGCACAGGTGACGGGCATGCGGCGCAAGATAGAAGGTGGGCCATTATCTATAATATAATCGTTGTTCACAGGTAACCCTCCCACTAGACACCACAGTGGTCGGTGACGTGGCCGTCTGCGTGTACCACGCGCGACAACAGTTGGGTCGCGTACATTCTGTGCCCGTGCTCTCTGTGCACTTCCACACCGGATACCTTTCGCTAGACCAGCATCACATTAAGTTTAATAGGTAATATACACTAACATTTATAAAGTTTTAATTAAGAGCTTGCAGCTGCATGCGAGTAACCGAAGATCGATCGAGATTGAAAGGTATTTTGTCCAGGAGTGGACTGATGAAAAGGGGGTATGGCAGTTTGGTTTGTGAAAGCAAAATATTTTATTTGGGACTCGAACAGGAAATACAAACAATGAAAATGAGGATTTAAAACTACCAAAATAATTAAAAAAATATCTATGCGAGACCAAAAGGGCTCCTATGTCAGCATAATGCTTCCATTCGGACGACTTACATGCTTGCCATTTTCGATGTGGATGAAAACAGAATTCCGGGTTACCTCTATTGTATTTATGATTGTCTTGATTTGTTCGTGTTGCAAAATTTTACCACATTCGCGATTTTATCATAATCAAAAAAGATTGCAGTCCGACATTCAGACTTGGCATAGGGTTTACTTGTGACATCTACTTTCCTTACAGATCCGAAATCGACGGCATAGACGAGTCCCTTCCCGTGAACGACCACTTTTCAAACAACACGAACGCGGTGATAAGTCTCGTGGTTCAGAACGGTGAGCGTCGCAAGCCGCGCTCCGATCTCTGGGAAGAAGACCATTCCTTTCCCATTCGGACGCCCGATGTACTGTTCTCTACTAACCTGGAGAGAGACGAGACTGTAGATAATTTCGGTAAGTTTTTTTTAAATATTTTTTGGCAAATACTTTGTAGGATTAAAGATATGTGTCGAAACGTGCGGTGTATTTTGTACTCTTTTGTAAAGAGAATAGAGTTAAAAATTCCGAAATGTATCTAAATCTGGCTTAGGTCCAAAATGGTGAAATATATACGCCAAGCTCCAACTCAATATTTAATGTAATATTTACTGTTTATGTATTATAAAATGGTATACTATATTTCTAAGTATTTCTGTGTACATCTTTATTATATATTTACGCAGCGAATCTTCGCAACAACCCCGCCGCACTACAAAAAACAAGTATGTTGTGTTTCAAATCAAATCATTCATTTAGCTGACCATTTCCTAAATTTCAACAACTAAATTACGCGCACACAAAAAAAAAATGTTGTTTGGCTGAACGCTTTTAGGCCTATGTGCACGTTCGTTATCCAATTCACGTAATGCGCGTTTGTTGGCACGCCAAACAAACTCATCACGTCGTGTGGTTTTTAACAATTTTAACGTACCATACTCGTATTCAGACATACTTATTGAATGATTCCCAAAGGTGTATAACGCCCAAACATTTTTAATTTTTCAGTATCCATTTTTGTTTGTATTATAATAATATATAACCTTTTTATTCATTCCACGCTCATTTTATAGCGAACACAAAGTCTTTATCAGTTTTTACGTAAGGCACGGTTTTATATTTAATTTTAGGGGTGTTTATTGATATAATAACAATTATCATTATTATAATGAAATTATTTGCTCATAAATGTTGTAATGCATGCCTGTTTATTACTTATCTATACATATATCATTCATAGAGTAAGACTTTCCAATGTAGGAAGCAACTTGAATCAAATCGTTCTAAATGCTCTAGCGCATCTTTCTGTGCAAACCCCGATCAACAAAACGCATCCAATGTGAAATGTTGTTCACTATCTCTTTAACTACAATCGCTACTGCAACCCACATGTTGATACGCACTGCAAGGCATTGTTGTTGGCCATCATTTGTAATAGAATATTTGACTGGATTTTTCTTTACTTGGTTATACGAAACCTAGACAAAAATTAAGCCACAGTAAAATAAAATGTTTAAATATCATTAAAAAAATAGTGAAGTTGTATAGGTTTTAAAGTCTATGCTAGACAGAGACAGCAATACTGCGATCTGACGTCACAATACAGGAGCGTCATAGTAACTTCGCGCCATTCAATACAATATTATCGTTTTAAATACAAAACAAGGATATAAGAAGAATTGCGAAAGCGTGTAACTTCTCCATTTTTTCATGGATTTTTGTTTTTCAAATATCGCCTTGTTTAGTAACGTCTTTAAATTAAGTATTAATTCATGTATATTGTGTTGATAGTAGTGAAATACCCTATTATTGCAATAAATTTTACTGATACTACAAATGTGTACCACCCACAGTAACAGCCGACTACCCAGTGAAAGAGCCGGAGCCGACTCGTCCTTCGCGGCCCACCCGCCCCGCGCCCCCATCCCCCGTCCCGCCATCTCGCCCGCCCCCTCCTACGACTCACGCGCACCCTGAACCTGCCCGCCCCTCTGAGAATACCGCAGACTTCTTAAACCTGAATCTAAACTCTGGAGTAGCACAGGAACCGAAACCCGAAAAGAAACTGAAGAGTGACGATTCGTTTGATTTCTTCGGAATGATGGAGAAGCAGACTGATGATGGGTTTGGAGATTTCCTTACTGGAAACAAGGGGGAGAAAGCTCAGGTGAGTTGTATAAGCTTTTTACAATAGAGAAAGATTTTTGTCGAATTAATAAAGTAATTGAAATGTCTTGTAATCTTGTTAAACCTTATCCCTATAGGCAAATATTTTTACATTGCACAGGACCAATCTATATGCTACTAAGTACCTAAATTGTATTGTACACCCGTCATTAAATATGTTTAAAAGTAATTTCTAGTTTGCCCTAAATTAGAAATTACTTTTCTTCGTAAAGTCGCGGAACTTCTTCTATAACCTAACCTCTAAATATTAATTAGGTAAGTGACAAATAAATACTAGTTCTCGGCTATCAATGTAAAATATAGTTTGCAATATAGGACGAGCATTGAAATCTCCAAATACACTAGGTTTGGTTATGACAGCTGACTTTTCGTCTGGTACAGGCGCCCTATTTTGGATGCTATTCTCCTTTTATAAGATTAATAAACTCTGTTTTCCATTATCGCGTTCTAAAAGTGTGTTCAACAACTCTGCTTGTATTGATTGTAGACTTCGTCATTCGCAACGGAGTCTATCTTCGGCGACCTCCCCGCCCCGCCGACGGAGCAAGCTGAAACGAAGCCCAACGTGAACTCAAGCGATCCTCTCAACTTCGACCCCTTCGGCCTCAACGACCCTCTGCCGAAGATAGAGCCGGTGCTCACTCCACAGCAGCTGATTCAGGAGGAAGGTGAATATCATAGGAGAGGTAGGCAGAGGTGGATTAACATAGTGCACATTCCACCATATAAGGCCATATAAGGCACCGTATAGCGCCAAAACAACACGCTATGTGTACAAAGCGTTTGAATTGTCTCTGACTTCGCGCTATAATATAACGCCTCAACAAACTAAACGTCCAAACCGGCAGAACGGGATAGCAACACAGCGTGTCGGGCGAACTCGGGCAGCAGTCTGCCTGTCATTTTCGATTTTTCGCAAGACCAACACGGCAATTGATTTTTATATATACAAGGTGTAACTTAAATAACAATCTCACAACAACCTCTTAAGGGGTCATTGTATTCACCATTATGAACAACGTTTACTATGGGACTTTTACCTGATATCGCGAAAAAAAATCTACGGTTTCGTACATTTTGACGAGTTAAATGTAGGGAACAGCTGATATTTTTTTTTGCATTTGATAGCCCAATTCTTGTGGAAGGCTATTTAACATCACGCTACCCTTAGAATGCGAGCAAAAATAAAAAGTTAGAAAAGAACGCTAAGCGAAAAAGAAGTAATAGCGCATAGCACAAGGTAGTAATAAAAGTCTGAAATCGACAAACCTCCTTGAAAAAGCGTAGTGATTAATACTCTTGCTTTATCTGTATGAGAAGAGGCCCTTGCCCTGCAGTGCCACAGTAACAGGCTAGTATTGTTACGTCTCATGTTATACGGAACGGAGACAACCTTCTCAATAGTAAATTGACGCCAAAATAGTATAAAATAAAGATGGACAACATTTTAGGGTATTTTTAGGAGGCAAACGTTTACTTTAATGGGTGTCCAACAGACACTAGGCTGTAGACATGAGAAATTACATAAATAAGATACATATCGCTCAACAAAATTTCATAAGTTGCTGAGAGATAAATAGTAGAAAAGCCCACTTTCATTTAACCACTTTATATTACTGTCGCGCTGCGAACTTTTGCCGTTCACAGAAAAAAAAAGTTGTATAAAAATAGTTGGTTTTAATTCAGCAATAACTAGATGCAGAATGAAGCACCGCCCTCCTCCCGCTCGCATAAGTACATGCAAAAGACGCGGTTATATAATTATTGTTATCCTCTATCCAACCAGGTCGTCCCCAAAGCGTCCCCTTAGAATGTGCACAACCAACCAACCAAGGGGGTCAGCGTAAGGACCCGTTCGCTGAACTGGGCGTACTAGGCAGTGCTATGCCGGCCGCGCCCACACAGTCACTGAGTGCGAGCGGCAGTATGGGCTCTACGCCAAGAGCGTCGCCGGCACATACTCCGGCACATCAGCCGCATACGCCTGCGCATCAGCCGGATTATAAGTAAGTTCTATGCGCTTTAAACCACACTATGGGAATGATGAGAGAAAAATCATCCCCACTTTACGTGCAAGGGAGGTACCCAATTTTTTTTTTCAATATTTTATTTTACCACTGTCGGCGTGATTAATATGCCATACTCATACCCATGCCAAATTACAGCTTTCTAGCTCTAAGTCTCTGAGAGCGGGCAGACGGACAGACAGAGCGAAACTATGTATAAGGGTTCCTTGTTGTCCTGGAACCTTAAAAAGTGGTTTTGTCATAAGTATTTTTATACTTGACCTCTGGATTTTGCCAGCAGTAATTTGTATCGCACTGGTCAGCCAACTGTGGGTATGCTATATCAGATGCAACTCCCATCGTTTTTGGTGTAAACTTTATATGATTTAATCCTATAGACGTAAACCAGTGTTGTGATAGTACACAACAGTAACTGTTATGACGATTGCATTTTTGTAATTGTTACGAAATTTCCAGTAGGTCCCACTTCGAGCCAGCAAAGACACCTGCAGATGACAAGCCTAGGAAGCCAATGGACGTGTTCGGCGACCTCCTCGGTAGCCAAGGATACGAGTTCGCCGCCAAGAGAGATTCCGGCCCCAAGACTATGAACGCTATGAGGAAAGAGGAATTGGTCAGAGATGGCGTCGACCCAGAGAAATTGAAAGTTAATGACTGGGTAAGTTCGGACTACGTCAATCTGCCTAGCCTTTTCCCACTATGTTGGGGTCGGCTTCCAGTCTAACCGGATGCAGCTGAATACCAGTATTTTATATGGAGCGACTGCCTATCTAACCTCCACAACCCAGTTATTGGGTAATACGATAACCTGTAAGAGTAAGACTGGTTGTCAGACTTTCGGGCTTCTGACGACCCGTAACGACTGCCAAAGATCCACGAATGACAGCCGGGACCAACGGCTTAACGTGCTTTCCGAGGCACGGAGGAGTCTCGGTATGTAAAGATGGTCACCCATCTACGGACCAACCCCGGCAAGCGTAGCTTAACTTGATGGATCGACCCGTGCGGCTGTTATTACTTAGCCACGAGCACGACGTACAATTTAGAAATATTAACATTTTAAAGTAACTGTTTATGTTCATCCAGTATGGCTTGTCTATTCTATTCTTAACTCTTTAATTCAATGCAATTCTCTGTATTCAAAATAACGATCATGCGTCCGAAATAAATAATAATTATTATTTGACCCTTTCGAGCCCCGAGGTCGCGATATCGGGCGAGACACAATAGATAATCAATTGTGTCTCATTACTCGGGATTCAATAGGTTAAAGCTGGTGGCTGGAAAAAGGCCCTTAACCGTTTGTAGGCCGGTAATTACAGAAAAAATTGTGTCTAGCGTCGTGTGTGGTCTGTTATTTCGACGAGTTATGCGAACATAAATTTAGGGAACAGTCAATTTTTTTTCGCGATTTCAGGTTTGGTTCCATAATAAAAGTTGTTCATAATGATGAGTACAATGACTCCAACGGTGATTAAAATTACAACCTGTATATTCTCACTTGTTTGTACGCGTTACACAGACGGAGGGCAAAAAGGCGAACATCCGCGCGCTTCTGTGTTCACTTCACACTGTTGTATGGGAGGACTGCCGCTGGACGCGCTGCGACATGTCCCAGCTAGTCACGCCCGCCGATGTCAAGCGCAACTATAGGAAAGCCTGTCTCGCTGTTCATCCTGATAAGGTAATATTGAGTTTTTGAAGGCTATTTGACTCGTTGTCAACAGCTTATAGTAGTCCGGGGATGGAAAAAGCCAGAAGCCAAGTCTTCAATATTCCCAAATGAGCCAATTGGATACAGGGTCAAATAAAATTATCTAGTGAAACTGCAGATGTAAAGGGTATGGATATCTAAACACGACAAAATGAGAAACCTGTTTTTTTTTGTTGTTTAGATAACTGATATTTCAACTACACTGCGGTTGATGACTGCAAAAAAAATCAAATTAATTTAGTTTTTCGTTTATCACGTTTAGATATCGATGCCCATGACGTCTGCGGAGTTTTGCTAGCTAATTTAATTTGACCTTGTAGTTGACCGCGTAATTGCATTATCACTTTTGATTATCATTATCATGTTTGTTTTTATTAAGTTTTAGTTATTTTTACTGTTTATTTAAGACCCGCACAAAATAGGTCGACATTTGGTAACTCCTGACCTAGACTTAAGAGCGTTCTACAGTATGTTTGTCAATATTTGACTTCCATATAAAATTTTCATTGTCTGTGGTACCGTGTCATCTGCCTTTGATTTGATGACTCTACCGATTCTATCTACGAGTACAATATCTCTTAACGTTTTTTACAGCAAATGGGCACATCCAATGAGAATATAGCGAAAATGATCTTCATGGAACTGAATAACGCGTGGAGCGACTTCGAAAACGACGCCAAGCAACAGAACTTGTTCTCTTAAACGTAACAGAGCAGCTAAAACATTACTATAACATTAACACGGAGTAGTCAACCACATGGAGATCTAATACGCATGTTCCTCTGTATAATCAAACATGTGTGAGATTTTACTGGCGCGTCCGCGTCTTGGAGACGCGGACACGCACAAGCACTCCATCTGTTCATTACTCCGCTACAATGGAGAATAATCCAGTATATTAATAGCGAAAATAATGTTTATTTAGATAGACCCTGCTAACGGCGTGTATTCAGAAAGCAAGTTGGAAATATAACAATCTAAATACTTAAGGGGGAAGCGCCAGGGTAGCCAGCAAAATTCAAATTTTCTTACGTTTTTTTTTGCAATTTGCAAGTCAGTATTAGGTTGTATGTTAAACAAAGTATGATTTGCGGCCGTAACAAATATGTATTTACAGAATTATAATCATTACAATCAGTAATACAACTCCTTAAGTTATTATAATCCTAAAATGTCAAGATTTCATGAAAATAATAGTCATTCATTAGGATTACCTGGTCTTAAAGAGTTGTATTGATCACTTTAATGATTCTAATTGTGTAAATAGATACTTGTTTCGGCCGCAAATTATATTTTGATCAACGTACAATCTAATACCGACTCTTAAATTGCAAAAAACGTAAGAAAATTTGAATTTCGCAGGCTACTTTGACGTTTTCGCCTTAACGCGGCTTCGCAGATTTTGTCTTACCGCTGGAATTGAACGGGAAAACGCTAAGTAAGTATAAATTAGAATTGTGATAAATTCTTGAATAGTTTATTAAATCAAATGTTAACTTTGTGGATATGCATCTCATATTGATGTTTGGATGTAGCCCCAATTAATAAAGGCTTTTTAGTAAGTCTTTAAATGTCTCATATTAAAGAAAATTGATTGCGTAATTGAATAAATCAGGTCAATTTTATTGCAGTATGTTCAATGAAAAATTCTTACACTTGGTGTTTTGTACACTAGAATTAGCATAGTTTTGAGACTCCTTTAAACCTTTTTCATAAAAAAAAATATTTAGTTTCAATCCAATGAAAAACGCGAAATATACCAAACATCATAACGTAATTGACGACACTGGAACCAGAGTGATCTAGGGCACAAAAGTATGTTTCTAAAAAAATTAACTCAGAAAATTAACACTTTGCAAACCACATCAATTCTATAGTGAGATGTTGTGATCTCTCAAGGAAAAAAGTACTGGGAAGCACTTAGATCAGTGTGGCCTGAAAGAATTATGATTTTTTTTTATGCCATTGTGTAACAAACCCATTATTGGTAAAAATGTCACTTAGATCACTCTGGTTCCAGCGTCGTCAATTATTAGATTACCACTCTCCATACAATGCCATTTTAAAGACGTTAGTTCGTTTAGTCAATGTCTTGTCTTCCGATTGCATTTTGTTTTAAGTTCCGTAGCGAGTTATTCCGTGTATCCACCTCAATGCATGTCCGAGAATCCACCCTAAGCCTATAAATTCCGTTTATCCAACTAGGCCTACAGTGAATTTTCTTCTTTTTTTTTCCTTACGGTGGATTTTTTGGAGTGGATAAATGGAATAATCCACTGTAGCAGTAGTCCGATGCAAAAAATATAGTAGTAATTTACTAGGCGAATTACTTAGTGACGACAGTCATTCCAGACGGTCGTGTGACAATGGCTCTTTCTCTTCTGGCGCAACGTTATGGTTATGACATATAGCATTCTCTCACTCTGCCAGACATCACTGTACCGACTGCAAAAACAACGACTCAGTCTGAGCTTCTTATGACTGATTTACACAAGGTCAGTAGCTGACTCCAAATAAAGTCGGAGCTGGCGCCGAGAACTGATTCTCACTGTTTATATGCACTCAGTAGCACGTCAGTAGTCGTACTACTGACTTAAAATCAATTTACATGCAAGACCAGGTCAGTGCTGACTTGGTTCGAGTGGAGTCAGCTTACTAACCCTGTGTAAACCAGGCTTTACGTTAGTAACATTGTACATTACTCAATAAATAAATGGTATTTTTAGTTGGTTTAGTTCAGTATACACGCTGCCTTTTTATTGGCTTGGGAGATGCCACGATAGTGTTGTACTCATAATTATGTCTACTATGGGATCAAATCTGAAATCGTGAAAAAATTCTACTGCTCCCTACATTTATGTTCGCATAAGTTGTTAGGGAGCAGCTGATTTTTTTCGCGATTTCAGATTTGGTCCCATAGTAAAAGTTGTTCATAATGATGAGTACAACACTATAGTGGCACCTTGCTAGCCATTAAAAAAGCAGCGTGTATAAATATACGAATCGAGTCCGTGGGATATAAAGGATTATTTTATAGACTTATTCATCAGTAAAATAATAAAATTTGTGGTCGTTACTTAATAGTCTAGTGTTGTATATTAGTACATTCACAATATATATAGAACAAAATGTATTTTAGATATTAAATATCACGAGAGTTAAAATGTATGAAATTAATGAAAAATCAGAGTTACAGTTTATTATGGTTAAGAAAGTTATGCTTTGACTCGAAGTTATCGATTAAATAAATATGCTATGTCTATTTGTGGGAAGAGTAGAAATTCAGCTTCTTTGCGATTTCGCTTTATTATGTTACTACTTTATAACGTAGGTATATGGGAAACTGTTCAGGAGGGCAGAGCCGTTTAAAACGCTACGCATTACTAAAGGCTCCCGCAGACAGGCGCGACGCGACTGGCAATTTCAACGAATTTTTCATAAAAATTGTTCTACTAGAGTCGCGTCGCGCCTGTCTGCGGGAACCTTAATCCTGAACTGATATGCGGTGATGTATTCTTTATTTTTTCAATTTATGAACGCTTCTGTTATGTATACGACGCTGAATCCGATACTTCTTGTGAGTACCGTTAGTCGCATATATTGAATTCTTATGATACCAATTTACAAGGTAAAATAAAGGAGTCGCGCAATTATATCAATGCAAAACGTCACTGGTACATGGAATCTAATCAACGCTGAAGTGAGATATATTTTATTCCCTTGGGTTTCAGGACTTGGTGTTGTTAGAAGTTAATTAAATTAGTTCTCTGAGAGCTTACGATAATGTTAAGTTTATACATTCCTATTGAAATAAGTGTAGTCGGATGTCCATTATCGTTAAAATAGATGTGGTTAATTAAATGTGAACTTGAATACAATATTTAGAATCTTATGAATTATTTGAATCAGTATTCGATCTTAGAATGAGGCTTCCGTTCATCCGACTTTATAATAACAGATCGTGCAATAGTTTTTGGAATCTTATTTTTTTTTTATTATCTTTGTAGTTAGACCTATTACAGAGTAAAATTTGTTGTTAATTGCAATATGGTATAGAGCCAGTGAAGTCACCAATATCGTGTATATTTTGCTTAGATAACGTACCTATGTCTTATAACAAATCTGTTCGAAAATAAAGTAATTTTAAAAATAAACCTTGCATCTTTTTCTTTCTGACATCCTTCCGTCCCGTAATTCCAAAGACATCTAGTATTCAGCATCGGTTTATTTAAAGTTAACCCATGTCTGTGCCCCTCTGCACAGATTAATACAGATGTGACACTCCGCAAAATCATTTAAATAAAAAGGAGACTTGCTACGACACAATAAAGTGCAATTCAGGTCGAACAACGCTTATAACCAAATAATTCACCTACAAGTTGCCTCTCTTTCTATTCGTTTCATGTGTTGGATATTATTCACTTGTTAATATCAGGTCATTTATATTGTTAATTTATTTGAATTTAACCAAAAATAAACCGGTACAACAAACTACTTACGTCTTGTTTCATAGAAAAATAAAACGTGCCCACCCCTAATAGAATACATTTTTTTTATTTCATCGTGTATTTACTGTTTATCGTGACATCTTGGTAATATATAAAATATATGGGAATAAAACTACTAACCCAATAGTGAATATAATAGATTATGCAAAAAATTATAAAAATATGACTTCAAAAACAATCAATCAATCTGCCTAGCCTTTTCCCAACTTTGTTGGGGTCGGCTTCCAGTCTAACCGGATGCAGCTGAATACCAGTATTTTACATGGAGCGACTGCCTATCTGACCTCCACAACCCAGTTACTGGTTAATACGATACCCCTTGGTAAGACTGGTTGTCAGACTTTCGGGCTTCTGACGACCCGTAACGACTGTCAAAGATCCACGAATGACAGCCGGGACCAACGGCTTAACGTGCTTTCCGAGGCACGGAGGAGTCTCGGTATGAAAAGACGGTCAGCCATCTACGGACCAACCGCGGCAAGCGTAGCTTAACCTGATGGATCGACCCGTGCGGCTGTTATTACTTAGCCACGAGCTCCTCTAAAAAAGTGTGCGATCAAAAACAAATGTGCCTATAATATTTCACGTGTTGTATACACGTGAAATATTATAGGTACATTTGTTTTTGAAGTCATATTTTTATAATTTTTTACGTAGTTATGTCTTTTGTAATAGGCAGTAAAAAAAACCAGCACAAGTGCTGCTCGCACTTGTGATGTTTTTTTTTTTTTTGTGAAGGCAATATTACTACTTTCAATATGAAATGTCAGTGTCCTGTCATCTTGGTTTTTATGGAAAAAGCAGTACTCACGTGTGTGTTATTTTTGTACTTGGATTTTAACGATATTTGGAAGCAATTTTGCATGGTAAGTAATAACATCTATTTTTTAAGGGCAAAGACAATTGGCAAAGGGCTAAGGACAAAAACAAAAGGGCTATGTATATACATAGCCCTTTTGTTTTTGTCTTTAGCCCTTTGCCCTTTTTATGCAAAGTAGTGAAAACTACATTATTTAATCATATGATTAAATAATGTAGTTTTCACTACTTTGCATTGCATTTAGATATGCTACACGTTTGCATGCTTTTACGTTATTTTATTCACGTGTGTTGCGGGTGTTACGAATTTGTGTTATGTAACACAAGTGAAAAGTGTAAAGCTTAGTGCTAATTGCAATATTTTCATCAACAGCAAGAGATACTGTACACTACTAGACAAAGGCCTCCTAAGTTTTCGAAAATTGTTTGATTGTATAAAATTAGTTTTTTTCTAATCATTTTCAAGTACAAATCTTGATCTCATTATTTGAATGATTAGTCATTAAGAAATACTAAATAATGCTATGCAGCTTTGTTAGTGTAGCTTTTGAGTTTAATAAATACATTTGTCTATATAGTGTTTTATTTTAAATTCCATTATAATAAATAATCTTGTCTTGTGTGAACTAATCTTAACAATATTTCCAGTGGGTTACCTATTTCCTGTGTGTTATCGTGCGTTACACGGTCATGGGTATGATGGTACATACATAATTATTAGAAAATGTTTTTTTAGAAATGATCATCATTCGAGTCTATTATATTTTCTTCTACCGAGTAGCTGAGATCTTCTTCATCCGAGTTCTCTAGTCTGGCAACTTCTGGAGCTTTTAGGAGTGTTATTGTTTCCTGTTTCCTGGGGAAGTATGAAGCCAAACATCAAAAATAGTGAGTTTGTATGACATAGGCAAATAGGTGCACGGGAATACAACTGATTCCTATAAAGCACGAGTCGGGGAAGATGAATAAAATGTTTCAGCTCGGATACATTTTCTAATGTCTTAATATATATGCATTAAAAATATAAACAAAATTAAATCAACATGTATAAGTAATACATGTCTAACTTTCAAACTTACCTCCTAAGATATCTAAGACACTGTAGGTGATAATATAACTGCATTCTGTATGCCTATCTAAAATTTCACCCGTGAAACACCGTCGATTACAAAATCCACATCACAAGTGTCAATTTCCCGATGTTAAAATATGAAAAATATCGACACCAACCCGCAAATTATTATCAAATCATACAGTTGACTTATCTAGCTATCGTGTAAAAATATTGGATCGTTGAATATCGCAAGTTCCAATTTTGGATAAAGTGACGCTAGATACGGGTTATTTCACAGTGTGCGCCGCGTACTTGTAGCTTCATACCAAAAGCAGTTGTCCCACCGCCGGCGAGGAAGCGACTGACTATCGTCTATTTTCTCGCTCAAGAAACGTACAATAGATATACATTTCCGTGTAAACAAAAGAGATGCATATATTAATAGTTGATGTTCACACTGCCGGCGAGGACTTGCTTCACTGGTTTGTTGCTGAGCGACAAGAGCTATCAAAGATAACACTCGCTCAGCGATCAATGCTTACGCCGAGAGACCAACTAGCAGTCGACACTCGGCACTCGGACACTCGCTGACAGCCCAGCAACAAAACTATCGGAACTACACAATCGCTGCTCGCTTCTTGCCAACTCGTTTTCAGTTGGTAGTTCTACTCGCAACTCGTTCATCGCCGGTGGTGAGACAACTGCCTAAACTACAGTGTCCCATCTGTATTAATCTGTGCCCTCTGAGGCACTGAGACTAGCTTTCAACGGTTTTCTCGATAAAGAAACGTGCAAAAGATTGGTCCCGGGTAACTAAAAAATACATATGTAGTTGAGCGCCGATTGTTCACGCGAGTATTCGTTTTTTGCAGCGATAAGATTTATCAAAGAGTACTCGCTCGGCGACGCTCGCTTGGCGGGCAGAACACTCGTTGTGAGACTTGGTACATACGAACAGCAGCGAGTAATCGCTCGTCACCGTTACTAGCTCTAGTCGATTCTCGTTAACCGGGGGTGGGATAGTTGCCTTACTTATAAGAAATAATCGACGAAATAAAACCCATTTTCTGTTGTAAAAACCTTATTTAATTAACACAAGATCATCATTTGTCAACTGGGTTCCATCTTGACGTCCATACACCCATACTTCTCTAGGAGCTCTTGCTTCTTGCGCCGGAGCAAGGCTTCCTCTATGTCCTTCTGTGAGGGCACTGCTACGTGCGACGTTACTATTGGCCGGATTGGTTCGCCGACTTCGTCTTCTTCTATTCGCTTGTCGTCGGGCTAGAAAAAGACGTTATAAGTGAGCAAGGGATAATGTGACTACTAGAGTAATGCTAAGGGCCGATGAAAACCTGGCGAAGCAACGTGCAGACCTGCCAAAAAAATATCAACATTACGTCATCTGCCTAGCCTTTTCCCCAACAATTTTGGGGTCGGCTTCCAGTCTTACCGGATGCAGCTGAATACCAGTATTTTAAATAGAGCTACTGCCTATCTGACCTCCACAACCCACTGGATAATACGATACCCCTTGGTAAGACTGGTTGTCAGACTGTCGGGCTTCTGACGACCCGAAACGTATGTCAGAGATCCACGAATGACAGCAGGGACCAACGGCTTTCCGAGGTACAGGGAGAGGTCTTGTAAAGTAAATAATGTAAAGATGGTCACCCATCCACGGACCAACCGCGGCAAACAGCTTAACCTGGTCGATCCACCCGTGCGGCTGTTATTACTTAGCCACAAGCCAAACACAAAAATATCAATATTACGCATGTTGAAATTAAAGTCGAAAATAGATAAAATTCACTAATTCGAACCTCTCTTCGCAGATCAAAGCGGTTATACTCAGTTTTATCTTCGACTTTATGTATATCAATCAACGTATGCGATTTTTTTGTTTTATTTTTTTTATTACTTTTAGGAAGGCTTACAGACTAATTACAAATAGTAGGTAAGAACAACACATTATCAGGTTGCTAATAACAAGCCTCCACAGATAATATAACATATTGATAACTTGAGGTCGAACAGTTAAATTTCATTGTGTACACATGTAAATAGATTAGTTTTATTTATCTAAGTTGCTACATATGAGTTGAAGATCCACTAGGCGGCGCATCATTCACAAAAAAATGATTTGGCTAAGAGCGTCCTTACTGTGCTTATCTTAGTACAAAATAAGTCAACATAATGTTCTGAAGATACATCATTAAAGCTTCGAGCGCTTCTTATAAGAAAAGCATTACACCTATATAATCAATCGTGGCAGAAGGCACACCTAGAAGCGGCCTTTTACGTAATCCAATGGTGTTGGTGCGAAATGCTAACTTTGTTAACAGTTCAGGGCAGTCAATCTCGCCATTAATAATAATAATAATATCCTGGGACATTTCACACACGGTCATCTGATCCCAAACTAAGCAGAGCTTGTACTATGGATAACTGATATACTACATATACCTACTACTTTTTTTTTTGTAAATAGGTACATACCTACTTATATATTAGGTTGGGGAAAAAGTCTTTTCGCATTATAGTATGTATGAACTTGTAATAAAATCTCTTTGGCTATACTACTTGTATCTGGCTGGTTTTGGTATCATTGAAAGTTTAAATTTTAAAGAACATAATTCCAAATTCAAATTAGGAAAATGTGTGATTTTCATTTGTTTTTCGTACCGTCAAGATGAGTGAATCTAATGAAGAAATTCGATACATTTTAAAATTTTACTACAAAAAAGGTAAAAATGCAACGCAAGCCGCGAAAAAAATTTAAATGAAATGCGATGTTTATGGACCTAGTGTAGTGTCTGTGAGAGTAGCACAAATTTGGTTTAAGCGTTTTCAATCCGGAAATTTTGATGTCAAAGATGCACGTCGGTCTGGTCGCCCTATTACGGATAAAATGGATGCCATTTTTGAAAAAGTGGAGCAAGATCGGCATGTCAGTAGTTACGACGTAGCTGAAGAACTGGAAATTGACCACAAAACAGTTTTGGCGCATTTGAAAAAAACTGGGTACACAAAAAAGCTCGACATTTGGGTACCTCACGAGCTCACTGAAAGAAACCTAATGAACCGTGTATTCATTTGTGATTCTTTATTACGACGTAATGAAACCGAACCATTTTTGAAGAAGCTGATAACTGGTGATGAAAAGTGGATCACGTATGACAAGAACGTGCGAAAAAGGTCGTGGTCAAAGGCCGGTCAGGCTTCACAGCCTGTGGCGAAACCCGGGTTAACTCGCAACAAGGTGATGCTGTGTGTGTGGTGGGATTGGAAGGGCATTATTAATTATGAGCTGTTACCACCAGGCAGGACCATCGATTCTGAACTATACTGCGAACAACTGATGAGATTAAAGCAAGAAGTTGAGAGAAAGCGGCCGGAATTAATCAACAGAAGGGGTGTGGTTTTTCATCATGATAACGCTAGACCTCACACATCTTTAGCCACTCAGCAAAAATTAAGAGAGTTTGGCTAGGAGGTGTTAATGCATCCGCCATATAGTCCTGACCTTGCACCTTCAGATTTCCACCTGTTTCGGTCTCTTCAGAATTCTTTAGGCAGTGTCAGGTTAACATCACGAGAGGACTGCCAAAACCACTTGTCGCGGTATTTTGACCAGAAGTCCCAAAATTTCTATAGCAATGGGATCATGTCCCTACCTACAAGATGGCAAAAAGTTATCGAACAAAATGGTACTTTAGTTAAATGTAAATAAACTATATTAAAAAATGTTTTGAATTTTCTTAAAAAATGCGAAGAAACTTTTTCCCCAACCTATTAGATAATTACACCCAGACTCAGAACAAACAGACATGTTCATGCACACAAATGTTTGTCCTGGATGGGAATCGAACCCACGACCTGCGGCATGATAGGTGGCATCTTAACCAACCACGCCAACTGGCCTGCCATTCGCTATGTTGACAAAAAAACATACATCATTAATGATTCGCCTACGATCCAATGGCGAAAATGGTACCTCTTGCAACGGTGACTGTAATCTATGGATACTTGGTGTGCCCTATAATCTAGATATCTCAGGAACTTTTTCTGGATAACCTCAATGCGCGATTTGTAGATCCCATATTGAGGGTTCCAGACTTGCGATGCATACTCCAAGTGGCTGCGCACGAATGAAGAGTACAAAACCTTGATCGGCTTCAGAGAACGGAAACAGGCTGAGGCTCTGATTACAAATCCTAGTGCTTTCGAGGCCCTGCTCACGATACTGTCAATGAGTTGATCAAATATTAATTTGCTATCCTGTATAATACCGAAATCCTTAAATGCTGTTAACTTTTTTGCCCAAGGTAAGTTGGTTGGCTACACATTGAATTTATTATAGACTTCTGGCGCGTGAAGGTCATTTGAAAACATTTACGAGGCATTCAATTGAAGCAAACTATGTTTGCAATATTCTTCAAATCTATTAAGATCATCTTGCAGATGGTGAGTATCAGACTTATCACGAATAATCTTATGAACTTTTATGTCATCAGCGTATAGCAACACGTAAGTAACATCAGCAATAAACAGAGTGAAAAGTAAAGTCCCCAAAACCGAAATCTGTTCGTGAAAAAAGTGTTCAAATCTGTAGTTACAAAAAGCAATACTGGTGTTCCACATTGGTATCTTTGACCAGCTAAATAGAAAGGATATGATAACTCACATCTTCTGGATAAATGTCCTCTTCTTCAGGCAAGTCTTGATCTTTATCTTGTTCTTTGTTCCTCTTCCACTCGTCCACCGCATGCGCTATGGCTGTGAAGAAATAAATTAGTTACGTTATTTTAACTTCGTAGCCTAATCAGAGAAGGCAAAAAATGCACGTATAAAATCAAAGGCAGCAGGTATCCTTATTTTTTGGAACGAGGTTCTTTAACACGCTCTTGAGGTAGGAGTCTGACTAAATAAAAAACCAAAACAGCGCTGTCAACAGTGACGTGAGGCAGGTTTCGTAAACATGTCGTAAAAAAAAATCACTAACACTCATATCACTCATTCTTTGTTAATAATTTAGATATAAAAAATGTTCCTTATTTAACTTGATTTAAAGATCACAGTATTGTAAAAAAGCCATAACACCAGTAACAGACTTACTGTAATTATGACATCGGAGGCAGATGTGTGCACTTAGTGAGGTATAGTTTAGTTGTAGTTTGGTGCGTATGAGCGTGTATGCACAGAGCGAGGTGTAGTTTTGCGCATGCTTCACTGTATTGTTCGCAGCGTCGCAGGTCTTGGTTTTTTATTTAGTCTGAGATCTAGGAATAAACTGGCAGTAAATGTGAGGTAACGAAAATGCGTTATGCCGTCAGTTTCAAATATCAGCACAGAGCCATCTAGTATAGTTTTTAGATAGCTCTGTATTAAAAAACTTTTTTTAAGAAACCCACTTTTTCATCTCACTTCTTATGTAGCAGGAGTTTCCAAGTACCGGTATTCCAATGCTTCGGCAGTCGACTCATATAATGACCCGGCTACACGCAGCGACTTGCACTTGCAATCAGTTTGAGCAAACAACATGTAGCGTCCACACAATAGCAAAACATTGCACGGTATAAGGCTATTGCTGCCCGTTTTGACAGTCCTTTCCACCCCAACCCTTGCGCGAGCCAGCTCGCGCCGCTGAGCCTGTAGCTTTAAATTCGTCAAAAATTAATCTAAATCCGATCTAGCCTGTCCCTTGCTGCCCTCACCCAGCCTCTAAGCCGAGGTCCGTACCCCCCAAGAGGGTGCCCTTAGTGTGTAGTCGCTTAGTTTTTAAGTTTATGCCCTGGCTGGAAGCCTTAATTTATTGAGGCACCCACAGGAAAGTCCGGTTAAGCAGCCAACAACCGCGTAGAATGGCCATTTAAAAAAAGCATTTGACTGTCCTTTCCAAAACCAGTGGATAAGGCTGTCCTTAGACTGTTCGTGTTAGTATTGTATACTAACATTAATTATGTTTTAATAGGTAGAGTCATGTATTGTACCTATGGACGCTTTTATCTTTGGACATTGATTATAATAAAAAAAACCTGGCAGTACTAAAAATATAATATTGCAACATTGTGGTGGCATTTTTATTTTCTAGCAACACCAGTGAGTGGCGTCGCTATCGGTGTTGTGTGCAGTGTGAGGCCATTTTGGAGATAGTCTGAAATGTCCATAGGTACAATACATAACCCTACAATTTGTTATTAGCACACTACATTTTGTTATTTTATATTTTTGTGATGTGGTTATGTAACCTATATATGTATATATGGAGCGTTCTCTACAATAAATGAGTTATTAAGTATTATTATATTATTGTAACGCGTTACAAAGTACCTTGTAAATAAATGTATTGTTATATGGTTGCTTGTGCAAATTGCAGATAGCACTAGTATTATGCAGCGTGTAGCCGGGAGGCATCCATAAAAATCAAATTGTATGCAAACGCACCGTCTTTCTCAGCTTCCTGTTCGAGTGGCATCAACAGACCGTCGTCGTCATCTCTGTAGCCATAGTAGTCGGCATCCACGTCTCTCATGAGATCGGCGCGTGTTCTGCGAGGCGGCGGGGGAGGTTCCTGTTCAAATAACTCGCGAACACCTGGCCGTAGAAAATACTTGATGATTCTTTCTTCTTTCTAAAAATATTCTGCTCCCTACACTACTCTTTGGTCAGTGTGGCCAGAGTAGTGTAGAAAACAGAATATTGTCGGATGGCATTAAATAATACAAGGTGTTGTAAATTACAAAGTTGTAAGGATCTCGACGCGGTCATGGCCGCGGTCGTTGATGCTATGCAGGCTTGTTTACATTTTAAATAGCTGAAAATAAGGTTTATTATTGCCATAAAAATCTGGTGTCCCATCTCTTTAGTTTGGGCAGAGTCTAACCGCCTCAACTTTGTGCTCATCATAATAACAAAAACAAGGAGAGCTTAAACTCGATCAATCAATCAGCCTAGCTTTTTCAACTATGTTGGGGTCTGCGGTTAACCTGATGGATCGACCCGTGCGGCTATAGTTACTTAGCCACGAACTCCTCTATCCATCAATCTGCCTAGCCTTTTCTCAGCTATGTTGAGGTTGGGTTCCAGTCTAACGGTATGCAGCTGAGTACCTGTATTTTACATGGACCGACTGCCTATCTGACCTCCATAACCCAGTTACTTAGTAACACGATACCCCTTGATAAAACTGAAAAAATAAGGAAAGGGTTATCCCAAAAGATGAAACGGACATAAGTTAACAAGTGCTTACAAACCTGGTAGATCTTTAGCAGCTCCGAAATATTTGTATCCTCTGTTACCAGGGACCTCCTTGCCATCTTGGTCGAGCATCTTGGGCCCGACGCGCGCATGATCCGGTCCTCCCAGCGACTTTATCTGGACTTCCCAATGGCGCTTCTCACGCATCAGTTTGTTTATCTCGTCGTTCAAGTCCCGTATCCGAAACTCGCCTAGACCGGCTGGTAGAAAAATAGTTTTTGAAGCCATCTTATTAGATTGTTAGCTGCTTTCAATTAAGTAATTTATTCAAATCAGGTTGAGACATTTTTTAACGTCAATATGATATAAGACAGTCCCCCAGCATGCCCGCCCTTCATAATTGCATGCTCATAGTTGAACTCCAGTTTTTGAGACGTGGTGCAAACTTGTTCGGGTCGTTTGGTCGGCTTAGCCGGGCGGCAAAATCGAATGTACAGACGCCAGCACATCAAGCTACTACAATCTGTCAATTTTTTTTAATAGATTTTCAACTTTATCGCTGAAGCATTAGGTTCAAGGTTGATTGGGAAAATTTTACAGTTTCGGGTAACTTGATCTGCTGGCGTCTGTACCTATACAGTCAAATTAAATTGGCTAGCGAACTCCGCAGACGTGATTAGTATCGATATCAAAACACGAAAAAAGATGTTTTTTTTTTTTGTGATGTAAATGTCAATGCTCTTAATTATTTTACTGTAAATCTTGGAGCTGATGAACCTGAAGGCTCTTTTAGCCGCTGCCGCTCGACAGGGCACAATTTTGTAGACTCTGCCGGAGAGACGTTTGGCAGTAGATACGAGTACTATAGGTTGGGTACGAGCTTGTTTTTTGAATACAATCTGTAGTACGAAGAATTGTCTAACTGTGAGAACTTTGCACAGTGAGTAAAGGTCAGATGTCGGATAGCGGATTGGATTTTTTAGAAAGAACCTTTAGTACGGCCCTTTGCGCCCTCTACTCGAAGCATGGTCGTTTTGTGGGCACCACCCCACGTTGCCACGCAATACCCAAGAGCTGATTGAGCGAGAGCAAGGCAGACAGTTATCAGGCATTTGAAGTCAGCATCCGCCCTAAGTTTAAAAAAATGTTAATTAGCCTTCGCACGCTTATGTTGTCGGCTTTATTGATAGTTGTACCTACAGTTTTGTGGAAGAATTGGTGAGTGTGCGGCTTAAAATGCCTGGGGTAAAGGGAATAAACTTCGTCTTGCTGATTTTGAGCGCGAGGAAGTTTGTATTAAAATTTAATCATTTCATGACCATTCTGGGAGCCATCTCCGCTTCACAGAAAGTATCAGACCAATCTTTGCCGTGAATTATAAGTGCTGTATCATCGGCGTATGTGACGATTTTAGAGTTAGGAGAAGATAATAGCACAGTTCGTTCACATAAATAAGAAAGAGAGTTGGTTCAAGAACACCTTCCTGAAGGATACCCCAAGTAACTTTCTCTTCTTTGCTTTTGTTACCCGAACAAGACTGACCACGCCTAAGATTCATTTAATGAATATATGCGCCATGCGGCCAATATTTATGGATATCTTAAAATAAAAACGGCCAAGTGCGAGTCGGACCCGCACACGTAAGGTTCTATACCACCGTACAATATTTAACACAACACATTAAAAAAAAAACCGGCCAAGTGCGTATCGGACCACGCACAATGAATGGTTCCGTAGTTGGGAGGAATTTATCCCAAGAAAAAACTTAACATTGTAGTTGAAAAACATGTTCTGCCATACATTTCAACTGCAAATGTAAGTTTGTACGCACAATATTGAGAGATTTACCATGTTATTTTAAGACCATAGACTTCTTATAGGTTTTCCTGTAATCTATAAGTTTAGAACTTTTCTTCTTTTTTTCAAAAATTTTGACTCGTTACTAGTAGTAGTTTTGGAGATAAGGGGAATGGTCAATTTTCGTCTATTTTCTTAAATAATTTTAAAAACATTTATTTCAAAATTATAGAAAAAATATATTTGAGACCCTCACAGTAAGCCCTTTCATTTGATATGTCACACGGTACAGTTTGAAAAACTTATTTTTTTCATTTTCTTAATTGCCCCCCATAATTAAAATTTATTATTATTTTATTTTTTTAAGATGGGTTGCTCTTGACTAGTCTAGGTCGGAGGCGACAGAGACAGAGTCGACGATGAAGTGAGCTGACCCAGAAGAAGCCTGTTCACTCTCACTGTGAAGAGATTAGGGTTGTATGCGCTCGGAAACACAGACGCAGGTAGTGAGTTCCACTATTTTGCTGTGCGTAGAAGTACATATGAATTGAAAGTCTCATTGGTACTTGCCCGGATTGAAACCCCAACCATGTGCATGAGAGTCGTGGTTTTAACCACAGGGCCATCACGACATTATAAATACCTTCTGGTTTATCGTGAAACCAGATAAATTAGCAAACCACAATAGTTACTATTGAATATTATACCTCCAAAGCTCACTGAACGAATATCATGTTTTAAAGAAAAGTTTTAAATTATGTCGGAAATTCTGACTAGATCTTTAATTATTCTTGTATAATATTAGAAAAAATATTCTCAACATTATTGTTTTAGAGTGACAAAATGTTACTTAAAGTGCGTTATTTCTTTTTTCCTTTTTTGCCTTTCTTCCCCTTAGCCTTGCCACCTTTTGCTTTCTTGTCATTGAAGCTCTTTACCGCCTTAAATTTTGAAATGTCGCCACCGCTGCACTGCTGGCCTATATTGTTACTTTCTAACGGCTTATCACAGGGAGGAGCTTTTGGAGTTACTAATTCAATTTCAAGGTCAGTCTTTTTATCTTTTGTTTCGAGTTTCTTTCCAATTTTAAGAATGAACACATCTTTTTGTGGATGCAAAACTTTTGCCATATTTACAGGGACGGGGCATCTGGTAGGTGTTACGTTAATAGTCTTCCTGTCTTTCTTGTCAGCTGGTCTTTCCAGCCCTTGCATTGTATAAGTCAAGTTTGATGTATAAATGTTGTCTTGACATGCAGATGTAGGATCTTTTGGCAGTTCAAATTGTATTTGTTCGCCGGTATTGTATGCTGTACTCTCACATGAACATAACTCTTGAATCTTATCATACCTCCCCGTTCTTTCTACTCTACTGCTCTTCGGTACTCTGATCTTCAGTTCGTTGACATTCATTTTGGTATATATTTCGTCATATTTTTGCGTTCGATCTGGAAAATATTATGAATATTTAGTTGTTCTGTATTTATCCCATGATTGGACGAATTTAATAGTGAATGTCTGGATGCGCTCGCTAAGTCGGCATGTGATTGGCTGTCCCGTACCCACGAGCTGCTGCACATATTCGCGACAACGGGACAAGCGCGCCATCTTTTAAAAGTTTGGTGTGCGAGCGGAGCCGACCAGTCTGTCGTCCGCCATTGACCCATGAACTATCTAATTTTTGACTCCGTGAGTGAAAATTGGTAAAACAAGGACAAATTGTGCATTACCGTGTGGTGTCACTCGCGCCAATCTCCGTGGTCAACGGTACACTCAAAAGACCGTTCAGATCTAGTGGGAGCCAGCCGCAGCAGGAGAAAAGGTGAGTCGTATTCAGCCATCTCTCTGTTGAATTTGTTCCTGGATTGGGAAGGACGGAGAACTCCGTTCGTACAGAACTACCTATATTTATTTCTACAACCAGCGTAATCTTACAGTCCACTCCTCTATTCCACATTAGTTTTAGGCAGTTGATACCTATCTCAGTACACTTTAGGATACAACTTACCTTGTTCATAACAAGGCACAGGCGCACAATCGTAAGATCGTCTAGATAGTGTGTTAGACATCTGCGAATATGGGCTCTCCGATCTTTTGTGATGATCCGCTGTGCAGATCGGAGGTTTCTTCGTCATAAGTCCTTCATCGAGAAGTATTTTTCCTTGATCGTCCATTTCAACCTTATGGCAAGAGTACATTGTCATGCCGTGATCTTCTTTCAGGAGAAATGAAGTTCCCTGTGGTTTTGGTGAAGCACAAAATGCAGTGGTTATCTCTTTTCCTAAAAACGACATTCGAACCGTCACCTCAATAACTCCTATTGAGTCTCTGTTTTCACCGTCACAGCACGACAAATAGTACATGTTCTTGGAAAACGGTGTTGATGTGGTGCAAATTATATTGTCTGTTGGCTGTTCCTCCATCCATTTTTTGCATAGTTCTTCTCTCAACTTGATAAATTCACATGTGAAGTCCATGTGAGTTTCTGCTATTGTGGTCACACACGTAGTACACGGAGGTTGTTTCGTCAACAGCAAAACAATTACGAATTCTTTAATACTGCATATTTTATCATAGGTCATGGCAAACAATGTGGATTTTCCGATATTTAGTTTACTGAAATTTTCAATGTTACCGAAAGACGAATCATACAACACAATGGGTGGTTTTCCCAAAAATACAGCTGAAATTACCAAGTTATTGTAATCAATGTCGAAACATTCACACTTCATATGGATTTTATTTATTATCATTTCAATGAGGAATAAGTGATATGGAAAATTAACATCCTCTTCTTTACACACACAGCACAGTTCTTGTTTAGTACGCGCGATGTCCTCAGTCAAACACTTTATAGACTGTCTCAATGCGTTAGCTTCGCACGTTAGCGCTTTGCTCATTGTAGCTATTTTATCTATATTGGTAGTTAACTTATTGGATTTGGAACCCTCTACTTCACATGCAAGACCTTCGACAGTATCCTTTATGTATTCGGCTTTTTCAGTAATGGTAAGATCATTTGGCTGGGGTTCGTAAACAGCATCTACTATTTTACTAACGAAATGTTGAGATGTCCTTGTCTGTGATTTTGGATTTCTGTTTTCATTGTCGGGCATTTCAGCGGGTAACGGTATTGCGTACTTTGGAGACTGTGACTTTGGACTTCTGTGTTCTTCGACAGGCATTTTAGCCGGTGATGGTATTGCGTACTTTGGAGACTGTGTCTTTGGACTTCTGTGTTCTTCGACAGCCATTTTAGTCGGTGATGGTATTGCGTACTTTGGAGACTGTGTCTTTGGACTTCTGTGTTCTTCGACAGCCATTTTATTCGGTGATGGTATTGCGTACTTTGGAAACTGTGTCTTTAGACTTCTGTGTTCTTCGACAGATATTTTAGTCGGTGATTGTATTGCATAGTTTGGAGGCTGTGACTTTGGACTTCTGTGTTCTTCGACAGATATTTTAGTCGGTGATGGTATTGCGTACTTTAGAGACTGTGACTTTAGACTTCTGTGTTCTTCAACAGACATTTTAGTCGGTGATGCTATTGCGTACTTTGGAGATTGTGACTTTGTACTTCTGTGTTCTTTGACAGATATATTAGTCGGTGATGGTATTGCATAGTTTGGAGACTGTGACTTTGGACTTCTTTGTTCTTCGACAGATATTTTAGTCGGTGATGGTATTGCGTACTTTGGAGACTGTGATTTTGGACTTCTGTAATCTACATCAGGAATTTCTTGCGGTGATGGTACAGTGTACTTCGATGGCGACTGTGGGGTGGGCAGGGGGATGGGGGCGGCCAGCGTCTGGCTGCGCCGCGGACTCACCCTCGCTGGGGATGACAACGATGGCGGCAGCGGTATTACTGGCGTTGGCACTTCGGCAGGAGCCGCAAGCTCTGATTTTATACTTTGTCCCTGAGCTGAACCTTGAACCGAAGCTGCCTCGGCATCATCCATTTTAGAAGACTTTAATTACTATTTTATCAAAAAAATGTAGTATTCTAACAAAAAAAAATCACATTTTAAACTATTGATACCATGTTGTTAGCCATAGCCCTATCGATTTATGACAAAGATTTTAAATCAATCAATTAATATAGCTTCAATTGTGTCTAGACCAGTCTCAGTCCCAAGGTTTGTATTGTGCGAAGTAAAGGCAAATTGGTTATAGTTTCCTATCATGTGATCTGATCTTCAGTGTGTGTGATAGTAGCAATGCTTACCTCTTGATGACTTAAAGGTAGCTACTTTCGCGAATTAATTAATTTGTTTCATCGTAATTCCTCCAGTTTAGCATATATGAAAATATTAAAACATATAGCACATTTTGTACATATAGTACGTGTAAATAAAGTTTTTTTTTGACATATATCGGGACCTGGGGTCTCGGACCTTTGGAAGGCGTACGAGGGGCCGAAGCCAACTCGCAAAAGCCCCTTAAACAATTTTAAATCATGAGGCGGCACCAACCGACGATTACCCCTGTATGCACTAAGCAAGTGCACCCAAGGACAACCTCCGGTTTGGTGCAGGACTATTGGAGAACATGGAAACAAAACAGGTTATGGGTTTGGGTGGCTATAGTAGATCGGTTACCTAGAACTATGGAAGGACTATATCCCCTGCCTGATCAATGTTAATGTAATACATGGATAAAATGACAGGGGGGTGACTTGTACACTCAATAATGGGCCCCCGAAAACGGTCGCTAGCACATGTGATGTAGCGACAAGGGGGCAACACTTCCCGGGATGCTTGAGGAGTGGAAAGGTATTCCACGGCTATCAGGACAATCCCGGAAGTACGGTCAAGATCCATTCCTCCAAGCACTTCAAAACGCAAAAAGCAAGCTTCTTGCGAATCTCCACTCAAGCCGGCCAATAAAGGAAAGAATGAGGTGGGAGCTCTGTTCCTCGTCAGTGTTCACTACTGCTGGTCAATAAAGGCAAGCCAGAGATGAGGAACCAGACTTCTCCCTGGACATAAGTTCCGAGGGGTCGCTCAGGACCGTGCAAGTCCCACCACGACGTTAACGTGGAAATACGGCGGTGGGGCTATTATTATTATTATTATTTTACGCCATTCAAATAGGAAGGGTTTTCTAAACGTCCAACTGGAGTTAGAAGTTTGTATGCATCGTAACGTCGTAGATAATTGCAATACATTTTAGTGCTTACCATTCTGGATCTGTGCGACTTTCTTAGCAATTTCTCTGACTATCTGCAGTCTCCATTTCTCAGCTTGCGGCAGATCGGTACACTCTGACGCAAGGTACGGTCTCCGCTCGCGCTGCCCGCCCGCCTCCTGCACTTGGGCTGCGCGCCATCGCGCCAGCGTGGTCCTGCAAACACGTCAATACTCATCAAGCTGTGTCTTCACAAAGAGATAATTACAACTTCTGTATTGTCAACATTCATTGGTAATAGTGAAAACGTACCTTTATAATCAAACACTATGGGCAAATGTCACCAATAATGAAACTGAATGTGATCGGCTTACGCAAAATACGAGCATTGATGTGAAGTTGCGGCCATCAGCCTGTATTATCTATTAACGTGACCGGCGCATCTTAACAGCTCTTTCTTAAACATAGTGTTTCCCAATTAATTTATAACTTCAAGTGTTGTATTATGTATATGGATCTGAACGGGTTTATTGGGCTTTAGCCTTTGGTTATCTATGGGAGTCAGCATTGATGGCAAGACTTTATTATTTTTGTTAAGGGGAAGCGTCAAGCTAGCCCGCGAAATTCAAATTTTCTTTTTCGAAACGTTTTTTGCAATTTTCAAGAAGTATTAGGTTGTATGTTGAATATAGTATGATTCGCGACCGTAATAAATATGAGTTTACTGAATTATACCTAATCATTAAAATCAGTAATAAACCTCCTTAGGTCAGTATAATCCTCAAATGTTAAGATTTTGGATCAGATGACTGTGTGTGAAAATGTACCATAATGTTATTATTAATATTATTTCATGAAATAGTCATTCATTAGGATTACCTGATCTTAAAGAGTTGTGTGACTTTAGTGATTATAATTCTGTAAATACACACTTGTTACGGTCGCAAATTACATTTTGATTAACGTATAACCTAATACTGTCATGTAAATTGCGAAAAAAACTAAGAAAATTTGAATTTCGCGGGCTACTAAATAATGTAAGATTTCTAATTTATAAACCAATACCATAATAAGTGGTTTCCATACCCACAGTTTACATGTGCTGATCGCATTCAGTTTCATTGGTGAAATTCACTCTAAAAGATGTGTTTCCACTGCCACCAATATGTATTGAACACACTTATACAATGTTGCCAATTTTCCCTTCATAGACACAGCTGCATGAATCATCAAACGCATGTTCATAACAACTGTCTCCTAAAAACAATTTAAGTTTACAAAAAATTGTAAACAAAGGATATTTCACTGTTGGCTATGCCAACGACATATCCATTATAATAAATGGTACCCACGAAAACACCCTATGTAATCTCATGCGTCAGGCCTTGAAGATAGTAGAGGACTGATGCAATAAACACCAACTATCAGTGAACCCTACAAAAACCGAGCTGATTCTCTATTAAAAAAAAGAGTTAGCTGACAACACTACAACTACCACAATTCTTTGGATCTACGCTAAGCCTATCAACTGAAACCAAATACCTGGGCATCTTTTTGGACAAACAGCTGAACTGGGCAAAACATATCAACTACATCACGAAAAAAGCCAGCATATCCCTGTGGCAGTGTAAGAGACTGCTCGGCAGGAGTTAGGGGATTAACCCCAAGGTCACTTACTGGCTATACACCACAGTTTTCAGACTGACTTATGGCTCAGTAGTCTGGGGGCCCAGGACAGACTTAAGTACAATCCGGAAAGATCTCGAAAAACTGCAGCAATTCGCCTGTGTAGAAATCACTGGCTGTATGAGAACTACACCCAAGGCCGCTCTACAGGCAATGCTTGGACTGCCTCCACTACACTTCATCGTGAGAGAGGAGGCGGCCTTAGCAGCCTTTAGGCTGAATATAACTGTGCAAAAACTCCAGAGTCAAGCACATACGCATAAAGGAGTAAGCGATCAAACGACAACCAATGATGGCATCAACCTGCGACAAGAGCCCCGAAACAACACTACTTTCAAAAGCATTACAACATAATAATGACGAAAGAACAGTGTGACTACTGGGGCCCGAAAACTCAATATAAACATATCCAGCCCGCTGGGAATGGAAGCCGAGGAACCTCTTTGAATGCACAGACATTGCCCAGATTAGAATGGAAACCCTCGGAGCACCCAGATCTTTCACAGATGTTCTGAACAGACCAGAAGCCTGATTAATTTCTGGAGGGAGGTGGGCTGGTTGGAATAACCACCATCTGCCTCCATGGCTCACATACAAAAAAAAAACAAAGAACATAGATTTGTAATGTTTTTCGTAGTTATAAGGTACCTTTGTGGAATAGTAATGATTAATGTGTCAGGTGAATTTCTCTATTTAGAGGCAAGATTAATTGTTAATATTATCTATAAACATTATTTTCAAAGCCTTCCAGGCTCTGAGACATCCGGACTCCAGTGTCCCACAATAGACGTGGATAAAGATTGCTTGATATATTTTGTATAAACAGGTTCACAAATGCCCATGCCCCAGAGCAACTAGGCTCTCAGTGTTCTGGAGCATGATCGGATGTAACTACTCAACCTACATTTACATGATATTTCACATGCCTATGCTATATAACATTTCCTAGCCTCATTTACTGTACAAGTTCCTATTTATACTACTTCCTATTATTTGTGCACCACCAGTTCCATAAAATGTGATTTGGAAAACTTAACATTATACTTACATAGCCTTTTCTGCATTGCGAGCCTGAAACAGAAAACTTGATTTGACTTCTGATTTCTATACTAAACTAAACAGAACTGTCTTATAAAAATATTCAAGTATGAGCATATGACTGGAGAGAATGTTAAAAAGTTGGAAGTAAGTATCTAACTTTCTATCTTTTATTAGGTATTTAACAGGTATCTCAAAATTGCGGTACTCGAAAAGCTTCAAACTAAAACTTGAAAACTGTTCTCTTTATTTGTTAGAAATACCTAGGTGAAAATGTAAATCAATAAGCAGATAAATCACTTTCTCAGTTATTGGTACACTTACCATTTTTTGTCTACTTATCAACCACACTAAACTTGAATTGTTCGCTTTCTTAGAATTGCACTGTAACCGAAATAAAAATAAATTACTGTCGCAAACTAATTTACGATAGATAAATCACGGCAGTGGGATTAGTGTGTTATAGAGAGATAAAACAAAACATAACATAACCTATAATTGGAAGTGACATACCAGTGTTACCAATACCAACTCCCAAAAGTTTAAATTATATACCTAATAATAAAAATGTGAGTGGTTGACCAAAAAGAGACCTCAAGGGAAAATAAATTGATTTCGAGTAAATCGCGAAGTTTCGTGTAGTAGTTTCGTACGAGCGTCTTTTTGTACTTGCACAAGATAAAGAGACTTCGTTGTACTAGAGATAACCTTAAAAGTAAAATAAAACAATAAAACTGATTGTATCCACTTACCTGACATCACAAAAACTAGTGTGCGCAGTGTGTAAGGTGTAATTTTTCCAAAACTGCCTCGGCTCACAAAAAAATTCATAAAAAAAATCTATGGCACCTAAAAATATTCTGGTTAGACCAAAACAAAGCTAAAAGACCACAGATTCAAAAATTACAAAAAATTAATAACGGTTTCCAATCCCTCCAGGTCCCTTTTTGGTCAACCCTCAGACTAAATATCCTAGTCTGAGGGTCAACCACTCACAAATGGACTCTGTGATTATTTCAATGACATAGGAATGAAGGGTTGCCATTATAGTATTTTCTTTTTTAGTTTGCAGGTACTGAATGTTGACATGAATATGTATAAAATATTATATTATTTTAATTATTGTGAATGTGAAGACTATGTATGTGGGTCATTGTTTTTTCTTTCGTCTCAGTTATTTTTTGATCATGGTCTGGCACACGGAACAAAAAAACAGTGGAAGTGCAAAGTATACTCCTACCAACTTATCTGTGAAATGGCGAAAGAAGCTCGGGCGGGGTCTCCGATTATTCCATTTAATCAAATATACAAACGAATTTCGGCAGCGACAGGTTAGTGTTGTCAACTTTCTTGTTATAAATTACCCGATACTTAACTAATTATTTAAGTCAAGACATGGGAGTTATACGGAAGAAAGTATACATACATTTTATTCTGCTAAAAAAGAGGTCCCTAGGTACTGTTGAAAAGCTTCTAGAGGTCTTAAAGACAGAAATAAATTACACAGGACAGCGAGAGAGTCTGCGAAAGCTGCTTCACAAGGTGGGATTTCGTTTTAAAAAATCTCAATCCAGTCGGAAGGTTCTTATGGAGCGTAATGAAATATCAGCTTGGAGAGCTGAGCTCGTACTTGCATGTAGTGGATAAAAATAATAAATCTCCCCAGCCCCGGCCCATAATTTATTTAGATGAGACCTATATTCACTCTTCGCATACATCGGGTAAATGTTGGCAAGAAGAGGGTGAAGACGGAGTATTGGAGCCTGTATCGAAAGGACAAAGATATATTACTGTTCATGCGGGAGGAGATACTGGATTTGTTACAAATGCACTACTTGTGTTTAAATCAAACACAAAAAGTGGTGATTATCATGACGAGATAAATAGTACCAACTTTAAAAGTGGCTTATTGTAAAACTTGTGCCTAATTTACGAGAGCCATCCATAATAGTGTTGGATAATGCTCCTGATCACCGTATTTGTGTGAATAAAGTCCCAAATACGAATTCCTTAAAAAAAGATATGCAATTATGGTTGACCCAAAATAAAATTGACTACGGAGAGAATTTGACTAAACCTCAGCTTTTAGAAATAATTAAGAGAAACAAGCCTGAACCAGTATATGAGATTGATAAAAATTTTGAAGACAATAGACGCAAACCTTATCACTGTGATCTCAATCCAATTGAACTCATATGGAGCACAATGAAGAAAAGTTGCTGATGTAAATATTGAGCACAAAAATGCTGAAATTCCCCGCCTAGTTAGAGAAGCTTTTGACGCTATTACAGTTCATGAGAGGGCACAGCATTGTAAACACGTTCGCAGGTTAGAAGGAGAATACTTAAAACATTATTTTTATTTAGATAAACCTTTTATTAAAGAAGTGGTAAGTGACACTGAAACCGAAAGCGATAGTGATAATGATGATAGTGGTACGGAAATCAGCGGAGTATGGCCTCACAACCAGTATGAAGTTGTGTATTTTCAATAAATCATTGTAAAGCAAGCTCATTGTAAAGCAAACTCAGCAAGCTTCCTGCTTATAGCATCCCAGCCGATTTTTGTAGCTGGATATCAGATTTTTTTAGTTCCTCAGGGGTCTGTTCTCTCTGCAACTCTTTACCTGCTGCACATCAATGACCTGCTTCGGCCTGGTATTGTTGGGTACGCAGATGATAGTACAGTTTCAGAGAGATACTTGTCCAGCGCAAAAACCAGTGGGGCCGAAGTTCGTTCTTTGAGAGAGGCCATGGTAAAGCGCACAGATTTGACCTTAAGCTTTGTCTCCCAGTGGGGTGATGATAATCTGGTCTCTTTTAACGCCACCAAAACACAGGCATGTCTTTTTACTGCTAAAAAGAGTCGTTTCGCCCAAACTCCTATTTTTCGGGGTACATCTGTTCCTGTAACTGATCGACTTGAGCTCCTAGGCGTGGAGTTGACATCTGGTCTCAACTTCGGCGCCACCATCGAATACAATGCCCAAACTGCGGCCAAGAAACCGGGGGATGCCCAGTTTCTCAGAAACTGTTGCGAGTTAAGTTACTAATAACAAAACAAAACCAAGTCACCTTTGGGATGCATCAGCCAAGTAGCAACTAGCTGCGCTTGACTCGGTGGAACGCAGAGCTAAGAGGCTCATGGGCGACGTAAAACTGGTGGATTCCACCGGCCCCCTTCTACCATCGGTCATCTAGACGCACTGCCAGTTACCCTACCTGGTTGCTATTCCACCAATTCGCACTAAGCGCTTCCAAATGTCTTTTATAATGCGCACAGCAAGGAGTGGAACTCACTACCTGCGTCTGTATTTCCGAACGCATACAACCCTAATCTCTTCAAAGTGAACAGGCTTCTTCTGGGTAAGCTCACTCCATCGTCGACTTTGTCTCTGTCATCTCTGACCTAGACTAGAGTCAAGAGCAAACCCATCACAAATAAAAAAAAATCCGTCTTTGAGTAATCGCGTAACAAACAAACAAAAAAATATATATATATTAAAATACATATATATATATATATATATTATAACATAATATAAATATATATAATATAATGTAATCGGCACCATTTTCTTTTATCGATAAAACTAACATCCGACCCGACCACATCAGTAATTAAGTAACGAAGTACTTTCGAGAACGAAATAGGGAATACCAATGAATACAATCAATCCAAAAGAAACTGTATTTTAATTATTTTATTTAGCTCTTCAACAATAAGTACCTATACTATTAAATATCAGGTTGTCGGAAAAGTCTTGCACCAAGATATAACACTTAATGAATTTATTGATAACTTTGTTATTTACAATAATTAATCAGTAATGTAATCCCCAAATAACTTTATTACTCTGGCCCATCTAGTTGGTAGATTGTTGATGCCTTGCGCCCAGAATTCCGGAGGCTGTGCAGAAAAGAAATTGTCCACTGCCATTTTGAGGTTTTCGTAGTTTTGAAAATTTTTAACAGACTTCCAAAAGGAGGAGGTTATCAATTCGTCTGTATGTTTTTTTTTTTTTGTATGTTTGTTACGCGATTACTCAAAGACGGATGAACCGATTTGGAAAATTCTTTTTTTGTTTGAAAGGGTATACTTCCGAGGTGGTCCCATATAAATTTTATTAACTTTGCTCGAGGAGTTTTTGAGTTAGCTTCAATAATGCGTATATTTCCCACTTATTTTATATGGATGTTGTGATGGTGTTTTAATAACTTCCTATCACTGTTATTTACATGGCTATATCTACAATTATTGTGCTCAATTATGTATTCGAATTTGTGTGGGGTAGGTTCCACAACTAAAAAGTGAAAAATAAAAACTTTTTAGCAAAAAATAAAACCGACTTCTAAAACAAAACACTACAAAGAGAAAAATAACTTTAATTTCGGAAGTCGGTGGCAAAAAACGAAAATACAAAACCAAAGACACCGACTTCCGAAATTAAAGTTATTTTTCACTTTGTAGTGTTTTGTTTTAGAAGTCGGTTTTATTTTTTGCTAAAAAGTTTTTCTCACGCAAATTAAGCTTTAGTTGGTCGGAACAAGTGATAGTCGGATGGCGCGAGATCCGGTGAGTACGGTGGGTGGGCAACCGGGTGCCATCCAAGCTCTACGTTTTTTTGTCAAGTCTCCGGAGCGACATGAGATCGCGCATTATCATGGAGTAAGTGAACATTTACACATCTCGGTCGTTTTTCTCTTATTACGTCAGCCAGTTTCTGAAGCTGTTCAGTATAAATGGAAGTCGTAATCATCCTTCTCGCAGGGAGAAGCTCGTAATAGAGTGGGCCCTTCGCATCCCACCAAACGGAGAGAAGATGCTTGCGTGAGTGACGGTTTGGCTTTGGCTGCGTTGGTGGCTCTGCGTCATAAGGAAGCCAGACGGCGTGCCGTGTGTTGTTATCATAGAGAATCCAGATCTTCAGAAACTCTTTCCGATGTGGCTGAAAAAGAAGCGATTCACAAATACTAAATCTGACTTGACGATGACTGTCAGTTAGTTGATGTGGAATCCATCGTGCCATTACTTTATGATAGCCAAGTTTGTGTAAATGAGCTTCGACGGTCGAATGATAACAGCCAAGAGTCTCTGCCAAATCACGCGTATTTATTTCTGGATTAGCCTTTAAACAGCGGAGTAATTCCTCATTGTCGAAGGTGGATGGTCACCCAGATCGCTCGTTATCTTCAAGAGTTATATCTCCCGATGCAAAGCGTGCAAACCAGCGGCTTATCTTCCATCGCGATACAACACCTTCACCGAACGCTTTGCTGATGTTAGCGATAGCCACACTCACGTTGTGTCCCTGACGCCACTCGTGAAAGATGATCGTTGGAAGTTGATGTTCATTAATCATTTTCACAAACTAACCAAATCCTCACTAGCGCGCCTTTATATAACCTTGATGTGATAGCTTCGAGAACCTTCTACAATATTCGTACGTATCCCAGATCAATACTAAATATTCCGGAAAATTCTAGTAATTTACAATTTCTTATGCAATATTTTTCCGCCAACCTGATTTAATCTTAATGTGTATAATTCTTGGTTGTAATATTTAATTATTTTCTCATTGTTTCTTTTGCGGTTTACGCGCTAAATACAGTCATGCAGTGCTTTTCTTTAAGTGATGGGGCACTTAGGCAATTCCACTCATGTCTGCATCACTGTTTGAGTGGTCGTCGTCGTCGTAATCACTATCATCATCACTGCTGCTTTCCCCTATAAAATAAAACATGGATTAATGTACGTATTTAATATTTTATTTCACCAACTGCTATTTAAAATAAAAATAGACATTCTGTTACCTTTATTTATAATAAATCTAAAGTTATCATCGTCTTCAAATATCTCTCGTTGCCAGTATTCATTTTCTATTCTTTTGACGTGGTTAATTTCTTTGTTCCGTAATTGAAGCAATTGCTTCTAATGTCAGACTCTCAATTTCACTTTCCAGTTGCCTAACGTTTTTCTCTGCCACCCTACGCTTAATTAAGTGCCAAACATAGTAAAAAAGAAAGTAGTATATTTTTTTTTAAACTACATAATAGGGATGATGACTAAAAAATGATTTTTTGTCCGTCATGTAGATTATTAAAATATATTGGACACGTATTTTTTCTTTTTCTACGTAATCAAAAGATTACGGCGATACATTGAGTTAAAATGTGGCACGACGTCTTTTTTTTTTTATGAATGGCATCTCGTAGTTGACCTAGAGAGGTCGAGACTACTTAACCGGACTATCCTGTGGCTGCCTTAAGAAAACTCAAAGCCTCCAGCCAGGGGCAAAAAACTTACAGACTAAGCGACTACACGCTAAGGGCTCCCCCTGTGGGGAACGGGCCTCGGCTTAGGGCGTCGCTGGGGGGAGGACAGCAAGATGGGACAGGCTGGATCAGATTAGAATTATTATTGTCAGGGGAGTTTAAAGCTACAGGCTCAGCTACGCCACCAGCTGGCACATCATACCCGAGCAAGGGACGGGGGGGAGGACGATTATTACGGGGTCGTCGCGAGGGACCTCGGCGGCGAGGTCGGAATGACGATTTGTTTTTGTTCCTACGGTCCTTCCTGCTCTCCTGGAGAAGAGTTATGGGGTCGTCGGGATCTGAGAGGATGGCATGACGTCACGTCTAGGTAGATTTTATACGTAGAAGTGACGTAGCAAGCCCCCACTCCCGAACTTTAATGCGAGTTTATCTAAGTGATTTTTTAATAATATGATAAAGCAAAAAATACGTATCTAATATTTTTTTATTATCTGACTGACGGACTAAATAGAATTTCTTTTTTTTTTTTTTACCCAGGCATCATCCCTATTATGAATATTTTTTTTTCACTTTGACGAAAAAAAACAACGTTATTGACACGCAAATAAGTTTTCTTTGCGAACCGTACTTTTCAATCAAAATTTGACAGATGGAGGTCATTGATCTCCGCTAGGAGTAACAATGTTCTGTGTGTCCATTGACGTTTCTATTCTTATTTGATTGAATCGCATTGTACTTTTGTGATGCAGTGGATTGTAACTGTGACCATCTGATGGTTTAAGTACTTTTGTGGATCGAAGGATGGTTTAATGGAATCGGGAATGGAATTTGTAATGGCGTCTGGTACAACTTTGAGCTGGGAATCATGTCCAGAGGAATTACTATGGATGATATTTAAACATTCAAGTTTTAAATGTCTACTATCTTGTATGGCAGTAAACAGGAGATGGAAGGATGTTGTACTTGACTACATCGAGGTATAAAATATCCCATCAAAAACTTATATGTCAAAATGGGAGCCAAGTTCAATATTAAGAATATGTGTGGTTGTCGACTTCGCCGACAAAAGTATCGAGATGTAAATGGATGCGCTTAGAACGGACTACCATAATTTAATCGTATACAAAATCTAGTGTCTGTGCTGTTGACCATTGAGGAGTTTTCTCGTCTGGAGCCAATCCTGGTTACAGCAGCAAACTCCCTAACTGCGTAACACACTATCGATTGGAATCTGTATAATTTTGAAGCAAATTGCTAATCCATTGCTTTATAAATGTTCGAAAAATTTGTCTTCTCAACACCGTAAATAATGCAATAAATGTTGTTGAACTATCAAAATGAAACCGATTCCGATTGATAGTGTGTTACGCGATTAGGGTGCTGGTCATGGTAGACTTTAAAATGGACTATCATAATTTAAACATATATAAAATTGTCTGTACTGTTGAGGAGATCTCTGTCTGTCTGATCTCTGTCTGGAGCCAATCCTGGATGCAGCAGCCAGGTCTTCGGGTCATGGCAGACTTAAGAATGGACTATCATAATTAAAGCATATTTAAAATTTCCTGTCTGTTCTGATGACCGTTGAGGAGTTCCTTTGTCTGGATCCTGGCTGTAGAATCAAGTCATGCTTATCATAAAAAATGCATTGTCTTCGAAACAGAATCAACACATAAAATTTCAAAAGTAGTTTTTGCAAGATTTGACCAATACATACTAAAAAACTAACAAGGCAAGTTAAATAAAAGCTTGTTACAATACAAAACGAGAAAAGCAACCTTTTATCATGGAACCTAAAATATTAAAATTATTAATAACAATCTAGTCCTAATGTCGCAAGTCACGAAAATATACTCTCCTGCACTTATCTATGTAGCTCTGAACGAAAGATATTTGAAGCCAAATCAGTGTTCTGTTAGCAGGTTTTGCTATTGCTATTATAATTTCGATATGTGCTAGGTGTTAACAAAAACATGGACATGTAGTGTAAATAAATGAATTTTGAATATGGGGGGCAAATAGAAAAATTAAAAAAAACCGGTCAAGTGCGTGTCGGACCATGCACAATGAAGGGTTCTGTAGTTAGGATGAATTTATCCCAAGAACAAACTTAACATTGTAGTTGTAAAACATGTTCTCCCATACATTCCAACTACAAGTGTCCATAGTTAAACGAGATTTTTTTTTTTAATTTTCTTGTTTGTCCCCCAGAATAGACCCCCATATTCAAAATTACATTACACGTCCGTGTTTGGGTCACAGAAATACATATGTGTACCAAATATTAGATTCAGAGCAAATTGGCTGTGGCAGACAGACAGACAGATATGAGAGATCCTATAAGGGTTCCGTTTTTTCCTTTTGAGGTACGGAATCCTAAAATTAAGTGTACCGTTTGTTTACCGTGTTTTTTTATAATTTAAAAATAAACTGTATTAAAGTTATGTAAGAAAATAGACCGAAATTGACCATTCCCCTCCTTAACTCCGAAACTGCTGAGCCTAAAATTTTGAAAAAAATATGCAAAATAGTTCTATAAGTACAGATTACAGGAAAACTTATAAAAAGTCTATGGTCTTAAAATAACATGGTAAATCTCTTAATATTGTGTGTATAAAGTTACATTTGCAGTTGGAATGTATGGAAAAACATGTTTTTCAACTACAATGTTAATTTTGTTCTTGGGATAAATTCATCCCAACTACGCAACCCTTCATTGTGCGTAGTCCGACACGCACTTGGCCGGTCTTTTTTGCAACTTGTAAGTCAGTATTAAGTTGTATGTTGATGCGAAGAATCCGGTCAGAAATGCTAGAGGAATGGAATGGGAGATACAGCTTCAGGCACCAAACTCTTTTTCCCGGACGAGTATGATTCGCGACCGTAACGAATATGTATTTACATAATTATTATCATTAAAACCAGTAATAAGTACAACTCATTAAGGTAGTAGGTATATTCCTCAAATGTCTAGATTTCATGAAATAGTCATTCAATAGGATTAAGTAAAGAGCTGTATTGATGACTTTAATGATAATAATTCTGTAAATACATACTTGTTACGGTCGCGAATCATATTTTGATCAATATACAACCTAATTGCAAAAAGCAAAAAACGTACGAATATTTGAATTTCGCGGGCTACCTTTGCGCTTTCGCCTTATGTAAAAAGCTGACAAATCGGTGCACTATAAGTACTTACACATCTGCTTCGAGAAAACTAGGCATTATAAGGGAAAAATATAACTTGCTAGCAAACATGCATAATCAGAGGTTGGATTTTCTATTGAGGTTGGTTCCATACAAGCCTGCGAACAGCCTGTATTTTTTTCAGTTTTCAAAGCAACATCCCTTAGGTAGTGTAACACAGGTAGTGTACTTATTGGATTCAGTGTGAAAAATGCATTATTTATCTTTTTATTGGATTATGAGTAAAAAAAAAAAAGTTTTAAAAGCGTTTCCAGATAACTAATTATTTCTTTACAGTCTCATTCCCTATGGCTGAAGATCGCTTCAGAAACAATGGTAAACAAGGGTCGAACTTTCAAAAGAAAATCTTTACTTAGCTTCAAAGATATTGTGATGAATTCAATGCTCTGGCCTTTTGTACCGCAAGCAGAGATACAACTTCACCACACATACGAAATGCAGGATATAACAAATATACAAGTGATGAAAGGTAACTTACTACTATACTCCATCAAACTGATAACTATCAGAAATTACATGGTATAGTTAAACCAGAACAGGTATGCAGTACCGTAATCTTCGTTTCCGAATTAGCACGAATGTCGCGCCACAGACTTAACCCCCCACAGAAGCAAAGCTTCTAAGTTTTGTACTCCCGCGTTTTTAGTAGGTAGTACATCTATTGCGCGTTTGTATGAAGTTATCTCTCAGTTGGATTACGTTACCCTCAAAAGTTTTTTGGAACTGCATAGAGTTTTTAATCTATAATTTTGTAATCATGGTAATAAAAAATAGGCAAGTACTTCCATGTTTGTAACAAGTCTAATAGAGAGTCGCATACTTTTTCTGGGACATAATGTATGTAAAACCTCCTACACAAAAAAGTATTTACACCCACATTTTATCTGTAATGTTATAACTCCCATGGCTATGCATAGCATGGCATGGTTAGTGGCAAGCCTATTGCCACTAACCTGACAGAAATCCAGGCTGCTATTTTTCCTAATGTTAAAACCACTGTCTATTTTGGAGATCAACCCCAGGATCACATACTCAGACTCGACCAACGAGGCCGTCAAAAAACTGGTACTTAAAGTTGTTTATAACTTTTCAGAAAACCTGATTTTGATGGTGAAAACAGATACTTTAATAAGCTACTTTAATATTCCGAATAAACAACCAATAAAGAAAGGTTTTGTGAGCACAGGTATGGCCATTTTATTATTAAAACGCAAAAAGGCTTATATTTTTGTTGTGAAAAACCTGGCAAATACTTAGTAATAACATTTACAACTTGTTTACGTAAAAAAAAAATTGGATTTAATGTGTCCTTCAATATCTCCATAGCCGTTGTGCCCGGGTTACACGAGGCTACGACAGCAAGCAAGTAATATCCTGGCTAACTGTTCCTGACTTGCCACATTATAGAGTTGTTTACACGATGCTAGTAAATTTTAAGCTAAATAGCATTACGGTGACTGACTGCGTGCAGTGAAATGATTCGATGGGGTACTAGCTTCACCAGCCACATGAGGCAGGTACACAAGCCAGGATAGTAAAATCAGTGGAGGGGAGGACACTACCAGCTCAAAAATAGAATCCCACACTAGGTACAGTCATTTAGTATCGGTCTCAGCCCGCTGGGAACGTCTGACCACTGTCTGGTGAAATCCATATCAACCTGCTCTCCTCCAGATGAGAGTCCTAGAGGCACGAGGCGAGTATGGCGATACGAGTCAGCAGACTGGGATGAGACGCGGCACTTTTTTTGCGTCTTATCCATGGCGGCAAGTGTGCTTTTCCTAGGGTGACCCTTCGTGCTGTGCTGACGTGGTTGCGGACGTGATTCGGCAGGGGATGGAGTATTTTATTCCATTCTCCGACATACCGCTCGGTCACAAATCCCGGCCTTGGTATAAAGCAGAATGCGCCCACGCTGAGGCCCGAAAAGAGTCTGCCTACCAAGCCTGGGTCAAGGCCCGCGACCGCAAAGTTAGAGAGCGTGGGGTTCGCGCGAAGAAAAGAGCCTTTAATTCTGCCGCCAAGTTCTGCAAGCGGGTTTTACGTAGGGCACGTTTTGACCACATTGGACGTATTGGGAGGCTGGCATCGCACCCTTCGGGTAGTAAACAGTTCTGGTCCCTGTCTAAAGCGGCTGAAACGCATTTCTGTCGCCCCACTTCTTTACCTCCAATGATGAAACCTGATGGGTCGCTGGCTCACTCTGCAAGGGAGAAAGCAAATTTATTTGCATCTCTCTTTGCAAGCAATTCACGTCTGGTTGCTGGCTCCAAGCAACAACAACTGTACCTCATTGTGACTCCTCGATGCCGGAGATCGCAGTTCACATTAAAGAGGTCCTAAGAGTATTGTGCAGTCTAGACGTGAACATTAACAAGGCCAGCAGGCATGACGGCATTCCAGCGAGAGTGTTGCAGTGTGCGCCTGAACTGTCTCCTGTGTTGACATGCCTTTTCCGCCATTTTCTTGAAAAAAGAACGGTGCCGAAATTCTGGAAGCTTGCAAATGTACAACTAGTGCCCAAAAAGGGCGACCGTGCAAACCCTGCCCATTACCGTCCGATCGCCATTACCTCCATTCTGTGCAAGGTTGTGGAAAGGGTACTAAACAATAAGTTGCTGACCTACCTTGAAGACAGTGATGTCCTCAGTGACCGTCAATATGGCTTTCGCCGGCGACGGTCAACTGGCGATCTTCTTGTGTATGTCGCGCACTGCTGTGGCGAAGCCCTCGAGACACACGGCGAAGCACTTGCTGTATCGCTTGACATCTCGAAGGCCTTTGACAGGGTCTGGCATGCGGCTCTTCTCAGCAAGCTTCCTGCGTATGATATCCCAGCTGATTTTTGTAGCTGGATATCAGATTTCCTTAGTGAACGGTCGATCAGAGTAGTCGTTGATGGCTGCTCCTCTGACCTTATGGCTATTAATCGGCATTAATAGCCAGAGTTGAGAGAGTTGAGAGGCATTAATAGAGTTGCAGGCAGAGAGAACAGACCCCTGTGGAACTCCGGCGAGTTCCACAGGGGTCTGTTCTCTCTGCAACTCTTTTCCTGCTGCACATCAATGACCTGCTTCAGCCTGGTATTGTTGGCTACGCAGATGACAGTACAGTTCCAGAAAGATACTTGTCCAGCGCAAAAACCAGCGAGGCCGAAGTTCGTTCCTTGAGAGAGGCCATGGTAGAGCGGACAGATTTGACCTTAAACCTTGTCTCCCAGTGGGGTGATGATAATCTGGTCTCTTTTAACGCCACCAAAACACAGGCGTGTCTTTTTACCGCTAAAAGGAGTCGGTTTCGCCCAAACTCCTACTTTTCGGGGTATATCTGTTCCTGTAACTGATCGGTTTGAGCTCCTAGGCTAGGCTTTGGAGTTTTGACATCTGGTTTCAACTTCGGCGCCACCATCGAGCACAAAGCCCAAACAGCGGCCAAGAATCTGGGCATCCTAAATAGGGTGACGCCACCAAAACACAGGCGTGTCTTTTTACCGCTAAAAGGAGTCCGTTTCGCCCAAACTCCTACTTTTCGGGGTACATCTGTTCCTGTAACTGATCGGTTTGAGCTCCTAGGCTAGGCTATGGAGTTTTGACATCTGGTCTCAACTTCGGCGCCACCATCGAACACAAAGCACAAACAGCGGCCAAGAAACTGGGCATCCTAAAGAGGGTGAAGCGATACTTTACGCCTGGACAGCTTTTAACCCTTTACAAAGCACAAGTCCGATGCTGCATGGAGTATTGCAGCCACCTTTTGGATGGTTATGGCTTACGAGAGTGCCTAAGTACTTGAAGGGGAGCAGCACGATGGGTTCCGGTCCCACTGCTGCCATGCACGAAGCAGCCGACGAACTTGCCAGAAGGGGGTCGCCTTCTGCAAGTTCGTTGTTGACTGGTCCGTCGGCTGCGTAGTTCCCAAGCGAACCGATGTGTCCTTTGATCTATTAAATTGTTATATTATTGGGTCTACCCACCTGGTTGAGACGCTGGTGGTACTCATTTTAACCGACTTCAAAAAAAGGAGGAGGTTCTCAGTTCGTCGGAATCTTTTATTTTTTCCAAAAAAATCAACGTCTTCCAAAAAAACCCACAAAGTGAAAAATAACTTTAATTTCGGAAGTCGGTGGCAAAAAAATTAAATTAAAAATCAAAGACAACGACTTCCGAAATTAAAGTTATTTTTCACTTTGTGGGTTTTTTTTGGAAGACGTTGATTTTTTTGGAAAAAATAAAAGATTCCGACGAACTGAGAACCTGCTCCTTTTTTGAAGTCGGTTAAAAAGTTTTTATTTATTAGCCCAGAGTCAACTGTGTGGCTGCTTAGCGCTTGCAAGACAGCCATGCTGTCTGAGAGAATGCGGATTGAGTGGTCCTTAACTTCCCTGGCCAAGATGGCTGAAGCGGCTAAAGAAATTCCCTTGCATTCGGCCTGGAATACTGTATTATAGACTCCCAATGGTGTGGCTATGTGTATGTTGAAGTCCACCTAGAAGATTCCACTACCTGTGCCACTACCTTATCCATCTGTGAAGATGCGCAGCTCTGCGTGGCACAAACCCTCGCATGGGCGATGCTCGTGAAGTTGGATTTTGTATTTTTAATCAAAGATAAAATTGTTTGGGTACCCGGTCAATTATGGCTTTCGTAATGGGGAAATCCTTGTTTAGTCTCTCAAGCAGTGCGGTGTGTGGTGTGTCACCCTTACTCCAAAGATTTAGTGCATTAAGACGTACCACCGCCATCGTTGCTTCCTGCTGTAAGAACAGGTGGAGCGGTGGTAATCCCAGCATGGCTTCGACTGCTGCAGTCGGAGTAGTCCTCAAACCAGTAATCGCCGTGCAGGCAAGTCTTTGCATGTGTTGTAGTTTATAGGAGGCTGTAACAATTTAAATGCGGGGCCACCAGACCATAGCCCCGTAGGTAATCAATCCCACACTATTAAACTATCTCACTAGCTTAATACCTTTATCATTAGCTTATTAGCCTAAAAATAAGATAGTTCTGTATATACACGAGACTAGAGTGACTAGCTTGCTAGTTTACTAGCATTAACATGCTATCTTAGCTTCAAAAACTAGCTTCTTGTAACCCGGGATAAGCGTTCCCGACAGAGGCAGGGCCTTCGGGGATCCGGGTCAGGGCAAAGCCACACGGGCGGCGCGGCTGCGGCGCGGCGCCTGAGCGGCGCCGCTGCGGTTTTCTACATACAAAAATGCATTGTAGCCACATGGCGCCGTGCGGTGTGCTCCGGCGCCGCGCCGCGCGCGCATCGGAATCGAGACGAGGCAGGGAGGGGTGTAAGCAGAGCGGAGCCGGAGCGGCGCCGCTCGCAGTTGTTTGTTTGCATTGTTATTACAGACTGTCGTACGTAGCGATGGGCAACCCCTCATTTTGCCGCCGCTGCGGCGCCGCCGCGGCTCCGTAGAACGTTGCGACGCCGCTCTGCCCGTGTGGTCGCCAGCGCGGCGAAATGGCTTGCTGTGCGGCGCCGCACCGCCCGTGTGGTTTGGCTCTCACCCGTTTCTAAGCAGCTTTGCGCTGCAGTATGCTATGTCGTATACTGACAAAGAACCCTGACCTGGAACTCTGTTTATAGAGCTTAATTTCGATCTTTCTGTCATTTTAGCTAAACAAATTGATGTGAGTGAGAATGAATATATGCGTGTTAGTGTTGAGAACGTGTTATTTGCATATGGCAAAGAAAACCCAAATGATCCAATTAATAGTAATGAAAGGTTATTCTTTTTCAACATCGACATTCTCGTATACACGTAAGTTTTCTGGGGCTCCATACTTTATATCCGATGACTTGACCTGAACAACACAAATGTTGATCGAACATGTGTCGTTCAAGTCAAATCTCTGAACCAGTTTTCTGTGAAGCGCCTTAATCACTGTCCATCTTGTTGTACGTCCCGCCAAGAGGCTGCGGTGCAGGACGTAGCATACACACTATTGAGCGCGCAACCAGCGTGCTGGATGTAATCGAACGAATTAAATGTACGCACATGTTTTATTCATTTAAAATGCCATCAGTTTTATCAAAACGCCAAAAAATGGGAGATCTTCTGATTACTGACTATTACTACTAAAACAAAATCATTAACTTGGAGAGTATAGTCCAGTTTATTCATGTAGTCCGCACTTGAGACATTTCACAGACAAGACACGACTCATATCTTTCAATAAATCTTGAAAGTGTTTCGTGATCCATTTTAACGTCCAATCACCTCGTGACACAAGCTCTTAATGGTGAATCTGCTGTACCATGTATGCAAGTTTATTATACACGAACAAGCACACACGACACACGATCGCTCTGACGTAGTACGTCTGCACGACTATCGTGGTGGTGGGGGCGCTCACTGGATGCAAAATTGGTCGTGCAAATCCAGCAAGCAATCACCGCTGTATCTCTACGTTGACGTCGTGGTGGCGCTTGCGTGCTCCGAACTTTAGGTCTGTGCCGGTAGAGTTTACTTTGCCGGAACGGGTCTAGGATGAGGAGACAGTCCAAGAGAGATACAGAAACCCGCAGGGCAGCATGTGGCGAGCTGTTGGGCAATAGCGACACCACGGACCCTATCTCCCGGGAGAAATCTGGTCCTCATCTCTGGCTTGCCTTTATTGGCCGGCTTGAGTGGAGATTAGCAAGAGCAAACGTCCTCGGAGGAAGGAAGTATTCCAGTAAGGTGCTGGTAGGGATCTTGACCGTACTTTCAGGATTGTCCTGATACGAGTAGCCGTGGAATACCTCTCCACTCCTCACGCACCTCAGGAAGTGTTACCCCCTTGTCGCTATGTCACTATGTACTAGCGGCCGCTTCCGGGGGCCCATTATTGAGTGTGCTAGTCACCCCCTGCCATTTTATCCGTGTATAATTATATAACATTGGTCAGGCAGGGGACATAGTTCTTCCATAGTTTAAGTTACCCAATCCACTTTAGCCACCCAACCCATAGCCCAATATGTTTTGTTTCCACGTACAGCAATAGTCCTGCACCAACCGGGGGTTGTCCTAGGGTGCATTTGCATAGCGCATATAGGGATAATCGTCGGTTGGTGCCTCCTCATCATTTAAAATTGTGTAAGGGGCCTCTGCGAGTTGGCTTCGGCTCCTCGTACGCCTTCCAAAGGTCCGGGACCCCAGGGTCCCGAGAAATGTAAAAGATAATAATAATATAATATCCCGGGACACACGGTCATATGATCCCAAACTAAGAACTTGTACTATGGAAACCAGATAACTGATATACTACATACACTACTTTTTTTTTTTTTGTAAATACCTACTTATAATTACTTTAATTTTGTAAATACCTACTGATAATTACACCCAGACTCAGAAGAAATAGACATGTTCATGCACACAAATGTTTGTCCTGGATGGGAATCGAACCCACGACCTGCGGCATGATAGGCGGTATCTTAACCAACCACGCCAGCTGGCCTGTCAAATATTTATCGACGTACGTCATAGTCATTTATTCATAAACAAGTGATTTGTATCTGAATTTACACAATTACAAAACAAGACAATCGTCAATTACGAAGATAATAAAACTACATGTCATGAATTGCAAACAAAATAAAAAATAAAAATAAATTAGCATAAGTAGATTGATAGAATTAATTAAAAATAATAAAGTTTATACTCAGATCAATAAATAAACAAATCCAATAAAACTTAACAATCCATGATTATCTTATTATAATTACAATTCAATAAAATTACAGTTCTTCTACAGCATATAGACACTTAATTAATAGGATTTTTTTAGGTTTATTTTGAAAGCGCTACTGTAGACAGCACTTGTTATGTCTAAAGGCAACCTGTTGAATCATTTTACGGAATGATATCGTGGACTGTGTTTAACAATTCTTAGGATATAATTCGTATCTTTTTTATTCTTCAAGTCCAGTCTACGGGTGCCTTCCCTTATCTGCCGTTCTTCTACTGTCTCACGTCGAAGCTATCACTGTGGTTTTTCGTCGTACGTCGTGCGTGCCCTTGGCGGGACGTACAGCTAGATGAACCGTGAATAAGGCGCTTAATTTGTCTGCAAATGCTCGTTATCCCTGTTTTTTGAAAATAGGTAAGCATGTTTGACTTTTTTTTTTGTTTCACGTTTTGAGGATGATTTCCACCAAACGGCTCGAATCGCATAGGATACGAATGCGTGTTGCGGAAGATGCCGGCCGCGCGTTCAAGCTGCTGTGCGCGGCTTGGTAATATTAGACTTTAAATACTGTGTATACAATTTCATATCAATATAAAGATTGTAAAATCCATTCCGATCCGATGCGACGCGAGCCGTTTGGTGGAAATCATCCCTTACTTTGTTGAACAGCCGTATCCATTACTATATTGTGTTTTTGCAGACTGGATGCCAATGTTTGCTACATAGTCACCAAAAGTTACATAATATGGGCTCTTACATGGGACTTGAATAAATGGGATCTGATACCTAGAGGTCGCTTCTACGGTAGTGCACTCGATATACCATGTGGTATACAAGTGTATAACGAAAGAGTTTGCTTGGTAACTAAGCTTGGATTTATATGGTATGAAGATCGGCAAACAAAGTTGTATGAGAAACAAAACAATTACAACCTGGTGCCTCGAATTCAGGATTCAACCGTTTTGGTATTGTTTAATCAAAAAGCAGTTGCGATCTCAGGTAAGCCAGTTACCAGTTTATCGTAGTATGTTTCCTGAGAAATCATAGGTACTCTGTAAAGAAGACAGGCAATGGCGTTTGGCTAGTTGATTGGGTGGTTGACTGGATACGGGAGCTTCGCGTCCGTATTTACGAAATGTTATTTGTTTTTTTATAATGGTAGGGGTTCTCAGGGCATGTTTTTATTTGTACATTAATTTAATTGTATTGTTTTCAGTGAGTAATAGCGATCAGCGGGTTAGGGTTTACCAGGAACCGGAAACGAACGTCGTCTGGTTAGAATGTGCAGACATGACATGCGCCACCGAACATGGGGAAGTTTTGTTCATTGGCTATAAGGATGGAGCGGTCAGTATTTAATGTTTGATTATTTTATTTATTAGGTACTTCTGCAGCACTGCTAGCAATCGAGCATAAAATGCATAAAGAATCATTTTATAATTTTATAGTCATACCGAAATAATTTAAACTTCTAATCACTTATAGAGGTAAATTAGTTTGTTAGTTTATAATAATAATAATAATAATCGTTTATTTTGGAACAAAAACAGATACAATCATAAAAATAGTTAAACGATGATAACTGCAAAAGTTAGTAACTGTGGCGCAGCTATCAACGCCCGGCTCCTAGTGAGAGGGTAGTTCGTTCCAGAGAAAAACATATTTTTAAACTTTAATATGTAAGTGGTTAAGAATAAAAAGGAAAAAAAAAATTAAAGAAAAACACAACAGTAAAATTACGGAATAAAGATTGTTAGTTTGTAAGATATAATCTCTGGAAGTACTGATCCGATTACAAAACTTTTTCTTTTCACCGATAGAATGTTATACTACTTCCGGAGCCATCGTAGGTACCTATATGAATTACGGTGTAGTTGACTTCCACGCGGACGGAAATCGTGGGCAGAAGCTAGCTATAAGTCTAACCGGATGCAACTGGGTACCTGCAGTATTTTACATGGAGCGACTGCTTATCTGACTTCCACAACCCAGTTTCTGGGTAATACGATACCCTTTGGTAAGACTGTTTGTCAGATTTTCGGGCTTCCCGTAACGACTGTCAAAGATCCACGAATGATAGCCGGGACCAACGGCTTAACGTGCTTTCCGAGGCACGGAGAGGTCTTGGTATGTAAAGATGGTCCACCCATCTACGCAACCGCGGCAAGCGCGACCCGTGTGGCTCTTATTGCTTAGCCACAAGCCCTTCTTGCCATACACAAAACTGTATTAAAATATTGTTTTAGGTCGCAATATGTACTCCACATACTATGACACCTACACACGGCCAACTGGATCGATTGTTTAATGTGCAAGAGTTTGACAACAGTATCGAAGACCCCTCCATATTGGGGGTAGAAGTATTTGAGGACAAACTGTCGCACCACTTGCTCGTAGCCACCCGGCACAAAGTGCTTCAACTGCTGATCACTTATCCTGATCACATTAGAAGTTATTTTGAATAATTATAATTATTTGAATGTCTGATTTGTGGGCAACCTTTTTCATAATTCTGTGAAGATTGCTCTGTCTAATACTGTCCATTGATTGCTGTAGAGTCGCTCACGGTCCGATAAACTGCTTAGTCGTTGTCGTAAAGATAAAATGTCGAGATATCCGAGCTCGATCCGTCTCATTACAAAATGAGTTTTAACTTTAACAGTCCCAGCCCAAAACATTCAAGTTAGTTATTGTATTTTGAACCTTATTCCGAGGGCCGTAAAGTTCTTATTACAAAAACTGACTTTAGTAACTACCGAATCCAAGTTGTCAATTTTCATTAAGAACTTTGCACCTTACATCAGTCAGAATAAAGATCAAAATACAATAACTAGCACAAAGCTTGAACAAAAGTTCTACTTGTAATAAGATGGCACATGTTTTACGAAAATCGGTCGTGTCAATCGTTCAAAGATAAACATCTACATTTGTCAATGGCCAAGATACGACACGACATGGCGCGTCTATAAATAATTGTGTAGCCCTAGTCTGTGTTTAATAATACACTCCCGGACTCCTAAATCGAGCTATCGCGCAATTCCATTTGAGATATAAAGGCCTAAAACATCAAAATAATGATGGGTCAAAAAAGTTTTTATGCATGTTCAAATGCAGTCTATTTAGGGGTCCGGGAGTGTATACGACGTGCCGCTATAATAGCGACATTAATTTTATTTAACACACGGGTAGGTCTAATTGCCAGCAATCATAAAAATACGCAAGCTATAATAATTCGTATATTTAAAAATTAAAATTTTTAAACCAAGTAAATAATAAAGCTCTCTCTTTCCTTCAATTCGCTTACTCTTTGCACGTTCTTTGTTTTAATTTCATTGATGCGATGTCATGATCAGTGAACCCGGTAAATGAGCTTTGCGCTACAGTTCTTTAAGTACAGGTTGCTCCAAGATGCTAATTTAGAAAATTGTAAATAAATCAATAAATAATACCGTTTTAATGGAATTAAAATATCTTCATAAAACGAAAACGCGAAACCGTATACGTGTGTTAAATTAATGTCGCCATTGAAGGGACACGCTGTTTATGTTTGTAAAGTAGATTCAATTAATATTAAATAATGAAACGCCATTGTAATTTGTAAATTTATTATCCAACAAACAATGTACAATCCGAACAAACTATCTTTGGTATAAATTTATTCCTTGTATGCCTGGACGATATTAAAATAATCTGATTATAATTATCATAAAATAATAATCATGCCACTAGTTCACTGAATAATTTTTATGTAGCCATAATATTTCAAATAATCTGCGTGTAATTAAATGTAGGTACTTTTCCAAAAGACGTAAGTACTTCGGATAACATTTTTAGGTACAGACGCCAGCAGGTCAACCTACCCGAAACTGTCAGATTTTCCCAATCAACCTTGAACCTAATGCTTTGGCAATAAAGTCGAAAATCTATTAAAGAAATCTGACAGATTGTAGTAGCTTGATGTGCTGGCGTCTGTACATATAATTAAATTAGGTTATTCAAGAAGATCTCTTTTGCATTATGTATCAATGTTTAGAGTTATAAAATCATTTTGCAGTTTGACTGTACAATTTAAATGATTAACATGAATAAAGTGAACGTATAAAATATTTTAAATTATTTAAATAGCCATGTAACACACAGGCTGAAAATAAAACGCTAATTAGAAGCTACTTGTTGAATTCATTTAAAGTGTGGTTACCTACTTAAAATAATATCAATGTGCTGCGTGTGTGTTACAGCCCTTACCTAACACTTATTTCATATAACAATACAATTCGTGTTCCAGACACAATAACATAGGTACGTTTTAATTGATATGCATTTCAAGTGATTTAATTTAATTTACTCTCGATATATAGGTATCGATTTGTTTTAGAATACAACACTTATAAGGCAGCTTTTCAACTCGTCCCATGCTTGTAAAAAAGTAGATTTTATGCATCTACGATTCCGAATGTTCTATTTTCTACTCACGGGTACTAAAGTACTTAATCGTTACGACTACAAACACTTGACGCCAAAGACTACCGTCCTGCGGGACTTACAATCACCAATAGTAACACCGACGATCACGCACCGAACGTTCTCGAAAACGCTGCTGCGCCCGCGCCTGCTAAATATAACAAGGGAATTTCAACCATCGCTCTATGTACTAGAGTTGAGTTTAGCGGTCCGTCGTGTTGGGGTTGGTGTAGGAGAAGCCTCTGAAAGGCTCTTGGTCCATGGAGCGCAAGATTTGCGGTTCCACTGCGGTGAGACGGGGCCGCTCGCCGGTGAATGTTTTGTCGAAGTATTGAGTGTCCATCGGATGTCTCTGTCAAAAAGCAATAATGGATTGAACTGATTTGTCTCCTGGTAGCTAAAACGATGGACGGACTCGCAAAATGTGAAAGATCATTTAAAAAAGAAGAAAATCATAGGTCACCTAGAACTTACAGGCCGTGTCTTTTAAAAGGACGCTGATAAGCAATACAATGTCACGCCACACGGACTTAATTTTGAGATAATGGCGTCTAACGAGGGTCGTATACGCGATTTCCCATTTGTTTTATGATTTAGACAATTTTTTTAGGTACTTATTTGATTTAAGTGACTTGAAACAGTTGTGCATAATATTAAATAGGTACGGGACGCATTATCAGACTACCTAAACCAATATCCTCCTCCGAAATTGACTTTTTGTGGGTTGACACATTATTGCTTATCACAATTCTAATAGTACTCGTACGTTGGTTGCAAGACTGAAAAACAGTGCCCAGTAATTCTGAGAAGTTTGTAAGTTCGCTGGTTGTAATGTCGCACTTACCACCCGCGGTCTAAAGGGCGTCTCCAGTTCGCGCCTCTCGAGCCGGTCCCAGTGGATGGCGTGGAAGAAGTCCTGCTCCCTGATGTCGCCATGCATGCATTCGGTGCCGCCCAGTCTGGTCCGCGCGTCCTTGTCCAAAAGCTACAACATCAAACGTAACATTGACATGATGATTGCTGTCGTTGGTGAATCGATAAAGGGGTGTATTCCCGTTCGTCCCCCTGGTGGCACAAACGAGAATAAATTAAATATTATTTTTTAAATTCCTGGTCTGATCATGTTAAAGGGCTAACGGGCTAACGAGCTAAAGGGAAGGGAAAACGGGAGACGTTTGCCCAGCTGTGAGACACAAAACACGCTAGCAAAAAAAAAATCCTTTTCGTGCCACCAGGGGGACGAGCGGGAATACACCGATAAAGGTTGAAAATCCATTTGACTGCACGTGCGAGAGCGCTTGATCTAGTGTTGTCTACATTCGCATTTACCTATTGAGTCAGGATAGCAAACATCTTCTAAAGGAAAAACAGCCCAAGCGTTTTTGGTACAAGTTATTTTTCCAAAGGACAGTTCCCAACCAATTTAAAAAGCCTCACTAATATTAATTCAGCTACGCCTTCTAATTTATTATTTATTCCCTTTTCTCTTAGATATATCCAGAGTAAATGTCCCTATTTATGCAAAAAGGAACTATCCAGCAAAGTGCGTGTTTGGTCGGTGGTTCTTTTTTGCATAAATACGGACAATTATAAACCACTAAACATACCCTGGTCAATATGGTGAGCGCCTCTTGCGAGAGGAAGCGCGGGTAGGAAGGCATCTCGTTGCAGATGGACCAGAAAAGCTCATCCTCGTCGCAGCCGCTGAACGGACTCTGACCAATCAGCATCTCGTATAGCAGCACACCGAAAGACCACCAATCCACTGTCTGGTTGTATTTCAAGCCTTTTATTATCTGGAAGCAGACACATTATTTGAAATCTTTGGTCATCATCGTAGAGGCCGACGTCATCAAATGAAGGGCACGATCGCGATTGTGCATATAATGTAAATACCACGGTGCGTAAAGCTGTTGAGGGGGTGCACAGTGGGGTGATCTTAGATATCAACATGACATGGAAAGGGGATAGATTTCGTAATTCCGTAGATTATGTAGGAAATCAATCAACATTACGTTACGGAGGAAGGGAATATAGGAATATACATACAATATGGTTCAGAGTGGAGAAAAAAGTTGTGTGATTTATGGATGACCCAAATTCAGAACGTCCAAGATGTCGCTGAATTCGTCAAGATGTCGTTGTAGAGGACAGAGAGACGCTAACCTGTTGTTATTGCGCATAGTGTTGACAGACATTTGGCTGCTAATTGATACAAATCATCCGTAGTCAAGATGAGTCATCATAAAATATGCAGCAAGACGAGACTGATAGTTTCTTCCTACCTGTCTTATTTAGTAAACAAACACGATACGAAAATCACGAGTTTTTGGTTCCATCACATGCACACTTCGGGTAGGTATCGTGAACAAAAACAGCTGTTTTTTCGTGGCTTCGAATGAGCCACACATAGTTTTCTCTGAATTGAAACGAACCAAAGGAACATGAGCGTTCAACTACATTCATTGCGTTATTTACGTTGTCGAGCAGACAATTTTTTCGAACATATAAAGCAATGGATTAGCAATTTGCTTCCAAAATGATTCAGATTCCGATTGATACTGTGTTACGCAAGTCCTCACTCCTGTTTCGTGCTAAATTATAGGTATCTATGGCCAGAATCAACAAACTTAAATATGCCAGGGGCTATGAGAGAAAAGGCCGATCGGCAACACGACTACGCGACTGTCAAATTGCCAACCACGGGATTGGCAGGTGTATGGATGATTCAATAAGCATTAATCAATAAGATCAGTAAGATCTATGGAGACAGATCTGTTTCATTAAAGAGACATTAACTACTGAAATAATGATCTATGAAATGATGATGTCTAAAATCAATTTTTTAACTGAACAGACAGCTGTGATGCTGGGGAGTTTGCTGCGCCACTTCTCCCAGCTAAAGCACTAGGAAGTGGTGTGGGTTGGGCGTTTTGGGGGACTGTGTTATGTAATTTTGACGTTTGAATAGTGCTGATTCGCAGCCTATTGAATAAATGACTTTTGATTTTGAACTGGTACTACGTGCATGGCTTCCTAATATAAATTTAAAACAAATGATTTCCAATATATTTGAATTATCGCTACAGCTGAAATATTTAAATTCTGTCACATTACATTCCATACAAATCAGTTGAAGAACCAACAAATACCGAGGTAGGTACAGTCTTTGAAATAAGAAAGAAAGAAAACATGTTTATTCTGTACAAACAAAACGCACATTACACATGCATAGCATTCGAAAGACCTTAGAATAAAAGCTAAAGCAAAAAGACTCGTATTCAAGCAGTGCTTGATGTCAGGGCCAGCCAGGGACCAAAGACAAAGCTCAGAGTAATAGTGTGTAAATCACGAGCGTGCGTCCCGTGACTTATAGGTTTACCATATTGCTATGATTGACGCGCGCCTACAAACTAACGTAACACCATAACACAACGACCATGGGCTGTATGGTCGTTGCCATAAGCCTATCGTTCGTATTAGGGGCAATCCACAAATTACGTCGGATGGCTCCTTAACTAAGCGACTAAGCAGTAAGAAAAACAAACACAACTGCTATAGGTAGGATATACTGACCTCCGGCGCCATATAGTCTGGTGTGCCGCAAAAAGTGTCTGCCGTCTTGTCCAAGTATATCTGTAGCTTGCACATGCCGAAATCGGCAATTCGGACGTGACCTTCGAAGTCCAGAAGGATGTTGTCCAGTTTTAAGTCCCTGGAAAGGAAATGCAGGTAATTATAATGTTTTATTCAAAGAGATTAAAAATTACATGCTGTTCGGTGGTAAGCGCAACACTTCAGAACGGCTGCACCGATTTGGCAAATTTTTGTTTTAAAATGTTTGTAATAGTTCCAATCAGGTTCTTACGGAAAGGAAAATTTGAAAAGTTGCCGGGAAAATTGGAAAATTCGGGAAAACAGAGAGTGCATTTTCTATGCGAATTTTGTATGAATTATTGAAAGGAGATCGAACATTTTTGTAAGGGCTCTGGCCCAAATGGCGCGAAAGTTAATTAACTAAGCTTACTTTTGTTGGGGTATGGGTACATTCTATCCTGGGAAAATAATGTTATAGTGTATATTAAAATACTCATACTTATGTATATATACGTATCGAGCTATTTTCAACTATTTTAATTTAAGGTGAGGATTTTGTGGTGAAGGACACCTTATTACGTACAGTTATATTCACCTACAAGTTGCCTCTCTTTCTAACGCGTAACTCTTATACCTTCTGATCGCGGCAGTCCTACTGAATTGGCCCTGTGAGATAGGCCCGCCGCGTACTTGTAGGCTTCATACCTAAACTGCGGAGTGTCCCATCTGTATTAATCTGTGGTTACGAGGAAAAATATAACATCTTGCAGCATTTTTGGACTCAATATACCTACTGTTATAACTATAGTCTACATAATAGGTTGGGGGAAAAGGTTCTTCGCATTTTTAAGAAAATTCAAAACATTTTTTAATATAGTTTATTTACATTTAACTAAAGTATGTAGGTACCATTTTGTTCGATAACTTTTTGCCATCTTGTAGGTAGGGACATGATCCCATTGCTATAGAAATGTTGGGACTTCTGGTCAAAATACCGCGACAAGTGGTTTTGGCAGTCCTCTCGTGATGTTAACCTGACACTGCCTAAAGAATTCTGAAGAGACCGAAACAGGTGGAAATCTGAAGGTGCAAGGTCAGGACTATACGGCAGATGCATTAACACCTCCCGGCCAAACTCTCTTAATTTTTGCTGAGTTGCTAAAGATGTGTGAGGTCTAGCGTTATCATGATGAAAAACCACACCCCTTCTGTTGATTAATTCCGGCCGCTTTCTCTCAACTTCTTGCTTTAATCTCATCAGTTGTTCGCAGTAGAGTTCAGAATCGATGGTCCTGCCTGGTGGTAACAGCTCATAATGAATAATGCCCTTCCAATCCCACCACACACACAGCATCACCTTGTTGCGAGTTAACCCGGGTTTCGCCACAGTCTGTGAAGCCTGACCGGCCTTTGACCACGACCTTTTTCGCACGTTCTTGTCATACGTGATCCATTTTTCATCACCAGTTATCAGCTTCTTCAAAAATGGTTCGGTTTCATTACGTCGTAATAAAGAATCACAAATGAGTAACACGGTTCATTAGGTTTCTTTCAGTGAGCTCGTGAGGTACCCAAATGTCGAGCTTTTTTGTGTACCCAGTTTTTTTCAAATGCGCCAAAACTGTTTTGTGGTCAATTTCCAGTTCTTCAGCTACGTCGTAACTACTGATATACCGATCTTGCTCCACTTTTTCAAAAATGGCATCCATTTTATCCGTAATAGGGCGACCAGAGCGACGTGCATCTTTAACATCAAAATTTCCGGATTGAAAACGCTTAAACCAAATTTGTGCTACTCTCACAGACACTACACTAGGTCCATAAACATCGCAAATTTTTTTCGCGGCTTGCGTTGCATTTTTACCTTTTTTGTAGTAAAATTTTAAAATGTATCGAATTTCTTCATTAGATTCACTCATCTTGACGGTACGAAAAACAAATGAAAATCACACATTTTCCTAATTTGAATTTGGAATTATGTTCTTTAAAATTTAAACTTTCAATGATACCAAAACCAGCCAGATACAAATAGTATAGCCAAAGAGATTTTATTACAAGTTCATACATACTATAATGCGAAAAGATTTTTTCCCCAACCTAATAGAAAAACTGTCGATACAATAATGTTGGTACCATCTATGTTCTATGTTAATGGGTTTTTTTTGTTTAATATTTCTATGGTTTCCACACTTAGTCCTTCAAATGGACCATTATAAGTGAGCCATGGCGGCCGTCGGTGGTTATTTCAACCAGACCACCTCCCTCCAGAAGTTTATCACCAGAGACCGGAATTTATTGTACTTTGAATATATATTTAACAAATTAAATATTTATAATAAAATAATAAATAATTCGCAATTTCTAAATCCCGGGAAGTAAGAAATTGCGAATTATTTATTTCACTTACATTCGTAGCAAATTAAATGTTTAAAGTAAATAATAAATAATTCATGTTTATCATTCCGGGATTTTATATGAGGTACTCTTGTTACTTCTGTAGTGGTATGGAACCACACATGCACACACATGAGCTTAAGTGCCTATAACTTCGCATGTCTGCGAAGTTCACGAGACAGTCGTCAGTCAACAGTCGTCAGTCGACGTCACGACAACACGCAACACTGTCGTTACCTACTGCGTCATTCGCGTCATTTCATAATTGTCATACAATCAGTTATTGTACCGTGTTAATTTTAATATCATTTTATTAAACTCATGTGTACCACTGAATGAACATTTAATTTCATAGAACCTAAATCACGTCCCAACGAAAGTTCTATATTGGTGACCCTGACGTGATTTTAAAAATACGGTTCTGCACCCGCGAGTGCAATTGCGTTTAATACAGACTCAGACCATCTTTAGTGTTGTTACTGTGAACTGTTTTACGAACTCTCGAAATGTCCAACCCTACATCTGCTGCTGCCGCTGATTACAAAATTACTGTCGATCCTGAGCACACAGCCACCATGGCTGGCGCCGCACCTGGCAGCGTCTATGCACCTCAGCAAGCTGGTCCGTGTTATACCATAGACCAGCACCAGCCGCCAGAGACGGGGACGATCACCATCAACTCCCGCATCGCCGACTTCTGGGCAGCGCGTCCACGACTATGGTTCCACCAGTTCGAGGCCATAATCGGTGCACAAAAAGCAGGTGACTTACACAAATACCAACTAGTTATAGCTAAGTTAGGTCGAGACGAATTGGGTCAAATTAGTGACATTCTCGAGAACCCGCCCGCGAACGGTAAATACCAAACAGTAAAAGACAGATTAATTTCGGCATATGAAGAGTCTGAGTCCAAGCAATTACATACATTACTTACGAAAGTCGAGCTAGGGGATCAACGACCCACTCAACTTCTTCGTAAAATGCGAGAACTCGAAAGCAGATCCTCCAAGACGCCTTCGTCAATTAGATTTTATTTCTCAGTTTTGCAACAAAATTGAGTTAAGGGCGAGCTCAATAACGCCGCCGATGCTCTTTCAAGAATAGAAGAGATATATGTGCACGATATTTTCGATTATGAGCAACTATACAAAAGCCAACTCGAAGATACGCAATTAATAATGCTAAAACAAAAACCTAACTTGGAATTTAAATTGTTCCGCATGCCATACTCAAATCAAGAGCTTACGTTCGAAACATCAACGTCATCAGCGCGACTTTATTTACCGTCGGAGTTTCGAGAAAAAGCGATTTCAAGTGTCCACGCTCTTAACCACCCTGGGGTAGCCGCTACGCGTCGCCTTATCGCGCAGCGCTATTTTTGGCCCAACATGAATACTAACGTTGCAAGCTTTGTAAGAAGTCGCATTCAATGTCAGAAATGTAAAGTACAAAGGCATACAATTACACCTCTAGGAGAGTTCGAAAAATCAGACTACGTGTTCATTAAAAACGAAGTTAAACGTTCGTTAACACCACCATACGACGGCCCTTATAAAATCCTCGAACGAATCAATAAACATTACGACATTCAAGTAGGTTCTCGAAAAGTTACTATTTCTCTCGATCGTCTCAAACCTGCTTATGTTATAACTAATGGCCCTGCACTCGAGTCGCCACCGCATGAAGTTTTCGTTTCACCAGAAACAAAAGCAAACACACCGGTTGGAAGTGGAGCCCAATCGACACCACTTGACAAATCTGAGCCATCTGTCACGACTAGATCAGGTCGCATCGTGAAAAAGACCGTGAGATTTGCCATTTAAAACATTTTTTGTCGCCAGTCCCAAAGCAATAAAAATGTCAATGTGAAATTTGAAGTGCGGTGAAGTGTCCTGTGTTTTTAAAATAGACCAACAAAACAAACAATTCTGTGGCGTTCTCACAATAATTATGTCAACTTATAACGTCATTATTTTTATGTTATCGTTACCACTTAGTTAAGTTAAAAAATCTTTTTGTATTAAGTTGTTGTCAATTTATGACCAATGTATTTTAATTTTTTTACTAAATGTCTTTCTCTAGTTTAAGCATCCACTTGTGTAGTTTTGTTTTTATATACATTCTAAATGCCTCATGTTAGCATAGTGTCTTATTGTTTCATTTAAGTTAGGTATAAACTTTTACACTAAACCATTTTATAGGTATTTGCAATGTTTTACCTACACTTTGCTCATGTTTTTGACAATTATTTTTGTTTACCCTTTTAATAAATTGTCTTCATCAAAGGGGGGAGGACATGTAGTGGTATGGAACCACACATGCACACACATGAGCTTAAGTGCCTATAACTTCGCATGTCTGCGAAGTTCACGAGACAGTCGTCAGTCAACAGTCGTCAGTCGACGTCACGACAACACGCAACACTGTCGTTACCTACCGCGTCATTCGCGTCATTTCATAATTGTCATACAATCAGTTATTGTACCGTGTTAATTTTAATATCATTTTATTAAACTCATGTGTACCACTGAATGAACATTTAATTTCATAGAACCTAAATCACGTCCCAACAAAAGTTCTATACTTCTTTCCTCGAAGTTTAGGTGTTTATACTCTACCTATTCCGATCTTTGTTTACCACGTTTCCTGGTCTGTTCAGAACATCTGTGAAAGATCTGGGTGCCTCGAGGGTTTCTGTGCTAATCTGGGTAACACCTGTGCATTCAAAGAGTACATGGGCAACGGTTTCCTCAACCTTCATGCTAGCCCTGCACAGAGGACTATCTGTTATGCCTGTTGTGACAGACCAGCTGGCGTGGTTGGCAAGTCGTTGCTTCGATTCCCATCCAGGACAAACATTTGTGTGCATGAACATGTGTGTTTGTCATGAGTCTGGGTGTAATTATCTATATAAGTATGTATTTACAAAAAAAAAGTAGTGTATGTAGTATATCAGTTATCTGGTTTCCATAGTACAAGCTCTGCTTAGTTTGGGATCAGATGACCGTGCGTGAAATGTCTCGGGATATTATTATTATTATTCTTGTGTGTAAGTGTTTGTTTGTTTTTTTTTTTAACTACACCATTCTTAAAAACGATGTATTTGTAGATATTTCGAATCGATACCCCACAATAATAAGGTTAATCACCCTAGAATTGATTCGCAGAATTTGTTCAATCAACGAACAATTTTGATGATTAATACCTTTGAATTATTCACATTTACGAATATAATTGATAATTTTAACAATAAGCCGATATTAGAGTACGAATCATTATTGTGATGGTCCCCGTCACCAGGCGCAGGCTATTCCTGTCCAGGCATAATAAACGCCTGGTTAGCCTACCATTTAAGGATGGCATAATCGCCCTGGACTGCTTGCAGCCCGGTAAAGAGGACCACCAACTCTCCACTTGTATCAGAATCAGAGTCTTTATTTGTAAACATAGGTAGTTACACAGTGCGTGAGATAATATAATGATTACATAAGTTCTCTATGTTTTGCCATTGGGCGTACAAATATTATTAGGGTATATATTACAAATCAAATTAATTAAATACTATAATATAACAATAAATGATTATTTTAAATTATAAAAATGACTCTACTATTAGACTAGATATTTAGATAGTTCCGCACATTATAAGTAAAAATATATAGTATAATGTCATTTTAAACTTTTAGTATAATGTTACTTTACTAAATTTCAAATAAAAACAAGGATGTCAAAGCAAGTACTAAATCAATAAAAATATTTCAGAATGTCAACAGTAAAAAAAATAATACAATGTCAATTATCAAAACTTCTAATAAATACAAGAATGTCAAAAAAGGTAAGGTGACTTAGCCTGCGTTCAGACATGCGGGAATCGTGCGTTTACGAATCGCGCGGTTTCAAACCGCAAAATTGTGAAGCTATTCAGACACGCGCGGTTAGTATGCGATTTCGTGCGGGTTAGCGTCAGTTTCAAAATGGAGGTCGACGAAGAAGTGTGTTTACTGTGGTTGCTCCTTAAAAAAAAGAAAAGAAAAAAAAAGGTATTGGGTGCATCCAATATTACGTGACCGACTAGTACATGGTCAGTTCGTAACATTATATCCCAAATTAAGAATGTATGATAACAAATTTTTTGACTATTTGAGAATGTCAATAAAATCTTTTGATGAACTAATTGAACTGATCAGGCAAGATATTTCATGCTCTGAAACGCATTTGAGGCCAAGCGTGTCACCGGAAGAGAAACTCGTAATAACTTTAAGGTAAGATTTATTTATTGTTCTTCAAAATCAGCATAAATATTTTCTATAACTGTAGAGGACTGAGAGCCAGAACTAAATTGCGATGGTGACGGTGACGGTGCCGGAACAGGAGGAGATGATCCAGATGTAGTAAAATATCCTTGCGGGCTTGTATACTGTTGTCCTTGCCAATACGTAGGTGTGATCTGCTGAGTATTGTAGCGAACAGGGGGTGGTAAGCTTTGTCCTTTTTGTATCACTTGAAGTAATTCAATTTTGGTTGCTAAACGCCTATTTTCTGGTACTTTTCTGAGTTCTTTATATAACGACAAACAAAAGAGTTTGTCGTCATCTTGCTTGGTAATACTATTTTCTTGAAGTTCATTCTGAAAATGTTTTCGTGACTCGATACTTTTTTCTATTAAAACAGCTATTTTTTCTTCTGGCACTTGTGTTTTCTTACGTTTAGGGGGACGTATTTCAGTGGCTTCGGTTGCATTGGCGTTTAGTTCACTTGTCTTCTCACTTTGCCTTTCATTCTGTTCTTCAATATTAGTTGTAGTGTCTTTATTACTTACACTATTCTGCAGGAAAGATAATCTTGAAAAATACATATATCGGGCTCCTTTACGAGCACCTGAACCAGAAGGAGTTGTTTTTTCTTTTTTGTATTCTTTATTGTAGCAATCTCGTATGTTTTTCCATTTTTTTTGGAGTTGTGTACCTAAAAATAATAACATTATTAATAATATTCTTGTTTCAGATATCTTGGTACGGGTTGTTCATTTGGAGAATTAAGCTACAATTATCGCCTAGGAAAATCGACGATTACTGGAATTGTCCGCGAAGTATGTAAATCATTGTGGAATAAGTTGGTAAACATAGTCATGCCCGAAGCGACTGAAGATATCTGGAAGACAATAGCACGAGACTTTGAGAGATATGCAAATTTTCCAAATTGCATTGGTGCTATAGACGGCAAGCATATCCGAGTTATAAAGCCTGTTGATTCGGGTTCTTTGTATCATAACTATAAACATTACTTTTCCATAGTGCTCTTAGCACTTTGCGACGCCAACTATTGCTTTACTTATGTTGATATTGGGGCTTATGGCAAAAGCAGTGATTCTGCTATATTTAAAAATTCGGTTTTTTATAAACGCCTGACAGAAAAATCATTAAACATACCAACACCTAAACCAATATCTAATGTAGACCTAACACCAATGCCTTATGTTATAGTTGGAGATGAAGCCTTCGGCTTAGCAGAAAATTTAATGCGCCCATATTCAGGCAAATGTTTACCATATGAAAAAAGGATTTTTAACTATAGGTTATCGAGAGCCCGACGTAATATTGAGTGCACTTTTGGTATTTTGGCGAACAAATGGCGCATCTTTCATAGGCCTATAAATGTAAACATAGATTTTGCCGAAGATATAATAAAAGCTTCTTGTGTTCTACATAACTATGTGCGGACTAGAGATGGTCTAAAATTTAAAGATACTTTATATAATGCACCCATGACTAATCTCAATACCTTGCATGCGGGAAGAGGGACACCGTCATCTTTGAATATCAGAGATAAATTCGCTCATTACTTTGTGAACGATGGGCGTGTTCCATGGCAAGACACAAAGATATAGCTGCAACTAACATACCGTACTTGTAATGTTTAGGTACATAACTAAATGTAAACAAACGAAATATGGTAATACCGTTGTGACCTTCATTTGAAAAATGCTCGAAATGTCTGCATAAAGCAGCCGAAGTTTGTTTATATTTATTTAAGTACCTAAAGTATACGGAGAGTATAATATACGCTTCATAACAATAATTATAACATAATTCTGTCACTTATTTTTTGGTGAATAAACCTACTTACTTAAAATATTCTTTTTTTCCACCGTGTCTTCGCAATTTCCAAATATCTCCACCAACTCTTGCCAAGCTCGGTTCTTGATAATTTTATTTGAGTAATCATCACACTGAATGTCCCATATTGCAGGTCTCTTCTCCACCTCATCAATAAATAGTTCAGTGTCGAAACGATCCATGGCGAACTCACGAACAGTGACGTGCTCACCGCGCGGTATCCGCAACGCAACTGAACGCGAAGTAAAGACTCCATTGTAATAGAAACGCGCGGGAGCAGCGCGATTCTATTTTCTGGCGGTTGGGTTGCGGTAACCGCGCGGCTTGATTAACCACGCGGTTATGTCTGAACGATTACTAACTAACTCATATAAATAAGACCCGCGCGATTTCCATGCGATTCTATAATCGCGCGGTTCCCGCCGTGTCTGAACGAGCGCTTAATGTTTATTATCTGAAGGAGGAATAGAATTGTCATCCAAAGAGTCCTGTAACGAGTAGTAACATTTGTTGATTAAAATTTTCCCTAATACACTTTTGAATTTGTCCAGAGTTAACGATTTTAATGTGTCAGGCAGCTTATTCAATATTTTTGTGGCCATACAGAAAGTACTTTTGTTCATTAAGGCAGTTCTACCACGTCAAATTTCGAGCTCTAGCTTATTTTTGTCACGTAGTTTTCTGTAATAACTTTCGGAAGCTATTTTGTATTGCGAGATGTGTGTTTTTACAAATATATTACTTTCATAGATATATAATGATGGTAGGGTAAGGTTCACAGAAACACGTGCGTTTCTGTGACAAATAAACTTATTTTTCTTTCTCTCTTTCTTTTAATATAAACCTAGTCTGCATGGTTTCGTTCATACTAAACTAGCCAGATATAGCTTTTGAAATTAATAAATTACCTGTAAACAATGCCTCTCTTGTGCAAGAATTTGAGTCCTGATACAATTTCCGCAGCGTAGAACCGCGCGCGTGCCTCCGGGAACCGCCCGCTTTGCTGGATGTGGAACATCAGGTCACCGCCATTCAGATACTCCATCACGAAGAACAGGTGAGACTAAAACAGATAGAAGGCATACTTATAAAGTAAGTACTAGCTTTTGCCAGCGCCTTTGCCTGCGTGCCTCTCGGAAATTATCCCACGGGAACGTACTACCGGGATAAAAGTATACTATGTCCTAATCCAGGCCATGGTCTACCCGTGCGCAAAATTTCATCCAAATCCGTTCAGCCGTTATAGCGTGAAAGCGTAACAAACAAACAAACTCACGTTCGCTTTTATTGACTGAGCAAGCGAAACGAGTGAAGCATGTCTGCTTCAAGTCTGGCAAAGTTTGCTTTCCTCTGTCAGTTTGTAGTACTCCTCTACAGGTCGTATATAACCGATCTGGACGAAACTTGGTATACAGGTTAGGACTTTGTAGAATTATTTTTTCGTTGGGCGTTTTTGATTGGAGAGGTACTTCCTCCGAAAAAACAGGAGGGGGGGCTACTAGATATCTCTGCCTTATGAGATTCGTAAAAGTAAAAAAGTTGGTCTCATACAAATTTGGTGAAGATCTGATTAGGATCTTCGGTGTGATGAGCAGAATAGCTCCTCACACCGAAGATCTAAAATGGAGTAATTTGCTCATTTTAAGATTTCTATCAGTGGAATCGGCCGTTTAACTACTTATTAGGTAAGGATTGTTGGAATACCTGAAACCACCTTGTCATCATAAAACAAAGAACTCTGAAAATATTGCAGTATTATTTACTGCATAGAAATGTTTTGTGATATTTAGAAAGAAAGAAAGAAAGAAATTTCTCCTTCGTTAATTTGCAAAAAAAAAATTGTGTTCGCGAGGTCTACTGTTCGCAGAACTACTAGTAATATTGGTTAGAATAACACTTCGTATTAGCTGGAAAGCGTCCACTACACGTCATGTGCATCCGAATAGGCCACTTATGCGGTTCTTAGCCACCTAATGGCCGATCCCTATAATTTACGGACCATTATCGGTTAAAACTAAGACTCTTGTACCTTTACCAATAATGAAGCAAAGACCACATAGCTTTGCATAGTAGACCCTCCCCTGTGGAAGTAGCTATGACAGGTAAAATTAGCTGACGGATCTATTTATATGCCCAGTTTGGCGATAAAAATGATACTATTGGTAAGCAAAACGATTCGTTTTTGTTTATAGGAAGTGAGCTGGCTATCATGCTCACTTATCATCTTAATGGGATCCATCTAAAGTTTCGCTTTCCCAGGCTCACTGTCGTCCTTCGACTGTGTCGATTCTTTTTATGCCAAATGCCGGTGCTACGTATCACATAACCCACTATAACCACTTTGCCTAATATATTAGATTCCACATTCCACCGGAAATCATCTGTATTAAAGCTTATAGAGAACACACTGCCTAAATCACTATAAATACTACTTATTTGCTCACTATCCTTTATTTACAAAGTTTAATGAAGATTTGTAGGAATGTTTTTCACAATTTATTCGATGTAAATATGAAAGTGTGATCATTAATGAACTCCGCAAAAAATAGATGGAATGAAACGATTTGAAATGTCATCATGAAGTGTGAAATATTATTTACAGGCTGTAAGTGTAAACAGTGTCAACCTTTTAAAGGGTCATTGTACTCATCATTATTAACAACTTTTACTATGGGACAAAACCTGAAATCGCAAAAAAAAAATCAGCTGTTCAGTATACATTTATGTTCGCTTAGTTCGTCAAAATGTAGGGAATAGCTGACTATTTTGTCGCTATTTCAGGTTTAGTCCCATAGTAAAAGTTGTTCATAATGATGAGTACAATGACCCCTTAAAAGGTTGCCACTGTTTACACTTGCACCTTGTATATAAATGCTGAGTTTACTTACATCCGTCTGAAAAGTAGCGAATAAATGGCAGAGGTAGGGGTGGTTTGTGCCAAGTGCGAGAACTTTCCTCTCGATCAAAGTGCACTCCACGTCGTCGTCTTCCAAAACCACGTCCTTTTTCAAACATTTCACGGCGTAGTAGTATTCTGTGTCGCGAAGTTCCGCCAATAATACCTGGAAATAATTATAAAGAATCCACTGTACTGTCTGGGTAGCTTTTCTCTGAAAATCTAGGCTTTCATTTGAAAAAAGAAACTGTCTTACTAAAACCCTAAGTTGGAGCTCTTGGAGCTTCTCAGTTTCGCGTATCGTATTATCGTAATCATATAAACACCCCGGTTAGACCTTATCCAACCTATGTAGGTATTGTGTATCTACCAAATCATCTCTAAACCTAATATAATTATATTATCATCTTTTATACAATGTTCATCGACCTGTTCTCCAGTTCAATGCGTAACGTAGGCATAAATAGACGTTAGTACAGAGACAAACAGATATTGATACCGGTTCTATTTAAAGAGACGCAAATCGTTAGTGGATGCCACAAAAACGAACTGTGTGAAAGATTTGTCTTTGAAAAGTCATGCGGATGGCGAGGCAGCCATCGATACAAATGATCGAGTCACTCGATGATCTTCCATCTTGTTTGTTATTATATAACAAGGCGTAGCGTCTCGCATCAAATATTTTAAGAGGTGTCCCTTATTTTATTAGTGTTATTGCAAATCCCGAACTGACAAAAACAAATTAAAATTATGTGCTGATATATGTCGCAGGAAACGAACGTGGCACCCTTACGACAGAAGTTTTCATTTTATAATTCATATATATCATGCTTTCTCCGTATTCTTGGCCCACTCTCAAAGGCAATTGGGCCAAGCTCTGTGAAACCAGGAAGACGTTGCGTTCTGGCTCACGTAACGCGCGGATCACTCTTGCTAATAAACGTGTATTTGGTATAGCCGTAAATCAATTTTAACATTACACATTTGCTCATTTATTTAGAGGATATTCTTATCCAAAACAAATTGCTCCAGGTTCAACAGGTGTGTGAGCTAAATTGTAGCTCTCTATCTTTAAGAAGAGTTGGGTTGGTACCGGCACCAGAGCTAAAGGAATCGTTGAAAACATTTTCACGTGACGCATCGGTTAAGAGAATATAAATACGCTGAGAAAAATAGCGCGCCTCTACATGCGTTGAAAGATTCGTGTTGTTTTGGCTATAACACATATCATTCTATAGCTAGATAATAATTGTAGATGGTAGACTATTAAGTCACGAACTCACGATAGACAAAATGGTTAATAGGCGACAGTAGGTACGTCGAGCGGAGGGAGGACGATGACACGTGCTGTCTGACGTTGGAAAGGTGGCCAGTGATGTAGGCACCCGAAATAGAGCGAATAAATCTAATGTTATAGTACTATAGTACGGCAGGTAAACTGCGGCGAACTGCTAAGCTGCATGTGGCAAGCTGCCATCACGCATCATCACTGCGGTTACGGTCACCACAGCATTTGCAGCAAAATCATAAGTGGATCATCACCAGATATGTCAAAGACAACGCACAGGGTGACAGATCAGAATAATTCAAGACAACTTATACATATTGTCTTATAAATAGGCCGTCTATTTTTCAACATGGTGGAGACCCCCGGATATGAATCCCAAAATTTTTTCATATCTTTGTTAAAAAATTTCTACTTATACAGGTGCCTACTCTCAAATTTTTCGAATAAATAAAAAGTCGACTTAATTCCGACGAGCATTGTTGTCTTGTTGTGCTAATTTTCCTGTCACAATATTTCGATATTTTCTTTGGAAGAGATTCTGAGAATCAGGGCGATTATTAATATAATTTATTGCAATAGTCACTGTTGAGACCTGCTTGTCTGTCCTGATTTCTATTTTCACGCTAGTCTGTCTAACAAGCCTGAAAGTCAAAGTACTAATGACATCTGAGACAGGTAATATACAAGCAGGCTTAGAGAAACGGCTCCACATATTTGTCACCTTTTCTTGTATTTATTTAGCCGACACTGTCTCACTGCGGGGTAAACGCCACCCCCAAATTATTCCAATCAAGTCAAATTTTTGTCACCTAACATTCCGAAATCCTTTGTTTCTTAATTCCAAATCGAGCTGTTATACAAGGTGTAATTTTAATCACCGTTATCTTCTAAAGGAGGTTATTGTACTCGTCATTGTGAACAACTTTTACTATGGGACCAAACCTGAAGTCACGAAAAAAATCTGCTGTTCCCTTCATTTTGGTGAATTATGCGAACATAAATGTACTGAACAGCTGATTTGTTTTCGCGATTTCAGGTTTGGTACCATAGTAAAAGTTGTTCATAATGATGAGTACAATGACCCCTTCAAGAGGGTAACAGTGATTAAAATTACACCCAGTATACAGAGTGTAAGTGTAAACAGTGTCAACATTTTAAGGAGTCGTTGTACCTACTCATCAATATGATATGACACCTGTATCAAATAAGATACCTACCTTCTGAAACAGGTTTCTCACAATTATATTTAAACTTCAGGGTTCAAAAATATTTTCAGCTCAAAGCTGAAACAGTTTGTTGCACAATATCGGATCGGAGATATTTTATCATCAGTTGAAAGGAAAGGGCGACTGGCGACGTACGTGTAAACTTTATAGCTGGCGACTGACAGCTATATGGGAGCTTTGATTTTATGTCCCCTTTATTTATTACTACCTTGTGCTCGCGACTACGTCCGCGTGAAATTTCGTGTCCCCCGACCCACCCCGTCGCATCGCATCGCCTACCTGCAGATTTTTTCAAATCCGACTGGTAGTTCCAGAGATTAGCGCGTTCAAAAAAACAAACTCTTCAGCTTTATTATTAGTGGTACAGATAGATATAGATGCGAACACTGACATTTAAAATAAGGTGTAACACCTTTATAAGGTATATCTACTCATACACGAAATCTCTTAAGAGGTCATCGTACTCATCATTATGAACGACTTTTACTATGGCACCAAACAACAAATTGCGAAAAAAAACAGATGTTCCCTACATTTATGTTCGCATAATGCGTCAAAATATAGGGATCAGCTGATTTGTTTTTTTTTTGCGATTTCAGGTTTGGTCCCATAGTAAAAGTTGTTCATAATTATGAGTACAATGACCCCTTAAGAGATTTCGTGTATGAATAGATAGAACTTATATAAGGTGTTACACCTTATTTTGAAGTTCAGTTAGAGGATATCTGAGGCAATATGCCTCAGGTATATGCCAAAACTTCAGAACTTTTACTTTTAATTAATAATAAAATTATGCATCTGCACAGCCATAAAACTTATTCATGAGTAATTAACTGCGACTAATTTCAAATTCAGGCCATTCAAAGTTGCATTTTGTATTTCTTTAAACGGACGCATATGGTCCAGAACTTTACGAGTTCATCGCCCTCTACGTGCAAAATAAAAATATTATTTGACATTTCCTAACTCTTTGATGTTCTGTGCGTCACTATTATCTGGCTTCTCGCCGCTGCGTCTCGAATGCGAGAAATTAATAGCATTATATCGTCACTTGACAAAATCAACTAGACACCTATTATTTAGATGGCTCCACTTGCTATGACGTATGTGCCTAGTCTATCCTGCCTACCTGTTGGGAATCGGACGCGTCTACTGACGTCACCACCCATGATCATGCGTGTAATAGCTCGTTGAGACATAATAAAATCGTTACCCACACTTCTATTTTACATAAGTATAGTTGCATAGGTGGGTACATCCAACTCTCTTCCATAGCCACTTATTCAAATTGTTATGATGCTCTCTGTTAAAATTGTCATGAGTTAACTCGAACATCGAGTAGTCTTTGACGGCCTAGTTCCATCTATTCTTGAATTCACAGGTAGTTAATTCTATTTTCACATGATTTCCTCACGCTCCGACACAGTTTTAAAGTGCAATAACTAAGGTGTTATTATGATACTAGAATATTTGTTGAGTTGCTGCGTTCGTAGCAGATAAATACACCTACCCACCTGCTGTGAAGACTAAAATAACAATAATTATAAATTCTTACAGCATTTCAGCAATAATGTTTATCGAAATAGTTTGTTGCTGGCCGAGGCACTGTGCTTACCTAGAGACGACAACCTGATACAGGAATACAGGTCTTAGGAGGAAAGTCATTATTATTTGTGCAATGGAAATATGTCAGATCTATGAAAACCAGAGGAATACTCGTAGGTACCATAATTGTGAACTGCCACAGATTTTGGAACCAAGAAACTCGGTAAATCTCGGCTAGAAAAAGAGGCTAATAAAGTATAGAGCAAATTAAAAGAGTTAAAAGTAATCGGAAAAGTGCGCTAAAAATCTGACGTTGATAAAACGTGACAAGTTATATAAGCATGATATAATAATTCTATAATTATCTGGATTAAACGAAACTTTCCACATTACGCAAATCCCAAAGAAAACACCATTAATTTTTGCAACCCAGAAGAAGTGATTGAGTAAGAAAGCCAACTGAAATTTACACGACTCAGGGACTAAACGTTAAATTGAACAAATCACTTTATATTTTAAACATTTTAACACTTTTTGTAAATTAATGGGCGTATTATTTTTGTAGTGTTGGAATGTGTCGAGTTTGTCATATCTTTGTATTATTAGACGCGTCTTTCACCAACTAAATACACTGTTCAGTGTTGTCCGTTGCAAATTATTACGTGTACACAACGGCTTATCTACTCGTATGTATGCGAGAGCTGTTTTTTCTCTTGGCAAAATCCCTTGTTTCAGTCTTCGTTTATTTTGGGACGGAGAACACACACCTTGGATCTGTACAAAATAAAATCTTTTTTCTTGGTAGCAATTAAGAAGAATAATGTTTTATATCTGCGAGGTGCAGACAAGAGCATTAAATTTGCAAAGTTTTTTGGATTTGAAAAAATCTACACGATGTCTATATGAAATATCTCACTAAATCAAAGACACATTTGAAGAATACCTAATACTTTGAAACTATCTGAAACTAGAATAAGATGATCTCTTTAATTGTTGTGATATATTGATCCATTTTTAAACCTGGAAGTGGATCTTCACGTCAGAAGTCTGGCAATTGCCTGCTTCGAGCCAGATTCAGGTCAACGAGAGAAAACAATGATCATTGCGAACAGACACCCTGACTAATATTAATGTCCTGGTGACGCGGAAGCTCTTGAAAGATCGATTGCTGATAGATTTATGAAGACAAAGAAGTTGATAGAACTTACTTTTCCAAAGCTTCCTTTGCCCAGCACCTTGATAAACTGGAAGTCTTCGACGGTGTACTTCCTGAAGCGAGGGATAGACCGTGCAGGCGGAGTGAACCGGCCAGTCTTCCTGAAGATGTCGTAGGCAGTGGATTGTTCTGAGGAAGACAAAGGTTCCGTCCAGAATTTGTTTAAAAACATTTGATAGAAGAAAAATAGTTAATCAAATATGATTTGTTGTTCATAAAATTGAATAAAAGCATTATAAAAAGACTCAAGTACTGGCTATTTTGGCAGAGTTACGAAATCGAGCGTTGCCGATGTTAAAAGTGGACTGTGCCATGTGCTTGAATTACAAATGTCTTGAAAGTTTAATACTTATTGTAATATATACATATGTATCAAGAAAATCAGAGAAATGATGACGTCACACATGATTGTAACAACAAAGTCAACAAACGTAAAAAATAAGTTGTTTACAAGTGATCATTGCAATTAGTTTTGAATTTGGTGTGAGTCGTTCGCATGACTTGTTGATCGTTAGGGCCAATACGTCGAATGATACAGCCAGATCGTGTTGCGAGTGAAAATAAACGTAAAATACCATCCATCCAATGGGAGCTGTGACGATGACGTAGTTACGCACACTTGGGGTCCGCGAGACGTTTGAGGGGACCCGAAATGACAAAACAGATGTTGATTTCCTTGTTTCTACTTACTTCGTTGGTTAACATTTATACCGACCTACAATTTCTGGGAACTGGGCCACTCGGAGAAGCTACAAGAATTTGTTGTAAAAGTCCAGATTTACCCGGCTTAGTTTCTTTTTCATTGATGATACCAAACACCCAAAGTTAAACTGGATTGTACATTTCCCCCTTTTTTGCATTATTGTTTTCCGACTCGTTAGGGTTCACCTCTTTTAACTTTTTCATCTATCTACGCGTTTAGGGTTTCTAGTGATTTAAATTATTGGCACGAGCTCGCTGGCATTTACTACATCTTTGGTGACTGGCGATACACATCTGTAAACATCCTTTGCTGAAGCCATTAGGTAGGTACCAACTGATCCTTATCGGATGACACTTTCAAGTGCGACAGCTGACACGTTCACTTTACTAATTTGTTTAGCTCTCCATATTAATAAAAATATGAAATAAGCCTTATTTATTTTCTCATTAAATTAATACCCGTTTGGCTGAAACTGCAAAAATGTTCTCGACAGTTTTGCTCGTTAAAACTTAATTTATGCTTTTCAGCTTTTTTTGAGAGGTTGTTGAAAGTTTGTTATTGCCAAATGCTATGTCAGAATATCTTTTTGATGTTTAAAACCCTTCATAGATCTTTTACTTAGGGCGCGTCCATTAATTACGTGAGGCGTTTAGAGGGAGGAGGGGTCCGAGCCAAATCTCAGGTAATTTTTTCCTTATGAAACAGTGTAAAATTGTGAGAAAACTGTGTAATTATTATAAAAATTATTAAGCAAATTATGTTTATTTAGATAAATCCAACGCAATCAAGTTAACGCAGTAAGATTAACGTTTTTACACTGAAAATACGCATTTTTTAAAATCTCACGTGTGATTTCAGGGCCAAGTATTGAGCCAAATCTCACGATAACTGACCAAGAGAGGAGGGGTCGAAAAATCGTCAAAATCGTCTCACGAATTAATTTGCGCCCCCTTAAGTATAGAAGGACGAAAATGTAAAATATTTAATAGGGTTAGCTATAGCATGTCCAGCGTATCCTAATGCCTGCACGTCGCAGGAGCTGATAGGTGCTACTGAAGGTGCCAAACTCCGGGCTGATTCTATCTAGATTGCCATAGACACGCTAGGAAGATGAAGGGTTAGTAGAAAACTCCAGTCGTCCTATTCTATTACTCCCTTCTACTTTCGAAACACATCCTCTTGCCTTTCAATGCATGTTTTATACCTATACCAATAATGCATGTTTTTTTCGTAAACGTGGGGTCGTTGGTTTACAAAATAATTCAAGTTCATGGATGTTTACGTCGCGTTATAGTAGTATATGACATAATTGGTACAGCATGTGCGATATATTAATTCTCTTTCACCTCGGATGAGATCGTGAGCGTCGCTAAAAATATTTGTTCAGACGGCAATATCAAGGTCGCCGCGGTTAATTCGGGGGTGATCACGGGATCTCGGTGAGGAAAAAAGTCGAGCTATCCATATTAAGTTTTGGATTTTCGATAGAAACGGGAAAACTATAGAGAAATTGAAAATTTGTTGGTTGTTCTTTTGCGTAGTTGTCCTTTTTTTTAATCAGTCATAATTATGATGAACTGTTTTAGTTAATTAGGGTCTTGAAGAAGGTTCATCAAATTCAGTAGGTCTGTATAATGCTCCCGGTCCCACGGCCCGCTTTCTCACAGGCCAGACCGCACTAGGCCAGGCCGACGGGTTCAGTCGTCCTGCGGTAACATGTCGTCGCCCGACCGATCAAATGAATGGATTGATCTGTGGAATGCTCAGCACGGGCCGCGACAGACCTCGACAGGCACGGGCCGCGACGGGCCTCGATGGGCCATGGGAAAGCGGCATAAGGTACCTACTTCTCATGAATATTTAGGTTATAATGAGAAGATTTGGTTATTAAGAATTACGGATGTAAATTTAGGTACGCTACAAACATTTTTCAAGACTGTTTTAGAGGAGCGACAAAGGCCCATCGTATATTCACGAGAAAGTGTGCCAATTTCTGGCGGCTTAATTTTATGGTAAACAATAACCGGCCAAGTGCGTGTCGAACTACGCACAATGAAGGGTTCCGTAGTTGGGATGAATCCCAAGAATAAACCTAACATTGTATTTGAAAAACATGTTCTCCCATACATTCCTACTGCAAATTTAAGTTTGTATGCAGTCTTGAGAGATTTACCATGTTATTTTAAGACCATATAAAATATTCAAAAAAATATAAAAATATTCACTAAAAATAAAAACTAAATTGCGATGTTTCCGTCCTTCAAGTACGCGTGTACAGAGTGTTTCTTTTACGTATCAATTTAACATTTTTAGTGAATATTTTAATATTAAAAAAAATAAAAACCATTTTGTTTTCGAATGGTAATATTTTTTTTAGCATGTATGGATGCTATACTATTGCGGGTTAACGGGAACGCCCTCTGTTGGTTATAAGCATTTGATATGTCACACAGTACAGTTTGCAAAACTTTTTTTATTTTCTTATTTGCCCCCCAAAATTGAGCCCCATATTCAAAATTCATTTATTTACGTTAAACGTCCGTGTTTGGGTCACAGAAATACAAAGTGTATTAAATTTCAACTTAATCGGTCCATTAGATTCGGAGCAAATTGGCTGTGACAGATGGACAGACAGACACACGAGTGCTCCTATAAGGGTTCCTTTTTTTTTCCTTTTAAGGTACGGAACTCTAAAAAGGGATGAACCTGAAGTGCTATTCTGTATAAATCTCACCGTGAAAACTTAGGTAAAGTGAGTTGTCAATAGTGTCAATCCCAAGCATCAAGTGGAATGACAGCTCACTTCAAGTTCACTTCACCCAAGTTTTCACGGTGACATTTTTACAGAATAGACCGGCTGAAATCCGCGTGGTCTGATTTGTGACATGAGTGGTTTTTGACATCTTTTGTTTCGGTTTCTCAGTCATTATATAAACTCCTTCCTATTACCTAATATTTTATGTAGAAATTATGTGTTGAATGCGCGCAACCGATAAAATTAAACATAATGATCAGAGTACAATATATTATTATGATGTTTGTTATAACTCATAAATTACGTGCTAGCCCCGTTACCTATAATTCAAGAGGCAACCTCTGTTTATGTTCTATATTCATCTCCTTTAATTTGTAATTTGAAGCACTCGTATAAATAGGTTACAATTATTTTATTTGGCACAGATGATGTCTTTGGGATCATATCTTTATGTTATGTTATTTAGAATAGCTGGATATTTTTCTACGGTCTTATTGATAACTAGCTGTTGCCCTCGGCTTCGCCCGCGTGCATGTCAGTCAATACTTCCCTATTTGAATTGGATTTTGTTCACAGTTTCATGGGTTTTAATTTTTTTGCGCGTAACCCTAATTCTTTTTCAAAAATAAAAGTAGCATAATAACATCAGCTATCAGCCAATGAAAATCAGTCCAGCCGTTTCGGAGATTAGCCGGAACAAACAGACAGACAAAAATTTATTTTTGGTTATAAGCACGGTAGGTACCATACTTTGTTATTTTGACATTAGAAACAGATACTTCAATTGTATTTTTTTGTGTATATGTATGTATTATAAGGTGACTGGTAATATTAGTGACCGATACATAAACATATGATTGTACTCATGATAACAGACAACTTTAATATGGGACCAAACCTTAATTCGCGAAAAAGAAATCAGCTGTCCCATACATCATGTTCGCATAACTCGTCAAAATGTAGGGAGCAGCTGATTTTTTCCGCGATTTGAGGTTTGGTCCCATAATAAAAGTTGTTTGTTATCATGAGTACAATCATGTGTATTCATATATAGATTATAATGATACTAATATTATCTCAGTCTTTGTTTTATTTTCGGAATTGGAGTCATTAATTTGTAAAATTAATGTTTCTTTTGTGGTGCCAAAACTTGGCAAGTCACACTTGATTGGAAATAAATCATTCGTCCATCTCCAAGTTCTCAGAGTTTCTAATTTTCCTGTTTAGTCACGCAGGGTAAGAGAAAATTTTGTGTATTTTATTTATGTTGTTCTTCTCCGAGGAAATGTTGTTATACTGAAACCATTGTTTATGCTAATCATTTACAAAAAAAAAACTAAGTTTAAAATAACGTCGGTTGCAAATGTTTGAAAGTTTGAGATTTAAATAGGAATAGCCATTTGGTCATTAGTATTTGTGGACAGCTGACGTTTTAATAAAGCTGCTGCATGAATCCAGCAGCGGATTATTAATGATTTTTATCTGGAAGTGATATAATACAGTGTGTATTACATAATTTATACAGTGATAAGTCGACACTCGCGCGGATGGTATGCGGAACCCATCTCGAAGTGGGGCGTGGGCCTGCACTCTGTTTTCAGCGAAAGTCCTGCCGCTTCAGTGTAGATATTTTTAGATGTGATCAGAATACAATAAGTTTTTTGGCCAAGCGTGCCGGCGCCCGAGTATATAATCAAACAAAATATAATATATTGACTGGAGCGTTTATATGAACGGGAATGGTTCCGACCCACACCTTTGATGATGCTTTGATTGAACAAAACATAAACATTTACTTACAATCACATATAATTTATTACTCTAATGGTGAGCCAAGAAATCCTTTATTATTTCTTTAGAAGTTTCTGGAGACATGATTTCGGTAAAAATATTATTGAAAAAAGTTGAAATGAAATACATGACTGTGGAAACTGTGTTAGTAGCTGCAAGCAATATTTAGTTGAGACTGGGAACACTAGATATAACTAAAACGATATAACTAAAAGAAACGTATTTACAAAGAACATCACAAGCGGACAATAAATACTCGTTATTATAGTACAACATGTCTCACCAAGCTCCTGTTCTAAGAGGTCGGTGTTATTTGCCTGCGCCGGCGCAGCGCCCGACGATGTCCCGGGAGCCTCACCACCTGTGCGGAGAAATAACAATCAAATTGCTCTGGATTATACACAACAGAACCTATTAATCGATTATTAAAAATATCATAAAACACTCAAAGAAAGAATTACATAAATTATTAAAGGCATTTTTTTTTAATTTTTATTGATCTGGCACAGTTAGAGGAAAAATCAAAGTAGACGCTTGTGTGTATATGCTTGACTTATTTCTTGAAAATCTTCTTGTTTAGTTTTTTGAATTTGTATGAAAAGACATATAAATACTTAACCTTTTTGACGCACAAAAATGTAAACATAATACCTTTATCGTGGACTATTGTCACACAGTGTAATTCCTGAGAAATATGCAATTTCGATAAATTTGTCGAAAAAAAAAAATAAGAGTGGTTTTACAATTTTACATATTGTAACATCACACAGGAAGTTTATACTTGAGGCCCTCTCTTATCTTCATAAACTAAGGAGTTTTTGTCCCTCCAAATGTTAGGAGACATGGTAATGAGGAAGCGCCGGTCGCGAACCAACAAGAACCGATGCGGCATAGCTCCTACGAAGCCAGAAGTGAGCCTGCGTGCCGCTAAACCGAATATCTCCCGCCTGCACTACAGCACTAAGGCGGAGGACATCGTGGAGTACGTGCGCCAGAAGACAAGGTATATGCCGAGGGTGCAGTTACTGGAGTTGCGCCGCAACGTCAATTTCAAAGCGTTCGTGGTGCGAGTACCGAATTGTTACCTGCCCGTCGTCATGGAAGAAGACTTCTGGCCGCAGGACGTGGTGTTCCGTCGCTTCCGCGGACAAGTACCACAGGACAGTTCAAGGACAAGCGAGTGTAGTGAAGTGCTACTAACATAGTTTCAAGCTGAATTTATTAACACAAGTTGTGTTTTATACTTTATATATGTTAGTTTGTAAGGTCTATCTATGGGCCATTGTAGCCTGATAATAAATGTTTTATTATTATTAATGACAATTTACACCTCTCAAGCCTCGACGGTACGGTATGCTACCGCTCGCCGCCTGTACCGTCAAGCGTACATTTTCACTGACGTGTCTAATGACAGCTGGGGCGCGCTGCGCGGGGGCACAAACCAATATAAACAAAGTCTGTCTGTGGAGTCGTGCATGACACGGTAATGTTGTTTTTTCTTGGGTCATACTTTAAAGTTATTGTGTGTATATATTTCGTTAAAATATATTAGATTGATATATTTGGGTAGATTATGTATTGTAGTTTGATGGTATTGTGTTAAACTGGGCATAAAAGATACGAATTATTTTGAATCCTATTATGATAGACCTTTTCGGGTTTTGGAACACCCACGGTAATTACCTTTTGATCCTTTGAAATTCAAATTTATATACTTCTATATTTTGAATTTCTAAATTTTATTTAAAATACTATCAGTATATTGTTGCACCATAAAGGAAAAGTGCTTGTTAGTACAATAAATCGTCGAAAAACACTAAAAAGCTTAAAATGTATTAATTATTTGTCCAGACATCAAAATTGCATATTTCTCAGGAATTAACCCACAGCATGAAACAAATATGATTTCGAAAATTGTGCATATTACTTTGTGCAATGAAAAGAAGAAAATAGAAACGTCACAAGATACAAACACTTTATTTGTGAAACAATAAAATAAATTATTGATGTTCTTTTTATTAACATGCAAAAGATAAAAACAAAACCACTGCTGAATTGCTGATACCCCTAATCCTATAATATTACTGACATTTGAGAATAACAGAAAATAGTTTTTAAAATTTTCTTTGTTTTTACGACACTCTGTTTATCATAAAAAATTTGACAAAAGTCCATAGACTGTCAGCTTGTAAATAAAAATACATGCCAATTAATCGATGATAGAAGAAACCATCGATCCGTTAGTCACGAGAGCAGAGACACGCGCTGGCATCCATTATCCATCATACGCTACTACGTCGATGACTGATGAAATTATTATGTCCTTCAATGGTTTTTCATTAACACTTCCACATTCGCCTGAAATGTCTTTGAGGTAAAAATACTCCAAGAGTCATGGGTTGTACAGGTCAAGCTAGATTACGAGGATCAGATGATTAAATGCCGATCGTATCAACCATCGATGCCCAAAATGTTCTCATTACGAACCAAGGAAATGCCAACCTTGTAGAAAATTAAGACGTGTACAAAGGTGAGGCTACAGAAATTTCGTATTTACTTGATGACAACTTCCTCTTTATGTTAATTGTGGCTGCAATTGGTCCTATTAATTTTGTACAGGTGAGCAAATGATTGGCTTGTGTCCAGACAGCCACATCTCACACCCACGCCACAATGTACTTCTGAATATAAACAAATACGCACAATACATTTACATTTTTATAAATACACATTCACTAGAATTTATTGAAAGGATAGATTGATTTGACTTGTAAATCGAAAGTCTTAGATAGGAATAACATTTATTTTAGTTTATTTTAATGATGAAAATTTAGGTTTTTAATCCTAGTTAGCCTGGTTTTATTTTTATTTATTTTTGTTAAGATTTTTAAATCGTAGACATGTCAATAAATGTCTGCCTAATAATAACAGAAACAGTAACAGAAGTTAGATAGCTAGCCAATAAAATTGCTTTATTTTGGGCTGAACGGCTGACGTCGCAATGACGCTCGCATTGGTACGTTTCGTTTTGCTGATAACATAAAAATCGCTGATATCACCTCAGACGTACTGTGTTTCTAATTTGAGTAGACACTCAAAATAGGAACACGGGTATACACCCACCTTTTCTAGATGCAGTTCTTGATGCCAAGGCTTCCACCAACAGACGCTGGTTCACGCCGCACAAATTCGCAGTCAATTTTTCACATTTTCGGTGGCAGTTAACATCGCAGTCTAAAACAGATTACGAATTGTCGCGTGGCTCTAGGCTTGTAAAGGTTTTTTGTATAACTGTACAGACATGCTACATCTAATATGCTGAAAGCCGTGCAAAAGCAGACGTGCAAAATTTCCTATCGGTTTAGTGGAAAATTAGTTATGTGGATACAATATACAAATGAATTTCGTTGTTATAAATGTGTGCGTCCCTAGTTTGGCTTATGGTCTATTTAATTACCTTTCTTAATTTGCGAAAACGTTGCAGGTGATGCAGGGGCTGAAGAATCGAAGCCAGAATCATTTGAACCGGTAGAAATCCTTCCATCTGGGTTATTTTCACACTCGTAAAATTCTGCAGAAGCTTCACTTTCATCTGACTCGTCTTCGTCGTCCTCGTCTGAGGATTCTTCTTCTGAAGACGATTCCGATGTATCTGAATGAATTACTTGAGGAGCTTTCTTTTGCAAAGGGCGTGGAGTTGCTATTAAAGGTTTCACTGCTCTTTCTTCCTTCACTGGTTTCTTTTGTATAACTGGTGCAGTGATCACAGCTTGGGTTGATGTTTCTGGTTGTTCGTCTTTTTTAGTAATATTTTCAGCCTTATTTTCCTCTCCTGTCTTTTGATTAATTTGTACTCTTGCTTCAATTTCTTCTTTTGGAATGTCTTGTGACTGTAACACTTCTGACGTAGTAGGAACATTAGCCGCTATGTTAGCCGAATTAGAAATTATATTGTTTGATAAGGTCGATGTTTCTTCATTTGTTGACGGTTTAACAGTTGCCTTCAATAGTTTATCATCAGTCTTATCACTCGTAGTTACAACATCTTTTGCTGGCGGGCTAGCTTTTGACTTGGCTACTGGAGAACTCTTTGCGGGTGCTCTAAAGTTTTTATGTGAATTAGGAACTTTCGCGTTGACAGATTTTTGTACAATATTATTCGAACATGTGCATGTGCAAGGTGGTTTGTCTGTTGATGGTCCCTTATTTTCAATTAAGACACTATTAGGGTCATTCAATACTGTGTCTATCTTGTTAACTTGTGGCAATTGACTTGTATTTTGAGTAATTGCTGTATTTTCAACAGATTTAGACTTAGGTGAGCTTTTTGAATTTGTGTTAACGTTTTCCCTTGCTTCTGAAGCTTTTGTATCACTAAGCTCAGTCGTTGGTTGTTCAGCAATTTTAGATGTTGAGTTACTTGAAGTTTCTGGTTCCAATGATTGTATCTCCATGTTCGTGTTTGTTTTAAATTCCTTAACATTTGTTACTTGCTCTTTAGATTTTACAATTTCATTTTGTTCTAGTCCTTTTTCAGACAGATCCTTTGAAAGCGCTGCGTTACTATTTTTAGATTCCAAAGTATTTAATTCTATTGTTCTTTGTTCAGAAAATTGGTTTTCAGACAACTGGAAAGGATTTTCATCTTCTTTTTTAAGTTCATCAACTGGTTTAGGCGTAGCAATTTTATTTAAACTTTCTACCAAAGTTACGGTTTCGTCCAACTTTTTACTGTTTGCATTTGTATCTTCCAAGTTTTTCAAAGTTTTTAATACTTCTGTCTTTGCATTGGCTTTTGGTAATGCGGCCTGAAGAGATTTTAATTCTGTTTTTACATCCTTTTTTAGTAACTTCTTTGATTTTTCTGATTTTGTCTTCTTCTGGCTAGGTTTTTTAACTTTATTTTCATCTATAGCATCCAGGGACGCACTTTTTCCTATGTTTTTACATTCTTTAGAAACAGGTGACAATTTGACCGTTGTTGTTTCACTGTCCTGCACTTCACGTTCTTCGATTAATTTTGAACTATCTTTTTCTATTTCCTTTGTTACAACTGTAGTTAGCTCAGGTATTACTTTGAGAACAGTTTCATCCGTAAAATCAGATTGATGACTAATTTTGGATTCTTTACTGCTGATATTTGAATGCTTTTCTTTTTTTTGCTCATCTTTTGGTTGATTGGGAAATTCTTCCTCGAGTCCCGAATCTAATTTATCTTTATTGCATTCTTCACTTATGTTTAGTGAATGTATTGGTACTTTCGGTGCGTCTTTGTCAGTTTCTTTTTGTTTATTACAATCAGTTAAAGACGTGACATTATCTGGATTTTGATTTAAGTCGCTAATATTATTGGGTATGATTTCTTCCTCTGGAAACCAGGCTAAAGAACGCATGTGTTTTTCTTTGGCTTCTTCTAAGTTTTTCTTTCTTTTTACTAAGTAAACAGTTTCTCTTTTTCCTATTTTGTTCCAAAAATTACCATCATCAGGTTCAGGCGATTCAGGATTATTTCCAGGATTCTTTTTATTCGTTGTTTTCTTAATGTTATTTGTTTCTTTACTTACATCAGGTACATTTCCTGATAGTTGAGGCAATATTTCTACTTCACTGCTGTAAGTAATTTCTTTTTTTGGTACACGTAACTTTTCTTCTACAGTAACATTTTCAACTCTGAATTTCAGCGGGCTCATTGGAGACTCTGTTACTTCAACCGATGATGTAATTTTAGTTTTTAACTTTGGCTTGGGTTTTTGTTTTGTATTATCTTGTTTCACTGATAATCTGCTTTCTTCTATGGCAGGCAAGTCCGCATTTGCCTGTTCTTTTGGAAATTCGGTTATAGAATCTAATCTGCGGATACTACTTCCTGAAGAAGATTTCTTAATACTTCGCCTTTTCGAAAAGTTTCTTGGATCTCTATAAGATTTTAGACTATCGTGTAATGAATGGTCAGATTTTGTAGTCTTAAGCGGGTTTTGTAAATCCTGTTTTCGTCTTTTATTAGACTCAAACAACGCCTCTAAATTATTTTTAGTTTCAGCAGCAATACCAACTTTGTTCAAATCCAAAGTTGCAATACTGAGATTCTCGCTCCTAATTAATGAATCTAATAAATTAGCCTGTTCTGCCAAAAGTTCCATTGAACATCTTCGGTCTAAACATATATTTTCAACCGGAACAGTTTTTGGCGCTGGAGTCGCTGGTAAACTTTGCGATTCTACTGGTTCTTTCTTCTGTACCTTACTTGGCGTTTCCCAGTCTTTTTCATCCTTGACTTGGAACTTTTCCACAAGTTTGGCACCCATTGTTTTCTTTTCTTTCTTATCCTTGTAAGTCAAATCATCAGAAAGCTTTTCCCTCCATTTCATGAATTCTTTCTCATCTGTTTTGTTTTCTTCGTTTACTCCTTTTTCATTTTGTTCTTGTGTATTTTCCGAACCTGCTACCTCTTCATTTGGCTTACGAGGAGAATTCCTTTTAATAGTATAAAGTCTAACAACTGTTCTTCCTCGTTTTATTGTACTCCTTTCGACACCTGGTGAAGAATCAATACCGGTTTCGGGTTTGCCGTCGACCCTGGGCATGAAAGGACCACTTTCATTGACATTGTTTGTATCCTGTTTTGGTTGTGGTGGTTCAGGCTTGGGGGGTGTTGGGGGCGTGGGACGTCTTGTAGGTGTTGGAGGCTCTACCTTATGCCTGTATCTATCTCTGGAAACGTCGATATCAGCGGTGTTTATATTTACAGGACGTGGCGTAAAGTTGGAAGTACCGTAAGTTCTAGACGAAATAGGTATTCTTCTCGGGCTATGTATTCTTACTGGGCTCGAAGATCCTCTTTCAGTTATGGTTGTGAGATGAGGAGAGTAGTTTCTTCCGGCACTGGTAATCCATCTTGACGACAATGGTGCACGAGAGTAGCTGCTGAGAGACGAGTGGTTGCTGTAACTGCTTCCAGGATTCAGATACGAAGCACTGTAAGACGATCCCAGAGGCGAAGCTGAACTGCTATAACTGTAAGGTGATCCAGTGTACGGGGATGATGACCCGTAATACATATTCGCGATGTGTTCGGAAAACAGTGGCATAGTGGCGCGTTAAATCACGGTCGTGCGACAACCGGTTCGCACATCGGAGCGCGCGCGCAGACTGGCGCAGGCGGCGCGCGGGGTGAGCAGCGCGTGCAGGTACGTGCCGCCCACTGCGCCCCGCGTCCGCCCGTGCCGCCCGCCCAGGTGATTGATTGATGATGGCAAGTAGATAATAATAGACACGTATATTTTGTCGCAATCTCGGAAGGAAGCTTTTACACGAATGAACGAAAGTTTTTCTTAAGACTCTTATTTTAAATTGCAACTTTGTCAAGTGCCTCTTTAATGATTTAATCAATCACTCAAGTTAAATGTCGAACGCAGTACAAACACAAATCGTTACCGATTAAGTGTGAAAGCGGTTTCTGTGTCATTTATTACCCTTCTAATATTAGAGTATCCAAAAATAAAGCTTCTTGCGACATGCCTAGTCGTATTTATAGATAAGCAAGCATTGTCTACCTACTTACGAGAACGGTTCCCAGCTGGACTTGTTTATTGACGACGTACATGATTTTTTGTGACCACGGAATACTTTTGTCAGATGAAAAAGAAAAGAATACGTACCTATCAGCTGTTTACCATGTCACGGAAGTTGTGAGGCAGTTTAGGAAAATGGGTTTTTATACTGGGACGATGCACTGGCTACCAATAATGTCATCGTACTAGTTTCATTTGAAAAGTTTTATTTAATTTTCAGGATGTCTCTTGTTTTGTGAAAAACGGGTCAAGAGCGAGTCGAACTCACGCACCGAGGGTTCCGTACCATCCTACTTCCTACTTATCCTACTTCCTATCCTAATTCCTACTAATATTATAAATGCGAAAGATTGTGAGGATGGATGGATGTTTGTTACTCTTTCACGCAAATACTACTGAACGGATAATCATGAAATTTAGCACACAGATAGTTTATAACTTCGATTAACACATAAGGTACTTTTTATCCCAACATTCCTACGGGTTCGAGACTTACGCAGGTGTAACCGCGGGGTGCTGCTAGTCATATATAAAAAAGTGTGCTATTTACAGACATCGTTTTATTTTTCCTGTAATCTTTACATAAAATTCTATCACACAGAAAAATTTCATATTTTTCTGTATGCAAACTTCGGATATAAGGAGGGGAACGGTATTTTTATTTACATTTCTCATCAAAAGTCGAAAACTGTGCGGCCTAAAAAAAAAAATGTTTGAGAATGTGCAAACAGCGCTCTTTCATATGATATCCCACATGCCCCCACTTCGAATTTTTAAGAACCCCTTTCCTGTTGCTAAAAAAAAATACATTTTGATTTTTTCTTATTTGCAAAATAGTAGGGCAAACGTCATCTAAAACTGTTCCAAAATTCAAGTTGATAGCATTAGTTCTTGAGATATCTAGCTGTGATAGACAGACTGAGTTGCACCATAAGGGTTCCATTTTACCATTTTGGTACGGAACCCTAAAAGGCGTGATATAAGTTAACTTTTAGAGCTTCCCGAACACTAAAATCAAACACCAACAACACGAGTTTTAGGTTTTGATTTTTAAGCATTTTTTACTGACTGCTTCTACACGGTAAATAATAATATATTGAGTTTTTACTAACTTTCTTATAGAATAGGAATGCAAATAAAATTTTTATAATATTACACTATAATATATGGGACCCTGACTTCTAACCAGCTTCAGCAGGCTCTGGTAAATAGGTCTATATTGAAGTAGGTACTCTAAAAATCTCACAACTCCTAATCGAACCTACTGGAGCTGAAAGACAAAAAAAAATAGGGTCAACGAAAATAAAAAAAAACTTTTTAGCAAAAAATAAAACCGACTTCCAAAACAAAACACTACAAAGTGAAAAATAACTTTAATTTCGGTAGTCGGTGTCTTGGGTTTTATATTTTCGTTTTTTGCCACCGACTTCCGAAATTAAAGTTATTTTTCACTTTGTAGTGTTTTGTTTTGGAAGTCGGTTTTATTTTTTGCTAAAAAGTTTTTATTTTTCAATTTTTAGTTGTGGAACCTACCCCACACAAATTCGAATACATAATTGAGGACAATACTCGTAATTGTAGACATAACAGTGACAGGAAGTTATTAAAACACCATCACATCGTCCACAAGTGGAAAATATACGCATTATTGAAGCTAACTCAAAAACTCCCCAAGCAAATTTAATAAAATTTATATGGGACCACCTCAGAAGTATACCCTATCAAACAAAAAAAGAATTTTCTAAATCGGTGCATCCGTCTTTGAGTAATCGCATAACAAACATACAAAAAAAAAAGAAAAACATACAGACGAATTGAGAACCTCCTCCTTTTGGAAGTCGGTTAAAAATGACTTCATATACGTATGTAGAATAAGCCATGTTGTCACCTAAATAGTTTATCTTAACATTACGAAGTGGAATAATTTAATAAAATATTGTACTAGTAGATGCTGGACGTGTTTATAAAATTAATCTGAGGGCAAAATGAAATTAAAACATAATATATGTATCATTAAATCATAATAACATATTAAATGAATGGAAAGTATTAGTAATTCATAGTAGATACAGGAATCTTAAATGAATGGGAAGTATTAATAATTCATAGTAATATAGAATCTTACGTAAATTGAGGTTTACGGTCGTACATCTAAAATCTCGACTAGAGTCAAGTACAAACCCATCTCAAATAAAAGAAAAATCTATTATGTATAGAAACGCTTTGTATTTTGGCTCCAGTAGAGTACTGCCCTACAAAAATTCACTACTGTATCCGCAGTAAAAACACGGTTTGGCACTGACATTGCATATATGAACAAAACCATTAATATTCTATAGGCACTTTATTGGATGCCATGAGGCTGCGTTGTTTTAATCGTTTTCAATTTCTGATCTTTATTGTGAATCAACCACAATCAATCATCATCATTCATTTATTTTTTCTACATTTATATCTGTTTCTTTTATATTTTTATGGTGTACATAGATTATTATATCTATCATGTCGGCCTTAAATTGTATTTTTCCTGCGGCCGGTTATTCGGGTCGTTGGTGCCCAATCGCGTTAGTCGACATTTGGTCGAGCTTCTACCACTTCAGCTCGCGAAGCCGCTACGCATGGTCTCCAACAACATTATATCGTTGCTTAATTTTTTAAAGAAACTCGCATACCCTTATGACCTTATGATCTTTAAAGCAGCAATATTCCTGCAACTTGTGCTTCGAACTGGGGAGTGGTGAGAGATCGTAAATTCGGAGTAATAACCAGAAAGCTTTGGTTAAAGAGCTTAATATTCAGCATTTTATTAGTTGGAAGTTATATTAAGTTTTCGTATAAAAATAACTGAAAACTACTAATAAAATGCTATCAAATAAGAGTGCTTTAAAACAAATATAACGGGATTTATGGACCACAGATATACTCGTAGTTTATGATTTCCTTCTTGTTCACGATAAATAATAAGTTTATAACGACTGCTGCAAAAAATGCAATATATAGATTTCATAGAACTAGAGATGACGTTATTTCGCTTGAAGGAAATAAGAATGACTGTTGTTTCGATTTCTATTTATTTTGTACGCGCATTTTTGGTCATTATTAGAGACCGGATTTTATGCAAATATATGTTTCATATTTTGACAATTGTATCAGGTTATCGCATATTTTACCTAAAATCTACTGATCGTGAATATTTGGTCATATTTTCTATAAATTTCACTGTATAAGTGTATAGTAATTAGAAACACAAAAAAAGTACATAGGTACATGATAAAAGTGCAAATAAAAAAAAAACAGGTATAGAAGGTCAATACAGAGACAACAAGAACAGTCTTATGCTTGATACATTTTTTGTAATATCTATTCACAATGCAGTACGTCCTGTAATCTATATGTGTATATAAGTATAAAACAAAGTCAGGTTTGTTCGAACACTCGAGTACGGCTGGACCGATTTTCTTGGTTTTTGATTTGTTGTATTTGTCTCCGTCCCGTATAGCAGAATCATCAGTTAAAAGCGAAATAGCAGTCAAAATAACTCTTCCACCTATCCTTAATTTTCTCATCATCCGAAAGAACTATTCCAGTTTCACCCTTTATACACTTTATCTGAGAAATATCTCTCGACTTTCTTTCTCTAGCTCCAGCAAGCCGGTAAAGAGTAAAGAGTAGTAGCTCTAGCAAGTTTTATAATGCGCACAGCAAAATAGTGGAACTCACTACCTGCGTCTGTGTTTCCGAGCGCATACAACCCTAATCTCTTCAAAGTGAGAGTCAACCGGCTTCTTCTGGGTAAGCTCACTCCATCGTCGACTCTGTCTCTGTCGCCTTCAACTAGAGTCAAGAGCAAACTCATCTTAAATAAAAAAAAAGATGTTTTTAGCCTGCTGGATTATCCAGAGTGTCATAAAGCTTGTCCTGGGCTTTTGCTCTTACTATGGCCACAGCTTTCTTGGATTTTTTCTTTAGAGCATCATACTCACTCGTTTTTTCTGCTTTCAAACTAACATTCTCATCTTCCATACTCTGCCATTTCTTGAACTTTCTCTTCTTGTCATGCAACACTTTCTGTATTTCTGTCGACCACCACTTTCCTTTCGTCTCTCTCAAAATATCTTTCGCTGCACTCCTAATATACCCTGCCATTTCATTCCAACGTTCATTTACACTTCGGTCATTCATGTCCCCCATACCTATCATTGTATCCACTACTCGCTCTTTAAATTTCTTCGCATAGTCATTCTTCTCCAACATATGCCATTTGTTTTGGGAGGGGGTCGCTCTTTGTTTTTATTGGGCTTTATTTCTACAACCATTTCCATAATTAGGAGTCTGTGCTGTGAGACTAGATCTTCTCACGGTAGCACTTTGCAGTCTTTGATATGCTTTCAGTATTTGCGTCGTACTAGAAAGTAATCAATTTGCGTCTTGTGATTGCCACTTTGTACGTAATTAGGTGTCCATCGTTCTTCTGGAACCAAGTGTTGGCTACTGCCAGGTCAAATGCGGTAGCGGATTGCAACAATGTCTCTCCCTCTTTATTTACGTTACCGAATCCCCATCCTCTATGCACCCTTTCATAAACTCCTCGCATTTTTCCCACATGCCCATTAAAATCACCTCCAACTATCAATTCTTCATGCACCGGAATGTTTATCAAAACTGTGTCAAAGTCCTCCCAAAACTTCTCTTTCACCCTTTCATCGCATCCCACTTGCGGTGCATACACACTAATTACATTCAGCATTACATGTTCTATCGTAACTTTTACAATGATTAATCTATCTTTAATTATTTTTACCTCCATCGCGCCTTCTTTCAAAAATACTGTCTAACACTATTTCCAAGCCATTTCTTTTCCCGTCACTCCCACAGTAGAAAAACTTGTATCCTTCACCGATTTCTCTCGCTTTCGTTCCTTTCCATTTTGTTTCCTGCAAACACGCCACATTTACTCGTCTTTTTTTTAATACATCCGCTAACTCTCTGGCTCTCCCAGTCATCGTTCCAACATTCCAACTTGCATACCTCAATCTCACTTCCCGAGCTCGCTTCTTACGTTGTCCCCGCCCGGGGTGGTGCGACAATCCTAGTCCTCTTCCCACAGGAGCCGGGTGCTGCCCCTGCGTGTCGCCTGTGGGGTACACCCTAGTCCTATCGCGCATCATATCTTTACTCATCATGTTGCTAAAAGTTTTGGCAAAGTTTTACAGTTGGCCGCCTGCCTACACCCTCCTTGTAAATGCGATTGTTGATGGTTTACCCGCCATCGCTCGGGTGACCCAAGGTGCTATATGGTATGCACTGGGTCTGGAGCTCCCTTAGTCAAATAGTCGCCTCTTACGACACCCACGGGACGAGATGGGGTGGACCTATTCTTGCTCCGGGACCGACACGGATATGAAAATTAATTTTCTCATACATCAAATTTGGACAGGACAACTTCTGTCGGGTCAGATAGTTTATTATAGTTTAATATACCTATGCTGATTCTTTTGAATAAAAACGCCATTATTCTGTAGAATTTAAAGTATGCAACTTCAATATTTCGAGCCTGCATAATGCATATGTGCACACGTATTTCAACCATTTTAAGTTGCATATAATCCGTTCTTTAGTTTAGTTAGACATGTTATTCTATTGATATGTTAGTTGGAAAACAACAAAAAATTTATTACCTAATGTTGGTAACGCTGCTTATTACCTACTAGCTTCAGCCCGCGACTTCGTTCGCATGGAAGTTGTAAGACACCACAATATACTAAAATAACAGCCATATTTTAGTAGGTATACTATCATGGTAGTAGTGTAGATATACTACGTTTCTAGTTTTGGTCTCAGCAGCCAAAATATAAAGAGAGTCAGGACTGGCGACGTATAGTTGTCCGTATGGGAATAGAAAGAAAAATAATATTATCTGTATGGCATCTGTAATTTGTAATAAAATAATTATTAAAAACAAAAAACTGACTGCAAAAACATAAAACAGCAAAGAGAAAAATGGAGATTTAGTTAATAATGTTGAAAATATGATTTGCGGTTGTGTGTATTTATTTATATACGAAGATCGCACAATTCGCTCCCTTCAAAGAGATTTAATAAAAATGTATTTGGTTCCCTTTCCTAATGCGTTAAATATCGGCAACGCTTGTTCGCACGTAGTATGTCCCGGCTTATAGATGGGCTTAAAAGCCTCATCCGTACAGAGTTACAGACACATTTTCGAGCCCTTTACGCATAATTTTTGTTTATAATGAGTAATTAATGACCTAAAAACACCAAAAAAATATAGTTCACGATGCTACCGAATCACTTTGCGGGCTGTCAAAAATGGTCGCAAACTACATATATTCGTAAACATTACGAAAATCGTACCGATGACAATCGGTTACTTGTCGAGATTACCAAATATCTTATATTACATTCGGAATGTTAGAACTTAGCGATCGAATTTGGTCGTATAGCGACCGCTATCTATGTCGAGAATGCAGCCCCTGGCGCTGGGCATAGCAAGTCGCAAAATGCTTCGTGTTTATTCGTACTGACTGATATTCAGCTGCATCCAAGTGCCTCGGGGTCGAGTTCAACAGATGATAGGTGGGATTAAGGAGCAATTGATAGGAAACATAGAGATCACATCTTTCCGTAACATAAGTGATTCGATTAAATATTTGAATTAAAAAAATAATTAATTATAATATGTTAATTTGTGAGGCTGCACAGGAACTTATTGTTATCTAATTATAACACGTTGAAAGTTAGTAAATTGTGACGCCCTTAACACCTCTTCTCTCTAACAATACTCTTTAGGGATGAATTTAAGTTAAGTTGGCGGGCGCCGTTAAGTTGGCGGCGCGGCGAGTGCGCCAAGACGCCAACCTAATAAACCGCGTCCAGCTTTCCGCGCCACATACCCCTCTCACGCTCTTTCCTCGGTAAAATGATACGTTATACCCTGAGTCTCTAATTCAGATATTTTTTGTAAACAAAGCTGATAACAGACCAAAAAAATATCTTCTTAATGGTAATTCGCAAAAAATGGCGGAAAAAAGATTAGATTTTCTTTTAAGTACTGATTTTAGAAATAATAATTTAAAAATAATCACACCGTAATTATTTTTAGAAATTTTCGGATTTAAACAAAGTTATTAATAAGTGGAGATATAACACGAAATTTGAAAATGTGAGGAACTCCTGCAGAGTTCCTCACATTTTCAAATTTCGTTTGACAGTACGTCTAAGTCTGTTCCTGTGGTATTTTCAATTCACTCGTTTTCTTTTCCCCGATCAAGTTTTTCGCTGCGTGTTTGTTAATTTTGTTGTGTTGTTGTGTTATTACCATCGTGTTACTTGTTCATCTTGTTATTTCCTTGTTTTATTTTTGTGTTAAATTTTATGATAAAATGTTTCGTACCACTGACTTGTCATTTTGACAGTGACATTTCTTGACGTTTCTTTGTTTATAAAAATTATCTGAATTAAAGACTCAGGGTACCTAAAAATCGAATTCGAGATCAAAAATGTAAACAAAGATGTTGCCAATTTTAAATAATTACCGCAATTGTGCAGTTTGCCGAAAAGTACTATAACATAGTGCTAAAATTGTAGGCATATCTTAAACAGTTAAAATATAATATTGCACACAGTTTTGACGTGTTAAGTGACGTAAACTGCGATCCAAGAATAAAATATAACTGTTTGAAATAAAATCGTGGAAATTATTTTTATGCTACTGGCAATAGGGCAGTGGTCTTAAACATTTGGACTTCATTTAGTGTTTTCAATTAGCGAAACGCCTCGGCTTCGCATGGGTGCTATTTACTAATGAAATAAATGAGAATTTTCTTACACACAAACCTTGTCCTGACAATTATGAACAGAACAAAAAAGAAATCGTTAAATCGGTCGAACTGTTCTCAAGTGATGATTATACGACGACGTTTACAACACCCTAATATTACATGCAGCAACAGATTTTTATACAAAATTACAGTATTATTATCTATAAGTATAATATTTTATATATAGAAAAATAAAACTTAATTTGAATTACTAGGGAAATGTTGACTACCCCTGAACACTTTCACAATGACATATCTTTGTTTACATTTTTGATCTCAAATTCGATTTCTGGGTTTATTTAGATTTTTCGTGAGTTTTTGGATCTTCCGTGATTTTTCGTGAGTTCTTGGATTTTGACGTTATTAATCAGCCAATTAATGTCCAGATTATCACTTTCATGGGTTCAAGGTTAGTTAATACAAGAAATTGGCAAATGATGACACACATGCATGCATAAAAGAGGGATATTTGGCGGACCATAGCGTAGCTTTAACCATGCACATGCACACTGCACAGCTAGCGTATTTAAGGGGAAAGCACTGGGGTAGCCTGCGAAATTCAAAGATGTCTTACGTTTTTTTTTGCATTTTGCAAGTCAGTATTAGGTTGTATGTTTATTAAAATATTATGCACAACCGTAACAAATATCTATTTACAAAAATATAATCATTAGAATCAGTAGGTAATACAACTCCTTAAGTTAGTATATCAAGATTTCATGAAATAGTCATTCAATAGAATTACCTGGTCTTAAAGAGTTGTATTGATGACTAATAATTCTGTAAATACGTACTTTTTACGGTCGCAAATTGTTTTTTGATCCAGAAACCACCTAATACTGACTTAAAAATTGCAAAAAACGTAAGCAAATCTTAATTTCACCGGCTACCCTGGCGCTTTCGCCTTAAGTAACCAAAACTTGTATAGACTAAAGCGGTGGCTTTGGCCTGAGCCTATAAAATTTCTGGAGACTGAGACTGACTGGAGAATTTTTAAGTTTTGTTTTTCTCACCATCTGTACTTTCAAGATCAATAAACAATTTAGTATTATTTATTATTTCTAACTTTCGGCTTTTTAGTTTGGAAACATTGATATACAACAACGAAATAAAGATATTATTTTCTACTGTCTACGATGTTCAATTGTTCACCTTTAAAAAATTACAACGTCAAAGGCGATTCTTGCACCATGCATCCATTCAAAGCATGCACAATTAAAAATAAAACACAGGTGCCCATCAATAAAACACAGGTACACATAAATAATACACATACTATTGATTCATTAGAATTAGATTTCCTGCCAATCAATGACAGAATACCATAGAGTATCACATTCTTACCCACGCAAGTAAGAGCATTCCACCGAGTGTAACGGTTGGTTCTCGTGTACGAGTGTATGACAGTGATTATAATAATTTATTATTGAATTGAGCTAATATTAGCACGGCCTTGATCCTAGATCATGAGTGCTGGCTTCCTCTTTAAAATTAGATTACTTCCAATTATAAATACTTGATGTAACTACTTATATCGTTCAACGTCATTTTATGGCTATTGTTTTGTTCCTGAGAAAATTGGTGTCCATTGTAAGTGGATATTTTCAGAGATGCTTTTGCATATGCGATTGCATCATTATTTCAAGATTTCATTGCATCCAACAATTTCGTCACTTAGAATGACGCTATGCTAAGTTAAAAACTTCAGGGAGTGCACGCACGCAAAGCATTCTCTTATCGTATGATATTTCATCATGTAAGTAAATGAGTACCATGACATACATACATACATACGTGGCAGGGACATCGACGCGTAACTTTTTTCCGTGGAGAAATGCTCACGCATACTGCACTACCACGGGGAGATAGGGTAGTTATGTGGCACTTCGACCCACTAAAACTCTACGGAGTCCTCCTTTGCCGCCGTGTGGCGGGAACACGGGCACGCGTTAGCACTCACCGCGAACCCGCCGCGGCTGTCCGTCACCGGACCCTGTTCTGGGGACCCCGCACAACACCGGCGCACCAGAACACATTGCTCGCCGTGACCACCCCAGGGACCAAACCAGCACATGGGCGCTAGACGACCCCGTGTCTAGGCACCCTTGGTCCCCCTGCGACCGGTCAGGTCAGTGGCCCGGCCACCTACCACTTTTCGGCCGCAGAGGATACGGAGAGCGGCCACCAAAATACCGACACTCCTCCTCCCCTGCGGCCCCACCGCGTTCTCCATCAGACGGTGACGACCCCTCAAGGCCGCGGAAGGTAGGGAGAGCGGCGCCCCGCAATACCGGCACTCTCCCGCCGTGGCATCCAACCCTCACCCGCGATGCCTACCAAGCAGCACCCCAACTTACATGTTGGCCGCTACATTGTATTGTTGTATGGGAGGCATACAACATCGCGGCGCAACCTACCTGTTAGCAGCTACGTCATCGGCTTCCTGAGAAAAGCCCTGACGACCCCTCCTCGGGTTCCTCTTCGCTTCACTATGAAACAGCAGATATTTATTTCGATAACTGACGTAAAATCTCTCCGCTAGAAGGTCTAGATCCATGTGCTGAAATCATGGGTACAGTTTGCGCGTCGATGTCCCTGCCTCCCTGTATACCAACAAGTATTTATGCATTTACAAAACTACAGTCAGCTACAGTCCATTTTCCACGATTACTCAGAAAGTACAAAAAGGCAATGTGGTCTAAACCAGAAAGTGATCTGTAAGTAGAAGCATCTGTCTCGCTCCTACTGTCTGATTGAGGCCAACATGAACCAAAAATGAGTAAATGCGCTAAACAAATTTAAAACATCATTCTGTCTCTGTCATCTTCAAACGATTGTCAGAAACAGAACGATGTTTTTTGCAACCACTGCGGGCCATAAAATGAACACCATAAAACAAATTCGCTCAAGTGCGTGCACTCCTATCTGTATCTGACCCTTATATTTAGCAGCATAAAGTCGAGAATACCTTCACACTTGAGCTCCTGCTTGAAGAAGCCGTAGAGCATGGCCCCGCAGTGGTCGCAGAAGGTGGGGGACATGAACTGGTGCGGCCGGAAACGGTGCGGGACGTCCACCTTGAACCTCTCGCGAAGGTACTGGAAAAAAGATTATTTCAATTAAACTTAACACGCCTGTATTCACCGAAGGGTTAGGCAGAGGTGCAACTATAGTACACCCACATTCCGCCAGTTTTGTTTAAGTCCCATGCGATAGGTGGCAGGCCTATTTCCATCAACCAGGCTGCTGCTGTGAAAAACCTAATAACACGGCCTGACCCGGGAACCGAACCCAGGACCTCATGCTCAGCAGTGGCACTTGCGACCACTAGACCAACGAGGCAGTAAAATTTCAATAAAGAAGTTTGTGCATTTCGAGAAATATCGATATGGAGTTGGACCAATCCAGCATCCTGTATCTAGCATCGCATTAGCTTTTAGTGAATAACCGCTTGATTTTCTGCTCTTTGGGATGAGTGTTTTTCATATGAGATAATTGTATTTGTCTATTTGATTATATAAGGCACCATTTTGCCTCCATCTAGCCGAGCCGTCGCCGCCGTCCACGTGACGGCCATTGATAGACGCTCATATTCTGTACCTACATAGTTGATTTCAAGATTTGAGTCGTTGATTTTATACACTGTGATGACAGAATGTGTTGTAGGGTTCATTCACCTCACAGGATAGGTAACAATCACAAGCACATCTTTTTTTCATCATCATATTCCTTACCTTATCCCAATGTATCTTTTGGTCGGCGCAACACGTTTCTTCAATCCTCCCCTCACCCGTCACTCTATCATTCTTTGGTCTTCTTCTAGGGAGAGGGATGGATAATATGGAGAGGGGTCCATCCATCAATCAAAATTAAAGAAGTCATTCTTACCACAGTGGCTTCCGAATGTGCGGAGGACCCGGTACATTTTCCGAGCAGTTTGTTATGGCACCTCTTGTGGACAGCCGTCTGGCACACGGCACACCGATAGCCCTGCTTGCCAAAGCCCCACAGAAACTCCTTGCAGAACGCGCAGAACGTCGGCTGCCGGAAGAACTTCGCCACGAAACGGTGACCGTTTACCTCGTGGACCCTGGAAACAAGGACAATATTTTGCTTTTTAGTAATACCCAATAGTTTATAATTAAGGATACACTCTGCAGTAGTCTTCACTGACGCATCAGGGTCATTTTAGTAGCTCAAAATGGCTCAGATGCATCATGTTGCCATTTTAAAGGACGCCGAATGCCAATTTAGCTGTGCAAGCACATTTGTGGTGACTGCTTGAATACGGGTCCACTGTTGATACGGCACGATAAAAACTATTCTAAGTCAGAAAAGTCATCCTGTTAGTTAATCGTGGTTGTCCTACCAAATATATCTACACAGGTTTGCAAAAATTATGTCTAGAAGCGAGGAATCTATAGTGCTATGGTGGAATCTATAGCCAACTAAGAAAATGGAACATCTCTTGAATTAACTTTGGCACATTTATCACCGACTAAAACGGCTGTGTAACAGCTACTACATAGCCCTTAGGCAGTTGTCCCACCACCGGCGAGAAAGCGACTAACTCTCTGAAGAAACGTACAATAGATATTATATATTTCTGTGTAAACAAAAGAGATGCACATTTTAATAGTTGATCGCTGACTGTCCACACCGGGCGCGGGTACTCGTTTATCGCAGCGACAAGAGCTATCAAAGAGAGTACTCGCTCAGCGACGCTCGCTTCGCGGGCAGAGCACTCGCTGAGAGACTCACGCTTGGTACATACGCATACTAGCGAGTAATCGCTTGTCGCCGTCGTTCACTCGCTGCTCGCTAACTCGTTTTCAATTGCTAGTTCTACTCGCTACTCGATCATCGCGGGCGGTGGGACAACTGCCTTACACGCGATGACTAAACAACCAATTTGTTCACATCCTGGATAATAATTAATCGACTTTCTCGCATACCCGGTAATGCACACATAAGTTAGAGAACACGAGCAATTAACTACCGGAACAGGTATTCCTGCCCATTTCAATAAATTATATAATTTGTGTCATATTTATTGTGCCACAACAAAAGTGTAAATACAACATAGAACGTAGGCCAAGTGTCGGGCTCATGCTAAGCCTCGCGCCAAAAAATCTTAAACGCGATGATGCGCGAAATTACTAAGAGGAGGCGTGATATATTGCTGCGGATATATGCTTTAGTTCCAATGATTCCCCTGAAGATTTGTATTTTAAATGTCCAAGGCTTTTATATTGCCTGAATGAAAGAAATATATGCAGTACCTGATGAGTGTGACGATGTTCCTAATAGCTACAGCGCAAACGTTTTCCGACGGACGATAAGTCTGAAGCTTACAGGACTTTTAGCAACTGAATGTTAGCAAAGATTTAATAATGCTGTGTCATTGTCGCTAATGTTGTTATAAGTGTTATTTTCGTCGTAATTGTTCAATTAGCATTGCCCGTGCTGCGTCACCTACGTGCGTGTTTTTGTGAATGACATGCGTGATTTTATACTACTTAGTAGGTGCCTAATGTATGTTCTAAAAGTATCTGATAAAATTTACTATTTTTTTAAATTTAATAATCACATCACTCATTAAAGGGAAATAGTTACACATTCAGCTGTATCGCTTCGAATGAAGCTGTTCACATAATTATCATCGAACTTCACTTGGTATGTTCGTTTGATTTTTAATTTTATTTATTTATCAGAAACAATTTATATTGTGTTTGATATATTACAGTATTCATTATTCATTATTATATTCTAAAGGTAAACATGCAGCAATATAAATAAAATAAAATAAAAAAAACAAAGGAAAAACATGATTAATAAAAAACAACAATAATAAATAGCATTAAAATTTAATAGAAAATTATATGGCCAGGGCACGTATAGGCCCGGGTAGGTACAGTCACAGCCAAAATATGTTCGTCACCTTAAGGGCTATTTTTGTCTTTTCTTTGGACGGTAGAATCTGCTTTAACGACTTATCATTATAATACGGGATGTCCACCATGTAGCCATAAGGTATATTATAGCATATTATAGCCTTATGGCTGTTCTAAAACAAATACAAAAAATATAGACTATTGCAGAAGAAGCCCTGTCCAAAATAATGAAATGGCTGAACCCAAACCTTCTGACACTGAACTTAACCAAAACCACTTATATCCCATTAGCAATCCGACGTAACTCGAGGCCGTCACCTACCTTTAGTATTACAGCTCACTCATGCTCAAATCCAATACCATCTTGTAACTGTCCAACTCTTACGAGATTTGACAATATAAAATACCTTGGAGTTCAGATTGATGATGGACTAAGATGGGACAAACAGATTGACGCCCTTACCACAAGAACAATGCGTCTTATGTCACTGAGGGTGTCGGCCAAACTCGACACTCTGAAGATGGTGTATTATGCGCTTTGCCAATCTGTCATTGGATAATGTATTACTGCATGGGGCGGAGCAGCGAAAACTAAAATGTTAAGAGTAGAAAGAGCACAAAGAGCCATACTTAAAGTAATGAATAGAAAACCCTATAGATACCCAACAAGTGAACTATACTCTAACTGCAAAGTCCTTACGGTGCGTCAGCTTTTCGTGCTAAGATCGATTTTAAGAACGCATGCTAAACTGTCGCCACCAAATCTAAATAAGAGATTACTAATCACTGGATCTCAACATAAAACCACTTTCGTAACGCACCAATTTTATACACTTAGTAATCATATTTACAATAAAATTAATAAAGAAGTAAAAATCCTAAAATTAAACACCGACACGGTAAAAACTAAAGTAACAGAGTGGTTACTTGAGAGAGACTATGCATTCAAGGAGTCTACTCACATACATCACCTAATCTCTCACGCATCCCGATTTTGACAACATACACACAGTTAAACATTCTTTATCGGACATCCTGTACATTGCGTTGCAATGTCAATACCGTAGAATGATATTCAGCCATATTCTTTACTTGCAGGCTAAATTAAAACTGTATACCGCTGTATACTGACAGACTGAAATTAATATTTCATAAAATGGCCAGGTCATTAAAAAGGTTTTAGGTTGATGTCAACTCGACATTGGTCAAAAGTGTTCTTATTCAATTTTGATCTTTTTAGGGTTCCGTAGTCAACTAGGAACCCTTATAGTTTCGCCATGTCTGTCTGTCCGTCCGTCTGTCCGTCCTCGCTTAATCTCTGTGACCGTTAGCACTAGAAAGCTGAAATTTGGTACCAATATGTATATCAATCACGCCAACAAAGTGGTAAAATAAAAATTGGAAAAAAAATGTTTTGTTAGGGTAGCCCCCCCTATATGTAAAGTGGGAAGTGATTTTTTTTTAAATTTCAACCCTAACGTGTGATATATTGTTGGAAAGGTATTTAAAAATGAATAGGGTTACTAAAATCATTTTTTGATAATGTCAATAAAATCGGAAATAATCGCTCCAAAAGTAAAAAACAATGCCCCCCCCCCCCCCTCTAACTTTTGAACCATAAGTTTAGAAAACATGAAAAAAATCTGAAAAGTAGAACTTTATAAGGACTTTCTAGGAAAATCATTTTGAACTTGATGGAAACAACAGTTTTTGTACAAAAAAAACAAAAAGTTGTACAAAATAATTTCTGGACTAAGTTTGTAGTATAATCGTATATGCAAGCTTTTTTTTAACTTCGTTTACATATTTTATTATCCTGAACGTATCTTTTTTCAAACAAAAAAAGAATTATTAAAATCGGTTCTCGCAATCCAAAATTACCACCGAAAACTTCTGGCACGTTTATCTATTAATTAGTAACCCAATTCCACGAGAGATGGCGCTGTAGGTACTTATTACATTGGGTCGGGTATTATCGAATTGTTCGGTTGCTCTCTCCTTGGAATTGGCGGTATCTTATAACTACATAAAACTTCTATCAGGAACATGAACTCATAAGTGAAAACTCATAAGTGGGAACACTTATTGTGACGGACGGGAAACTACGGAACCCTACACTGAGCGTGGCCCGACACGCTCTTGGCCGGTTTTTTATTAAGTAATTAAATAGATATAGTTTTATATGCAATAATTATGCAATCGTCTGCTCAGTGCCGTAGTTTTTTAATGTCCTGACCTATTATATGTCCTGACTTGATAAAGGTTAGAATTTGAAAACTGACGAAGGTACAAATGACTATACTTACTTATGGTGTTTGATAGCACCGCGTCTCTGCGTGATGCGCTTGCCGCGGGATCGGCGAATGGCGCCCTCGCCACCCTCGCCGCAAACCCCGCCCGGCAACCACTGGAATGTACGGAAAGTTATTTTAAATAATACAATAAACTAACTAATAGTAGTTAACTAACTAATAGTAACTAATTTATGTATTATTTATTTATTTTATTTATTGGTTCCATAGTTCACACACATTATATACCTTTAAATTGGTGCCAACATAAACTCATTAGAGTTTTACCGTGCACCAAAATCATAGACTACATAATTTAAACAAATTATGAAGGTATTTGGTTAACAACTAAAATTGTAATGAGTAGTAATTTATGGTTGAATTTTGGCTAAATGCAAAAGGCTAAACATGAATGAGTTATGCCATTATTTACTATTTTTAATATGAATGAGCTAACGTGAATACATTCATGTTTAGCCTTTCACATTTAGCCAAAATTCAACCATTAGTTACTATGTTTAACCATTGGTTGAGTTAACTACGGATCAAAAAACCAGCCCTAACTCACTATGACCACTTAACAATTACTTACTTCGAAACCACGTGAATTCCTTGAGCTAATCGCGACATAATATACGTATAACGTATTCTGTTGACACAATGACCGAAACCGCCTATACAAGGTGTAACTTAAAGGGGTCATTGTACTCATCATTATGAACAACTTTTACTATGGGACAAAACGTCATATCGCGAAAACCAAATCAGCTGATGCCTACATTTATGTTCGCATAACTCGTCAAAATGTAGGGATCAGCTGAGTTTTTTTGCGATAAGTATCAGATTTGGTCCCATAGTAAAAGTTGTTCCTAATGACCCCTTAAGAGATTTCGTGTATGAATAGATATACCTTATTTATAAAATGTACTCAGTGATGTTTACACACGATATTCGCGTGGTGGGTTGCACGTGTTAAGAAATAAGTGGGGAATCATACAGAATTGAAGAAGAATAGAATAAATAGAATAGAATAGACTGAATAGAAGTTCTAACCTATGTTTACTTAGTATTACACTGCTGTTTGTTGTCCCTAAATAAATAAATAAATAAATTGGGGCCCTGATGTAGTGTAGTCTGTGCACCGCTTTATAATCGTATAATGAACTTATGAAAAAAAAACTGTTATGGATGTCTTTCCCCATACATGTTATCGAGGGATAAAAAAATAGGACATAAGCATGTGGGGTATCGTTGGATCCCATAATTAAAAAGATTGATTATCTTGTTTCTGAGCGGATTTTTTATTTAAGTCAATATTTTTTTAAGATATTTATTTTTTGTTTATTTATTTAATAATTTAAGCACACAAACGTACAGAGGGCATTTTCTACCAGTCAACCTTTGGTGGATGATGCAGAGATAAACAGTGGTAGGTAGGTGCAATAACGAAAATTGTGGAATAACTATTTTATTTAATTATAAGGATATACATATTAAAAACTATAAACATAATATGTATATCTACCTAATTGCATGTAAATATAAGCACAGGTAAATACACGAATATACAAAAACAAATAAGACAACCTTATTGGGAGCTATATGTTTGAGCCGTTTGGGGTTGAAACTCTAGGGCCTTGGGGTCCGAGTGCTCATCGAGTATTTCGGGACATCGCCAAGCGGTTGGTCGACTCTTCACGGGACCAGAGGGCTGGCCTATTTTTAGCCCAAAGAATCAGCATTGCCATCCAACGTGGCAATGCTGCCAGCCTTTTGGGCACTTTTACCATTGACAGCGATGCGGACGAATTTTTTGATGCCCTATGAGCTTGTCACCTTTTTATTTTTATGATTTTTATATACTTGTACATAATATACATATATATCTTTTAGTTTTAGCTTGTACATATAATCTAGTTTCTGTTTGAAATAGTGAATAAATTTTGTTTGAATAAAAAAAAAAAAAAATAATAAGACAACAATCATTCTTTAAAGGATAAACGGTTGGTTATCATCCTGATTTTTGTGTGTTAATCCAGGTTAATAATGTATTAATTCCATACTACCGTACCGATTCTACCGGATTTTTTACCGTGGTTTTCATATAACTATTGGTTTACGCGGCGCACGCCAGTAAAGCTCCCAGCCGGCATGATTTTTGCGACATCTTCAACAATTATCGTCATATTTCGGCTAATTTAGATAAAACCTTGATGAACGTGGTGAAAACAGTATGAAAATCCGTTCGGTAGTTTTTGAGTTTATCGCGTTCAGAAGAACGGATAGACGCGTTTTATAATTAGTGATTATACTACCTTTATGAATACGATAAAGAAATGAAATGATACATTACTAGATGTTGTTCGCGACTTCGTCCGCGATCCATGATGAAAAGGGTCCTAGGCTACCTGTCTGTCAAATTTCATAACGATCGATTATGCATGATTGAGAAACAAACACAAACTTTCAGATTTATAGTATTATTAGTAGAATGAATTGTACATGAGATCGAAAATACAAAACTTAAAACAGAAATAGCCGAGCTATAAAACAAAAACATGCGTCTGAACGTGAATGATAACCTCTACGAAAGTTTAGAACGACACATCTAAAATAATAGTTATTCACACCTCACGGCTTAAACGAATATTACCTACCTACGAGTATAATGAAACAGAAACCGACCTCGAAGATAGGATAATATTTGCTTTTCAAGACACATTGCATGTCGATCTCACTGGCTATATCGAAGAGCTAAATCGGATAGATGGCCACTGCGGGTGGGTCAGCAAAAGGATGATCAAATATATCCCAGAAAACGCGGATTATTTAAAAAGTCTAGGCTTATCTGTGTCTGGTTTATTTGATAAAGAATCTCTACAGAGAAGACGAAAACAAAGATAAGGACGGTCTATAATACACTCAAACATAAAAAAATTCCAGGGATACTACGATCGTGAATCTACCAATAACAATCCTAAATAAAACCGGTCAAGAGGGAGTCGGACTCGCGCACCGAGGGTTCCTTACCATCCTACTTCCTATCCTACTATCTTACTAATATTATAAATGCGAAAGTTTGTGAGGATGGATGGATGTTTGTTACTCTTTCACGCAAAAACTACTGAACGGATATTCATGAAATTTGGCAAACAGATAGTTTATAACTTTTTTTTTGTGGATGGGAAATCATCAAATAACTTCTCCCGCTCTGGGTGGAGCGGGAGGGCGTGTCAGACTTCTACTGACTAAAACCCACCCGTATTCCTTCAGTTGCCTGTGCCAGGGCCACGGTAACTCTTTCGAACAACCCGCAACCCTGGCGGGCACCGGCCCTAGCGGACCCCTTCAGCTAGTGCTGACATCTCTTTGAGGCGCGCGTGGAACACAACGCGCCGTCGACCCGGGCCTGGTCCTTACCGGACGGCGAGCTACCCGTTGCTCGCCATCCGCAAGCCCGCGACTACGGTGGCCGGGAATCGGCTATCGATTCCCGACGCCCAGGGCGTCTCCTGCGGCGACTAGGGGCGTGAAGGCGCAAAGAATGCCTCTCCCTCACGCGTTCAGCCTCCTCCTTCGCGAGCATTACAGCTTCGCAGAAGGAGGTGACGGCTTCCCATGCACTCTCGCTCCGTACCCATGGCCTGTACCAGGGCCGGACGCAATAGATCGCCGCCGCCGATCGCCTCCGCGAGGACGCGGCGGTACTCTGCCCAAGCCGGGCAGACCTCCACCGTATGCTCCACCGTGTCCTCCGGGCGATCCACACAATGGTAACACCCGGGCGTTTCCTGCCGCCTTATCAGGAACAGGAACCTCCCGAAGCAACCGTGTCCGGTGAGGACCTGCGTCAGGCGGAAGGTGAGGGTGCCTCTCCAACCACTCCTCAAAGAGGGGACTTATCGCCGCAATTGTGGCGTGCCCAGCACTGGGTTGCGACAGTCGCTCTCTGCATGTCACCATGAGATCCCGCCGGAGCTCTGTCCGCTGTGCCAGGATTTCTCGCGGTAGCGGAGTAAACGCTGGCGTTTTGCCTCCTCGCGCCACTCCCATGTGTATGCGAGGACTTTTGCTTCCAGATCCCACGGCGGCAATCCGGCAAGAAGGCTCGTCGCCTCACCGGAGACCGTGCGGTATCCCCGAACTAGCCGGATGGCCATGACCCTTTGGGATGCGTTCAACTGGCGGGCTGGTCGCTGCCCCAAGGAACACGCCCACACTGGTGCCCCGTAAAGGGCCATGGACCGCACGACCCCCGCGTAGAGCCTCCGGCAGGAGGCGTTTGGACCCCCTAGATTGGGCAAGAGCCGCTTCAAGGCAGCCCCGGCCCGTTCCAGCCTGGGAGTCAAACGTCGAAAATGCTCCACGAAGTTCCACCGGTTGTCGAGGACGAGTCCCAGGTACTTCATCGTCAGCTCGACGCCGATGTGAACCCCTCCTACCGTTATTTCGAAACCCGAAGGGGGCGCGTTCCGAGGACCATGATAACACAGGACCTCGGACTTGTGCAGGGCCACCTCGAGTCCCAATCGCCGGATCCTCTCGACGATTATCGCAACCCCGTGTGTCGCTAGCTCGGCCGCCACCTGGTGTGACCTCCCCTGCGCCAGGATCAGCGTGTCGTCAGCGTAGCATACCACGCTGACGCCACTAGGAAGGTCAGCGCGCAGCACCCAGTCGTACCCGATATCCCACAGATGTGGCCCTAGGACCGATCCCTGTGGGACACCGCACGACATCTCTCGCCGGTTTCACTCTCCCTGATGACCGGGGTAGATGACGGCCCTGTCCGTCAAATAGGCCTCGACCACGCGACAGAGGTAGGTCGGCATACGGTGATACAGGAGTGCCTCCCTAATGCAACTCCAGGGCAGGGTATTAAAGGCATTGGCGATATCTAGAGACACCGCCAAGACGACCCCACCCCGGCCCACAGCATCCCCCGTTGTGAGGGCTCGCACGCATATGATGGCGTCCACCGTAGAGCGCCCCTTGCGGAAACCAAACTGGCTCTCCGCCAAATCCGGCCCCACTCGCACCAGCCGCCCGACGAGGCGGTCTACAATGACTCTTTCAAAGAGCTTGCCCACATCGTCGAGCAGCACGATGGGCCGGTAAGCGGACGGAGAGTCCGCAGGGCGCCCCGGCTTTTTAATGAGAACCAGTTTCCCCGTCTTCAAAGTCTTCTCTTTCTTTTTTTTTTATTTTTACATAAACTTCTATCACACAGAATAATTTCAGATCTTTCTCTATGCAAACTTCGGAGATAAGGGCGGAACGGTATTTTTATTTTCATCAAAAGTCGAAAACTATGCTGTCTAAAAAAAAAAAGAAAAAAGTTTAAGAATGTGCAAACAGCGCTCTTTCATGATATCCCACATGCCCTAGTACCACCCCATTTCGATTTTTTGTGTCCCTGTTACAAAAAAATATATATACATGTTTATTTCTGTAAATATATTTTTCTTCTTCCAGCTGTATAAACCTAATGGCTTGGCACGCGACGATGGCAAGAGACCGGACGGCATGTCTTTATTTCCACAAGAGACCGGACGGCATGTCTTTATTTCCATGGAAGGTGGGTAGGCCTTTAGTGTGGGACGGAACGTGTGTCGATACTTTTGCGCCATCCCATCTTCCTGGCACAGCGTGCTGTGCTGGCGCTGCTGCTGCGGCTGCCGAAAACCTCAAGCGGCGGAAGTATAATAATAATAACCTTATCGGTAATTATATTTTCCAGCTGTTTTCGGTTGAAACCCTCGGGCCAACCATGAGCACTCGGACCCCATGCCGAGTGCTCATGGTTTGTTCAACGAAATCTCCAAACGGCTGGTTGACACTTCCTGTGACCCAAGGGCAGGCTTTTACCTTGGCCAGAGGCTAAGCATCGCCATACAACGTGGCAATGCCGCCAGTCTCTTGGGTACTTACATTACCAGTCGACAGCGATGCGGATGAATTTTTCGACGCCATATTTTAGTTTTTTTAATAGTTTTAGTTACATTAGGACATTATTTTTATAACTTAATTATTAACACTAATAAAAAAAAAGAATTTTAAATGTTCTTGTAATCTTGTTTCGATTTTTCTATAAATTACAATGGTGAGCTACACCATTGTTACATATTTAATTTATATATGTGTATTTGAATTAATTAATTTTATGTTAAACATTACAATACATAAAAAACCATTATATTGTAATGTTTATTCATTTTGTTTTGTTTTGTAGTGCACTTACAGGGTGCATGATTGATACTTTTTTATCTTATTCCAACCTCTGTAGGTACAACATGTTTGCAATAAACTGACTTGATTTTGATTTAATTTGATATTTGTTTTAGAATACTTCCACAATTGCGGCGATAAGTCCCCTCTTTGAGGAGTGGTTGGAGAGGCACCACGGTGTCCTCAACTTCCGCCTGACGCAGGTCCTCACCGGACACGGTTACTTCGGGAGGTTCCTGTTCCGGATAAGGCGGGAGGAAACGCCCGCGTGTTACCAATGTATGGATCGCCCGGAGGATATGGTGGAGCATTCGGTGGAGGTCTACCCGGAGCAGAGCACCGCCGCGTCCTTGCGAAGGCGATTGGCGGCGGCGATCTATCGCATCCGGCCCTGGTCCAGGCCATGGCCGTACCATGGCCTGGACCAGGGCCGTGAGAGTGCATGGGAAGCCTCCTTCTGCGAAGCAGCAATGCTCGCGAAGGAAGAGGCGGAACACGTAAGGGAGAGGCAATCTTTGCGCCCTCACGCTCCTAGTCGCCGTAGGAGACGCCTTGGGCGTCGGGAATCGAGAGCCGTTTCCCGGCCACCATAGGCGCGGGCTTGCGGACGGCGAGCAATGGGTAGCTCGCCAGCACTAACAGATGGGGTCCGCTGGGGCCGATGTCTGGCAGGGTTGCGGGTTGTTGGTTGTTGTTGCCCGGGCACAGGCAACTGAAGGAACACGGGTGGGTTTTAGTCAGTAGAAGTCTGACATGCCCTCCCGCTCCACCCAGAGCGGGTGAAGTTATTTGATAATTTCCCAACCAAAAAAATAAAAGGTATATAACGTGACACGTCACTATTACTCGCAAGTAATTGTGCCATACTTTGTACCGGTGCATATACCGGGAATCAAGATGCAGATGCGGAGTTGTTTACACCGCGCCGCATTGGTATGTAAACACAGTCTGTTGTGCACCGCGCTACTCATCGGACATCGGTGTAGGGCGGTGCGTAGTGGCGTAGCGCTTCCGCGTGTTTAGCTTTAGCAAACTGCGCATTTTATGCTCATATTATTATGAAAAGATATTAAATCTATTAAACTCACACAGGAATTTGCTATGACATTTCCTAACAAAATATCCATTATATATGATTATTTCGGCATTCCAAAATGATACCTAACAGAAAATCAGAAAGTTTTTTTTTACTAAAATGCTTCTCCAAATTATAGGTAGGTACCTACCACCAAACCAAACCAAATCAAATCATTTCTAGAACTACTCGTATTTAGTCATGAGATGAAAAAATCTATGGAAAATCAAGAAGGTAATAATGAAATTGTAGCATGATCAGTAGGTACAGACGCCAGCAGGTCAAGCTACCCGAAACTGTCAAATTTTCCCAATCAACCTTGAACCTAAAGCTTTAGCGATAAAGTTGAAAATCTATTAAAGAAATTTGACAGATTGTAGTAGCTTGATGTGCTGGCGTCTGTACATAGTTGTTTCCTTCCAACCAAGCGACAAGCCTCATTGTTTTCTAAACGATGACATTACAACAGATTGTAAACATTTGTAGTAGCGATTAACTGTTTGTTGTTTAGGCACTCGAGCATTATGTCACTCAGCGCTAATTACGGTAACTTGATCAACTGCCAACAATGTGCTCCCACATTGGACACGAAACAGCGACGCCCATAGGTGATGTAGCCTCAACACTTATTATGGAAAATGAACACATCACTATGCATACAACGCTTATTTTTACATATGTAACTCCTACGGTCACAAAATCACGTGAGGCCTTTGTTGCCACAGAAACAGCTATAAATCAGTTTATTTTCAGCGTTATAAAACATTTAAAATCTGTAAATACTTAAAAGCCAAAATAACTTCTCCACGTTTTCTTCGGAGCCCCTAAGCATTTATCTAAATCTGTTCATAGTGCATCAAGATTAAAGAAGATACTGTAGCTGCGAAAATAAACAACTTTAGCGCTAGAAAATGGAATTTGCATTGAATAAATTTAGTTCTAACGACTTTTAAACCCACGCCTATGTAACAGTTTAACGAAACACAAACTTGAATATAGCAGCAGATGTTAGAATTAATAGGTACCGATTCAATCGATCGTATGAGCCCTTGATATGATATTTATTTGGCAGGTGTTAATTTACTCGTATAATTAGTACGCTCGCGCTTCGCTCCGTGCGTCGCGCCGCTCGCTACAAAGCCCGCGGTTATTCACATTACGAGTTTCTTATTCAGCGATATCAACGTAAAGCTCTTTGAAAGCCAAGAATTTGGATGGCGTGCGAAACGAGAAATTGGACATACCCGAAACCAAGATGACATCGCACGCAACTGATGTCGGTGAGTGGACACATCGCCAACTCAGACGTCACAGCCACTGGCCGGGATGCACAAAAATGCCATCGCCAATAAACATCGGATTCTGTGATACCGATGTAGTGCCCTTACAGCCGAAGGGACACAACTAGATGCACCGGTATTTGTATAGAAAGCGCCGCCGCTCAAGGCCTGCGAATTCCCTGGCATGGATCCGGGTGGCTACAGTTGAAATGTACACTAGTGTCAAATGGCCAAAATTGAGAATTCGTTTGTCATAATGTTGAGATGCAGCGCGATCACGTGACCGATTGCACTACGCGATACGTTCGATTTGCAGTTGTATGCATAGGCGGTAACACAGCGTGGCATTGAACGGTTGCTCGAGACAGATGTTGTTTCCAATTGATTTTCCATTCAAACTATACTACATCAAAGGAAATTAGATTGGCAGATTACAATTTCATCGTTCTGATTCAACTATAATTAACGCTCGTAGAAAACAAATGGTATCTGCGTCGCAAACCGTTTAATACTGTTTATCTTACACTCAGTAACAGCAATTCTTAGTGGAAAAGGAACAACAGCTGCACGACGCACATGCAACTGTTGTGCTTTTTCTACTAAGAATTACAGTAATTGAGAGTCATATGGCTTTGTCATCGCATAAGAACTGTTAGAAACAGCATAATTCTGTCCCACGTTAAAGAATAGCGCTCCACCTTCGAAACTTACTGAATATAAGACCAACAGAGATGAACTTGACCATCACATCCAATGCAGAAGAGTGTTACAGCAGTCTCTTTTGGCTTTTAAAAGCGTATGAGGCCCTGACCACCTAAAGGAGGTATAACTTGTCCACAGTATAACTTACAGAATTTCCGAAATTCCGGTAAAACAAACTCCAAGGGGCGCTGTTGCCACTAACCGGACATTTCTGGGCCACTACTAAATCCATTAAGAAAACCAATATTACTTTGCCCGACAATGTGATGAAGGAAAAACATTAATTAATAACTAAGGCCAAAGATCCATAAATATGGTCTGGGTGGCCCTAAGCTAGAGCCTTGCTGCAATCGTAATCAAATGAACTGGTGAAACCATAAACGACGCGACGTAGCATTATTTAATTAATTAGAAACTCATAGGTATACAAATAGACAGCAAAAAAAAGAGTTTACAAATACCAATTACGATATGAGCGACTTTCATAACCAGTACGAAGACCTGATGACGGCGAAGGAAGTCGAAATCCTTTCTGAAAACCGTGAATAAATATTAATAAATGCCCTGTATTTTATTAGGATATGAATATAAATTGTAGGTACAACAGAAAATTATATGCTCTGAGCTCGTGACTAAGTATCTAATAACAGCCGCACAGGTTGATCGATCAGGATAATCTACGCTTGCTGGGGTTGGTCCGTGGATGGGAGATCCTATTTGCATACCAAGACTCCTCCGTGCCTCGGAATGCACATTAAGCCATTGGTCCCGGCGGTCATTCGTGGATCTTTGACAGTCGTTACGGGTCGTCAGAAGCCCGAAAGTCTGACAACCAGTCTTACCAAGAGGTATCGTATTATCCAGTTACTGGGTTGTGGAGATTAGATAGGCAGTCGCTCCATGTAAAATACTGGTTTTCAGCTGCATCCGGTTAGACTGGAAGCCGACCCCAACATAGTTGGGAAAAGGTTAGGCAGATGATGACAACAGAAAATTATATCTGCAATATTCTTACGATTGTCATAATTATGGTTTATAATTTAATGCACTTATGTAGATAGTATGTAATGTAAAACTGTGACGCAGTTAGACAGTTTACTTTTGGAATGGTAAATTTATAATTGGGTATATTCATGCAAACACCGGCCAAGTGAAAGTGACCGATACTTAAACACAAGATTGTACTCATGATAACAAACAACTTTTACTATGGGACCAAACATGAAATCGCAAAAAAAAAATCAGCTGCTCCATATATTTTGACGAGTTATGCGAACATGAATATATGGGATTTTATTTTCACAATTTCAGGATTGGTCCCTTAGTAAAACTTGTTAGTTATCTATCATGAGCACAATATTTTGTTTATTTGTTCATTGATTACCAGTCAACCTATATATGCCTTATATCTTCTATATTATATCATTGGATAGGCCGTTCAAAAATATTGCTGGTCTGTGAAAACCATTTTTCGATTCTGGGATCCGATTGCGTAATATTCAGCTCTAATTTTTGTTAGAGTCAAGTGACCACGGGGTGCCAGCTAAACGGTAGTTTTTGAATATGTGACAAAATTCATGGCAGTATTATATTTATCGAAGTTAAAAGGAAAACTATCACTGCTAAGTTGGCTTTACAAGTCTAGTTAACGAGTAACAGTCGACTAACTTACATTTGCAGTTGGAATGTATGGGAGAACATGTTTTTCAAGTACAATGTTAAGTTTGTTCTTGGAATAAATTCATCTCACCTACGGAACCCTTCATTGTGCGTGGTCCGACGTACACTTGGCCGGTTTTTGTAACATTACCTAGGTACAGCAATGGCTGCGGTTTGCTGTATTTGTAGTGTGTGTAAAAACGTTTATTTTCTCCACTATTTTGATGCGACACATCCGATTATCTAACAATATCGTTCCGATCCATTGTATAGACGCGCTCACTACTCGAGCAGTTGAAAACACCCTCACAATATTTATAATTGATTTGTTTGACTGCATCGTTGCCGCTGCTACAAATTATCGCATTTCTCATGAACAATAAGAAAACACAGGATTCTTGGATCCAGGAATAATTTTATATCAAAGTATCATGTTTCTTTCAATGTTTTGACAGCAGTTACAGATAAGAGCAAGAAGAGCAGTGGTGGCCCAGTGATAATAGCTCCGACTAGGAGCAGTGGTGGCCCAGTGGCCGCGACTTACAAGTTGTGGGTCGTGAGTTCGAACCCAGGCAGGCGCTTTACTTTGTGTAAATAATTTCTGCTCTCAAAACGGTGAAGGAAAAAATTGTGAGGAAACCGGCATGCCCTAGAGCCAAAATTTCGAGGACATGTCGTACCTTTAATCAAAACATACATATCGGTCAAAATCATAACCCTCCTTTTTGCTTCGCCGTAGTCGGGTAAAAAAAGAAACAACTCAAAATTTCTATTTTGTGGGAAAACGCATCAAAAGTTTGATATTGGTGCCGATTCTGTTGTACACAAACTAAACTTAATTTAGGTTATTACTAACTTTGTCTTCCTAACAAAACAAGAAAGAGACGGACGTAAATTAGAGCTGTCAAATTTAGTTGCAACTAATATTTCGTAAAAAATAAATTTAGAAATTAAAATAAATAAATTAAATTAAATAAATCTACAAATTCACACGACACGTAAAAACATGTAGACTAATGACACGGTGAAGGGCTAGGCGTAAACTAGTTTGACATCTCTAACTTAGTTCATAGCTATAGCCGTCCTTTTCTCACGCTACCTGTTCCTAAAAGATAGCGATTCTCTAATTTAAATTTAGTTATTGAACAAGAGAATCGACACCAATGTGGAAGACATTGGTTAATGGCTTCTATTTATCACAAAAAAAAAAAGAAATCACTGTCATTTTCATCGTATCAAGTCGGCTGCTAGACTGAACGTATTCTCCGTGCAAAGATAATTCACTTTATAATAAAAACTCGAAATATGTAAATTTTGAGTTATTTCGTTTTTTGATTAAAGGTGCAACGTGACATCTACCAACCTGCACTGAGCCCGCGTGTTAGATTACAGCCCTCTCCCTCTCGAAGAGAGGAGGCCTCAGAGGCCTGTGCTGTGTGCCCCATGGGAGCATTATAGGCTGATTATGCAATATGCTAACAGATAAAAGCTACCACTTAAATATTTGTAAATAAACCATACATTTTTCAGTGAAGTAAACTTGAACGTGGCTTGGAGAGAATCGAGCGAGAAGCATCAAGGCTGAGTGCTTGCGTGGTAAATGCATGAGTAAAAATAGACGGAACCCAACGGTTAGCTCGATGGTACTGCTCCACCGTTGTATGAGCTGTGCGTCAGCGCCCATTCAGGTATCACTCGCTCACTATCATAACAGATTAACGACATCTTAACTCTTAGGCATCTGTAAAAACGGCCAGTGACGTAGGGTATCGTGATTAGTCTCATCCCATTAACTTTTGCTGGTAAACACCTGGTGAAGTACGTTTTAACGTGGCGAGAAGGTATGAGTAGGATCAGTCTGACATTGGTGGTTCGGCTAAAACTCGCATTTCATGAAAATATAGGATAGAATAGGAAATATTCCTTCAGAAGTACGATATTGTTAAAGGTTCATGAAACCCGAATCAAACACATCAATTTTGATTACATAGGATTAGTTGTCGTTGTTGTTGTGTTGTAGTTGCCTACTTATTTTGACTAGCCAAATGGAAATATTATTCTCTCCATTCTCCATCAAACATGAATTATAATATTATTCAAAGCTTTAAAATATACAAAGCTTTTATATCAAAACTCCAAACATGTTTCTCGTTCGATTTCAGTTTTCAATGAAGCTATGTGAGTTGTAAATTGAATGTCTAACAATAGATATCATAATACAGATCTATACTCATAGATACATAAACATCGTGTGCGCTTGTACCAACAACACTTAAATATTTACAAGGAGATTGCTCGTGGAGATTTTTTTTATAAGAGAAAGAAAACAAACCTTCTTGAATCTGAACTGCTAATCTACTTGGCCCATTTTGAAAATTCTTTTTGCATGACTAAACCATGCCAGTCCTTTAAACATATATATTTTTTAACATATAGATATCTAATAATGAAAATGTTATTAGCAATCAGTTTATTTTTCCTGAATAACGATACAGCACACAGCAAGACAATGGCCTCAACCTCATACGAAGATACGAGTACCTTAGAGTCGGTACCTCTCTTGTCCACTGTGGGTTGCAGATTTCAGACTAGGGCTTAAGCAGTTTAAATTGAGGTTTTCCATATATGCAATGTTTTTCCTCACCGTTAGTCAGTGAAGAAGGTAGGAATTCTCTGTCATCTTTCGTACTATGTTGATTAACATCCCATATTCAGTTATTGAACAGTTATTGAAACTGAAATAAAGGATCTGAAAGCAGAATATAACAATTTGAGAGAAAAATACCGGCCAAGTGCGTGTCGGACCACGCACAAGGGTTCCGCACTTGAGATGAAAAACATGTTCTCCCATACATTCCAACTGCAAATGTAAGTTTGTACGCACAATATGTATTGAGAGATTTACCAAGTTATTTTAAGACCATACATAGACGTCTTATAAGTTTTCATGTAATCTATAGGTATAGAACTATTTTCTGTATTTTTTCAAAATTTTAGTCTTAGCAGTTTCGGAGATAAGGGGAATGGTCAATTTTCGTCTATTTTCTTAAATAACTTTTAAACAATTTATTTAATATTATAAACAAGAATCTATTTGAGACCCTCACAGTAAGCCCTTTCTTTCGATATGCCACACGGTACAGTTTGCAAAACTTTTTTTTAATTTTCATATTTGCCCCCAAAAGTGACCATATTCAAAATTCGTTTATTTACTTTACACGTCTGTGTTTGTGTCACAGAAATTCATATGTGTACCAAATTTTAACTTAATCGGTCCATTAGATTCGGAGCGAATTGGCTGTGACAGACGGACAGCCAGACAGACACACGAGTGATCCTATAAGGGTTCTGTTTTTTCCTTTTGAGGTACGGAGCCCTAAAAGGCGCAAGTGTTGAAAAATACAAAAGAAGAAATAATCTTATTATTCATGGCATTAGTGAGAATGAGAAATCGTCAATTGAGCTATGGAAATAACCATAGGAAAAGTTAAAAGCGATCTAAATATTTCACTTGAAAATAAAGTTATTGACTTCATACACCGAATTGGAAAAACAGACAGTAAACAAACAAAAGTAAGATCAATTCTAATATCATTCGTTAACGCTGGAAGAAAAAAAACATAGATGCCAATATTTCCGAAGACTACCCTAAGGATATTTTGATGAAAAGAAAGGAACAGCAAACGAAACTAATACAAGAAAGAAAAAAGGCAACTTTGCTGTCATAAAATACGATAAACTTATTGTTAAAGAAAGAGACGAAACTTCAAGTAAAGTAAAACGCAAAAGAAACGAATCAATCTCTCCAACTAACCTTAACCAGCACAAAAAACCAAATGTAGCTCTACAAACTAATAGACTCAATGCCTTTAACTTGATGTGAGGCAGAAGCAACTCACTATCATCATCCACCCCAGCACCTGCATACAGCACATAAAAAAAAATCAGTAAAACAACAACATATCAACAAAAATAAACCACTTCCCAAGCCGACTCGTCCTCGTGGGAAATTAGAATACTACCCTCTTTCCAAAAATAATGATATGACAAATAGAAAGGTACACGAAGAAAATAGCTTAAAAATCTGTAGGTATGTATAATGTAAGGTCTTTGTCGTCAACAGAAAAACATCTAGAATTTACTTATGCATTAGAAAACATACCTACGTTACCATATATTGGGACTCTCAGAAAATAGAAGAATGGGTTGCATTTTAATGCTACATTGGACAAACGAAAGGATTACATGGAATGGGATTCCGAATAAAGATGACACTAAAAAGCAACATAACCACTTTCACTGGCATCTCAGAAAGGGTGGCATTACTTCAACTAAAGTCGACGACCTGCTGCTTATCAATTATCTAAGTATACGCACCTACGGTATATATATATATATATATAGCTCAAGTGAAGAAGATATTAAAAAAAAATTACAATGACCTTAAAATGGCACATGAATTTGCCGATGGAAAAACTCTATAGGTAATTGGCGACTTCAATGCAAAAATAAGACACTCTTTAGTGGGCAAATACGAATACGGAATAAGAAATGAAAGAGACGCGCGATTGACAGAATATGCCTTTGAATACAGGCTGTCCATAATGAGCATCTTTTTCAAAAGAAAACAAAGAGAAAATGGACTTGGGAATCCCTAGATTAAAGATACAGAAATTAAGTCGACTCGAAAACTCCAATATTGGTAAATAATTTCCAAGCATTGAATAACATAAACTTTTCCTCTGATCATAGAATTTGGCGAGCTACAGTCAGGTTAGATGTCCCGAAAAAGAGCAAGAAGAATTTTAAATCAGTCTCGAATGCCCTATTAGCTGAAGATGATATAAGCACATGTTCAAGATTATTATGACACCCTGGAACAAGCACTAACTTGAAACAAGCTCCACGATGAAATACACAACAAAAAATGAAAAAAAAATATGCAAAATATTTAGCGAACTTACAGAATCATTAATACAAAGACGTACCAGACTTATATGCACAAAAAACAAAACTAAAGAAATGAAAAAAGAACTAGCGCAGTTATTCAAACAAACTAACAAAGAGATAAAGAAAGACTACGAAAAGCATAGGCAGGACATTATAACACAAAACCTAATTAAGTTCAGGAGCACTAAAAGAGCGTTTAAAGAATTAAGCTTACACAGAAAATTAATACAAAAATTATAATCTATATAACAATAGACCAGGCAACATACTTCTACAAGGAACTATACAAGAAAGAGAATACGAGAATAACATAGATGGAATAATAAATTACACTCCTAATACAGAAAGTAAACGAAGTCCAAGTAGGTGCACGCACGAACATATCAAACTATTAAAAACTGCGCAAAGCCCATATCCTGATGGAAAAAGCAATGAAATGCTCAAATACGCCACACCCATTCTACTGGGCCACTTCACACAATATTTGATCTAATACATACTAGAGACAGAATGGCTAAGTAATAACAGCCGCACGGGTCGATCCATCAGGTTAAGCTACGCTTGCCGGGGTTGGTCCGTGGATGGGTGACCATCTTTTCATATCGAGACTCCACCGTGCCTTGGAAAGCACGTTAAGCCGTTGGTCCCGGCTGTGATTCGAGGATCTTTGACAGTCGTTACGGGTCGTCAGAAGCCCGAAAGTCTGACAACCAGTCTTACCTAGGGGTATCGTATTACCCAGTAACTGGGTTGTGGAGGTCAGAAAGGCGGTCGCTCCTTGTAAAATACTGGTATTCAGCTGCATCCGGTTAGACTGGAAGCTGACCCCAACATAGTTGGGAAAAGGCTAGGCATAATGAAAAAACAAAACATACTAGAGACAGAAACTGTACCAATACAGTGGTGCTCGTCTGATATTATACTATGTATATATACCGTGCCGTTTTTATAGAATAACAAGGGCCGAAGCCATGTGCTAACCTAAAAAGTACTATCCTAAGGGATAAATGATATATTATGGTGTGTGTGATGATAAGTTTAGGCTTTATGTTGTTGATAATGTTTGTGGGCATATTTGTGCATCATTGTCTTTCTGAAGGAATTTTCGGACAATTCTGCAAGTGTCCAGGAACTTTCTTCTGTAAAGTTTGGTAGGTGGAAGGAGACAAGTATAAAGTGTTTAAAGGTTGGTGTAGTTGTTTGGGCTTGTGAATGACACGCGTGGTTGAGCGTACTACTGGGATTATGGAAATGCTGCCTAATTGCCACATACGGCTAATTTCTATCTTTAAGTCCGTATATTTTGACAGCTTTTCTGCTATTGTGTTTTGTAGGTTGTGTGTGTTTGGTTTTGCTTTGTCAATAATTTGCGTGATTTTATTTTCTGTCTGTGAGGATGGCCCGCTCAAAATATTGTTTGTGTGTTGCGTTTTCAAGAACTAACTATTTTCGGATTATATTTGGATGTAGTTATTAATTTATATTTTTAACCGACTTCAAAAAAAGGAAGAGGTTCTCAATTCGGTTGTTTTTTTTTAATGTTTGTTACCTCAGTACTCCGTCATTTATAAACCGATTTGGAAAATTGTTTTTTTTTTTTTAAGGATATACTTCCGGATTGGTCCCATTTTTTCAAAATCCAGTTCTGATGATGGGATCTAAGGGAATTGAGGGAACTCCTCAAATATTATAGGCATACATATAGCGATTTTGGTATTTTCATCAACAAGTCAAGCGTTTTATTTATTTATTTGGTTCACCAACAATTGTTTACACTAACTTCATGAGCATAAATATAACATGTTAAAAACTTGGAACAGTGTAACAATTACTTAAGTAAACACCACATGAACTCAGAAAGTATTATTTGGTGAAGTGGAACTGATGAAAAATACCACAGATGGCCACGGGAACTCCTCAATGATAATAAGTATTTCACGGCGGGCGATAACATATCTCGATTAAAATAGTTAAGCGACTATGACGAAGCAAATTTAAATAAATGGTTCTGATGAAAATGGTACCATCGAACCGATCTAATAATGAATCCGGAAGATAGGCACCGGAACTCCGTAATAAAACAATGTATCCTAGCCGTGTTAGGGCTTATTGGAATTGTCATGAGATGCACTCTGGCTATAAATGTTTTTATTGGTAATTACTTGAGTAGTATGCTAAGTGTGGCTTTGGTTGTCACGAGACCGATTTCGTAGCCTCTTTATTTCCGTCAATGATCTGTTGTCGTGTGCTCGCTTTAATAATTTGTTGGCGTCCAAATCTAATAAAACTATGCCTTTCAAACTTCTGAGACGACTTAGCGCGACGTATATTTGCCCTTTTCTAAAGTTTTTTTACCAAGGTCGATCACTGCTCTTTTGAGGGTGGTACCCTTTAAGTTATAGACTGTGACCGCCCAGCTTATTTTGAGTTAGATTTAATAATACGTATTATTTCCACCAGTGGCGTGCACAGAGTTTTTAGACAGGGTAGGCAAAAAAATTTTAAAAGCCAAAATACTTACTGCATATTGGTTTTGGTTCGTCGTCTTGACGATTAAATAATGACGTAGGTAATAGCCACCTCAAATATCCATACATTGACTGATTTTATATACATGTCAATCCTTTAGTTTGTACTAATTGCAAATCCGGTGTACAACGACCTTTTACGATCACTTGTTTTTTACCACCGAATGATAGTTTTGAAAACGCATCATTTTTTATTTTCTCTATACACACACCACCTGAACAACTTTCACAGTGAATATTATCCATTTTTCATACTATTATCGACGTTAAACTCTTTAAATACCAATTATTATGGCTCACAACACAAATCAAAACGAATCAAAGAAACAATATGGCCACGAAACAAGTCACAAACTCGGAGATAGTGCAAAAAATAATACGACAAAAAGGAAATAGTGTAAGCTATGATGCAATATAAATGAATCAATGCCACTTTTTAAAATAGTTGTATAGCTAATTTCGGTTTGGAAAACATCGGATAATTTCGTAATTTGTCGTGTTGTGAAAAAGACACTGCCTATTCTGTACGGTTGTGTGCGTTATTGTGACATTGTGTGCTACGTATTTATAGGAACGCACACCCATTCAATCCGCATGACCACGAGAGCACACATATAAACATTTAGACCCGAATAGTTTGTGTCTTTCCCGAGGCACTCCTGGTACTCAGGTCGTCGCGGCGCTAGTGCCGCGCGCAATGCCACAATACAATACTGAACGAGCTTGCTTGGAGCGACTGTTTTTAATTTTTTTGTTTAATGTTAGTAAGTAGGTACTCGTCGGACTCGTAGATAAAATAATAATAGATATCAGAACAAGATTATACTGAATTAGGTAGGGTAGGCAGTGTCTTTCTGTCTTTATGAAACGCACGCCACTGATTTCCACTTAGTGTATGTTGATGTTATTAACAACTTCCTATACTGGGTGTACGAATAATTGCGGGGAAGATACAACTAAAAAGTAAAAAATTTGACAAAAATATCCAACCGTCTTCCAAGAAAAAAAAACAATACAAAGTGAAACATAACTTTAATTTCGGAAGTCGATGGCAAAAAACGAAAATACAAAACCAAAGACACCGACTTCCGAAATTTAAGTTATTTTTCACTTTGTAGTGCTTTTTTTTTTTTGGAAGTCGGTTACTTTTTTTTGTCCAAAGTTTTTACATAGGTAGCAAGTTTTTGATCGATTATGTTGGCTATTTGATCGTGCCTATGTTTATAGTACCTAGTAATATTGCTCTACATAACATAACATAATCAGCTGAATCAACGTTCCTGCTGTAACGTAACTGCTGGGACACAGGTCTCCTCTCGGTGAGAGGGAGTGGGCCGTAATCTACCATGCCGGCCCAGTGCGGGTTGCTCTACATGCTCCAGTAATATGTTGAATAGTTTCGGAAGAACTATGACATCGCCTGCAAATATCTGTTGAAAGGGGGATTCGCATAATATGCTTTTGGTAGTTACGGGTCTCGATTACTTGGTCTTGGATTGCTGTCATGAACCCTTCAGTCTCAGGGAAAAGACTTCATTAAATAATAATGAAGTCTTTTCCCTGAGATTCAGTTATTGGCTACATAATCTATTATGTATAAAGACTAATTTGAACGGCCTCCAACTTACTTTATTTCCATAATAGCTTTTGCCCGCGGCGTCGCCCGGTATTATAAATGCGAAAGTGAGTTTGTTTGCTGAACAGTTTTGGATGAAATTTGGCATATGGCTAGACCAGGACCTGAATTAGGACATAGGATACTTTTATCCCGGTAGTACGTTCCCGTGGGATAATTTCCAACCTCCACGCGGGCGAAGCCGCGGGCAAAAGCTAATTTATAATATTAGTTAGGATATACGAAGTATGTAAGTACCAATGCGAAGTATTGCGAACTTTACGAGACATTTGTTTGAAGTATCTACCACTTATCATTTGGTCATTATGCTTGACAGGATACATAGAATTATTAGGTAACATATTTGTAACGCGGATGGAGGATTGATTTGGTTCACAGTCATGAGGCCATTCCTTCCAAGGTATGTAAAGGGAGCTCATGAAGATCGCAGATCACTGTGTACTGTGGAGTGTGATGTGAAGTTTATTTTGATACTGCTTTGATTTTCGCCGGAAACTTAACCCATTCCCTATCTGCAGTAGGTACCTAAACCATTTGTAATACTATGTACTCTACTGAAACATCTAACTCAGGAGTCACCATCAAATGGCGGACCGCGATCCAATCCGGACCGCTCACCTATTTTTACCCGACTGCCCCAGAAGGAGGGTAATGTTTTTTCGAGAGTATGTATGTATGTATGTCTATTTCTTTGGCACACTCTGTAGACTAAACGGCTTAATGAATTTTGACATATGAGGTGTCGTTAGATTCGTTTATATAATATTATTTTTATATATATATAAACGAATTATATAATATTATATTTATTTTCTGGAAATATAAAAAAGGGAGGGAATGTTTTTTTTTTATAAACAAATTAACATTATTGGTATCAAATGAATAGTAATGAGTCAATTTCAAATATTGAAATTAAAAAAAAAACTAAAAAACCCGACTGCAAAAACACATAACTGAAAAGAGAAAAACAAGCATTATAATCTATAGAATTTTGGTACTGCAGGTGGGGACAAACCAATAACCTGAAATATGGTGTATCTTTTGTTTGTCCCCCCGCCGCCTGCAGTACCAAAATTCTATAGATTATAATGCCTGTTTTGCTCTTTTCAATTATGTACGAGTATTTTTGCAGTCGAGTTTTTTGTTTTTTTAAATCCCATCCCATCTTAATTTTTTTTTTGTGAAGTTGTAAATTTTCATACAAAAAGAGATAACGTTTTTCCCCCGTAAACATAGTCTAGTTTTCATATTTTTTGGAAATGTTGTATAATGAAAAAAACTAGGTCCGTATATTTTTATTAGAAAGAAATATTGCGTACGATATAAGTTATTAGTAACTAAATATCTATATTTTTTACTTAAAAACTTCCTCGAGCCTTTTTATTTTTTTGAGTAAACTAAACTAAATTACTAAAAAAGAAACAAACAGACCTAGATTAAGGTGTACTGAATCTAATGAGACCAAAGTTGTCACATTTCGTAAAGGTTTAGGGGGGTGAAAACGTTATTGCCTGAAACAATATTTCGAAAAGGAAATGTAGATAATTGCCTCCAAGACTCGCTCCGCGTATCGGCACTTCATAATCATCATAAGTAAACAGTAAAATTTATAACTAAAACTTAAGGGGCCGTATACCAAATTTTGCCGATTTCTCTCATTTACGTGATTTTGCGGTTAAAATACCGTATTTCTATAAGTTCTAATGCACAAGATGAAAGATCATTTCAATTATGATCTAATTAATGTGCTACTTTTTTTATTTTTATTATTTAATATTGATTAAACGACCTAAAACCGGCGACTGATTTGTGGATTTTTGCTGTATGAGGTTTGAATATCAGCACATTACGAATCGTTTTGACGTCTGAAGGCTATGAAAACAATACAATGTATTCTTGTGAAAGTCGTCTATACAAAGTATGCATTACTTTTTACCATTTGCATATAAAAGTAGCTGTTGCCCGCGACTTCTTCTGTGATCCAGGATGAAAAGTAGCCTATGTCCTTCTCCAGGTCATGGTCTATCTATGTGCCAAATTTCATCCAAATCCGTTCAGCCGTTTTAGCGGGAAAGCGTAACAAACTAACAAACTCACTTTCGCATTTATAATATTAAAGTTGAAAAACCGGTCTATCGACACTCTAGGACTCACAAAATTTATTAGGTAAATTAAAAAAAAAACTCTTATCATACTACTAAAGTTTCAATAATATTATGATTCAATCATGATTCAAAAACACCTGGCGCCATCTATTATCATAAGAATGTTATGGTTGTTTTCCTCGGGAAAAGTACTTTTTTTCGGGATGAAAGGTACCCTATGTCCGTTTCTGTAAACCTGACAACGTATATGCAAAATTTCAGGATGATCGGTTCAGTGGTTTAGACGTGAAAAGGTAACAAACAAACTTACTTTCCTATTTATAATATTATGTGTAGTTAGGATTTTTGAGTCAAAAATATATAACTTAGTTAGACTTTAGAGACAATGGGTAAAGAATTGTTTTTTTTATTTCAGCTACTTAGAACTCTCGTTCATAAAATTAAAACAACAGAAATAAACTTCAGTTTAAAATCAATCCATTTCTTATATAATTTAGATATTTTTATCAATTAATTATCCATTTCCTGAGAAGAAATGCAAAAAAATTAAATGCCAATTAAAGTTCTTTTAAAACAACTTAAGTCTCGCATTATAATACTCGACAGAAAATAAAAAGTAGCTCATTCATTAGATCATAATTGAAATGATCTTTCATCATCTGCCTAGCCTTTTCCCAACGATGGTCGGCTTTCAGTCTAACCGGATGCAGCTGAATACCAATATTTTCATGTTGTGCATTAAAACTTATAAAATACATCGGATACGGCCTCTTAATCTGAATATTTAAAAATAAAAATTTTGAGTAATTTAATTCTGCCCGCGCTTCAGACAGTTCAAAATAAATAACTTACTTTGTTATTTTTGTTCAGTACCTACTTAATATTTGTTTATTAGGTACTTGTTAAAAAAAAAGTTTCTTTTCGTTTTATTTCTCAATTGATATTTTTAATCTTGGTTGCTTGTAAATCGTCTACCAAACAGACCGCGACAGTCATATTATTTTTAAAACCGGATCCCCAATTAGACTAATTGGTGATCCCTGATCTAACTTAACCAAAGCCAGATCATCCAGTTTAACTAAGTATGATTAGATGAACAGCAGACAGTTCCATATAAAATGATTGATGATTAAGAAAACGAATTATAAAATGATGTTTTCGTGAAGCTGACATCCGTCGTCGTATCTCTATTTATTTTAGTCTGGACTCGTTAAGAAACAATGTAAAATGTAAGCACTTAGATACCGATTTTACGATTGCCGGAATGTTTACTTACATACTTATCTGCAGACAGTTAGTGAGAAATATTGAGCTGCGGAGACTTTGGGCGGAGTTCACCGACTTTAAAACAACTGTTTAGATTTTTAATCAGTTCTTTCCTTAGGAAATTTGACATAAACCAACTGTTTAAATACCTAACCGGTGGTTTGATTGTTGGTGAACACAGACCTTAGAATATTATTTTAAGTGCGGAGATTAACATTGCCTATTCAAAAGTGGGCACAATAGGCTGTGATGGGCAGGTCAATATTTTTTGTTTATGTTATTAGGCCCCGCAGGCTTGCAAGCGGGCTGTACCCACTATCATGTGAATTCATGTGGCCTGGGCCTGGCCCACAAACTGATGGTAAGTGGTTGAGTGGTACGACGCGATCCCGGAGACAAATTGAAATGTCTCATACGGCGGAAATCGGTGTGGTGGTACCTAGTACTTTCTCGGACGAGCTCAGCCCTATACAAGAGCTTTACTGTACCTAGGTACTGCTAAAACTACGCTGACAACTTCCTTCAGCTAAAAATGCAATTAGACTCGGAATGCATGACATATTTAGATTGATAGCTATCATTCTCTGTTTATTGCATTAGTTACATCCGTTATGTCTGTTTAATTGCTGAATAGCATTTACATTTCTCGGGTCATTTAATGCCCGACGTCCTCGAATAGCTGCTTTAGTGCTGACATTAAACTGTTGGTACCAACTTGTGTAACAGCTGTTCACAAAAATGCTGCTGTCCTCTTGCTCAAATGGCGCGAAATCTTTAGAATTTTTCTGTAATTACAAATTCAATTGGTGGCCGTGATTTATTTTACAACAGTGAAATTGTCATCATCTAGTGAGAATGGTGACCCTAATTTGCAGATGGAAGAGAATGGAAAAGAAATAATTTTCAATCTGTATTTAAATAAACTTTTCGTAAGTGTTTACTTACGAAAATTTTATGACGTGGAGGACAGAAAAACGAGCGGATTCGCTTAAGGAAGGAATTTTTCTTACGAATCTTGATGAACTTACCAAAAAATATCAAAGTTCAACCCTTTGGAGCACATATTCAATGTTGCGATTGCGATCAACTATAAAGACAAAACATAATGTCAATAAAAATAAATATATAAACAATGGCAGTTCTGGTGTCGCTTAATTTCAGAAGCGTTCATGAATGAAAGTATGTACAATATACAGGATGTCCGGTAATGAATGGATAACCTTGTAATGGGTCATGGTAGAACTAATGGCCATTCAGAAAAAAATACAAATAAAAAAAAACCAAGTGGTACCAAAGATATGTTTTTTTTTTTTTGCAATAATATTGATGATTTTTGTTATCTTATTTTACATTCTTGTACACCACGACCACATTAATGAATTCTATCGGTTTTTTATTGTTATAGTAATTTACGTTAACTGAGCTGATAGATAAGCAATAAATAGTATGCCAGCTATTACACGGCTTTTTTAAAAAAAACATCTGCAATTATTGTTCTAGTGAAAAATTTGTGGAAAATATTCATTTTGACAAAGTTTAAGCAACCGCAGCATAAAAAAAAAGTATCGGAACACAAGTGACTAATAATTTAAAAATAATATGTGCCCAAAGCCGATTTCAAAATGGTATTATTTATTATTTGTTTTGTATCAATATCCGGAATCCATCTTGAGTCAAGCACCGGTCTTTCAGCCTGTTGTCTATAGACAAAATAAATAAAATACTCAGCTACCCCCGGGTTCGTCAAGTTAAATGTTAACGACGAATTAAAGCGCTTTGAATCGGATATGTTAAAAGAAGATTCACGCTCATATTTATTAAAACGATCTTTTGCTGGATTAATGAATGCTTTACTTTCTCAAAAAGAAGAATTGCATAAAACATTACAGTCATTGGTGGATTGGTCAAATGAGTCTAGTAGAGAAACGTTGTCACCCAACACGACATTCGAAAAAGTGGACATTATTTTCGAAGGAATCCCCGCATAGTAAAGTTACTGATGACTTGTTACAAATATGGGATCTACAAATCTCGCATTGAGGGTATCCAGAAAAAGTTTCTGAGATATCTAGATTATTAGGCACACCAAGTATCCATAGATTACAGTCACCGTTGCAAGAGGTACCATTTTCTGCCCTTGGGTCGTAAGCGACTCATTAATGATGTATGTTTCTTGATCAACTTAGCAAATGGCTCGATTAGCCAGTCGCTCTGAACTGTTAACAAAGTTAGCATTTCGCACCAACACCATTGGATTACGTAAAAGGCTGCTTCTAGGTGTGCCTTCTGCCACGACTAATTATAGGTGTAATGCTTTTCTTATAAGAAGCGCTCGAAGCTTTAATGATGTATCTTCAGAACAAGATGTTGACTTATTTTGTACTAAGATAAGCACAGTAAGGACGCTCTTAGCTAAATCATTTTTTGTGAATGATGCGCCGCCTAGTGGTTGTTCAACTCATATTTAGCAACTTAATATAACGAACCCATTTATGTACGTACGCAATGAACTTTAACTGTTCGATCTTAAGCAATCAATATGTTATATATCTGTGGAGGCTTGTTATTAGCAACCTGATAATGTGTTGTTGTTACCTATTATTTGTAAATAGTCTGTAAGCCTTCTTAAAAGTTATAATAAAAAAAATAAAAATAAAAAATAGTGTGCGATTGTAGAGCCGATTTAATAAATACACGTCAAGAGGTTATGTTGCGCACGATTTCCGAAGGCTTTCATCGCGATGTATTACATAAAATTCCTCCTAGTACAGAATCACTTTTTAATGACGAGGCACTTCAAGCCACCTTCAAAAAATGGGGGGGGGATGGATAACTTAACTGCACCAACAAAATCAGTACCTAAAACTTATTCTAAGGATAATTTTTATAAAAATCAAAAACCGTCGCCTACGGGTAGTAAGCAAGCTGATGATAGATTTTTTCGTCGAGACAACTTTAAAAAAAGACAAAAGCATAGCTCACACACTTCACAACAAAACAAAAACCGAACTAGCAACCATCGAAGAAAACCTAGGAGAAAGAAATTGCAATCGCAAGCTTTCACTAAAAACAAGCGCCGCGAATGACTGTCGGACATTTCAAGGCGGTTGTCTAAAGCAATTTCAGTATGTTTGGAGCAATCTAGGTGCGCCAGACAAAATGTGCCGGCTGTTGAACGTGCATGCATACCCTTCATACTGAAACCGCCGCTAATATCTCCGAGTCCCACGGTTCTGAAATGTTACAGAACCAAGACATCTCCCGATATGACCATACAGATTCAAAGTTTGTTAGAGTTAGGTGTATTAGAACCTGCAGAGCGGACGCCCAGCTACCTTTCCACGTTCTTTCTGGTACCGAAGTCAGATCTGATCTTCCGTCCTATCTTAAATCTGAAGCAACTGAATCAGTTCGTAGTAGCCAAACCATTTCAACTATTCAGTCACTTTCGTGTTCCAAGTTTTTTGCAACAACAAGATTGGATGGTCAAATTATATCTGAGCCAAGCATATTTCACCACTGGGACCCAGCTTGTCTGTGCCTGATGTTCCAGACCATAATAATCTGCAAACTAGATTTACAGCCAAGGAGATCAAGGGTGTCATCACCACCATGTCTAGAGGGAAGTCTCCAGGTCATGATGGTTTGAGTATTGAGCACCTCAAGTATGCGGGTCCTCATTTACCAAGAGTGTTGGCAATGTTTTTTAATTTTTGTGTGAATCATGAGTATTTGCCCAGTCAGATGACGAGAACTATTGTAGTGCCTATAGTTAAAAATAAAACAGGCGATATCGCGGATATAAAAAACTATAGGCCTATTTCTCTGGCTACGGTGATAGCGAAGGTGCTGGATAGCCTGCTTAATAGACAACTTAATAACCACATTAAACTGCACGACAACCAGTTCGGATTCCGAGCTGGGCTGTCCACTGAGAGTGCCATCCTGTGTCTAAAGTGGGCTATCAAGTACTATACAGACCGGAAAACGCCTATATATGTGTGCTTCCTCGATCTATCCAGAGCATTTGATCTGGTCTCCTACAGTATTCTTTGGAGTAAGCTTGAAAAAGCTGGAGTTCCATCTGAACTGATTAGCACTTTAAAATGCTGGTATGGAGGCCAGATCAATCAGGTTCGTTGGGGTGGGGCTTTGTCGGAGCCGTATGGATTGGAGTGCGGTGTGAGGCAGGGTGGGCTGACCTCGCCTACGCTCTTCAATGTATACGTCAATGAACTGATTGAGACGCTCAGCAGAGAGCGAGCCGGCTGTTACATTGATGGAGTGTGTGTGAACAATATTAGTTACGCCGATGATATGGCTCTGCTGAGCGCCTCGGTTTGTGGCCTTAGGAGGTTGGTGGCCATCTGTGAAGACTATGCCAAGCGTCATGGTTTAGTCTAAATGCGTGTAAGAGTGAGGTCATGGTCTTTGGTGCCAGCGGAGGACGGTGTCCAGAAACTATACCACCAGTCCATTTGGATGGAACTCCGCTCACACGGGTATACAAGTTTAAATACCTGGGCCATATCTTGACCGCGGGCATGAAGGACGATGAAGATATTGAGCGAGAGCGGAGGGCGCTGTCGGTTAGGGCTAATATGATAGCTCGCAGATTTGCACGTTGCTCACAGGGTGTAAAAATAACCTTGTTTCGTGCATACTGCACTTCATTTTACACGTGCAGTCTGTGGGCCGATTATACGCAGAAATCGTACAGCGTCTTTCGCGTTCAATATAATAATGCATTCAGGATATTGATGGGGTTGCCCCGCTTCTGTAGTGCGTCAGGGATGTTTGCTGAAGCTCGAGTCGAATGTTTTTATACAACGATGAGAAAGCGATGTGCTTCCCTGGTGCGCCGCGTGCGGGCTAGCCCCAACCTTATTTTGAGCTGCGTTGCGAGCAGACTTGATTGTTTGTACGTGGGTCGCTGCTGCAAGCTGTCCACCTCGGTGGTAGGCGTGTGGCAGTGACTCGCATTCATGGTTTTTTTTTTTTTTTTTTAGGTCAAATGATTAGAATATGAATACTAACATAGGGGTAAGGAATATTGTTACTAACATAATTGAGTCTTGTTACTTGTAAATAAAGATATTATTATTATTATTATTATATTTTCACGTGACCATCGCACAGCACCATGGCAGGTTCCTGCGATTAAATTATCACCAAGATTCACATCAGCATCAGCTACTTGTTTACAAATGACTTGTTTGCTGTTCGGCCTTTCATCGGCACCCAGAAAGTTCGCCTCGATAAGCAATTGGGTGGCGGAATTTCTAAGGAGTCACAACATCAGGTGCGTCGTATACTTGGACGATTTCCTTCTAGCAAACCATTCAAAATCGCAGTTGGAAGATAGTGTGCTTCGCAAATGTCAAGAAAGATTATCCGTGGTGCAAAAAAAGAAAAAGGCTACTTTTTTTATTTTATTTTTTTTTACTTCTATGGAGATGGAACTTTTAAATGCGTTCCTAGCCCCTTTTATCAGTTATACTCCATACATTTTGACCTAGAATCAGACAAAAATACAACCAATATAATTCCCGTAATACATATATTGTCTTCTGCCAAAAAAGACTCAACAAACATATACGCGGCTTTTTAATATATTAAAAGATCAATTTGGTCTGAATATTTGCAACTTCAAATGTGATTATGAGGTGGCAGTTATGAATTCAGTAAGCAATGTTTATGCGAATGCAAAGGTAAGTGGTTGTTATTTTCACTGCCAACAAGCAATTTGGGAAAAAGTAAACAAATAGATTTAACAAGATGCAGAGAAAACCGTAATGTCACTCGTATGGCCGCTGTCTCAGACTAAATATCCTGTAGACGGAGCCTTTAAGAGAGACGCGTGTCCTTTTCTTGTTAGTGTGCGGCTCTAGAGTAGTATTAGTGTGCGTGACTAGGGAAGGGTCGACGCTTCAAAGTATACTATGGAATCTGTAGTACATCGATTTTTTGCTTAACGAAAAATGCACAGGAGTGAAACTGCGGATAGAAGCTAGTACCTACCTACCTACTATAATAAAATGTGTGCTTTGTTAAATAAAAATTATGGGCACATAAATATGGTATTATGTAACAATTTATTACCAATTAAGGGTCCAACTTAAATAAATAATCAGACGTATATTTTTACGATTTTATTTATTGTAATATATACACAGATACATGTATTGGAGTACAATGAAATGAAATGAAATTGTTTATTTTGCAAATTGGATGTTGACAATATTCTGGATATCCTTCGAATACTGTTGGCATCGAAACAGACTTATTTTTTTTATAGATAAACCCGTTATGAAGCAGGATAGCTGTGGCTTTCTTTGGAGCAAAGCCTTGAATATTTCATGTTCCTAGTTCTGACGTCTAACAGCTTTAATCCACTCACTGCTTATTAATTTCACAATATTATGGAAACCTACAACAGTAAGCAAAAATTATTATACCATATCAACAACAAACGTCGATAGATTTTATCGATAATATTGTACACATCCCTGCAGTTCACGCCTAAAACAATGCCTAGGTTAAACATTAATTTAGACTATAAAACTTGGTTTTTTATCAATATGATATAAGACAATCTTAGTCTAAATATGTAAATCTTCAATGTTTATCAATTTTCTAACAGTTAACCTATGTAATTAACGATAAAATTGTTGTCATAGACTTACGTGTGAAATGATAATTCTGGGTCTATTACGCCTTCTTTCGTTATTCTTGATGAATAATATACAGCCGCACACAGCATATTTTCACTTTACTAATTTTGTCCTAGCCAAACCACTGATATTATTTAATATTTCGCATTTAAACTGCACCAAGGCGCAATGTTTTGACCGACTAAGTCGGTCACTTGTTGACACGATTTACACAGACAGTGCGACGTTGCCAAACTTACATGTGCTGTACCTTTTACTCGTTCCTGAACTCTGTGAAATAGACAGAGAGAACAATACTTTGTTTGACACACGGATACAAGAGCGGCAACAAGTTATAGCTCCGTCTACGGGATACTTAGTCTGAGGCCGCTGTATTACCACTTTTGCCACCCCGCTATATACCAGAGGGTTGGCAAATTATTTATGGCAAAATTGAACCATTAACTACTACAATGAAGGAACATCAAACCTATTTAGAGAGACAGTGGCATCGACTATCCCCTACATTATTAAGTTGTTCCGGTAACCCCACCGAACCACCAATGCTGTAGAAGCATGGCACAGGAGACTCAATGTTGTCATTCCAAAACTTCCCAGCCTATTTTTATTTATTCATAAAATAAAAAAGGAATTTACACATTTTAATGTGCATATTAAATGGAGTTTAATTAAATGACTTGGAAAAAACCGAAGTAATAAAGTTATCTTATTCGACAAGAAATATAAAAAAAACTTCTCACAACACTAGAGTGGCAAGAGATATTTTTTTTTAAAGATATCTACTTCCAACTTCTGGTGTAATTTGCATAATAAATGATAACACCTACATTCTTACTCTAAATTAGTAAATCCAATGATGATAATATTATGTTTTTTTTTAATTCCGGAGATATTTTATGTTTTTTTTTTTCATGAGGTAACTTTTGTTTTCGTACGTATCAATCGATGATACAGCCCGATTTATCGAAGAAATACTTGTGTAAACATTGATTAATTGTATAAATACTTTATACAATTAATCAATGTTTGTATTGTTTCCCATCGTTAATGACAGTTACTTTTAAGAACTATATTATTTTTTATTGGTACTGTCTTTCATCAATTTTATTTTGGATACCTATTTCCTCATTTTATACAGGGTTATTGGTAAAACACCAGCAACCTCTTAAGGGGTCATTGTACTCATCATTATGAACAACTTTTACTAAGGGACCAAATCTAAAATTGCAAAAAAAATCAGTTGTTCAGTAAGCAACTTTTAAGCGGTTATTGGTGTTTTACCAATAACCCTGTATACATATTATGTACTTTACATTATTACACATACATTATTTCTATTCGAATTATCTAATTGGCACAAAAATGTCCTTTTAAGAATTGGTCTTTTAAAGTATTTGGCTTTCTAAGAATTGGGATTTTAAAGAGTTGGACTTTTTCAGAATTGGGCTTTTTAAGAATTAGGCATTTCCAGAAATAGGTATTTTCAGAACTAAGCCACGACATCGTGTTCACGATAAATGTTCTGCATATACTGGGCTGGAAAATCAACTTCGAAGTCTGTACCTACTGGCTCCGACACAGTGCCTCGAGTTTCTCGGCATAACATGGGACACGAAACGCAAAGTCCCTGTCGAAGCCGAAGTGCCTATCGCTACGCAAAGCATTTCACTAACAGCTCCAGAGAAGCAAGTGGTCCCTCAAACAGTGCCAAACTCTAATGGGGAGACTCAACTTTGCAACGTTTGTGGCTCCGAGAGGTCGCCTTCACTGTCGCACTCTGCACTACAGTCGACAGCTGTCGGTGAAACACCCGTATCGGCTGATACCTATCCCTCAACCAGCCCGGTCAGAGATGGAGTGCACCACCACTCCATCTACCACTTCATCTTAATATGTATTATTATTAATGATAGTTCACAATTCTTAAATTGTACATTCACCTTTGAACCTTACTTAAATATATTAAAATATTCAAAATATTTGTAAATGATATTGTCTCATTCAGTCCACTGACAAGTATTGTCAGTGATAAAGCCTCTTATTCACTGACCAAATATCCCGCGACACGAGTCCCTTGAGGCCACGTCCTAATGGAAAGCGATCGCCGGAAAACCGGAAGGCACCTTCCGTTTGCGCGACCACGCCTTCTGGTTCACCGAACAAAAAGTGACATTTATGAAGATATTCGCGCGCCGATCGCTTTCTAATACGACGCGGGGTAACAGGTCGGGCGACGTCACCCGACGTCGCTCAACTTCACACGACTTCTCTAGGGACACGTGTCGCGGGAAGCTTTATCCGTCCGAGTCTGTCCGGCCGTGCACGGCGCACGATGCACGATGCAAAGCGATAGCGTCTTGGTTTGAAGGCAACAAACCATCGTGCATAGTTCACATTGGGGACGTATCCCTATGTTGCATTTTTAGTTTTCTTCATCCAGAATTGTTTCGTTTTCTGTAATTTGCCTAACATGGCGCTCGTCTAGGTGTCCGTAGGAGTCCGTAGAGGGCACCAGTGCCACAAATCCCTTCAGTAGCCATTATTGGAACTATTCATTTCCACCATCTTTGAATGTCCTAAACTGTTTATTGCGTAACATACTCTTTGGTTTACTGTCATAGGGGGTATAAACGGAGCCTACAAAGGTTTTCTGGCGAAACCCAATATTAAAAAATACCGGCCAAGTGCGTATCGGACTACGCACAATGAAGGGTTTCGTGGTTGGGATGAATCCCAACTACATAATCCTGTAATCTATAGGTAGTGAACTATTTTCTGTATTTTTTTTTTTCAACATTTTAGGCTCAGTACTTTCGGATATAAGGGGGAATGGTCAATTTTCATCTACTTTCTTAAATAACTTTAAAATGATTTATTTTAAAATTATAAAAAAAATATTTCAGACCCTAACAGTAAGCCCTTTCATTTGATATGTCACACGGTACAATTTGCAAACTTTTTTTTTTTAATTTTCGTATTTGCCCCCCAATATTGACCCCCATATTCAAAATTCATTTATTTACGTTACACGTCCGTGTTTGGGTCACAGAAATACATGTGTGTACCAAATTTCAACTTAATCGGTCCATTAGATTCGGAGCAAATTAGCTGTGACAAACGGACAGACAGACACACGAGTGATCCTATAAGGGTTCCGTTTTTCCTTTTGAGGTACGGAACCCTAAAAAATATGATGTGATTACCTTTTATCTAAATTTGACCGGGATCTATCTTTTGAGAGTGTTTTTACGAATGTACGCGAAGTCTAAAAGCGGATTACATTGAGTCCTGCCATGAATGATATAAAAACTATAAGTCAATGCCTGCCATTCTCCAAAGACGGCTTTTCTCAAGAAATTTACCACCGGCTACAAGGCCAAGAAATCCAAAGTTTTCACGAGGAAAGATATCGAGCAAGTTCGTAAATAAGGCACCAAATGAAAAATACTTGGCAACAAAAGTAAAACCAAACCTTCTTACATTTATAAACATTATTCTATTATTTTCATCAAACTAAATTGATAGCTACCAACCAAAATACAGTTTTAACACACTTATTTTTTGTTTTACAGGTTGCTTTAATTTTTGGGATCAGCGATGTCTCCAGAGGAATAGAACGGTGCAAATGTAACAACGCTAAAACACCACTGTGGATGGAGATCCGATAATGGGTCATTTTAGCCCTTAGTATTTTAATCTACTATTGTGTAGCTTCAGAGTACTGTGATGGTCAAGCACGAGTTCTGCAGACCATTAAACCAATACCTAACCTAGTCTGAATCTGAATATGTTGTCGTAGACGCAGGGAATAACTTCTCGATGCAAGAAGAGTAATTCTCATTCATAGCTGCAGACGTAGCCGCCCAAAGAGCAATTGTTTGCACCGCGAGTGTTAGGTAGCGTTATTAGTAAATAGCTAATGGACGCTCAGACTCACATAGTCGGCATGGAGTCGCTGGTACTGGTGCGGGCGGGCGGGGCCGCGCGCGCGTGGCGCGGGCGAGGTACGGCGGCGCGCCCCCCCGCCCGTGAATATCATCGGCGCGCGCGCATGCCTGCGTGTGCCTGCGGGCCGCGAGCACGAGCCGCCGGGCGCCTGTGGGCCGCAGCCCTGCGCAGCACTCTCCCTCGGCCGCCTTGAACAGAGATCTCCCGCCGCGCCCGCACTCGCGTATTTATAAACGGAATTCCACACGCGCTATTCGCGGCCGGATACAACTTTTTACACGACTTTCAGCACTTACGTCGTACGGAGCACTGAAGAGGCGGGTTTAGCCCGCCGATTCGGACTCCTGGTTTGTCTGGTGGAGCCCGCGTGAGTCACACCGCACGCACCTTACGAGCTTTCAGTCAAGAAACAATGTTTAAAATAATTATAATACAAGCTTGTGAAAACGCACGCAGACGAATAAATAAAATACCAGTATTTATTTATAGCTGTCTCTAATGTTTATTTTTCAGTGACATAGATAGAATACAAAAACAATGGTACTTTTTTTTTGCGTTGCGTCGCCTAAATAACTTCGTGTCGTAAGCCCGAGGCCGAACTTATTATGCTAAGCCACAATAAAATAATAACTAGTTTAGTTACAAACTCCGGTAGCTAGTATGCGTGTATCTGTGTACACAACAAATATAACGAATAACTGGAGAACAATGCAGGATTCGGGATCAACTACGGTTTACTTCTGGCGGCGTTGAGCCATAAAACGGCAGTAAATAGGCGCAATGAATCAAACGGTGGTCAATTTTACGAGCGACCTCTGATACTGTTGTGCGCGGAGATCACTAGAACGAAACTCAAAATCTCAGTAGTCTGACGTTTTCTGAATAAAACATCAAGTGTTAACTACAACAAAAGCAAATGTAGATCCATCCTCTTTGTGGTGTAAGAATTTTTAATTCCTCGTATTTTAGCCTGTTACATTACATTGCCCTTCTCTCTTTCGTTTGTTACTTGCAATTCCTGGCATTCCTTCGTAACCCCAGCTTTGAATATTAGTGTATATAATAAATGAATGAGCTCCGTTCCCACAATTTCCATTTTTGATACTTTTAAATAAGTTTCTGTTCTAACAGGTGCTGTGTCTGACGAAAGCGATTAACTTTATTCTTCTTTATTCTTTTTGGTTTAATCCATGATATTGTCCTACATTGTGCCACTCCTAACGATTCAAGAACGTAAATAGAGTGTACGAAGACCTCAGCACCTGGAAAAAATGTGTCATTATCATAATTTAGAACATAAGCACCTACTCCAACAAGAGCCTTTGGTTAAAAACCATTACGTGTATGTAGGTGTCCAATGACATAGGGATGACGTATGCTGTGCGAGGTGCCAGTGGCCGGTCACAACACTGCATCATCACAAGGAGTTGTCTTCGGAACCGCGGCGACAGGCACAACCAGTTGCAGCAGTATATTGATTGATTCACCAACTCGCTCTGAAAACACACGCACCCACATAATACACGAGGCCTTGCCAAATTTAGATGAATTACTTTTACTACGCTTCGTTTAGTATTCATACGAAGCTGCTACCGATATTCAGCAGCCAATTTATACATTATGAAGTGGCGTCTACTGGTACACCGTACACGTGCGCTTGATGTCTCAGTCAGTTACCTCAACTTTGAGTTGTGTCCCGAAATAGCAGTAAATGAATAGCTGGCCTAGCATGCAACCCAAATACACGACCATGGACACAAATTCCGCTGAAACTATGCTTAACTGGAACAACAAAATAACATGGAATATGTTCAGTAGATCGTAATGTATCCCATTGCCAATGTAGAGTAAAATAGAAACGTACCCCAACAATCTTGTACATTGTCATGCATATTACCCAGGCCATCACAAAGAACTGCATGACCATTGCTTCTCCAAATATCGACTCTACTTCTTTCGCAAACCTGGTAAAACAGAAGAATGTAAGTTAACTGTGCTCTTTAACAGGCAATTCATTTTATCAACTGGTTGCAGCCCAGAAGTTCACTGGAAGTCTTCCGCTGGCTGTGAGGCAACTGATTAATTAAATTGCTAGTTTTTTATACCCACTGTCTAACGCGATCCTACTGGACTTAGAACAATGTAATTTACCGTAGAATTTGATCATAATGCAACACGCATTTCTTGAGTCTCTTCTGTAGCTCAGTTTTCTCCTGTTCTTCGTCTTTGTACAAAGTGTATTGAATTGCAGGTCTCTTAATTAACCTACTGAGTTTTTCTGTGTCACCAAATACCACCAGTTGTTCTAGATTGTACCGAAGCATCTGTATTTGTATCTTGGCTTGCGCGTAGAACGCTACAATCGTACAGTCCATTGTTACGTTGCCATAAGCTTGGAAAGTTATCAGAATAATCATGTAGGCCAATGCCAGCGAGAATCTAAAAATTAAGATTAGATTTTTATTATGTTGTTAAATTGGACAGGTATATACTCGTGGCAGATAAGTAAGTAGATCTCTAATTAACACTTTGGAAGCGAATCAAACATGTTTCAAATTCGTTTAGAATAATTGATTGAAGATTTCTGATGTCAGGCAAAACAAATATAGATTAGGTACCTCCTGCGTTATTTTTTCCTCAATGTCGACCTTCAGGGGCTTATAGTTACTAGGTACACCAGCTTAGGTAATTTGAATAAATAATTCAACTTACGCTAACGTGCTCGTAGTTTTGAAAGGAAAATATCCAGTGAACTCGACTTCAGTCCCTAGAAGTCTATTAACGATCGGGAACACAGTCCACATCGTACCGCAGGTGAAAATGGCCCCGTGATACAAGGTGAGGAGTCGAGACATGACCAATGTGTTCGCTTTCAACACTTGCACGTGGTAAGCTTTGCTTGCTGCGAAGATTGGTCCTGTGGGAAATCAGGAAAACATAAAGTAAGTATAATACTCATGTAAGTAGCTCAAGTTTTTTATCACCCCCAAAAAATAAGACAGTGGCGAGACAGTGCACTGTGTCTCCCCTTCTACTCGGTACGTGTGATCATGGCATCAGACTCGCCCCTTCCTTTTACATTCCGCAAAGGGTCCGGGACACCAGCCGGCACAAATTTTCCTACCGCAGGGACACTGCTATTCTATATGTGAGAATGAGTGGGCCGTATTCCACAACGAGGACCAGGCGGGTTGATTTCAATTAAATTAAATAAAAAAGGTTTATTGCAGGAACTTGTACAAATTTTACAGTAAATCTTACATAGGGTCCTCCTTTTAAGTAAAAAATATACCTGTGCTAGGAGAACCCGCTTTTCAGTGGCAAATTATGAAATGGTAAAAGTAGTGTTACTACAGTAGTACAAAAAAGTAGTGTTGCTACACCCAAATTAAAATGAAAAAAATTCAAACCATTAATGATGTCGATGAGATTATCAATGCGGCGTGTCCTCAGATTGAAGGCAGCTTGCTTCCCCAGTGAGTTCAGAGTTGTGAGCAATATGAACAGCGTGTCCACTATTAGATTGGTGCTGTGCCGGACCTGATACACGAGGGAAAACCATAATTTACTTATATTTATTTCACTATCGCTGTTTTTATTTTAAGTAGTAAGTAGGTAGTAGGCAATAGCAGTGTCATCGTAGACAGAGAATACAGTGTCGTCGATAGAATTTTGTAGAGCGGTGGACATAACCAATTCTTATTTAGCACACATCGGGTGCTACGGTGGTAAATAAGAATTGGTTGCTTGAATTAATAAACTGCCCCATTGGTCTCGTGGCCGCAAGCGCGACTGCTGCCTTGGGTTCAATTCCTAGGTGGGCAGTGTTATTGGAATTTTCCTGGAATTTCTCATTAGCACCCCGGAGTTTGGAAGTTGGCCGTATGATACCCCCGTAACTCGGAAAGCACGTTAAGCCGTTGGTCCTGCGCCTGATCAGCTCTCTCCGTTCGCATCGGATTGCCGTCCCATCGCCACAAAATAAATTCATATTTGCGTATATGAATGTGGTGAACCTTTTTACCGCTTTATTCTTCTGGGACCATAGATACTCGTACTTCTATTTTTTTTGTAATCACGTTGTCATAAGAATGTATTGTCATTCTCTTATCAATATGTCATGTTATGCTAATTAAACCTACCTAGGCTATTATTTCAATTTAATTAGCAAACGAAACGACTAAAATGCCACGGACAAATATGTACGACCAGAGCGGTTCGATGGGGACCCGTCCCTAAGCACGCCGGCCGCGGAATGGGCACACTGGAAGAAAACTTTCGTTAACTTCCTTGCGGTGCAAGATTCGAATACTGATAATGGTCAAGCTTACCATACTATTTAATCACGTGTATCAAAACGTGTATATCCATATAAGCGAGTGTGAAACATACGAACAGGCATTGGACCTCTTGAACAAACTTTATGTGAAACCTAATAACATCCTGTTTGCACGCCACGCGCTCGCGACCTGGAGACAAAATAGCCACGAGACTATCGACACATACATCCAAGCCTTGAAGCAAGTGTCCAAAGATTGTAATTTCACTGCTGTCGATAGTAAGACCAACCGGGATGACAACATTCGCGACGCTTTCATAGCTGGCATCTCCTCGACAAAAATAAGAAAGAGACTCCTTGAGAACCTTTGCCTAACTTTGGACGAAGTACATAATCAGGCGCGCTCCTTAGGCTGAAATTAGTACGCTGCATTATAACAACATACCTATGAATGCAGCTACCGAAAACATCTCTGATAACAATAATGTACGGAATACTCTTATCCCCAGTGGAAATGCAAGTGCCTCTGCAGCCAGAATCGCTCGAATCGCAAATGTTTCTTCTGTGGAGGACGGGTGCATCCGCGCATGACATGCCCCACCTTCGAAGTGACGTGTCAACTTTGCAACAAGTCATAGGTAAAACGGGCTAGTATTAATTAATTAATTCGTTATTAATAATTGCTTTAATAAAATAACTAATAACCGGGACTCCGTATCTTATCCTCCATTGTTCATGACAATAATCACCAGACATTGTGAAGCAATTTGCCGATCATCGTAGATACCGTAGAGGTTTAATTCAAGCCCCTGTCTATTAATATCAGGCTGGCAGTATCTTTGACATTCGAACGGGCATTCGAAGGGCGGGGTCTGTACAGTACCTACCTATGTTGTCGATAGTCGATAGGTATATTTACTGCTCTGTGGGATATTAATCTTCATAAAAGTTACTTACTCTATCTCTTAGGCAGGTGCTAAAGCCGTTTCACCAAAGGAAGAAGCGGCGGTGGTTCTTAGCTAAAACCCACACGATGAACATACCTACCTGCTTAGGTATCCCCAAAATATACCTAGGTACCTGAAGTTCCTATTTCCTGTAGTTTACCTGAATAACTCGTATGACGTGTTGCAAATTATACGTTAATATAAAAGCCCAACACATAAAACGATATGCGTTGTGTAAGAATCGTTTCGTCGAAGACAAGGGCTTCAAAACTATTTTGAAGTAGCCGACCCTGGCTAACGCATTGAAATGAGGCCTAAATCCTTCGAACGTGGAGTACGTTACACTATCCGCCATCTTGCATAGGATTGAAAATATTAGACTTTGTTGGTAATACTTAGGTGTTAACTACTTGGGGCTGTTTTCTGAAGTGGATAAGTAGGGTAGGTACTTTTGTTATTTCTGCTGGGGTGTCAATTTCGAATAGTGTTCATAATTACCAAGGAGCTACAGAATGTTTCAGTTTCGGAATGTTTATTTTGTTTGCCTCTTACGGTCAGCAACCTAATAGATAACTCATCATAAAGTATTGTGTAAGAATATAGGTAATCAGAGTTAAAAATCTGTTTGAGACCCTTGGCTTATTCTTCGGGGTAGGTATTATTTTCGTACTCGAAGCAATTTCAATAATTTAAAAAAGCAAAATTCCAGACTCAAAACCATAAACTGTTACTAAAACATCTTACCTAACAGAAAATCTTAATTAAAATAAATGAGCGCGTTACGCGACCTGAGAATCGAACTCGGGACGTCACGTTCGATAACTCAAATTATTCAAGTTTCATTTGAAGAACACCCATATAAAAAGAGCACTCTGTATCACCCTGTTTCTCCTGCAAACCGTGAGGGTGTTAATTTTGCGACACTTCCTATTAAGTTAATGATGTAGAAAATACAAAGTGACCAATTAAGTTGTTCGGCTAATAAGCACTGTAAACAAACTGATTTGAAGAAAATTGGACCTAAATAAAATATTTACAAGGTAATTTATTTAAATGCTACAGCGCTCGTTTAGTAGGAATGAGTACCATGGGCACTAATTAAATGTAGATAGGCAGAAAAGTATGATTTGGGGCGAGGGGCAATAATTATTTATCATACAAAAATTAAAGGTCTGATTTTTCAATGTCATTCTGTTAGCGTATCGTGTTCGTTCCTCCTGCGTTCTAACTATTTTACTTTGAATAATGTTTGGGTCCCAACTCTTTACCAACCCAATCGTTTAGTCGCCGCCGACAGGGCCGTCTTTCACCTATTAGAGGCCCTGGGCACATTAGGATAATGGGGCCCCTATGACCATAGTAATAAAGCACTCTTTTGTTAGAATAAACAAACAACGTAGATGTGCAAAGTTGTAGCTTTATTTTTATTTCTTTACAGTTACATTAGATAATTATTATAATGAATAGATAATATAATGTAATTCACACTAAATAACCAGCATCCACGATGAGTCCTTATATAAGTATCTATGCTGATTGAAGCGGTACCTTTCTAGATTTGAGTTGAGCAAAATCGTTAATCAAATCTTCAAAATCTATGTCTTTGAGCAATTCACATTCTATCGACATTAGCGACAAACTGTTTAATCTCTCTTGAAGCATAGTACTTCTTAATTCATTTTTTATTCGTTTTAATTTGGAGAAAGAGCGATCCCCACTGCAGTTAGTTACCATCATGCTTAAAAAGATTCTCAGTGCGATTTCTACATTAGGAAAGGTGTCTTCAATTTTGTTCTCTTTCAAAAGATGATATATTTCCAGTATACTATTAGTTCCTTCATTTTCACTTTGATCAATTTTCAAGTATTCTTTTAAATGCAGACATTCCATTTCTAGCTCTTTCTCGTTAACGTCTTCATAATAGATTTCAGCAAATTCTTTGCAACTTCGTCTCAACTCTTCGCAATTCAGAGTTTTCAAGCGAAAAAATAAATCAAAACATTGACTAATGTTCTTATACGAACTTAATCGCTGTTTTAGATGAACGCCCAAGGTATCAATCATGGGAATGAAGATTTCGACTTTGAATCTTTCTTTTCCATTCAGTTGGACTGATGGCGCAGAGCCATCAAAAAAAGTCAGGCGTGAGCTTCTACGTCTGGTTCTTTGAGATAGGTCTTTATAGTCAGATTCCGGGTTTTTCTCTTTGGCGGACGATTCGAAGTAATCAAATTTATCCCTGAGACTAATAATATAATCATCGAGTGCAGTAAACAAATTAGTAGCAACGTCCAGTGTCATTGTTTCTTTCTGAAGATAATTGCTTGTTTTATGTATTCTTTCTAATATGGAGTTCCAAATTTCTGTAAGTAAAATAAATTCTAATTTTTCCATTTTTCTGGACAGACTAAATGCTTCTTCTCTAGTTTCTTGTGCCTGTTCTGTATCTGTTGCGATGGATATCAAAGCTTCTATAATTTGTTTATGACCTTCATGCAAGGCGCTCACTGCATCAGCCCGGGCTGACCATCTTGTTTGTGAAAGGTTTTTAACAACTTTTTTTAAACCTAAGTGTTTTGTCAATATATTCCAACGGTAGGTAGAGCCCGAAAAAAAGTTATACACTTTCTGAATAATTTCAAAGAACTGTGTCACCTCTGATACACACCCAGCGGCATGAACACCTACCAAGTTTAGTGAATGTCCCGCACATGGTACAAAGGCGGCAAATTCGCATTTCTCCTTGATTCTTGCTTGTAAACCAGAATATTTTCCCGACATATTTGAAGCATTGTCGTAGCTTTGTCCCCTACAATCTTTAATGGAAATATCATGACTCTCTAAAAAAATCAAAACTGTTTCAGCTAAATATTCAGATTTATGCTCTTTAATAGGTATAAATTTCAGAAACCTTTCAACAGGATCACGGCCTTTTACGTATCTAATTATAAAAGTTAGCTGGTCAACATGTGACAAATCGGGTGTACTGTCGACACTAATGGAAAAATATTTTGCTAATTGAACTTCATTTATAATTTTTTTAGGACCTGTTTTCCCATTACATCAATAAACTCATTACAAATATTCGCAGATAAATATGAAGTGTTGCCTTTTCCGGGATTCCCCATTTTTTTTAAATGGTCTGCAAGAAATGGATCAAATTCACTCAGTAACTCCACACATCCCAAATAATTTCCATTGTTGGGAGATCCTAGGATCTCATTGTCACCACGAAACGGAAGCCCTCTCGAAGCCAAAAATTTTACAACAGATACAATTCTTCTAAGAACATTTCTCCAGTAATCCACTTCTTTTTGATAATGAAATAATAAATCTGTATCTACTCTACCAACAGCTTTACTTCGTGCCAGATATGTCATCATACATTGTCTATGTGTTGGGCTATTTTCATGTGATAAAATTATTTGATGAATGTGCTTCCAGTCATTACATCCACTCGGAGAGCATAGATTTAAATCAGAAGAATTAAATAAGCAGCATGAAAAACAAAATACTGATTTTTTGGAAGGCGAATACAACAACCATTTTCTATCGACGTTTTCATTGTTCTGTAATTTGCGAATAAATAATTCTTTGTTAAAATATCTAGTTACTGATCTATTGCCATCTTTGTAGTTTCTGGATGCCACAGAGAAATCAGAATCTTTATTTTGATAATAAACAGGTCCCTTACGAATCAAAATTTCACGTTCTTGTTCTGTAAGATTTTCATGAAAATAATCGGCGGGGTCGTGTGATACTTTTTCAGGGTTGGAAAACTGTTTTTGCTCAACTGGCACAATTGACAGTGTAGGTAAAGTCGTCGAAGTTGTTGCACTTTCGTCATTGGCACGGTCGCTTTGTAATTCAATCTCTTCTTCAAAATTGGCAGGAACTGGTGTAGAATATGACGATTTAGAAAATCCCGCTATTTCTGGTTGACACGTTCGATTGCTACTTACAGAACTTTCTCCAGTAGAAAAATATGACGTTAATTTTGGTAACTTTTCAATTACTTTCTTCTGGTGTGAAGCTTTTTTCCTTTTGTCCGATCCACTAGGATATGATCGTTTCGACATTTTATGTTATAAATTAGTGTTTATATTTACATAGAAAATAATCACTAAAACAAAACAGGCAAACCACTACTTAATAGAGCGAGTATAGTATAATAGTAATAATAGTCAGACAGAAACAACAAACAAATGAAATGACATGTCATAACACTACAGTTCGATTCTATGCAGGGGAATTCCCGATCGCTGAGTCGGGCAGTGTTGCCAATACTCCGGATTTTTTTCAATCGCTATTATTGCCACTTCGTAGGAAATTATACATAGTCGGTCACCCGGCAGTCGGCGCTCGCCGCTCGGGCTTTCATCAGGGTGGATGACTGCATGTTGAGCGCACGAGGCATCTACGACATAAGTATACCTACATACTACATGCCGTTCACATCGACTGTTTTGCAAAGAAAGACGACCACGACAGTTAGTGACCTATCAATGTATTTTTTTCTTTGCTCATTTATTTTGATAGTGATAACAAATAATTATAGATCTTGCAATTCTACAAATTGACCATAGTCGGTAAGCATTTGTTAAGACTGATTTTCAGGCGAGAGTAGAGTAGCTATCGGTTTTCGTTTGGTAATGGAGTAGGAACCGTAGTACGTAGTACATATAATAGTGATCTGTGGTAGGGACTAGACTAGGGGGCCCCAATCCATCGCGGGGCCCTGGGCACGTGCCCAGTGTGCCCAGTGGGAAAGAGGGGCCTGGCCGCCGAGCCGCACAAGTATTTATCTTAATCGGTTGAATGTTTGTTGGTTTATTTGGTAAACAGTCTCAGCAGTTGAAGATGATTCATTTTTCGAGATGTATGGTCGGGATGCCCGATTTGTTTCCTTTGAATCGATCTTCTGAATCGTAACCGTGAATCAATTCACGATCTTAATCGTATTGTATTGAATCGATCTCGGAAGATCGTATCGTAATTTTATAAAAACAATGAAAAGCACAGTATGCATGCAATTTTTAAATTGGTAGTATTTCCTTTCGTTTTAAAATCTGTTTACACAATTTCCATTGTCCACGTCTCATTTTTTAAAAAAATGTCCAAGCGTTTGATTTTGTTGGCGGGGCCATATTAAACAGTATTTTAAAATAATAGGTCACGCTCACAGATAAGACTCTTCCTATTGCAGTAATACAATTATATTTGCCGGCACGAGTCTTGAGCACAAATTCCAAATGAAATGTTGTTGCCATCGTCAACGGGCTCTTGTATTCTGTTTTCTACCTGCACATAAATAAGCTTGATCTTATACTAACCTCATTGTACGAATCGCCGTAATAGGAAAAAAGATTTGTAAGGTTTAAAAGTTGAATTTGTGCTCACGACTCGTGCCGGCTACTATACTAAGAATGAAAACAAAATCAGAGAATGCTAACATACCCGATAATAAAATAAACAAAATATTACCACGGTATCACCTACCTTCACATTTCAAACAATACCGCTTTTGAATAATGTAACTCGAACAGTCGAAACTAATCTCATTCAGTGTTTATGTAGGTAATCTTACTTTGTTGTAGTTCGTACGGTACGTTTCGGTTTTAGTTGATACGATTTTTTCTCATACGATTCGATCTGGGTGATGATCGCATACTGTTGAATCGATTCAAAAAATCGGTAGATCGTATGGCCGTGAATCAATCTTCTGATTCAGATCAAGCATCCCTAAATGGTTCACACAAAATGATTATAACCTTATGAGGTCACATGTTTGGGACGAAATATAGGACACAAGGATTAGGAAACGGGTGTTATAATAACAATGTGTGTTCTATTGTGAAATAGTTTATTTAAAAATCTATCAGAAAATAAACCACATCAGTTATTGTATTTGGTACCAGCTCTGGCTGAGCATGCTAAACCATTTGCGTTCGCATGCAAAGATTGGAATGTGAGAACAGAAATTTTGAGCCGTAACATAGCACATAATTTTTTTTTTAATACTGCGGCCATTTTGTACTCAAATTTAATTCAAATGCGTGTGCGGTCGCTATAATTATTAGAAATGGAACCTCCATTAGTAATAATCAACAATGTTGTAAAATGCTATATTAATTTAATCATAAATATTTCTACACATTATCTATTAGTTACATTTACATAAAGATTTCTGTTTGAACCCAGAGCCTTCAGCGGATGTCGAACAAATGAACCATGTCCACATTTACATCACAAAGTTTATACAACGCATCATCATGAACATAAGGATAAGTTATCACTCTATTAATATCTTAGGGCACTGTCTCTTAGGGGACGTATCGTCGTCCGCCGGTTCTTTCCGCTTCAGTGACTTGCTGTCCTTGTCCACCTTCATGCCATCTACATTGGACTCGTGTTCCTCAGTCTTTTGTTCATGGTCAGAATCTAGCCTTTCGTTGTTGGCTAATTCGTTATCTGGGACGTCGTCATCGAGTGCGATGTCGTCAGCAGCGTCGTCTTGTTCATCATCATCAGCTTTCTCGAGATAGTCTTCCTCGTCTGCGGCCGCCTCAAGCCTTTCTGCGGCCTTTTGTGAAGTGGCATTCTGTGAGCCAATGTTTGAAGACGCTGAACGTTTGCTCACAGAAATGCGAGCTGTCAGAGCCCGGTACAGTTGAACTATATCTCCTGGGGCACCCTGTGAAACAATTAAAACAAAACTTAACAAAAGTATAATATGTGCATCAAGTATTCCGAGGACAAAATACTTTGCATGTCCTGTTTGTGCTAAGCAAATAAATACAACCTTGAAGATAATGTATGTCAACTTTCATGACTGTAAAGAGATTTAATCTTGTTACACTTTGAGACTTTCACTTAGCTAGCATACTGCACGATTTCAAACATGGTATTAACTAGCAATTCTCTGAACAACCTCAGGAGCAATCATTTTATTCCTGGCCTGCAGTTGACGAACAAGTTGGCTATGCCTTAATTGATTCATAAAAGAAATGTTTGTTTGTCAAAGACAGGAAGATCAACTTTTCTACTCTATATCACACTAACAGCCAGCCCTAATGGCCTTATACTAACCATTATGAGGAACAATTTAATCTGCTGCTGGGAATCGACAGCAGTGATTCTGAGTGATTTGGTGCCGGCTCGCTCGACAACCATGTCGGGCCACAATTTAGTATTGAGCACGACTCTCAGGGAGCCCGATACTCGCGCGACGAGTCTCGCGGCGCCGCCACTACCCGCCGGCGCGTCGTTCAGTCGCATCATGCCGCGCCCGCGCTCGCGCCAGCTGCCCGCTTCCCACGCGAACAGGCGACACGATACCTGCATAGGCGAATATAACAAGGTTATTTAAATTGTAGTGGTATTCATTCCAAATGTACACCCTCGCCTAAACCTTCGGGGAAACAAGGCGTGCTGTTATGTTGTGTTGTATTCTATGTTATTAATTTATTGTTTGATTGCAAACCACTTATGTGTAACTGTTATTGTAGATCTAACTGAATTGTCAATCAGTGATTCTCAGTATTATTTGAATAAATGACTTGATTTTAATTTTGATGAAGCCTGTCAATCAGATGAACATAAACTTTTTAATGCACCAAAATCTTTAGGCAGTAGAACTCATTCCTGACTTTATAGTGATACATACATTTACCCTAAATGCATGTCCACCACTAAACAATTGGGTGTATCAAGGGCCTTTATAAACCTAATTGTATAATGGTGGACATGCAATTTGCGTCATGCAGTTAAAGGGACTAAAACCAAAAACCTTAAGACTTGCGGGAAAAGGGACTTGCGTGATGCAGGGTCTAAAGTTCTAAGTCTAAACTTAGTAAATATAATATTACCTGCAGAACATTGATCTCGCCCTCCTCGCCAGTGATAGTGTTGACGTGTGCTGCCGGAGGCGGGGGTCGCGCGTGAGAGCGCTCGTATTCGGCCGCCGCGGCCGCCAACCCGTCGCCACCATTTGAAGACTCGCCTGGATTACTGTCCTCCTACCAACACAACACCATATCGAATTACATAACAATTAGTCTTTTAAAATTAAATGATACCTAAAACTTGACACTAATAAATTTGCTCTGTGATAATCGGATCAGTGACAATAGCATTCTGAAAACTGATGGAGTCCTTACTCCCCTTTTCTGAGGCACTATGTGTGGAGAATGGTCAGGTAGCTTATTTCTTGCTTTATAATTCGCTGCACATCCTGCCTCAGTCACCTACTATTATTCTCCTTGGTATTCTGTCTGTGTACTACTAACACTTAGTGATAAGGTACTTTAGTAACAAAATGGACCATATTGTTGTCTGAAGTAAATAAATAAATAAGGCCCATTCAACTTACCTAAATGTGATGGAACATGATTAATGGATAGTTGCAGTCATAAATCATAAGTCTGCTTAAGCCTCTATAATCATCACTGGATGACTAAATATTCCAGAATAAATATAAATAAACATGAAAACAATACACAAACAACATGAATTTATGCACCTTATCAAGCTGTAACTTTTAAAACAACGTCAGAGGTCACTTTTGTATTCTTTACATTGATTTATAAACAGAGTATACATGTACTTTGTAATGGTGAAATAGAAAGTATACAAGCTATGAAGGAACACAAGCATGTTTTAGTAATAAAATATTGTGTAAATCATCACAAGTATGTAATGATGGCCAGACTAATTAGTTAAAGCTTTATATCACTGAAGTTAATCAACTGACCTGATTATCCTTGACAGTTGCTGCGGCACTGGTGAACAATAACTCTGTGTTTCCATTAGATGAGCTGTGCTCTGCTGATGATGCTTCCCCATTATTAACAGTTTCCTTTATTACAACTCTCTCACTTAAATTTTGACCAAACACAAATCCCGAGGAGCCCGGGGCAGGCTGTCCCGCAGGGGGTACTGTGTTGTTGGGTCGTGGAGTGACATTAGCAGTTCCTAGAGGTACAAACTTAGGAGCTTCAGGTTCAGGTTTAGTTTCCTTGAGTCTGTCTTCAGTTGGAGTTTCTTCTTCTTTCTCCTTTGTTGCTTCAGAAGCGTGTTCAGAAGTTGTTTCAGCACTTTTCAGAAATGGATTATTACCAGGTTTCAGCTGAGAAGGTCGCAGAATGGAACCTAAATTAATATAAAAGGCAGTATTAGTAAAGGACTTAACATTAGAAATTATTATGACTGGTATACAAAGGATCAAAAAAGTGCCACTTACCAAATGGATTACATCCTTTATTTGAACTTGATGCAAAACTGGAAGTCCCAAAGCCACCAAGTCTAGGTTTTGCCAGAACCACTCTTGACTGGGATGACCCATTATAGAAATCTTCAATTGGGGATTTGCCTGTAAAAAAATTCTTAGTTTACATCAAACCAATCAACAACAAAAGCATAATAACATAAAGTGGACAAAAAAAAAACATGGTGTAATGAAAATTGACTGTGACATATACATGACTATGCTTGCTAAATAATAATCCCATCTTTGTATGCTTGGATTTACACAACAATAATAAAGTAATTAGTAAACTGTGTAGGTGCACTTGCAAGTTTGCTCTGCAAAAAAACAAAATGTAGGAACTCCATACAAAAGGAGCAAGCAGTATGGTGAATGTAACAACATCAAAGTAGTTTTATAAATTTCTCATTCTTAAAACACCATGTAAAAATGCAAATTACAAGCGCAAGCAATATGAATAACGCTCAATATCTCGATTTATCGTGGAGGAACACCGATAAAGGTGGAAATTGCTAAAAAGAATCTCGTTAGTCGTTGATGATGCAGCATGGACAAAGTAAAATGAACTCGTTCATCCATTTTAAATACTTAATCAAGTGTGTGGACTGAAGAACTTGAGTGAAATTTACACAAAACACTTGAAATAAACAGTACAAAGCAGAAAAAAATATAGAAAACGCTAAATTTTACCTTGCTTTGCGTCTGCCATTGTCGAATTTATAGGTTTTTTTAACTGACTGAACTGATAGCGACCACAGAGCATGTAACTTTAGTAACAAGGACAGGAGGACATTATTTATGCTAGTAGTGAGTGGTATTGCTTTAGTAACTTTTTTTTAATTATTTAATTAATTTCCACGAATGCACCCGGAGAGATGGGCAAAGATCGTCACCCACTGGACGACGCCTCAGGGAGAATGGACATCGCTGTCGAGGTAGACCGCGGACTGAGGATTAAGTTCAGTTTGGTATCAGTTCAATCCGTCATTGATGTCAGAATGACGGGAAACTGATCATGTATGCGTAGATTGATGGATTGATGGTCCGGATTGATGGTTATTTAAATATTTTTGTCAATCTGGTCAGATTGACGAAAAACTGAACGTGTGTTTACTTACCATCAGTCACCGCTTAGACAGCGATGGAATCGCACGCCGAGTATTTTCTTCTTTATTTTCTGGGCTGATTGACTTCCTCATACAGGTGTCTTGTTTAGTTAGGTAGGGTTTTACCATTTGCAACAAATGAACAAAACAGGCTTTTCCATTCGATAATAATTGGCATAGTCTTCTTCTCCTGCGTCTATTATCTCATTCAGTAAATTTAAGTGTGTGTAGAATTCTCTTTTCTTTAGCCACTTTTTACACTACTGCTTTCTTTTTTTACGATTTCTCATAGACAGGGCTAATATGATAGCAACACATGCTTTCTAGGGTTAAATACCTCAAAAGGAAAAAACGAAACCCTTATTATGATCACTGGTGTGTCTGTCTGTCTGTCACAGTCAATTTGCTCCGAATCTAATGAACCGATTAAGTTTAAATTTGGTACACCTATGTATTTCTGTAACCCAAACTAGGACATGTAACGTAAATAAATGAATTTTGAATATGGGGGTCAATTTTGGGGGGGCAAATAAGAAGTTTCGTAAACTGTACGGTGTGATATCTCAAATGAAAGGGCTTACTGTGAGGGTCTCTAACAAAAAAATCATAAAACTCTAAAATTTTAAAATAAATCATTTTAAAGTTATTTAAGAAAATAGACGAAAATTGACCATTCCCCCGTTATCTCCGAAAATACTTAGCCCAAAATTTTGAAAAAAATACAGAAAATAGTTCAATACCTCAGGAAAAATAAGAAGTCTATGGTCTTAAAATAACAGGGTGAATCTCTCAATATTGTGCGTACAAACTTACATTTGCAGTGGGAATGTATGGGAACATGTGTTTCCACTACAATGTTAAGTTTGTTATTGGGATAAATTCGTCCCAACTACGAAACCCTTCATTTTGCGTAGTCCGACACGCACTTGGACGGTTTTTTCTTGTTAAAATCAATATCTAATGCGTATTGCGTAGGTATGCATGTGGGCGGTTTTGGTTCTGCTGATTTTCAAGTCGACATTCTCTTCCGTTGCCATTTCTCCAATCTGCTCTGGATCTCAGGTCCATCTTCACCGACAAGAACGATGTCGTCGACAAATAGCATGCACCAGGGGGCCTCTTCCTGTATGCCCGACGTCAGAGCGTCCATAATCAACAGGAAGATGTAAGGACTTAAAGCCGACCCCTGGTGCAAGCACACACTGAACTCGTCGGTATTGCCAGCAGCCGACCGGACGTAGGTACAAGATTGACTGTACATAGCATGAATTAACTCTACATACTTCCCGGGCAAACCTTTCTCTTTCAAGGCCACCACAAGTCATCCCGATGTACCCTATCATACGCTTTCTCCAGATCAATGAACACCATGTGCAAGTTCTTATGTGCACGTCTATACTTCTCGCACAATTGACGGAGTGCAAAAGTGGCGTCCATTGTTATTCGACCTGGCATAAATCCAAACTGGTTAGGGGTAATCTCACTCTACTCTCGCAAGCTTTTCTCTATTATTTTCTCCCATACCTTCATACTATGTGACATAAGCTTTATCCCTCGATAGTTGTTGCAGTCCTGTACATCACCTTTATTCTTGAAGATGGGCACTAGCGAACTATTTCACCATTCTTGTGGGATCGCTCCTTTATACAACAACTTATTGAAGAATAAAGTCAGCCACATACATCCATCTTCTTTGAAACATTTCCATACTTCTACTGGTATGTCATCTGGGCCCATGGCCTTTCCATTTTTCATGCTTTGAACTGCCTTTCTTACTTCATCCATGCTAATTTCCCTAACCAAACCCATATTTGCTTGTACCTCTTGTACTGTGAAACATAATGACTCTGTGAATGACTACTGCGTGCGTCGAAATATTTGCGGATTTCATTATTTTTGTGACTTCAAAAGTAATTTAATGGTATGTATTATATAGTAAGTTAGTAGATTTCTCGGTTGTAGATTACTTATTTGATTGAAATTGGTTTTATGTGAAGTTATTTAAGTGTCCCGCCTAGAATTTCGAATCGGTAACCAAACATCCTGCGGTGGGCACCAGACCATTCTGGGGTGGGCACTCACTCTTTTAACATCCACCACACATTCTTTCAACTCACTATCCAAAACTATACCCACACTATTTCGCTTGCCATCGCTTCCACAGTAATAGAACTTATATCCTTCTCCTATCTCTCTAGCCTTTGCACCCTTCCATTTCGTCTCTTGTAGACACACTATGTTCAGTCGTCGCTAATTCTCTTCCTCTTCCAGTCATCGTACCTACATTCCAGCTCGCGCACCTCAATCTAACTTCTCTCACACTCCGAGCTTACGTCTTACGTCGGACCCGCTCGTTCTGATGCGACAACCCTTGTCCATTTCCCACATGAGCCGGGTGCTGCCCCTGCGCGTCTTCTGTGGGGTACGCCCTAGCCCTATCGCGCATACCATTTTTACTTTCCATGTTACTAAGGTTATAGCTAAGTTTTACAGTCGACCGCCCGCCTGACACCAACCCTCCTTGGGAATGCTTTTGTTGGTGGTTTACCCGCCACCGCGCGGGTGACCCAAGGTGCTAAAATTCGTCTACAACTAGGTCTCAAGCTCCCTTAGTGTACAAACCGAGTGAAAAAGCGTCCAGCGGGGCGTTCAGCGTTGCGTGCAAATTCACCGAGCGCCGCTCGGCCGCCACTCAGGACACTCGCGAGTGTTTGCATGTGTTTTAACACAAACGTCGCACGCCCCGCTCCGCCGGACGCTCGAGGCGAGCGTCCACTCAGGCCGTACACTTAGTCGCCTTTTACGACACCCACGAGAAGAAATATTATCTTTCAATGATTGCTTTAAATTATAAAGGCTGTTTTTAGGGTTCCGTACCTAAAAAGGAAAAAACGGAACCCTTATAGGATCACTCGTGGGTCTGTCTGTCTATCACAGCCAATTTGCTCAGCTCGGTACACGTATGTATTTCTGTGACCCAAACTCAGATGAGTAACGTAAATAAATGAATTTTGAATATGGGGGTTATTTTGGGGGCCAATAATAAAAATAAAAGTTTAACAAACTATACCGTGTGACATATCAAATGAAAGGGCTTACTGTGAGGGCCTTAAATAGATTTTTAAGAAAATTGACCACCCCCTCCCCCTTATTTCGGACACTACTGAGCCTAAAATTAAAAAAAAAACAGCAAATAGTTCTATACTTACCTATAGATTACAGGAAAACCTGTAAGAAGTCTATGGTTTTAAAATAACATGGTAAATCTCTCAATATAGTGCGTACAAAATTACATTTGCAGTTGGAAGGTATGGGAGAACATGTTTTTCAACTACAATGTTAAATTTGTTCTTGGGATAAATTCATCCCAACTACGGAGCCCTTCATTGTGTGTAGTCCGACATGCAGTTGGCCGGTTTTTATGGTTCCATACCTCAAAAGGAAAAAACGGAACCCTTATATGATCACTCGTGTGTATGTCTGTCTGTCTGTCCGTCTGTCTGTCACAGCCAATTTGCTCCGAATCTAACGGACCGATTAAGATGAAATTTGGTACACATATGTATTTCTGTGACCCAAATACGGACGTGTAACGTAAATAGATAAATTTTGAATATGGGGGTCAACTTTGGGAGGCAAATAAGAAAATTAAAAAGATAAGATAAGATAAGATTTATTTATTTGTATAAACATGGTAAATACATACAGAAGAATGCAAGATGATAATAAATTACATTATAGTCCAGTCATGTTTAGCCTTATAATATATTGGCGTACAAATATTTTAGTCACATTAATTATAAAAAGAAATTAACCAAACTGCTATGCCAAACTTACAACTATATTATAATAAAATTAATGTCAGACAAATTTTTCGACTAAAAATTCAGACACACTATAATATGCTTTTTGCAACAAAAACTTTATCAACTGACGTTTGAACGCATGGACATTTAGCTCCTTCCAATGTTTAGGTAGCTTATTAAATATAGTTGGAGCCATGTAGATGATACTATATACGCGAATTTTGCTCATATCCCGTCTATTACGTGGGACAGCGTCCTGTAAGCGTGGAAATAATTCGGGATTCGCTTTAACAAACATTACAGTTTCGAGGATGTACAGACAAGGTAAAGTTAGAAATCTTTAGCCTAAACATGGACCTAATGCATGTCTTTTGGGATTTGAATGCGATGTTAAAATCGGTAGAATTTCCCCAAAAGATGATGCCGTATCTTAAGTGAGACGCAGCTAAGCCGTGGTTGGCCACAATTTAGGTATCTACATTTACGACTGCAGCTAGGGAATGTAAGGCAAAAGCAGAACTACTAATTTTTTTACAGAGATTCTCTATATGTGATTTCCAGTCCAGTCTTTTGTCTATTATTAGTCCGAGGTATTTAGTTGTATTAACGCTTTCAATGGGCTTATTATCAATATTAATGTCCAAATTATTTCTAGTGCAACGCTGGCTGAAATGCATGATCTTAGTTTTATTTAAATTGATCTTTAAATTATTATAGTCCAACCATTGTATTATAGATGTCAAAGTGGTGTTTATGTCAAGTTTGTATAGGGCCATGTCATTATTATTATTAGTAATTGTCACACACAAAAAAAAAAGTTTTGCAAACTGTACCGTGTGACATATCAAATGAAAGGACTTACTGTAAGAGTCCCAAATGTATTTTTTTATAATTTTAAAATAAACCATTTTAAAGTTATTTAAGAAAATAGACGAAAATTGACCATTGCCCCCCCTTTATCTCCGAAAGTACTGAACCTAAAATTTTGAAAAAAAAATATAGAAAATAGTTCATTACCTATAGATTACAGGAAAACCTATAAGAAGTCGATGGTCTTAAAACAACATGGTATATCTCTCAATATTGTGCGTACAAACTTACATTTGTCCATAGTTAAACAAAAAGAATCCAACCCACATTAGGTGTAATGTGGGTTGGATCGTTTTCGTTTAACTATGGACATTTGTAGTTGGAATGTATGGGAGAACATGTTTTTCAACTACAATGTTAAGTTTTTCTTGGGATAAATTCATCCCAACGACGGAAACCATCATTGTGCGTGGTCCGACACGCTCTTGACCGGTTATTTTTAGATGGGAGAACATAAAACCCAGAAAAATGTTTTTAATATCCATGAAATTGTCTTTATTAGATAGATAATTTTATGGCATTGATGTTTGAATATGATTTCGGGCATGTGGCCGCCGCCGCGGCTGTCGCGTAGGTATGTATAGCGTAATCTGGAGGTCAAATTTTCACATACAATGTTGGCATCCAAGTGCTCAATGTTTACTGTTTTATCGGAATAGAATAAAGTAATGGCTTCAAATCGCACGAACGAGGTGGCCAGATTTCGTGAAATTAGTCGTTTGTCAAATGTTTCCTTTAGTACCTAAATTATGCCAATAAAAAAGTTATGTTTTCAGTAAACTAAGTGTTAGTGTCAGCCGCGGTGGTCACAAGCCCGGAATCATGTTCAAATATTAATATTATCTATCAAATAAAGCCAATTTCATGCATATTAAAAACATTTTCGTGTGATTTTTTTTTAGAGGGGAGAACCCTTAAAAAAAATCATCCAATATGCGATATTATCAACAGATGGCAATAAATTAAAATGATTCGATTGATGAACCAATAATGGTTGCTTTGCTAGATAATGGTGCACCAAACTATTAATCGACAGGGTCACCCCTATAAAAATTAGAAGAATTGCCAGTCGCTAAATTATACTAGATTGTAGGTAGATTAACATTACCGTCAAGCGCGCGTATAGGCGCGCGCGTCTTCGGTGGCGGCGGCGGACATAGCGTCTCTCTATATTCCATTAGAACAGTAGCAGATGTGCAGAGAGAGATAGATCGTGAACAAAGTGGGAACAACCCAAAATAGACACACAAAGCACTTTGCTTTCTCTAAGAAAGAGTAGCTGAAAAATATTTTGGACGAGCTTTTCAATAATCGGCCACGAAAATCAGCCGCTTTCTGAAGACCTCAAACTTTACATGGGAAATTGGGAATGTTGGTATCTGATAATGTTTGTAGTGGCAGCCCCTCGAAAGTTGTCAATGTCTTATGTCATGTCATTTGTCAATCGGGAAGAAGCAAATTATTGCAATTGCAAAATGATTTTTAAAGTGGACAAAATATAATTTATTTAATTTTTTATTAATAAAATAGTAATAATCAAGACATTCCAGAACCAGGATAAACAATTCAATGAATTTGTGACGTGGATTATTTATGTATTGTGACAAAAGTATTTTTGTAGTGAATTTACAATTATATTATGAATTGTATTAAGTACTTGGAATACGTTTTTAGAAACAGCTTGCATTGAGGCCCTCTACAAGTATTACAAGTGCATTTACTTCTCACAGCACATCACATAAAATATAAACAGCAGGTAAGCATTGTTAAATGTGTTGTGATGAAACCAGTTTTCAAACTTATCTGATCTCCGAATTAATATTGTAAGATACACCAATTTGAAATTGAAGGAAGCTCTGGTTGATTTTCCTAATGACTAAACTGAATTCAATCCTAACGTGATGTAAAGTAGCAGAATATTAATATTATCATGTAGGTATTTATTATTTGCATAATTCTTCAACTGACAGCATTGCATTATTCAACTGTCCATTAGAATGATAGTTATTTTTGATTAAATCATTCCCATTGTTTATAAAATAAAGTTTGAAATTATAAAACATCAATCTTAACAGGTACTGTCATTAATTTGTAATGTGTGTGTAACTAATTATTATTTTCCTTGAAATAATAAAAAGAGTTTATCATGCCAGTATTAAAATGCAAGTCATTTAATTGTCCATAAATGTCTTCATTTAATAATAATAATAAGTTTATTGATTCATAAACAAATTTACCTATTATCTTTTATAACATTTCTTCACTTGCATCTGATAATTTTTTCCTTAATTTATGATAACAGCGTGATGACTTAACAACTGATTTAAAAGTCTGGGTATCTTAAGTTAAATGTCTTAAGGCTTTCATAAAAAGATAGGTATCATCATAACATCACTGTGTCTTCCCCTAACTAAACACAACCACAACTTACAGAGGGTAAATACTAAATGTACCTACAAAATACAAAGAAAAATTACCCAAATTATCATATCGAGGGTTCACGGGCTATTTGTATTAAGCAAAACGTTTGGAACTTTACAGGAGAGCATCTCAAAGTTTCATTATTCGGAAAAAAGAACATTGTAAAAAAGTATCAATATTTTTTACGAAAAAGTGGCCTATCGACAGTTAATAATCAGTAGTGTATATCTCCGGTTTTTACATTTTCACTTTTGAGTGCAGGTAGATAATAACTCAATATCGGCCAGGATGTCGCTTAATACAAATAGCCCGTGAACCTTTGATATGATTCATCAATAATTTGTTACTCGAATCAAAGCTTTTTAATTTTTTGGGGTCAGCGGAACATGTCTTTTTCTTCCATACTTCTCTATTAGTCATCATCTCGGTAGTCACTCCCTTTCTGACCACATCATCTTTCACACAGTCCATCATGTGTTTCTTTTGTCTTCCCCTACTCATATAGCCTTCCATATTCATACTCAAAACTTTCCTGACAACATTTACCTTATTCCTCCGTATCACATGCCCGTACCATGACAACTTATTTCCACACAACCTTTCAGTCACCAGTGTCAGACTTTCTCTTATATGGTCATTTCTTATTCTATCTATTTGTGTAACACTACACATCCCTCTTAGCATTCTCATCTCAGCTGCATGCAATTGCCTTTCTTTCATTCTTCCATTATTTAGATATGATTTATTATGAAACTTTCCTGTGTTTGCAAAATTATGAGTAAATTATCACTAGTAGGTATTATCAGTAAATCTAGAGAAAAACTATATTTTCATTTCTGATTTTATGCTCGACATTTATTGCCCACAGTTTCACTTGTATCTTAAAAAACTATGTCCTTCATTATAATACTTGCATTAAAACCTGTCTTTCTCCAGTACATACAGTCGGGACCCTCTGTTTTCATATATAACAAATAGTTATATGGGTCGCAACTGTAATGTAATATGTTATTTATTTGCCTTGTTTTTTCCTTTTTGTGTAAACCATAGTCAGGTTTAAAAAAAATGACATTTTTATTTTAGATGATTGCATCAATGCTTTTTATCTTTCATATTCATAATAAGCAAATTTTTCTTAATTGTAAATTGAATGTCGAACCATTAATGAAACGGTACAGAACATATTAGGTTGGGGAAAAAGTCTTTTCGCATTATAGTATGTATGAACTTGTAATAAAATCTCTTTGGCTATACTATTTGTATCTGGCTGGTTTTGGTATCATTGAAAGTTTAAATTTTAAAGAACATAATTCGAAATTCAAATTAGGAAAATGTGTGATTTTCATTTGTTTTTCGTACCGTCAAGATGAGTGAATCTAATCAAGAAATTCGATACATTTTAAAATTTTACTACAAAAAAGGTAAAAATGCAACGCAAGCCGCGAAAAAAATTTGCGATGTTTATGGACCTAGTGTAGTGTCTGTGAGAGTAGCATAAATTTGGTTTAAGCGTTTTCAATCCGGAAATTTTGATGTCAAAGATGCACGTCGCTCTGGTCGCCCTATTACGGATAAAATGGATGCCATTTTTGAAAAAGTGGAGCAAGATCGGCATATCAGTAGTTACGACGTAGCCGAAGACCTGGAAATTGACCACAAAACAGTTTTGGCGCATTTGAAAAAAAACTGGGTACACAAAAAAGCTCGACATTTGGGTACCTCACGAGCTCACTGAAAGAAACCTAATGAACCGTGTACTCATTTGTGATTCTTTATTACGACGTAATGAAACCGAACCATTTTTGAAGAAGCTGATAACTGGTGATGAAAAGTGGATCACGTCTGACAAGAACGTGCGAAAAGGGTCGTGGTCAAAGGCCGGTCAGGCTTCACAGACTGTGGCGAAACCCGGGTTAACTCGCAACAAGGTGATGCTGTGTGTGTGGTGGGATTGGAAGGGCATTATTCATTATGAGCTGTTACCACCAGGCAGGACCATCGATTCTGAACTCTACTGCGAACAACTGATGAGATTAAAGCAAGAAGTTGAGAGAAAGCGGCCGGAATTAATCAACAGAAGGGGTGTGGTTTTTCATCATGATAACGCTAGACCTCACACATCTTTAGCCACTCAGCAAAAATTAAGAGAGTTTGGCTGGGAGGTGTTAATGCATCCGCCGTATAGTCCTGACCTTGCACCTTCAGATTTCCACCTGTATCGGTCTCTTCAGAATTCTTTAGACAGTGTCAGGTTAACATCACGAGAGGACTGCCAAAACCACTTGTCGCGGTATTTTGACCAGAAGTCCCAAAATTTCTATAGCAATGGGATCATGTCCCTACCTACAAGATGGCAAAAAGTTATCGAACAAAATGGTACCTACATACTTTAGTTAAATGTAAATAAACTATATTAAAATATGTTTTGAATTTTCTTAAAAAATGCGAAGAAACTTTTTCCCCAACCTATTATAACTTGGCAAATTAGGAGAATCGGCACTCAGGTGCCCCTGCTGTACATAGAACTATACTAGAATGTATTCTTGAATGTCAATGTCAACACATTGTTTAAATGATTGTCATTATTATTGTTCACGAAAAAAAAAGCCACAACATAATGCAAGTCATTGTAGAATTGTACAATAATATTAAGTGCCAATTTCACCAATGAATCTGAACATGATCAGCACATCTAAAATCCATTTAAGAACTGTCACTATCAATATTCCACAACAATGATGTAGGTACTGACAGGTCTTGAACACAGTTTAGATGTGCTGATTGCATTCAGTTTCACTGGTGAAATCCACCCTAAATGTCCTCAATTTATCTTTTATTGAATGGTTCTAAATAACTACTAATACGTTATACTCGTATAAAACTTTATGCTCGTTTTTACACACACTAGGCAAGACCTAAATAAAATCTCTTTGTTGGTTTTCAACTCTCGGCGCCAAACCCTTTAACGGGCAGTACGATATACATAGATTTTTTTGGTTTAATGAGTGTTGACGTAGTTACAGGTCCCCTACAAAACATTACTGAACAATTGAATCCTCCAAATACTCCTATTTACTTTTAGGGGGGGTGGCAATATGTTTGCCTATGTCACATGGTTATTGGTAAAACACCAACAACCTCTTAAGGGCTCATTGTACTCATCATTATGAACAACTTTCACTATGGGACCAAACCTGAAATTGCGAAAAAAAAATCTGTTGATTAGTACATTTATGTTCCCATAATTCGTCAAAATGTACTGAACAGCTGATTCTTTTTGCGATTTCAGGTTTGGTCCCATAGTAAAAGTTGTTCATAATGATGAGTACAATCACCCCTTAAGAGGTTTTTGGTGTTTTACCAGTAACCCTGTATATTTTTGGCAATATAGTTACCAATTCCCGCTATTAAATTATATATTATATGTTGCCAATGCTTTACTGAAACCTAATTACTTACGTACGTAAATTAAAATAAAACATACACCTAAATCATAACATTTATTAGTCACAAAACATAAAATTTTACAAAAAAACAAACTTAAATAAAATACATTCTAAGGCTTATAATAATTATAATAAATGTTTGTAAAAATTATAATACTCATTTACATAAGAAAATTATAATCAGTCTTTTTGTTACAGTTGTTTCACACAATTATTTTTAGTTATAAAAAAATAATATGGCTAAGATTTTTCTTTGTGATCTGAAACATTATTTATGTGTCAACAGCCACAGACCCATTCAAGCACAGGCATATTTTACCACAAGCGCAAGGCAATAGCAATTTCATATTTTTCGAGTCATTATCCTCATACTGTTTAGTTTTTTTTTTCGCAATATGTTGTGAATATAATAGCATGATCAATAATTATTACAAACTAGCTGACCCGGCGAACTTCGTACCGCCTAACAGTCGATTCTTTTTTTTTTTTTAATACTTTTCTGCTATATTCAGGACTACTACTATTCAGAAATACTAACGTCACTCAATTGTTTTGCCTTCCCGAAACCTCTCCACTAACACTTAAACTTTATGGTATGGTATTAAAGTTCAAATTGACTTTTAAGTATTATTACGAATCGATTATATGGGAGTATAGAAAAGTGTTGTTTTAGACCTTTTCAGGCAATTTTTATTTTTTTCTCTCCGTAAGAACTATCCTCGTACTTCAAGGAATATTCTAAAAAAAGAATTAGCAAAATCGGTTCAGCTGCTCTCGAGATTTGCGCTTAGCAACACATTCAGCGATTCATTTTTATATTATACATATATAAAAATACTTACCTAAGTACATTTCTCACGGCTAAATTCGAGAGTCAATCAGATTTTTACGCAACGACTGTCAAAATGCACCCCAAACTGCACAGGCGACACTAAATGTCAAAGAATACGCCAATCACTCAAAAAGGGTATACCGAGTATTAAGAGCCCTTTTATTTAGGCTTAATTTAGATGTCGCCTAGTGTTCGTGAAAACGGGTAGTAAAGTATTAATAAGTTGGTTGGGCACGGGAAAAGATTGTAATCGGTATGTAGGTAACATACGATTACGATCTTTTCCCGTGCTGGGGTGCAGGTTATTATTTTCGTATACTGTGCACATGTCGTACTTTTTCTCTCCTGCGCCTGCGGCATAAACCTGATACGAGAATAGCACATGCTCCAATGGAACCCTAGTAACAGTGCCTACTTATTGCAGTATCGTCAATCGCGGACGCTCGATAATGTAACGCCAAATCACTGTATAATAGCTGGGCATTCACGGTCAGTCCATTTGGATTGAATCAAATTGATGGACGCCAGTAGTTTATGGGTACTCACGGGTATCGTGTTACCCAGTAACTGTTGTGGAGGTCAGATATGCAGTCGCTCTGTATAAACAGTGTTCAGATGCATCCGGTTAGACTGGAAGTCAACCACAACATAGTTGGGAAAAGGCTAGGCAGATGATGACGTACTTGCTAGAAATTGTCCAACTGACAGGTGTCAGGAATGAATTCTCTCGATGGCCGGACTATAGCACAGATTAATACAGATGGGACATTCCGCAGTTTCGGTATGAAGCTACAAGTACGCGGCGGGCCCATTTCACTGGGCCAATTCAGTATGACTGCCGCGGTCCCTAGGTATTAGAGTTACGCGTTAGAATTAGAAAGAGAGGCAACTGATATGTGAATATACCTGTAGCGCGTAACTGTGTGTGCGTTGTGCGACATGAATTGCACTTTATTGTATCGTTGCAAGAGTCGCTTTTCATTTAAATGATTTTGCGGAGTGTCCCATCTGTATTAATCTGTGGTACGGGTAGGAAAATTGAATCTAGGCGCTCATTTAGACATTACTGTACTTAGCTTGAGCAAAATCTAAGGCCGAGACCGAAGAGAATCCGAAATCTACAAACGAGCAAGTGCTTTGGCTAAGCGTTATTTTGATAACTTACTAATCAAAGCTAACTAAAAAAGTTGATCATTTGCTTTGAAAATAAAAAGAAAACGCAGGAACGAACTCAAAAATACGGGCTCAGTTTTGGTTTGAAACTAGTCGGGCACAGTGAAACAAACACGTGAGTGAAACGTAACAAGTGTAAACAATAATAAACATGAATATTTGTAACGAAAACGTAAAAAAAAACTAGGTAATCTAATTTTTTTTTTACTCAAATTACCTTGGTAAGATTTTTCGTATCTTTATCTATTCTGTACTTAGTGAATATATTATTTCAATTACAGCAAGTTAAAACAAAAAGTAATTTATTGCAGTTCCAACCTTGATATAACACAATAGATAATTACGTCAAAGTAAGGCAAATGTTTTTCACAGCGTGAAATTCATCTTGAATATAATATAGGTATCTACGTATATAATCAATCTGCCTAGCCTTTTACCAACTATGTTGGGGTCGGCTTCTAGTCTGAATACCAGTATTTTACATGGAGCGACTGCCTATCTGACCTCCACAACCCAGTTACGGGGTAATACGATACCCCTTGGTAAGACTGGTTGTCAGACTTTCGGGCTTCTGGCGACCCGTAACGGCTGTCATAGATCCACGAATGACAGCCGGGACCGACGGCTTAACGTGCTTTCCGAGGCACGGAGGGGTCTTGGTATGTAAAGATGGTCACCCATCTACAGACCAACTGCGGCAAGCGTAGCTTAGCTTGATCGATCGACCCGTGCGACTATTGTTACTTAGCCACAGGCCCAGAATTCCGCCTGCTGTACAGACCCTAAATATAAAATAAAGGCAGGATATAAAGGCAGAAGAATTATATGAATGGAAGTTTGTCGTGCTCACGCTCGTAATACCTACCAGTTATGGCCTGATATCTTGCAGGCTTGCAAGTAATTTAAAAAGCATTGCAATTTGCAGGTGTAAACACGCCGAACTATCAGTTGCGTTTTTTTTCATACCTGTGTCCCTAGGCACCCGTGCGAAGCGCGGCTGATCAGTTAGTATTAAAATATACAAGAATAAATAAATGATTACAGGTGGTTTTGGTAACCCACCCAAAAACATGTACTTACGCAATGACTTTGAATTTTTATCATTCGGGGTTATCGAAAATGCGATATGATTTTATGCCGAGTCACCATGACTCGGAACGTTTGCCTCATTTGGTTCAGTCAGACAATGAGACAACCAAACTTTCAGTGAGCAAGGCGTAAATTATTGTCCTGCCCGTTCAGTAAGCGCGCGACTCTTGCGGCTATTACAAGATTACAACACTCGGATTTAACACAAGACATGCGTAGTGGTGTAGGCCCAAAAGTGCTTTAATTTAAGGTTTAAATCAAAAATAAACAAAGTGCATTGTGGAATAGTGAAGTGTATGCTGTGCATCCTCTTAAGTGTGGTGAATTTGATACCAAATTGAAATAGTGATAGTTAATATTGTACTTTAGCCAATTTTTTTCCCGTAAGTGATAGATATGAAACTAGACACAAATGTTTTCGGATCACAATGCAACCCGTCTTACATAGGTAAAACATTTTTTTTTATTAAATTTTCATCAGAGACAGTTTTGCCAGGGGTTTGCTGCCTCTTGTGTGGGTCTTTACTTGTAATACATAAATATGAAAATTACATACACACACATACATAATACTCACGCCTTCTCATGGGGGTAGGCAGAAACTATATGAAAATTTATTTGTTTATAAATCCATAAATCAGAATCTTAGTTCAGAATTAGATATGTCTGTGACACGGATAAGGGTAAATATTTAGGAGTTAATCAGCTCTCTTGCTCCAATACATACTCATAAAACATTATTTAATACACAACTACACAACAGAAACTGCACTGTATTTAATAATCAAAAAATAACCAACTACTTCAAAGTAGATTTAAGCTTTATTTTTTCAAATTGTACTTAATGTTTGACTCATCATTGCTTAGAAAATGCACAAACATACTTCTGTAGAGCTACAAACGCAACTTTGTATATTGCTCTATTACAGATGATTTTCTTTGTTGTCTCGCATTGTAGAGTTCCATTCCATATCTCCAAATGAAGAACTCACCAATTCAGATGGTAAATGCCTGAGAATTCATCCACGAAAAAAGTCGAACTGCGAAAGTCTCCTTCTTTAAAGTTGATAAAGAATACCAAATACCCAGAAATGTTTTATATGCAGCTCACACGAAGCTTTCAATAATGCCTGACTAGCTCTGTTAGTGATAGATCTAGATTCAATAAAGACTAGGAAAATGTCCGTCTCCCACATAAACTTGGGCGTTGAACTCCTATCGCTCTTTTCAGTACTCGTGGCAAAGAGGGTATAGTCAGTACGCGTTCTGATACTGTTTTGTCGTAAAACAAGTCACCTGCTATGTCTAGCATTGGACGTCTTTTGATTAAATTGGTGGTGTTAGAACACGCCCAACGTCGACTAATACGATAACCAATTTACCAGGATCTTCCACGTCTCGGCCTCTCTGAAAACCGACAGAAATGGTGCTGAAGTGCACAAAGGGCATCCCTTTATAACCGCCCTTACCAAGCGATTGGAGAATACAGCCAGTGATCTCGCACATACAAACTACCGTATCTTCTGCAGCTGACAGAACCCTAGTACATAGATTAATTTGTCCATCAGGTATGGAGACAGATGAAGACGTGTGCCGAGGCAACATGTTGGATAACATGCCGCCCATCAGCTGCGACGTGTTAGAAGGCGAAATGGGCACCGGTTCAAATGAAATCGGTGACCTGACGTTCTGCATGGGAAACTATATCAGCGACTTTATGAAGGTGAGCACATTTTATATACAAAGTTGATTCGATATGAGTTAGCTTCCAATAGTCATCCCCAACCCAAGCAATGTACAGAAGATGGACGATGAAGCCCTGTGACTGTAGCAGCTAGCATCTGTGTTGTAGTGTTTCAAATAGTGAACTAGATAAATAAGTCTGAATCCAGTGGAAGGCCACTGGCTATAGTCTGTAGACCACGCCAACAGCTGTAAAAATTGGAATTAAGCTGTTGTTTTATAGGGTAACTGGTATAGTGACCGATACTTAAACACATGATTGTACTAATGATAACAAACAACTTTTACTATGGCGCCAAACCTGAAATCGCGAAAAATAATCAGCCGTTCCCTATATTTATGTTCGCATAACTCGTGAAGATGTATGGAGCAGCTGATTTTTTTTCGCCATTTCGTGATTGATCCCATAGTAAAAGTTGCTTGTTATCATTAGTACAATCATGCTGTGTTTAACTATCGGTCACTAATTACCAGTCACCCTATATATTTATTTATCTAAAACCAGCAAGTGCCGGAAGCGAAGAAAAGAGATCGTACATTAATTATATTTTATTTAAGTATAATTTAATCGGCGCCAAAATATTAAGATCAATACATCAGAGTGACATCCTTAATCTTCTACATAGTTCAGTAACCTAGCGTCAGGATTTGATAGGTCAATGGACGTAGCAGTATTTTTGGGAGCCCGACTTGCAGACAGAATTATATAAGTATTATCATGGTGAGACGATGGTCGACTAATTCAACCAGTCTAATTTCAAAACATTTTCGGAATTTTGCACGAAGTATCCCACCTCCGCTCTCAACTAAACACGACGTGGGATATCTATGGTCATAGATGTTCCGAAGACCATCAACCTCATCATATAGGGTGACTGGTAATTAGTGACCGATACTTAAACACATGATTGTACTCATGATAACAAAGAACTTTTACTATGGGACTAAACCTGAATTCGCGAAAAAAAACAGCTGTCCCATACATTCATGTTCGCATAACTCGTCAAAATGTAGGGAGCAGCTGATTTCTTTTTTCGCGATTTCAGGTTTGGTCCCGTAGTAAAAGTTGTTTCTTATCATGAGTACAATCATGTGTTTAAGTATCGGTCACTAATTACCAGTCACTCTATATACCTAATTCGGCATTGAATCTATTATTCAACAGCATAAATGTTCATTATTTGAAATCAAATCATATATTCGTTTGCAAACATGGGTAATTACGAGTAATACATAGATGTTTTATAGTAAAAGTCCTCCATCACATGGGAATGCAAATTATGTGTAATTGACACAAATTTAAAGATAGATATAATTTTAAATAACGATTAGGAAAATAAAATTGGTCCCGGCTACCATTCGTGGATCTTCGACAGTCGTTACGGTTCGTCAGAAGCCCGAAAGTCTGACAACCAGTCTTAACAAGGCGTATCGTATTAGCCAGTAATTGGGTTGTGGTGGTCAGATAGGCAGTCGCTCCATGTAAAATACTGGTATTCAGCTGCATTCGGTTAGACTGGAAGCCGACCCCAACATAATTGGGAAAGGGCTACGCAGATTGATTGAACTAGGAAAATAAAATAATACAAAATACAAATTAATGTGAAATCGTTTGAATTAAGGTACAGTAAAAATGCCATAATAATACAAAAATATCCACAAGGTTAAGTACAGTAATAAAAAATAAATAAAAAATGTTATCAACGTTACACTAATAAACAAAACATTACATCCAATTATGACAATTTATGGTCTACATTCTGAAAACTACGTACATAGGTAATATTATGTCCCAGAATTTGGAGGCCGCTAACAAATTCTGTCTGCTAATCAAATGTTTTTTTTTTTTTTAAATTTCGGTATCACTATCAATCATATGATCGCACTGTATTCATTATGTATGAACTATAATGATAATAGTTACGTTGCGAGCGACGCGTAGTCGGCTCGAAATCTATACAAATAAAAAAAAAATAAGTGTCTATTTGTAATGTCAAAATAACAGCTTTTACTAAATGCATAGGCAAGTATATACGGTACTTATAAAAAAAAAAAAATGTCGGTTTGTTCCGGCTAATCTCTGAAATGGCTGGACCGATTTTGCCAAGACTTTCACTAGCAGATAGCTCATGTTATAAGGAGTGACCTAGGCTACTATTATTTTAGATAAACAGTTAGAGTACCGTGCAAAAAAGGATATTAAAACCATGAAATTGTGAACAAAATTCGATTAAAATAGGGAAATAAAGGCATTCACGCGGGCGAAGCCGAGGGCCACAGCTAGCAATTAATACAATTCGCATTAAAAAAAAAGTAAGTAGATCCGTATTATAGTAGGACAGGCGACTGGCAAGTTGGCAACTCGCGTTTGTGCTGTCCATTTGGACTGGTGTTTTCCATAGTAAAACGTCAGTGTCTTGCGACTGAATGGTTGGCCAGTACTGAAAAATCTTAAATTCTTTCTGAGATGGGGAATCTTTCCTACTAAAAGCAAAATCAATATTTATTTTTCATGGTACGGTTAGAAAGAACCAAGCGTCCCAGTGCGAATGTTGCACTGAGTACGTTTGCAGATGTTACGAAACCGCATGAGGGAGGACACGGGAGAAAACCGCGCTGTGAATCTACGGTTGCTAAATGACGGTTCCAAAGAGGCAAGGACATACACTTCAAATGCGTTATTTAGGTAGTTTAATATGACAGCACAAAATTTACAAGTAGACTTTGTACATGTTCCAAATTAATTATGTTTCGATCATCTCGTAAGATGTAAGTCCAATCTTGACAACCTTGGCTGTTATAGAGAGGGTTCAATCAACCTTACGAACTAGTAATTAGGACACTATCAGAAAAACGACACACGTCAGTGATACTTCCGGCAATAGTTGACGTTTGTAGGTGACGACAACCGACTACAGCACTCCATCACACACTAGGTTTTATATAGGGTGACTGGTATTTAGTGACCGATACGTAAACACTAAATTGTACTCATGATAACAAACAACTTTTACTATGGGACGAAACCTGAAATCGTGAAAAAAAAAATCAGCTGTCCCATACATTCATGTTCGAATAACTCATCAAAAAGTAGGGAGCAGCTGATTTTTTTTCGCGTGTGTCTTATATCTTCTATTATATCTATAGCCTTGCTCGATGAATCTCGGAGGAAGGCTATAGATAGGCTATTTATTCATTACGTCATTCTATTATAACATCACGCTAGCATCCTTAGGAGTCGAGCAAAAAGAAAAAAAGTCAGAAAAACGCGATGCGACGACGGGGTGGGTCGGGGAGCAAGAAATTTCACGCGGACGAAGTCGCAAGTAGAACCTAGTTTATAATATTGCAGCTGACTGTGCAGGCAAAAAGGTTTGATCTGCATTTTTTCTGTCACAATCATAATGCAATCACGTTGTAAAAGCTTTCTTTTTTCAAGTAATAAAAGCTAATAAGCCGAATACCCAGATGGTTGTCTTTTCTTGCATTGAAATACTGTTTTCTTAGCGCCGGCGCAAGGTACTCACTGTCTTCTCCTAAAAATCTTTATCCATAACACGTTTGCTATAAATTTCAGTAAGCATAATGTTCAAAATCCCGAAATTTTGTTTAACATAATTATCTTTAGTTCTAAAAGTATTCTGTCATAATATCGAGTACTATTATAATTGAATCTCCTAATTTTACATGACCTAAAGTCATATGTCCTAAATATTGTGTTAAATAATGTGTATTATTCCGAATGTTCATTTATAATAAATATTTTAGTCCTAAAGCATTTGCTAAAAATTAGGTTTTAGTAACAAACGAATTGCTGTAAATCCGACTCCACGCAGTCTTGTCTGCTCTACCCCTAGAGTGTAATTTAAAATCGCGTAAGCGCGGAGGGGCAAGGCGGCCGGCGAGTTGAGGAGCAGGTGGTTGTAACACTCGCCGCCGGGGCTGAGCCTGGCCGGCGAGGCCGGCCAGCAAGCCGAAGCTGCGGTGGTGAGCGTTAAACCCATCTGTGACCATAAACTCGCGTGGGACCGCCGGATCCCCGCAGCGCCGGAGCCGAGACAGAAACCATGCCTGCTGCATGTTGAATTTGAATTTAGGACTTATAACTTTTATTGAAAACGGTTTTATGTCTTTTGTATATTATTGATTGTAATATTTATAACAAACGGATTTAGGACATATTATATTTAGGGATTTCAATTTTATGGCATGTGATATTAAGTTCGGGTAAGTTATTATTCGGACAAATGATGATTAGGACAAAAAAGTTATGGCACTTTAAATTATGGATAAAAAAGTTAGGTGACACAATAGAGAACCCCGGCGCAACGTCAGGGAGAAGTAACACAGACAAGTTCACTGTATTACTAACTAGTTCTTTGAAATGATATTGCAGTGCAGACAAACTAATAGTAAATGCTCCTACTGAATGAAGGGAAAAATACGACTCGATACGAGGGCAAGTGTAACTAATGACAAATGACAATCAGTAATATTGCCATACATTAAGAATCGGGCAAAAGCGTCTAGCTATGTTAATTAGTGACACAGTGATCAGGGCCATCTTTGCCATTGGTCACTCTGGGCAAGTGGCCAGGGCACCGCATTCCATGGGCCCCCCTAGTTCCGCGAGGTAGCTAGAGGCAGTCAGAAGAAAAGCTAAGTAAATCTCAGACGGGCTGATAAAATTTTCGAAATTTTCTGCATGACTCCACAAAGTAACTACTATTATATACTACTATATCCTAGACCCCGTGCTATAAATTTCGAGCTCGCTCGTGCATCCTGCATTCTCCATAAATCCAAAGTACCCAGGACCTCAAATAGATTAAAGACGGCCCTGACATTGATTGTCCAACAGCCGTGAACTCGTCGTTATTTCTCGAGACCGCTTCGCAATCACCAACATGACTGGCAGCATTCGAGCCATGTGAAACACTTTTTGACTACCTAATTGTAAATGTATTCCTGTAATGTATTTCTCAACTTATGTTCCTTGAGGCTCACAAGTCACCACTGAACACTAGCCTCTTATTTTTTGCAATAAGATCCGGTTGGGTCTTAGATAAACTTAAAAGTGGGTTGGGTAGTTTTTTCTAGTAACAGATTAATACAAAATTTATTTTTTTGTTTGCATATATGATTGATTGTAAGCATTTCGCTTGGCTTCAAAACCTACATATTATAAAAATAACATGTTTTTCGTGCATCATTGTCACAGGTTTTTGTTGTAATCGCATTTAATAAACATTTAAATATATCGGGGCGCCAAACATTAAAATATATTCATATTATGGCTGTTTTAGATCAATAATCTGCAATCATGTATTCTCGTCGTTATGTCTCATTGTTTTTATATGTATGTAAAGTAGGTAGACAAGACCTTTGCAATAATTTACAAGCGTCTCAAATATGCGACTTGAACTGAGCCGACCTTCATAAACAGATCTTTAAAAACAAACTCACTATAGAAGTTGATAACTCATCGGAAAACCACCAAAAAGTTGTAGGCAGTACATATTAGGTTGGGGAAAAAGTCTTTTCGCATTATAGTATGTATGAACTTGTAATAAAATCTCTTTGGCTATACTATTTGTATCTGGCTGGTTTTGGTATCATTAAAAGTTTAAATTTTAAAGAACATAATTCCAAATTCAAATTAGGAAAATGTGTGATTTTCATTTGTTTTTCGTACCGTCAAGATGAGTGAATATAATGAAGAAATTCGATACATTTTAAAATTTTACTACAAAAAAGGTAAAAATGCAAAGCAAGCCGCGAAAAAAATTTGCGATGTTTATGGACCTAGTGTAGTGTCTGTGAGAGTAGCACAAATTTGGTTTAAGCGTTTTCAGTCCGGAAATTTTGATGTCAGAGATGCACGTCGCTCTGGTCGCCCTATTACGGATAAAATGGATGCCATTTTTGAAGAAGTGGAGCAAGATCGGCATATCAGTAGTTACGACGTAGCTGAAGAACTGGAAATTGACCACAAAACAGTTTTGGCGCATTAGAAAAAAACTGGGTACACAAAAAAGCTCGACATTTGGGTACCTCACGAGCTCACTGAAAGAAACCTAATGAACCGTGTACTCATTTGTGATTCTTTATTACGACGTAATGAAACCGAACCATTTTTGAAGAAGCTGATAACTGGTGATGAAAAGTGGAACACGTATGACAAGAACGTGCGAAAAAGGTCGTGGTCAAAGGCCGGTCAGGCTTCACAGACTGTGGCGAAACCCGGGTTAACTCGCAACAGGGTGATGCTGTGTGTGTGGTGGGATTGGAAGGGCATTATTCATTATGAGCTGTTACCACCAGGCAGGACCATCGATTCTGAACTCTACTGCGAACAACTGATGAGATTAAAGCAAGAAGTTGAGAGAAAGCGGCCGGAATTAATCAACAGAAGGGGTGTGGTTTTTCATCATGATAACGCTAGACCTCACACATCTTTAGCCACTCAGCAAAAATTAAGAGAGTTTGGCTGGGAGGTGTTAATGCATCCGCCGTATAGTCCTGACCTTGCACCTTCAGATTTCCACCTGTTTCGGTCTCTTCAGAATTCTTTAGGCAGTGTCAGGTTAACGTCACGAGAGGACTGCCAAAACCACTTGTCGCGGTATTTTGACCAGAAGTCCCAAAATTTCTATAGCAATGGGATCATGTCCCTACCTACAAGATGGCTAAAAGTTATCGAACAAAATGGTACCTACATACTTTAGTTAAATGTAAATAAACTATATTAAAAAATGTTTTGAATTTTCTTAAAAAATGCGAAGAAACTTTTTCCCCAACCTATTATTACAAAGTTATTGGACCCGCTGCAGGATCGACGTATCTCTGCAAAAGACAAAGCAAGTAAGTGACGGAAAAGTAACTAAAGTGTTGTCTATCTAAATAAACCAATTTGAAAGTTTAGGGACACCTCAACGTTACTTGGACATCTCTTGTTTTTGTTTCTTTTAAGTGGTCATTATTTTATGATAGAGAAAGATACAATGCATTGCCCGTTTCGGTGTCATCTGCCTCTTTTATTTCTTTTGCAATTATGATAAACTAGCTTCTGTCCGCGACTTCGTCCGTGTGAAATTTCTTGCTCCCGCGACCCACTATGTCTATCTTTTAAGGTTAACTAGCATATTATGCTATTGCGGACTTTTTTTTAGAACTTTTTAAGAGTAACATTTTCGTTATACTTACATGATTGTTTCGTAACGCAGCGCACGCAACGGATGCTCGCAAAAGGAATAATTTTGACCCGATTTTTGCAACATTTTTCATTGATGCTCCGCTCCTGTCGGTCGTAGCGTGATGTTATATAGCCTATAGCCTTCCTCGATAAGTGGGCTATCCAACACTAAAATAATTTTTCAATTCGAACAAGCAGTACCTGAGATTAGCGCGTTCAACCAAACAAACAAACTTTTCAGATTTATAATATTAGTTTAGATGATAAATGATTTTAGGTACTTCTGTAAGTAGCTTTGTACAAACAGTTTTACACGTCAATCATATTTTTAAAAAGTCGATGAGGTCGGCGTTTTCTATCTGACTACTCTGAGAAGAAAGGCCGAAACAAACTCAGAGGTCACAGTCTGTTTTAAAGTCCAGAGATAATCTTGGTCAGATCATGTAAAGACCATGTAGATTGGTATCTGAAATGGTCTTTTGAGGAAAGAACAACACAGATTGAGTGGACCTTTCCAGTCAGTGCACGCAGTTGTCAGTAATCGTGCAGCTCAAGTCAGAACTTAAGGAGCTCAACGATTCGACGAACAATACCAAAGAAAGGACATTTGAGTAGGCCACATAAATTACTCAAGCTGCCAGACCATGATTAAAACAGAGAAAAAAACAAGAAACAATAACCCACATAGTCTTCATATTCACAATAAATAATAATAATAATAAATAATATAATACTTTACAAAGTAAATATCCATTTCATTTCATTGTATACATAATATACATATATAAAATTCATCATTGTTAATGTGTATAATAATAATAATTAAGTTTTGTTTATTTATCTCCACAAAATACTAGACATATTAGAACCAAATTTTGCAATTTTTGGGAGATCTGGAGTTGGAAACTAAGCCTAGGTCTGTATTTTAGAACTCTAGGCCCCCCATTATATTCCATAGTAAAGGGTGTCAAGGGTGTGCGAGTGATTAAGATGTTCATAAATAGGTATATAGATAATGGAGATAGATATTAATTAAGTACATGCGCATAGAAAATTACATATAAATATTATACTACACATACGCAGATAACTACCAGGCAGTTACTTGTCCCACCATCTTAGAGTAGCTTTCTGTTGGTAGAATCCACTCAGACACTGCGAAACAAGACCCAAGAACATAAAAAAATCCACAAAATAAACAATTATATCAATAATAACTACTTACTTTATTATCTCAAGGGCTTTTTTCCGTATCAGCGTAGCTTTGATTTAATAATCATTTTGTAATTTTTTTTTTTACATTTAATTTTACGACAACTATATTGATAATTTTATTCATGCTATTGAACAATTCACATTCAGCCGCTCGGAATGGGAAAAATCTTTGCGCAAAGGAGGTATTGTCAGCAGTTGACTCACATATTGCGCAGGTTTTCTTAGGTAGTAGAGAGCTATGCGTTTTCTCCTTTCTTCAGGTAAGTTGGAGTGTTGAAGAAGTACCGTTAACAATATGTACAGTCACGAACCGGGATTGTTGAGCCACTAGCTTATCATCTTAAATTGGTTGTGTAACACGAATGCCGTCCGTGAAATTTGACGTGACATTTCAATAACGAAAAACGGGCGGCATTCGTGTAACACAACCAAGTTAAGATGATAAGCTAGTGGCTCAACAATCCCGTTTCGTGACTGTACAACTGGCGTACAGTTAGCTTGAGTTTCCTCATAAAGTTTTGAGGTGGAGAAAAGACGAGGATTGGATAAACTCACTTTTAGTATCATTCTTTGGGCACTTTCAACGGTTATCATTTTATGTATAATTCATCATCTCATGTATAATTAAGTTGCATAACAAACAATAATATGACATTACATAATATTACACCTTATCTCCCTGAAGGGTTAGGTGATTAGGTCCTCATTAATGTTGACGCTAAAGAAAATGGTGGAGACAATACTTAGATAATGCCACAGTATAATAAAGTTACAGTAGTACGTCTGTGCAGTGACCTTGAATTAATTACCTACGGCCGCTCGGTAGATAAATCCGCGGCCGTCCGTGCGTAACTGCCGCGCACTCGAACTGTTGCTTACTGGTAGATAATGTATATACACTGAGTTTTGGAAGCGCGTCGTTGTTCGGCCGTTGCCTATGAAGACGTACTACTGTAACTTTATTATACTGTGACAATGCGGTCTCGCAAATAACTAGTCAAAACCATCAATACAATTCCCTAAGTTCATATTACTATAATTCTGTAAATATAATATGTTTGTTACGGTCGCGAATGAAATTTGAATTAACATAAAAACTAATACTGACCTGCAAATTGCAAAAAACGTAAGATTATTTGAATTTCGCGGCCTACCCTAACGCTTCCCCCATAAGAACACGTTGAACGGAAAGCCTTTATTTTATACAGGTATACATAATAATCAAACTGTACAGTCAATAAATAAACATTGTTACTTCCTTACGTTCGCACCACGCTCCGCCATGACAAAGCACATTTTTATCAGCCACCTTCATAGTCATAGCTAGCCAGTACTTCATTTTTGTCGAGCTGTCTTTACTCGAAGTGTAATTATTATGTATGGAAATTATGTTTTTTTTTTTTTTTGTTTTAAACGGGTTTATTTCGAAATGCTTACATAAATTTATGTACTAGCTGAGTCACGCTCGTAAATTCTGTCTGCTATCGACGCCTTGTTTTGCTGCATGAGTTTGAGATGGAAATCAGATTTTTTTTTCTTAATGCTTTAATACTATCATAAAATTGTTTTGAAAGAGGTATGTTGTCTGCTGTCGACGATAACAGTGAGATCGAGCAGTAATGTTGACCATAAATGAGATGATCTCAGGGCCGATTTTTCAATCGTGATAACTTTTATCTGGGGAATATGTTTGACTTTTTGATAGCTTTTGTATAGGAAATGTGTCAAACCGCCATATTTATTCCTCAGATAAAAGTTATCTGACCATTGAAAAATCGGCCCTAAGCGGTATAGCATTGTAACGATGACTAGGCGATATTAGTAGGACGTATTTCTGAAGTTAAAACCTTGGCCATAGTTATTATTATTATTATTTGACATATTTATCTCGGGACGCTGGTGTCCCAGACCTTTGGAAGGCGTACGAGGGGCCTAAGCCAGCTCGCAGAGGCCCCTTAGACAATCTTAAATGATGAGGAGGCACCAACCGACGATTATCCCCACTATGCAAGGGCACCCAAGGACTACTCCCGGTTGGTGCAGGACTATTGCAGAACGTGGAAACAAAACATATTTGGTTATCGGTTTGGGTGGCTAAAGTGGATTGGGTAACTTGAATATGGAAGAACTATGTCCCCTGCCTGACCAATGTTATATAATTATACACGGATAAAATGGCAGGAGGTGACTTGCATACTCAATAATGGGCCCCCGGAAACGGTCGCTAGAACATAGAGACGTAGCGACAACGGGCAACACTTCCTGAGGTGCTTGAGAAGTGGAGAGGTATTCCGTTCTGTGGGAGTTCTGTTCGTCGTCAGAGTTCACTCTAGTCGGCCAATAAAGGCAAGCCAGGGGTGAAGAGCAAGACTTCTCCCGGGGAATAAGGTCCGTGGACCTATTTCGGTAAACTCTACCGGCACAGACCTAGAGTTCAGGAGTGCGTAAGCCCCACCACGTCGTCAACGTATAGATGCGGCTATTAATATATAAAAATCAATTTCCGTGCATTAAGGCGCGGCTCCACCGCGGTGCACGGAGAGGCTACGCACGTGTATTAAGCTTCGCTTTGTAAGAAAATGTATGTGGTTGTGTCCACTGCAACCCACGGAGAGGCTACGCATGAATTGACGTCATTGATACACGCGTGGCTTGCTCGAATAGGCGGTTACATAGCTCAACGCTGTCAACGTGGGTCTACGTTTCCACTGGAGTACACGAATAAGACCCACGACTATGTACAGCTCGGTTATCGCAGAGCAGTTTTCAGTCATACACGTTGTGGAACGGACGCGTTTCGTGTTTCTCGTATATATCGTATCGAGGTACTCATAGAATGGCATTGGTACTGACTTTGCTAGACAGTTCTTCTGACGAAAAAAAAAAGCTTGCTCGAATAAGCGGTTACGTAGCTCAACGCTGTCAGCGTGGGTCTACCCGTGCGCCGTGCCACGCTACACATAGTCGTGGGTCATATTCGTGTACTTCAGTGGAAACGTAGACCCACGTTGTCAAACAAATGAATACACGCAGCTAAAATGCGCCGCGTGTCCGTGCACAGCGTGCACTGCGGTGGAGCCGCGCCTTCAGTCTTGCAAAAACTCGATAATGGCTCGAGCGATTTGTTTTTTTTGTTTTGTTAGCCTCAATACTGGGGTGGTTTACGAAAAAATAAAATTAGGAAAAACCCAAAGGAACAGAAGTAGTAGTAGTACGAAGTACACCGGTCATCTAGTTATAAATGTGTAATAAAAATTATATTCTATATATACTAATAATAAAGCTGAAGAGTATGTTTGAACGCGCTAATCTCTGGCATTCGCAGTCGGATTTGAAAAAATATTTTTGCATTTGATAGCCCAATTCTTGAGGAAGGCTATAGGCGGATGAAGTCGCGGTCAGAAGGGTCAGAAGCTAGTATCAGTGATAAGTAAAGCAGGTCAACCACCTTACGAGTGCGACCTTGTTGAAACTGAGTTTGGTCTGGATAGCCGAGGTTGATTTCCCAAGCGCTAAGCTAATGAACGATTTATGCCAGTTGTTGCGAAAAAGCGCGCTGTTGGGTTTTCAACACTCGGTTCAGTGCCCAAAGTTAAGAATAATTATTTCATTTAGGCAGTCATTTATGTGTCGCCTAGTATTAAGGCTCCAGCAGACAGGCGAGATGCGACTCTAGTAGAACAATTTTTATGAAAACTTCATAGATTTTTTTTTTACCAGAATCGCGTCGCACCATTTTCACTAAAGGAAACGGACACTGATTTTGTTGTTTTAAGGCGTTCGCACTTGCCTTTAAGTTTTTGCTGTGCAAGTCGTCAGATTGTGCAAATTCTAACCATTTTCCAACTCCAAATTATCCCTCCAAATTATTAGATAAGCGAAATCATTTTTTATTTCTAGTCGATTAATGATTTCTTAGTAGGTATCTACTGTGGAAGTTCAGACTCCCAACTATGCGGGAGTAGCTAAATAAGAAATAATATATGGAGACGCAATAATGTACAAGGTGTAACTTAAATAACGCACAACTTCTTACGGGGTCATTGTACTCATCATTATGAACAACTTTTAGTATGGGACCAAACCTGGAATCGTGAAAAAAAGAAATCAGCCGTTCAGTACATTTATGTTCGCATAATTCGTCAAAATGAACTGAACAGCTGATTTTTTTTTAAGAAGTTGTGCGTTATTTAAGTTACACATTGTATAATTTATAAATTGAAACGATAAAATATTCGGAGGAAATCGCGCACTTCTTAAACTACATCGCCTAACACACTAGCTTAAGCCGACCTGAAACAAAAATACCACAAAATGTAATAAATACACGTTTAACTATGGATTGAGAATTCTAAGGTTAGTGAGACTAAAAAACCTGAATTCATCAAGCCCGCTTGTCCCAGTGGTGTTGTAGCACATGTAGTTCGAAACTTCGGTGTGTTCAAATATTTTGCAGCATAATTATGACAGAGCTGGTTGTGTTTACAGATGATGTTCACGATGCGGTCACACCACATGTTGACTGATGTCGTGTTGGAAGTTGGCAATGAGCTGTTCCATGTTCACAAAGTCGTCCTAGCTGCGGGAAGCCCGTACTTCAAAGTGAGTATTTTTATACAATTTTGACGAGTCTCAAACGAAGGAGCAGTACACGGAGGGGCCAATCTAAACAGGAAAATTATAGGCATTGACGCCGATCCCTTGTTCACAAACTAAACTAAATTTAAGTTCAGTGCATCTTTTTCTAGTTTAGTCCTGTCAAATTAAGATACTCCCTATACAAGTTTAGTCGTGATTAGAAAATTGGCTACTAAAAATATGTCAATTTCCGTCAGGCGCAGACGAATTTGACAGGACTAAACTTATGTCCTTTTCTTACTGAAATAGAGAGAAAAGTATGCACTGAGCTTAAATTTAGTTTAGTTTGTGAACAAGGGAATCGGCGCTATTGTGTCATACTCATAATATGATCAGAAGTAGGCTCAAAACTACCTGTAAGAAGTTGAATTGTTATCGGATTATAGACACACATTCGTTCATGAGGTCCTGGGCTCGATTCTCAGGTAAATTCCCGCTGGAAAACCGAATAGCACTGCCCAGTGTTATTCGGTTTTTCCATCGGGAATTTCTCAGTTGCAGCCCGGAGTAGAGTATCATTGAAGGATTTGTGTCCAGTTGTTGGCAATAGGCTCGCCTTCTAGTACATGAGACTTAACACATTAGGCGCGGCAGACGCACATGCGCGTTTTCATAACTTTCTTCGAGTGCGGCGCGCCGCACATGTGCGTTCGTTGTGCATCTCTATTGTTTCGAAAACATCGTAAAAAAAGGGGTCGGTAAGGGTGTAGCATAAAGAAGCGTTTGCATAAAGAATTAAGCAGAGAATGTGTTAAACATAACTGGCGAATTGAGGGTGTACTAAAGATACACCTCTGCCTAACCCTCCAGGGAATATTATAGGCTATTTGTTTATGTATTTTAGGATCTCCAACAAAAGATATACACTAAACATTGCATATAGTTAATAGACGACAAAGTATTTGGTAGGTGTACTGCATAGTTACAGGAGACCACAGCAGTTATCGCGCGCGGGAGCGGAGCTATCATAGATTATTCGAATAGTAAGCAAACGTCGCCACTAAAACTAAATAAGGAAAAATGAAACTCCTTTTGTTCATCATAGATTTGCTCTACAATGATGATTTTTGTAAAAAGATCAATATTTCGATAGATACATATATCGTTTAGTCGCAATCGCTACTGCTGAGCAAGAGGTCCTCGGTTCGATACCCAGGGCCTGTAGTCTCGACATAGATAGCATCGCTATACGACCGAATTCGATCGCAAAGTCCTAGTGGGGTACCTAGACAGTCAAAATTGCTTGACAAGTACGAGTATTTGATTTTTTCGTTTTTGTCATGCAATTTTGACCGTCTAGAACCCCACTAGGACTTTGCGACCGAATTCGGTCGTATAGCGAACGCTATGCATGTCGAGACTGCCGGCCCTGGTAGGGCAAAGTTTTAAGTATTGGGTCTTTACCCAACTGCCCCAGGAAGGTATGTATGTATATCTATTTCTTTGGCGCGCTCTGTAGCCTGGCTATTGTGGGTGTACTCTAGATACACCTCTACCTTACCCTTCGAGGATTACATGCGTGATGTTATATTATGTAGATAGATATCGTACCTACATTGGACACACTCGTCCTATTGGATAATTATTATTGGACTGTCAAAAGAATTGTTAAAAGATAAGTTTCTTTTACCGAAGCGTTTTATAAAGTTGGGATGTCATGTAACTCGTAATCGTAATTATTATATTGTAATGTTTATCTGACGCGCGTAATTAAATACTTGCAAGTCATCCTGTACAAATTAAATTATAAACAATAATATTATGTTATAGGTACACAGTACATTAATATATTTATTTTCAGTACGAATGGTTTTATTATTCTACACATATCTTTTGAAGGTAACCTACACAAATAATATTTGTATGGCTCATCATGACAGTCCAAACGGTTTCTAAAAGGCTAATCAGCTCTGTCAAACTCATGTTAACTGCTATAATTGACTGATTGAAATAAAAAGAGCCAATCTCACTTGAAATGAGTTTGACAGTCTATTAGCTACTTTTTAACTGACTTCAAAAAAGGAGGAGGTTCTTACTTCTCAGTTCGTCGGAATCTTTTATTATTATTTTTTTATGTAGGCATTTCCCCGATTATTCGAAGACGCCTGGACCGATTTGGAAAATTCTTTTTTCGTTTTAAATGGTATACTTTCTAGCTGGGCCCATTGTCATCAGGTCAGGATCTGATGATAGGATCCTGGAGAAATCGATGGAACTCTTCAAATATTATAGGCACATCTATTGCGATTTGGGTATTTTTTATAGTAACTCGTGCATTTGCTCTCGGAAAGCACCATTTAGTGAAGTGGAACTGATGATGAAGATCACAGACGGCCACCGGAACTACTTAATAATAATTATTTCACGGGTAGCGATTCGATTAGGTACTGCAATTTATGCTTGTCACAATGTACATGCTGAAGTGCAGCTGATGGTAACTTCACCATAAGCTCCAGCTCTCCTGGTACTAACCAGGAGGACACAACAATTAACGTGTCGGGAAAAGCAATATTTTGTAAAAGGTGATGAGCAGTTGACATTAGGCTATTCTGCCGTCGTCGTAAGCTAAAATTTAAAATTGAGTTACATACATATTTAGAATCAGAAAAAAAAGGCAAATCTGCTCAATTTTTGTAGATTTTTGTTTTAAATGTTAGTTGTGCCCTTTTTTCTTACGACGGCAGTATTGTAACTTAGATAAATTAGAAACTGAACCACTGACTGACACAGATTTCGGTCAAAGTCGGTTGTTTTTTTGGAAAAAAGTTTTTATAGGTACTTATGTGTTTAATTAGGTGGCCTTTCAGAAAACGGGTGTAAATAAAAGACATCAAATATTTAGGCCTGCGTGCCTCGGAAATCACTTTAAGCAGTTCGTCCCGGCTGTCATACGTGATCTCGGTAGTCGTTACGTGAGTCAGAAGCCCAATATTCTAACCACCAGTCTTACCAAGGGATATCGTATTACCATTATTTTCTGTATGAAAGACTAAATAAACTTGTAGATATGTACCCCTTAAATAGAAACAAATGTAGATCTACGGTAATAAACTACATTCGCAATCTAAACTACGATGAGACCGAAAACCTGTTGTCTATAGTTAAGAGGATTGTCAAGCTGTAAATTTTCATACAAAAAGAGATAACGTTTTTCTCCCCGTAAACATAGACTAATTTTTATATTTTTTGGAAATGTTGTAGGTATAATGAAAAACTAGGTCCGTACGTATTTATTATAAAGAAATATTGCATACAATATAAGTTATTAGCATCTAAATATCTATATTTTTGACATAAAAACATCCTCGAGCATTTTTATTTTTTTAAATTAAATTAAATTGAATTACTAAAAACGAAAAACGTACAGACCTAGATTAAAGTGTATTGGATGTAATGAGACCAAAATTGTCTCATTTTGTAAAGGTTTAGGGGAGTAAAAACGTTATCGCCCGAAACAATATTCATGTAAATAATTGTATGAAATGTAGGTAATTGCCTCCAAAAATCGCGCCGCGTATCTGCACTTCACAATCCTCTTAAGTAGCTTATAATAATACTCACCCTTCTACACACATCCACACATTTACACTCTACTCACCGGAGGCCATCACTGTACAACTAACCTAAAATTGTGCTCCTGTTTATTGTCATTTCCTTATTATTATTGCTTTTTTCTCTTTATTTTGTGTTTGATCGAATGTGTTTGTTTGTAAATGTGTATAGAGGTCATGCTAAACTAATCTGTAAATGTCACCCACAACTGGGGAAGAGCGCTGATGTCTGAAATACAGATATTCTATATCTAGTTCAGACACAGATGTTCAATATCGGATCATAGAATTTAAGATTTACAGTATGTCAACAAATTATTTAATTGTCTGTATACTTTTGAAAATAAATTATTATTATTAAGTAACTGGGTTGTGGAGTCAGATAGGCAGTCTCTCTATGTCAAATACGGTATTCAGCTGCATCCGGTTAGATTGGAAGCCGACCCCAACGTGGTTGGGAAAAGGCTAGGCAGATTGATTGACCTATTGACCTATATATATATATAATAATTAATAACGCTATATTCTACGGTACTAAAGTATTACGTTGCTTCTCCAACCTGTTCGATAAAGATTGTGATTAAAGCACTATTCATCACGATCTTCCGTTAAATTGGTCTATTTGGTTCTTATACACACACATATACAGAGCTGTTACTCATTCATTCATACACGTTCAATGGTACCTACGAGTACCTACTTGTAAAGTTGTTCGATAAACAATGACTCCTTATCATAGATAGGCGAGCCTCTAAGCTCAACAAATATTGTTAAAAAACTACAATTTCCTGAAGTATATTTAAAACGTGCACGATGACTCGAATATTTTCATGTCATCCCAACTTTGTAAACACTGTTAATCCCTGTGAACGGTAGGTAGAAATGTTTTTGTCAATCACCTGCTTGGTTTACTTTAATTTATGATTTCAACGCCCTCATACCCACGGGATTTTTTAACGCGCATTGGATTTTCAATGCACTGTTTAGCGCCGAGGTTTGAAAATCCAACAGTGTTTTTTTGGACTTACTCGGATTCACTCTGTTGGATTCTCAATGCTCGGCTCAACACTTATCAAAACATCATTATTTGAAACTGTATCCATGTAGAGGCACTGTTGTGGAGACAGACATAACGGTCTGATTCAAAAATTCCGACCTAGATGCAACCTGTATTTTGTTATGATGCGTCAAAATTTACAATTGTTATTCGTGAGTCGTGACTCAATTGCAGCGAGTCACTTCCTGTTTGAAAGATTTAGATTTATAAGTAAAATCAGAGATTGATGATTATACCCAAGATTCTTAATCATAAAGTTGAATTGGAAATTGAAAAGGACTGGTAGGGCAAAGCAAATCATCCAAGGGAAGTTGTAGAGGTTAACTATAACGCCAAGCCTTTGAATTGTTCTGTATATATATAGGGTGACTGGTAATTATAGTGACTTTTTAGTAAATTTTGATCCTTCGAGCCGGATGAAATCAGAAAACGCACTGAACTCAGGAATTTCAAGCCACGATATCCATCAATATTCAGCAATGTACGTGTTAAAAACGTGTTTGTACTCATGATAACAAACAACTTTTACTATGGGACCAAACCTGAATTTGCGAAAAAAAATCAGCTGTCCCATACATTCATGTTCGCATAACTACACTGATTACCAGCCACCCTATACATCGCAGCCAACTAAAATGAGTATTTCAGTTAACAGCCTAGCCTTTCAACTAAACGGCGCCGTTCAACTAGCGGCCTGAATGATATTCATTATAGGTTAGGTTGGAACTGTGACCAACCACGCGCGAGTCGATTGGGTCGCAGCAACTAAGCCTGCCCACCCCGACCAAATGGTTTAAGTTAGATTAGAACTGTGACCTGTACTTCCAAAGGCTGCTAATTAAACTAACTGCGACACAATATAAAGAAGTAATTCAGGCTTCAACGATTACTGTCTTCCCCGTGGTTTTCTTCTGCATTCGTGGATCTATGACAGTCGTTGCGGGTTGTCAGAAGCCCGAAAGTCTGACAACCAGTCTTACCAAGGGTTATCGTATTACCCAGTAGCTGAGTGGTGGAGGTCAGATAGGCAGTCGCTCCATGTAAAATACTGGTATTCAGCTGCATCCGGTTAGACAGGAAGCCAACCCCAACATAGTTGGGATAAGGCAGATGATGATGATTGCTGTCTTCCCCCCTGCAACTCCTGTGTAAGGAGGGTCTCTGCAAAGCACCCTGTATTAAGTTCAGGGGAAGCACCTTACACAACCCGATTTTACGTCCATTCCAGCAGGGCCCTATTTAATATAAGTGACAATGCGACATATTTGTCAAAAAAAAGAATTGGAGAAATTGTGAGCCTTTTACCTGTCTGTTTTGTTAAATAGGCCCCTGGGCCCTGATCTTACTAAATCTACGGATGAAAAAAAAAAGATTTAAGCGATTCTAACTCTTCTTGTTTTCCATAGGCTATGTTCACAAGTGGACTGAAGGAGTGCGAGATGTCTCGAGTACGTTTGCAAGGCGTGTGTCCCTCGGCCATCGCGTGGCTGGTATACTTCCTGTACACCGGCAAGATTCGCATAACTGAGATCACCGTCTGCCAGCTGCTGCCCGCCGCCACCATGTTCCAAGTAAGTTATACGTTGTTATCTATACTAATATTATATTGTAAGTTTGTATGTAGGGAGTAATCTTCAGACCTACTGATCCGAATCCGAAAATTCTTTCACTAATGGGGAGTTACAGTCTTGCCGAGTGTCATAGGATATTTCATGTTAGAACTAGCTGTGCCCCACGACTTCGTTCGCGTGGAAGTTGTAAGATACACAATATACTAAACCACATTTTAATAAAACTGCATTGTCCCGCGACAACGCGGCGGACGTTGTATCGCTCGCCCGCGCTATTTGTTCACAATTTCGTGGTTTTAAATTTTTGCGCGGTAGGTAAATTCTTTTTCTAAAATAAAAGTAGCCTAATTTACTCCTTATAAAATCAGCTATCTACTAGTGAAAGTCCCGTCTAAATCGGCTCACCCGTTTCGAAGATTAGCCGGAACAAACAAACAGACAGACAAAAATTTTAAAAATTGTATTTTGTTATAAGTACCGTTCTTACGTGTGTTCTGTTATTTTGACATTACAAAGACACTTCAATTTTATTTGTTTGTATGTATGTATGTATGTACCTATTTCATATGCATTTAGTAAAAAGCTGTTATTTTGACATTACAAACAGAGAGTTCAATTTTATTTATTTGTATGTTTAGACAAGTTTCACGCGGACGAAGTCACGGGCGGAAGCTAATGTTATAATAAAACATTAATAATACCAGCCTGTCCCAGCCTGTCAAGGCAAACGCCTCTTCTCATACAAAGAAGGTCACCACGCATGCTCAAGACGGGTTGATGATTTCAGAATAATATTAATTTTATTATAAGTCCAGGTTTTCTCACGAGGTTTTCCTACACCAATGCCACTGCTGTCGAGAAAGATAAACTTATAGAAAGTACATATGAATTGAAAAGTCACATTGGTACTTGCCGGATTTGAAGCCACAACCTCGTAAATAAGATGCGAGGCTTAACTTATTTGTTTTGGCCCCTATTACATGAGTGTTATTTATGACATGACAGGCGAAATGTCAGAGTACAATAACTATTACTATAATTAATATATACTAGCAGCGAGGAGCTCGTGGCTAAGTAATAACAGCGGCACGGGTCAATCCATCAGGTTAAGCTACGCTTGCCGCGGTTGGTCTGTGGATGGGTGACCATCTTTTCATACCGAGATTCCTCCGTGCCTCGGAAAGCACGTTAAGCCGTTGGTCCCGGCTGTCATTCGTGGATCTTTGACAGTCGTTACGGGTCGTCAGAAGCCCGAAAATCTGACAACCAATCTTACCAAAGGGTATCATATTACCCAGTAACTGGGTTGTGGAGGTCAGATAGGCAGTCGCTCCATGTAAAATACTGGTATTCAGCTGCATCCGGTTAGACGGGAAGCCGACCCCAACATTGTTGGGAAAAGGCTAGGCAGATTGATATTTATACAATAGCAGCGCCCCGCGGTTTCACCCGCGTAAGTCACGAATCCGTAGGAATATCGGGATAATCCTAAGTATCCTATGTCCAGGTGATAAACTATCTATGTGCCAAAGATCAAAATCCGTTCAGTAGTTTTTGCGTGAAAGAGTAACAAAGATCCATCCATCCTCACAAACCTTCGCGTTTATAATATTAGTAAGATAGTAAGATTGGTTCGTCAATTGATTATCTACATTTTTCAAAAAAGCATCTTTTCATTTAATATTCTTAAAAATTTGGTCCCGTGTGAGCGAGAGAGGTGACAAAGTGCAACAGCGAGGGTTGTTGCATTTTGGAATCTGTTGTGTGAAAAGGAATGAGGAAATAAATCATAACTAATCATAAGTACACATAGGCACACCAAACCCCACGTTAGTCAACAACCAGTGAATCGCCTTTTTTTATTTACTCACTGTTAGTTAAAATACTAGTCACACTATAAAACAAACAAGACAGTCATGATAAGACGGAGCAGATCAGCTGATTAACTGCGTAAAAAAAACTGACAAACCCAAACTCGGGAGTTTTTCCCTGTAAAAAGCAAAATTCGATGAATAATATGTTTTTTTTATATTTTTTATTAAATAGTAACACAAGTATTTAAATAACCCATTATAATAATTTTGAGTTGTTGAGTATTGTTGTGAAAGTTACTGCTCTTTTGAACTACACAACTCAAAATTATTTGTAAGATTTGAGTGATTTTGAATCTTCTCGTTTAAAATTTCATTATCAATCATTCTTATTGTTATTGCTTTTTCTACCCTTTCCTCAGTTGTTATTATATATAGCAGTTCATCTTTAACATCAGCTTAGAATGAACTAGCCATCGTATTGATTAACATTCACATGCATGCACTACGGTTCTCGGTAACTTATGCGTAAGTAAACATGTTTACATCGCCTTTCCTTTCTTTGTTTCAAAATAATTCAAATGATACGCCTAATGGATACACACAAGTACACATTTTGTACTCTATTTTTGATTATAAGCGGAAACTGACAATTAAAAACTTTTTACATAATATGTATAGAAGTCCAGTCACGGTGTTTTCCTTCACCAAACTCTATGTATACAGGTGCTCGGAAATTCGACCTATTCCTTGGAAAGGGGTATACCAGAGGTCATTTCCAACAAATGAAGTCTATCAACTAGGGGTCGAAAATTAAAATTTGCTTCATGTAAAACACGGCTAAATTAAAAAAAGGTTTTCTTTCCACTTAAGACCTTTTATTTCTGAAATTATGGAAAATTAGAGCATGAGTTTTTTTTTTTTTTTTTATAAATTAACAAATACGTATCACAAATACGTGCCGAGAGAGAAGTAGGTAGTTATTTTTAAATTATTTGTTTTTGGTGACCAGTTTGAAAATTTGAACAATAATTTAAAAACCTCCGTAACTCGTAAACCATTGATTTTCGTCCCCTAGTTGGTAGGGCTTAGTTTGTTGGAAATGACCTATATCCATCCTCACAAACTTTCGCATTTATAATATTAGTAGGATGGTACGGAACCCTCGGTGCGCGAGTCTGACTCGCTCTTGACCGGTTTTTTTCGTTATGACGGCAGTATAACACATTAACATTTAACTTGATATAGCACAGACATCTCGATGTTTTGACAAGTCGCCATGTCAGCAGATACCGTGCCGTGCGGAGCCGTGCGAAAGAGGGGCGGGTCGCTAGTAGGCACAGTTAATATAAGTCTGAAATTGCCAACCCGTCGTGACCCTAATATATTAATTAATTTTGCTTGCAGTTGGACAGTAATAAGCAGGTGTTATTATTATTATTATAGCAGTTGTATCTGCCTCATAATCATGAGCCTATGTAGCTGTCCACTGCTAGATTAGTGGCCTTTCCATTTGCAAGCCAATAAGCTTGATCCTCGGCCCTATCCATCCTCAGTCTAGTGACCTCAGTGGCTAGCCATCATTGCAATAAATGCCTGTAATGGTGCTGATACTTTGATAATGTGGAATATTTTATGCAAATTAAAAATAATAAATCGCTGCTTTGCATGAATACCCGCACAAACCAAAATTTTGATATGAGTGGTTTATAACACAGTCAAATGCAAAATAGTCCTTATTTCATGGTCAGTAAGACTCACATTCATAACGGCATAATCAGCGGTTTTGCCGTTATGAATGTGAGTCTTACTTCCATGAAATAAGGACTATTTTGCATTTAGCTGTGTTATAAACTAGTAATTACAAAATTTTGGTTTTTGCGGGTATTCATGCGAAGCAGCGAAATGTATATATTTATTTCAGCCTGGAGCAGTGTCGCTAGTGATTGATAGAAAGATAAATCATTTATTTAGTGCACACAAAAGAATTGATGAATGGCTTGGCCGCCATCGTGGTGTTTATAAGCAATACCATCCTTAAGGCAGAAGAGGCGGTGTTGATATTCTGAAAGCAAAAAGTCCCATTGAAACCACACAGATACGTATGAATGTGTAAACTTTAGCAATCTACACTTATTTTAGCTGTGTGCTGACAGATTTCGAACGTGATCGACGCTTGCTGCGCTTTCCTGGAGCGGCAACTTGACCCGTCCAACGCCATCGGCATCGCCAACTTCGCGGAGCAACACTGCTGCCTCGACCTCAAGAAAAAGGCCAATCATTTCATTGAGAGGCATTTTACTGAGGTACAAGAACATTAAGAAAATCAGCACCTGAATTGCGTGTCACACTTTCACAAAGAAATTCCCAATCCATTGCTTCATATGTTTGAAAAATTCGTCTGCTCGACAACGTAAATAACACAATGAACATAGTCAAATTAAAAGGCATTGCATTTGTTAGTGTATTACGCAATCACTTCGCAAGTTTCTTTTGTTTTTGTCTGTGGGGAAATCCTCATAAATACCCCCAGTCTGGGGAGAACGGAGTTCCTTCCACTGCCACGAGTCGGGGGCCCGGGAGATAGGCAGGCCGCACACCTGAGCAGTAAGCATACAGCAAATGCTGTAGGAAGTGTATTTACGCTGTAAATCCTTCAAGTGCCAAATGCTGAGAAGCAAAATAGTATAGTGTTTGATGTACGCTTGCTACTTGCTGCTCTGGTGTGCGGCCGGGGATACTTGTTCATTCGCCGCACCCCCGACTAGTATCAGTCCGCCATGCCTACCGGCACCCATCAAAATCAAATACCTAGGTAATTAATCAATAGCTACATTAATCTATTATCCAATAATCAAATAAAAACTTATACGCAGTATAGCAGGTTTTTTGTTAGGTAACTTATCGGATCGCGGACTTCGACTCTATTTACGGACTAAATGAATATGATAGTAAATTTATTGCAAACTCATACCTACACAATTTATAGGTATGTTATGTACCTACACATAAAATGATAACGAAAAATATTTACCTATTCCCTTCCAATATCAATATCATCATGATCTCCTAAAAAAAGCTCATAAAATAGTGGTCACATGTCATGTTATTTCAAGTCATAAATCACAGCTGCAGTGATGATAATCCAAGTACAACGTGAATGACAACGTGCGACTTCCATGACACGTTAAAATAGTATCCCGGGATAAAGAGCGTTGTCACTCGGCGACGTGACGTGGGGAGTTACGTACCTTCATGACTAGGGATCGGATAATCGGGCGCTAATATACCTAAACTTCACTTTTATTTCCACGAAAGAATAATACGGACTTGCCTTTCAGAAACCCTTCTATTCGTATAAAATACAATAAATTAGTCAATTCGATCACTAATCTGTTAGATAGATAAATCAATTTCCACTACTTGACCACATTGTGCACATTATCATTTTTTATTGATATTCCATTTGTTTTGGATAAAATAAAGATACTAAATCAAAATAACCGCTGCTATAATTTCATTAAGTTTGTTATCGTTGTTTTTACAAAATTGTTATGTTATTAAATACCGGGAACCCGGGATTAATTATTTATTCAAAAAGGAATGTCCATATTATTCTTTCGTGGGAAGAAGTTTAGGTATATAAGCGCCTTATTATCCGATCACTGTTCACACACGTGGTTTAGTAACAATCATATCGCGAATTCGCTACTGGGACTGGCGCTAAGGGACATGGTGAATTAAGGGGACTACAGGACCTAAACGCAAGTTTTATAATGCCTAAAAGTATATGATCCACTGCAGTAAACTAAATCAGAAAAATATCTATAACATAAACTACAACATAAAACATAACTATAACATAAAATATATATAAAACAAAGTCGGGTTTGTTCGAACACTTATAACTCAAGAACGAACGGTTGGACCGATTTTCATGGTTTTTGATTTGTTGTATTTGTCTCCGTGCCGAATAGCAGAATTACTATTAAAACATCGGAAAAATACACGAAAAAAATATGAAGAAAATTAATTTTCTCGTACATCAAATTTGGACAGGACAACGTCTGTCGAGTCAGCTAGTTTATGATATTCTTCAGGATATATGCTAGGTAGATAGTGTGTTGAAAACATAATGCAACTAATTTAATATTGTCAAATTAGTTCTAGTCTCTAAAATTAGTTCTGTTCTTCAAAAAAAATCTTTTAACGATTAAAAACCATACTAATATACATAGACTCATTCTGGTTTTTTGTCCGATTTATTTACAAACAACATATTATCGTAATAGTGTTTTAATTTTTTACTCCAATCAATAGATTTTTATAAACAGATATTTGCTTCATATTTTGCAATAAATTACCAGCGTTGTGTTATCGCGCTTTTTCTTTTCTATGCAGTCCGACAGTAATCTCGCTTTAGATCATGTAGTCCCCTTAATGTCGTATAATGCTTGGCAGTCTAATGCTGATCGTTATCCCAGGAAATGAATTAGATTTTTGATATAGTTTGACCAAGACCGCTGTACCGCGCCTTAGGAATGCGCGGCGAGGCGGGGTGCAGCGCTGGCTAATGAGCTGTTGGATGCCGTGAGCGTTGACGAATGAGCGGCCTGCACTGCCCCCCGTCTCGCCGCGCACATACCTACGGCGCGGTACAGCGATTATGGTCAAACTATAGTTTGTGCTACTAGATGTTCCAAGTGCAAATTATGACTTCAGGTTATAAAGGCAAGCCTCTTTACACGCTTTCCAATTATCTCTATGTAGATATTATCTTCTAGATAAAAGCTAATAGGCAGAATTGTTGGTGCAAACATGCTGTTTATACCTATCCCTACGGTAGGCTATCGATTAGATAATTATTGTAAAACCCTTATGTTAGATAAAAGGAAATTAGCATAAAAGCAAGTTACTTAATTAAATCTCATATTCTTTTTACAGGTGTGTCAAGAAGAAGAGTTCCTACAGTTAACGGCTCAAGAATTAATATGTATGATTCGCAAAGATGAACTAAACGTAAGGGAAGAAAGGGAGGTCTACAATGCAGTATTGAGCTGGGTAAGTTAATTATTATATTTATTATTATACAGGATTATTTTGAATAGGCTAGTTAAATTCTGCAGACGTGATGGGTATCGATATCTGAACATGATTAAACAAAAAATAAATTAATTTGATGTTTTTTTCGTGGGGTGATCGACCGCAGTTATTGTAGTCACTTTAAGTAAAAAAAATCTTTTTTTTTTTTTTGTAAACATCACAGACGTAATGGGTACCGAAGTACCGATCTTAACACAATAAAACAAAAGAAAATAGTTTTTTCATACATCGAGTAACAACACTAACACCGGTCGTTGACCTCCAAAACAAAACCATCGTATCTAATTATTTTTTATTTGATCGCGTTTAAATATCTAAAATCATCGCGTCTGCGGAGTTTAGCTAGCCAATTTATAATAACCCTGTATAATATGTAGATAACAGTACCGCACACACCACATACCCCGCGCTAAGCGCACATGATGAATTACGCCCCACTTCCTCTCACAGAGAGGAGGCCTGGCCGGTAGGAACATTAAAACACTTATGTAAAGAACAGTGCTAAAACGAGACCTTGTATTATGTAAACTTAATTAAAATTTAAAAAAAAAATCGTTACGCAACACATTAGGAATGTCTTATACATTATGTGCTAATTTTCAATGAACGTGTGAATATAACGACAAAATGTGTGTCACTGACGCATTAATCAATACTAACCCCGAGTTGCTGCAGGCTTGTTCAATATTATGATCTGGTGCCAAAGGTCAAAATCGCTTGTTAAGATTTGATCGGCTGCCGTTTTACAACCAATAACGTTAACAGTCATGAGATTATTCATATTTCACATCACAATATATGACAGCAGTTCTTTAGTTTGTAAACATATCAATACAGAACGTTTCGAGACTTTATCAGTGTTAACAACCTTTCGTATAATTACAGAAACAATTAAAAAGCCATTGTGTCTCGCGTAGATCTGCGTTCGAAGGGTTAAAGAGGAGTAAGGCAGACAATATTTATATACCTGCCTAAATACATAGTAGCTCTCAAAATATTTCGGACGTCGCTCAATAATAATAGCTATAAGGTACTATTTCACTCGTAACTATTTCGCACGTAACTCAGTAATAATACCTATAAGGTACAGCTACTATTTCACACGGAGCTCACTAATAATAGTAAGATACAGCTACTATTTCGCACGTAGCTCAGTAATAATAGCTATAAGGTACAGCTACTATTTCGCATGCAGCTTACTAACAATAGCTATAAGGTGCAGCTACTATTTCGCACGCAGCTCAGTAATAATAGCTATAAGGTACAGCTCCTATTTAGCACGTAGCACAATAGGTAATAATAGCTATAAGGTACAGCTCAGTAACGACAGCTATAAGGTACAGCTACTATTTCGCACGTAGCTCAGTAATAATAGCTATAAGGTACAGCTACTATTTCGCACGTAGCTCAGTAATAATAGCTATAAGGTACAGCTACTATTTCGCATGCAGCTCAGTAACAATAGCTATAAGGTACAGCTACTATTTCGCACGCAGCTCAGTAATAATAGCTATAAGGTACAGCTCCTATTTAGCACGTAGCACAATAGGTAATAATAGCTATAAGGTACAGCTCAGTAACGATAGCTATAAGGTACAGCTACTATTTCGCACGTAGCTCAGTAATAATAGCTATAAGGTACAGCTACTATTTCGCATGCAGCTCAGTAACAATAGCTATAAGGTACAGCTACTATTTCGCACGCAGCACAATAGGTAATAATAGCTATAAGATACAGCTCAGTAACGATAGCTATAAGGTACAGCTACTATTTCGCACGTAGCTCAGTAATAATAGCTATAAGGTACAGCTACTATTTCGCATGCAGCTCAGTAACAATAGCTATAAGGTACAGCTACTATTTCGCACGTAGCTCAGTAACAACAGCTATAAGGTACAGCTACTATTTCGCATGCAGCTCAGTAACAATAGCTATAATGTACAGCTACTATTTCGCACGCATCTCAGTAATAATAGCTATAAGGTACAGCTACTATTTCGCACGCATCTCAGTAATAATAGCTATAAGGTACAGCTACTATTTCGCACGCATCTCAGTAATAATAGCTATAAGGTACAGCTACTATTTCGCACATAGCTCAGTAACAATAGCTATAAGGTACAGCTACTATTTCGCACGTAGCTCAGCAGGTAATAATAGCTATAAGGTATAGCTACTATTTTGCACGTAGCTCAGTAAGAATAGCTATATGGTACAGTTACTATTTCGCATGCAGCTCAGTATAATAGTTATAAGGTACAGCTACTATTTCGCATGCAGCTCAGTAATAATAGCTATAAGGTACAGCTACTATTTCGCATGCAGCTCAGTAATAATAGCTATAAGATACAGCCTACTATTTTGCACGTAGCTCAGTAATAATAGCTATAAGGTACAATTATTATTTCGCACGCAGCTCAGTAATAATAGCTATAAGGTACAGCTACTATTATGCTATCATGATAACTATGATAATAAATTCCGCCACATCCGTTAATATCTCAAAATAAATTGACAATTTACTTCTGTTATCGCGTGTTCAAACAAAGTAATGGTTCGCGGAATATTCAACAACTCTTAGAAGCAGCGATTTTATGCCAATAACTCGAGGTCATTGCGTCACCATCACAATAGGAAATAATTACCTTTACCAATAGACGACGTGGAGAACAAATAATAATAATTATCAAGTTTTGTGTCGTACAGTGGTGACTTAGTAACGACCGCGACTTACCGAGTTTAGGTCGTGGGTTCGAACCCAAGCAGGCGCTTTAGTTTGTGTAAATTATTTCAACACTACTGCACTCAAAATGGTGAATGAAAACATAGTGAGGAAACCGGCTGAAACCGGACCGGCAAGTCCTAGAACCAAAAACTTGAAGACTTGTGACATCTACCAACCCGCACTGGACCTGCGTGGTGGATTACGGCCCGCTCCCTCTCACAGAAAGAGGACGTCTGTGTCCCAGCAGTGGGAACATTATAGGCTGTTATGCTTTGGAAATCTTTGTAAATTCGTTCACCATAATAGGGATGATGACTAAAAAATGTTTTTTTGACCGTCATGTGGATTATTAAAATATATTGGACACGTATTTTTTCTTTTTCTACGTAATCAAAAGATTGCGGCGATACATTGAGTTAAAATGTGGCATGACGTCACGTCTTCGTAGATTTTATACGTAGAAGTGACGTAGCAAGCCCCCACTCCCGAACTTTAATGCGAGTTATCTAAGTCATTTTTTATTAATATGATAAAACAAAAAATACGTATCTAATATTTTTTTATCTGACTGACGGACTAAATAGAATTTCTTGTTTTTTACCCAGGCATCATCCCTATTGCATAACCATATACCATTCGTGCATTGTTGAGCTCGTGGCTAAGTAATAACAGCCGCACGGGTCGATCCATCAGGTTTAGCTACGCTTGCCGGGGTTGGTCCGTAGAAGGGTGACCATCTTTACATACCGAGACTCCTCCGTGCCTCGGAAAGCACGTTAAGCCGTTGGTCCCGGCTGTTATTCGTGGATCTTTGACAGTCCCAAGCCCGAAAGTCTGACAACCAGTATTACCAAGAGGTATCGTATTACCCATTAACTGGGTTGTGGAGCTCAGATATGCAGTCGCTCCATGTAAAATACTGGTATTCAGCTGCATCCGGTTAGACTGGAAGCCGACCCCAACATAGTTGGGAAAAGGCTAGGCAGATTGATACCATTCGTGCATTGGTTGCATGTTAAGATTGTAGAGCAACGACCGATCGAATGCTATATGTACCCCACTCTCTAATGTTACCATTCTTCGCTGCTATCTTATCTCACCAGATATCGTTGAACTCTTATATGAGCGATATTTTAAGTAAAGCCATGACTTTTTGTTTCGTTATCATTGAAAACAACACCTTGGCAATAAAAAGCAGTTTTTAAAGTTTGCACATAATTATGGACATTCGATTAAGAATTTTTAACTAACAGAACTGGATTTGTACTAATCTGGCTGTCTAAATGGCTGTTATAAAAAGAAACGGACCAAAGTCAGAGACGAACTGGGGGAACACTAATTAAATCGTAAATGACACGTGGAAACCACAGAATCTTTTAAATTAATCGATCACAATGATATCATTGATATTCCCACTAACGTGACCAAACTATTTTGCAGGTTTACTGTTGAAGAGATAGATAGATATACCTACTTAACATTTATTCAGTACACACAAACGACATAGCACAACACACTAAAGCACAATTAAATGGTAACAAATTACAAGATTCACGGACGACTAAGTACTTGGAGTAAGTTCCACAAACAATGGGACACTTTATATCATGTCCCGCGTGTCCTGTCAGCTTCACGTTACAGGAATAAATGGACGCTAGTGATGGTGCCAAACAGTTAGCCGAATTCTGGCCTGAGAACATTTAGATCGCCATCGATCGCTAAGAAGAACAAATTGCACAAAAAAAGAAAAACATACTTATAGAAATAAAAGTGACACTATGACATAGGTACTTACTTCAGATCAAATAAATAATAATAAAAAATAGTCTCACGCCATAAAAAAAGGCCTAGTAAACGATGATCGATCTCACTTTGAGGTAAACAGCACAAATCACTCGTCGTCTGCCCCGATTATGTTTATCATTGAATGACGTGGGCATGAATTTTGTAGTGTAATCAAATAATCACTTTATCGGAAAATAAATATGTCATTGTGAATTCCATAACGACTTTGTGTATCTCCGTGCAATTATTAATTAAGTCATTTTTTTTTTTTTCAAAATAAGCTTGAGCAGAGATTTTATGATTCGGTACTGTAGAGTTGAACCACTTATCTCTTATCAGTGCTAATTATAGGAAAAGCTCACGCTTTGGTATTAATAATATCCAGCCAGCAAGGCAGTAGCAGGGCTGGTGTTCCGAGGTGCGCCCACGCCGATGCCTATAATAGTTTTTAACACGTACAATATTTCTATCTCACGAAGCGAAACGCGCTTTACTTGTGTTAACCAAGTCTGCAAACATGATGTGAATGGGTGCGTGAAGACGAGTAGCGTCAGTACAAATACGCCGCAACACGCACACACACACACACGCACACACACACACACACGCACACACACAAACACACACAAACATTCCCACCATTGTCTCCTCCAGAGCTCCTGCGCTTACACACATTGTCAGCGTGTTTGTACACTTGGTAACCACAAGTAAAGTGCGTTTCGCTACGTGAAATAAAAATAGTTTAAGTGATGATAATAACGTAATTATCATCGTCATCACCATAAAACCAGCTAATTTGCTGCACAAATAAGTCTTTTTCACAGAGCATATAATACGTATATACCGCATTGATAGTATATATTTAATACTAATAAGTGGTAGGTAAATAAATAATATGATACTCATGCTCTCATTGTACTGTTATTCGTTCACATTCACATGACTGTATGTATTATATATCAATAAAATAAGCCATGATGTTTTTTAATTGCGAAATGGGCCAGCTTTTGACCTCGATCAAGCCTGGTGGAAAGCGATGGATGAGGTCTGTGATGGAACTAGCAAGCCTTCTGGGCTTGCTCTTTCCATCATAGACCTTCTATTACTTTTCGAACGCATCGTCTGATGCCTGTTTACACTTGGTTTGAAGGCTGACGGGTTATACGTGGAAGGGAACACAGCAGACGCTGGCAGAGTTCCACACTGGCCGTACGCATAATAAATGTGGAGGAGAAGCGCTGAGTACGACGAGTCGGTATATTGACAGGCCAGCGGGCGTGATTGGTTAAGTTACCACCTATCATGCCGCAGGTCGTGGGTTCGATTCCCATCCAGGACAAACATGAACATGTCTGTTTATCCTGAGTCTGCGTGTAATTATCTATATAAGTATGGATTTACAAAAAAAAAAGTAGTGTATGTAGTATATCAGTTATCTGGTTTCCATAGTGCAAGCTCTGCTTAGTTTGGGATCAGATGACCGTGTGTGAAATCTCCCAGGTTATTATTATTATTATATCGAACGAGTGCGGATGGGGTACCCTGTAGTACCTCTAGTAGTCCGGTAGTGAAAGTCAAGTCTCAAGTCGTGATGCTCCTGCGCACACTCTCCGAACTACAGGCTTTAGAAGACCGACAGGCAAGCAACATTACGCCGATGAGCCAGGCTGTGAAAGCCCCCAGCGCCTGGTCGCCTATGAGCTTTTTTGCTCTGCGTTCTACCGAGTCAAGTGCAGCAAGCTGTTGAGATGGTGTTAAGTTCCCTCATAGGTACACTAAGCCGCACGTCATTGGTAACATGTTGATCTTGAGCTGGCCTAGCGTACTACGGAGTTTCAATAGAAAAAAAACCCATATACTGGTTTTGTTACCACTGATGTGCGGGCTACTGTAGGTACTATCTGCACGCGAAAAAAAAAGATAAGTATTGTTTACGTTGGTTAGGTAGGTATTGGCTCAAAAAAAAAACCACATTCGTTATCTTCTTGACGGAAACATTTCAGCTAAATATACCTAATGCGGATATGAAGCACGTTGCTCACAATCAACGTTGGTGAATAAATTGATAAGTATCAGGATTCAGGATCTGGCATTTTTTATTTCCATCCTTTTGTGTCCGATGGTAAGCGCAAGTTCAATTTAATGGTACGCTGATTAATAGTTTTTTCTTGTTTTAATTTTTTTTTCAATTTACAAAAATTTAAGATAAACTTGTACCTGACCTACCATAACATAACTTGCCTGTTTGGCAAAAGGGTAACTAATATGGTGTTGATTCATTTGATGGTCTCGTTGTTTTAATTACTGTAGTACCTGTTACACTCAACATCTGCCTAGCCTTTTCCTAATTATGTTAGGGGCGGCTTCCAGTCTTACCGAACGCAGCTGAATACCAGTATTTCACATGGAGCGACTGCCTATCTGACCTCCACAAACCAGTAACTGGGCAATACGATACCCCTTGTTAAGACTGGTTGTCAGACTTTCGGGCTTCTGACGACCCGTAACGTCTGTCAAAGATCCACTAATGACAGCCGGGACGGTATGTAAAGACGGTGGATGGTCTCCCATCCATGGAACAACCGCGGCAAGCGTAGTTTAACCTGTTCGATCGACCCGTGCGACTGTTATTACTTAGCCACAAGCACTTCAGTACTGTTGCACTGAGTTTTGTTATTCACTATTGTGTCCAATCGAAAGCATTTATTTCAATTAAATCATTAATAACATTATTTTTATATGTCAAAGGAGTCGATCAGTCAGTAAGTTGAAGCTAGTTAACTATTCCAATGTGTAGTAGGTTCCTATGGAGAAGGAACATTACATATCGCACACCTCGATCTTAACTGAGATAACTCAAAAATCGTTAATTTCGAGTTATGCTTGTATTCGAATGCTCGGTGATCATACGCAACTATCCAACATGACAGGTTCAATAAATGCTTTTAGAATTAAGCTATTTATTATCTAGAATCAAATTGTATAACATCCCTAACAAAAAATGCAGCTACGTTTTTTTCGTCCCCTGAAAATTTTCCTAGGTTCGATCTCCGGGTCGAATACTTCATCCTAACTAATATTATAAATGCGAAAGTAAGTTTGTTTGTTACCTTTCCACGCCTAAACCACTGAAACGATCATCCTGAAATTTTGCATAATATTTATATACGTTGTCAGGAGTACAGAAACGGACATACGGTATCTCTCATCCCGAAAAAAATTACTGTTCCCGAGGAAAACAACAATAACGTTCTTCTGATAATAGATGGCGCCACGTGTCTTTCGAATCGTGTTGTAATTATATTATTATTGAAACTTTAGTAGTGTGTTAAGAGTATTTTTTTTTTAAATTAAAGTCTAGAGTGTCGATAGACCAGTTTTTCATCCTCCTAACTATCCTAACATCAGAAATGCGAAAGTGAGTTTCTTTGTTACGCTTTCACGGTAAAACGGCTGAACGGATTCGGATGAAATTGGCACAGGGTTAGGTCATGACTGGGAAAAGGACATAGGCTACTTTTTATGGACATACCACGCGGGCGAAGTCGTGGGCGGAAGCTAGTGTATCTATAATTGGGTTTTTATGTAAGAATATTCTCAATAGCCGCCCGAAGCCTTGATTTATGCTCAGTAACGGGCAATACGCACGCCTCTTATTAAATGGGACTTTTAAATCACTGGTTAAACATCGTTGTTCAATCCACTTCTGTCTTCTCTTTCCCGCCTGGTTTCCTCGAAGGGTTAGGCAGAGGTGTACTTATAGTACACCCACATTTCGCCAGTTATGTTCAAGTCCCATGTGATAGGGGGCGAGACTATTACCATCAACCGGGCACAAATCCAGACTACGGGCTGTTACTGAGAGATTCCAGATAGGAAAACCCAATAACATGGCATGAGGTATGCTCAGCAGTAGCGCTTGCGACCACTAGACCAACGAGGCAGTCTCTTTAATATAATCATGATGTTTTTCTTAATTAATAACTAGCTTTTGCCAGCGGCTTCGCCCGCGTGGATGTTGGGAATAATCCCACAGGAACCGTTCATTTTCCGGGACAAAAAGTATCAATAATGATGTTTTTCTTAATTAATAACTAGCTCTTGCCAGCGGCTTCGCCCGCGTGGATGTTGGGAATAATCCCACGGGAACCGTACATTTTCCGGGACAAAAAGTATCAATAATGATGTTTTTCTTAATTAATAACTAGCTTTTGCCAGCGGCTTCGCCCGCGTGGATGTTGGGAATAATCCCACGGGAACCGTACATTTTCCGGGACAAAAAGTATCAATAATGATGTTTTTCTTAATTAATAACTAGCTCTTGCCAGCGGCTTCGCCCGCGTGGATGTTGGAAATAATCCCACGGGAACCGTACATTTTCGGGGACAAAAAGTATCAATAATGATGTTTTTCTTAATTAATAACTAGCTCTTGCCAGCGGCTTCGCCCGCGTGGATGTTGGGAATAATCCCACGGGAACCGTACATTTTCCGGGACAAAAAGTATCAATAATGATGTTTTTCTTAATTAATAACTAGCTCTTGCCAGCGGCTTCGCCCGCGTGGATGTTGGGAATAATCCCACGGGAACCGTACATTTTCCGGGACAAAAAGTATCAATAATGATGTTTTTCTTAATTAATAACTAGCTCTTGCCAGCGGCTTCGCCCGCGTGGATGTTGGAAATAATCCCACGGGAACCGTACATTTTCCGGGACAAAAAGTATCAATAATGATGTTTTTCTTAATTAATAACTAGCTCTTGCCAGCGGCTTCGCCCGCGTGGATGTTGGGAATAATCCCACGGGAACCGTACATTTTCCGGGACAAAAAGTATCAATAATGATGTTTTTCTTAATTAATAACTAGCTCTTGCCAGCGGCTTTGCCCGCGTGGATGTTGGGAATAATCCCACGGGAACCGTCCATTTTTTCCGGGATAAAAAGTATCCTATGTGCTATTCCAGACATCTATATCTGTGCTAAATTTCATGCAGATCCGTTCAGCCGTTCTGGCGTGATTGAGTAACAAACATTGAGTGACAGGCCAGCTGGCGTGGTTGGTTAAGATACCGCCTATCACGCCGCAGGTCGTGGGTTCGATTCCCATCCAGGACAAACATTTGTGTGCATGAACATGTCTGTTTGTCCTGAGTCTGTTTGTGAAATTATAAATATAAGTATGTATTTACAAAAAAAAAGTAGTGTATGTAGTATATCAATTATCTGGTTTCCATAGTACAAGCTCTGCTTAGTTTGGGATCAGATGACCGTGTGTGGAATGTCCCAGAATATTATTATTATTATTCAAACGCCCAAACATCTTCACAAACTTTCACATTTATAATATTAGTAGGATAAATCCAGCCTATTATTGTCCCACTATAGGGCAAATGCCTCTTCTCATACAGAGAGGCTTGAGACAAAGTTTACGGAGTACTTTAGAAGTTAAGACCATCAACTGAATAGTTTTTACTGTGGGATCAACTCTGAAATCGTGGTAAAAAAGAAATCAGTTGTTGCCTACATTTATGTTCGCATAACTCGTCAAAATGTACGGAACGGCAGATTTTTTTTTTTTTTTGCGGTTTTGGTCCCGTTGTAAAAGTTATTCAGCTCGAAATTCTAGGTTTCCTCACGATGTTCTTACTCTCTGATTTATTTATACCAATTATGTTATCTACAGGTGAAATACGACGAGGACAGACGGCACCCGCGCATGGAGCACATCCTGCAAGCGGTGAGGTGTCAGTACCTCACGCCCAGCTTCCTCAAGGAGCAGATGAGCACGTGCACCGTGCTCAAGAAAGTGCCCGCCTGTCGGGAGTACCTCGCTAAAATATTCAAGGTAAGCTTTTATATATTATACAGACATTCAGGTATGATCTAAGGTTTATTTCGCTATTCTTGTTTTCTTTTATCATAAACAATATCATGCGCTGTGCGAAAAAATCTTGACATCGCGTCATCTCGCTCCGATCAAATAATATTGTCTCGCTTAGGCACGAGCCAATGCGAAGACGAAAATCCTAAACGCACGCATGTTAAGCCCGACTGGAGAGGTTGTTCCGATACTTTTAATATGAAATTTAGATGATTTCCTTGAACTCCTTAATATTGTCCTGCATATTTGGCACGTATTTCGTGCTCTTTAAAGACGATATGGAAACATTGTTGCGTTCCCTCAGATTTATTTTCCTGCTGAAAGTAAGAGCTGCAAAAACCCTTTATGATCTTTTAATATCCTTAAGAAATCACAGTACCGATTCGAATACTCTTACAAGTATTAATATCTTGTTGCAGGATCTCACTCTACACAAGAAGCCCGTGGTGAAAGAGAGGCGACCGAACACACCGCGCATCATCTACGTCGCGGGCGGATACTTCCGACATTCTATCGACTTGTTCGAGGCCTTCAATTTGGATGATAACTGTTGGGCGACGCTACCCAGGCTGACAGTGCCACGGTCAGGGCTAGGAGCCGCGTTTCTTAAGGTGAGCATCGTAGGGATAGGTAGAAAAAAAATATAATTGATTTACTTAGAGAGACACGTATGATAAAGTATATTATTATCATATACGTCGCGGACGGCTACTTCCAACATTCTATCGACTTGTTTGAGGCCTTCAACTTGGATGATAGGTGTTGGACGACGGTGCCCAGGCTGACAGTGTCACGGTCAGGGTTGGGAGCCGTGTTTCTTAATGTGAGCCACTTTTAATATTATACTATATTATTATATTATTTAATTTAACCTATCATATAAGTCAGGCACTCGATAGACTTGTATGAAGCCTTCAACTTGGAAATAATCTTTGGGCGACTATATACCAAGGCTACCAAGATTTGTGACGGGTTGATTATAATAGGCTTGCCCTCTATTGTATGAGACTAAAACAGAACTACCTACACGATGGGTAAACCTCTGCCTACCCTTTTCGGGTAAACAAGCGTGGTGTTCTGTTAAAACTCTTAAGAAACAGAAAACAATAATTATTTACTTCTAAAGTTTTGCCCGGCCAATCAGTATTTTGATAAGAATTAAAGAAATACCAGAGCTATTACACGTTCTGTGCGGCCGACACGTATGTGCGATTTTCGAACCTTCACCAAGTGCTACCGTCGCATATGCGTGTCCATACAATTTATGTACTTCCTTCGAATGCGGCGCGCCGCACCTGTGGGTTTTTTGTGGGTTTTTTGTAGCAGTGAATGTGTTAAGCAAAGAAAAAAAAAAAAGAAATGACGTAGTGGTTTCGTGTTCTACGAATATCGTATTTAACATTAGTCTAGAGTGCGTTTCATCAAATAGTTCCTTGCTTTATCAACGGTACTGTATCGTATTCGTCCTACAACAGTGGAGCCAACATTACGGCATAGGAACTATTTGATGAAACGCACTCTAAAGTAATATTGAACAATAAAAGTCAACGTAAGCCACAGGCGTGGCGATCATCCGCACTGCGCAATACCAAAATCTAGATGTTTCCGAGTCAGGATGACGGCGACTAAATGTATCATTTTAAACGTCATAGTTTAATAATATTTATTTATTATCCATATTTATCAGTCGCACATAGCATATCATTTTGTTATATATATAAAAATGCTGGCAGATTTTGAAAAATTACTTACTTGTACCTGTTTGTGCCTTCAAAGAGCAGTGGTGTCGCAGTGGTAACGACCGCGCCTTACGAGTCGCGGTAGGTTCGAACCCAGACAGACGCTTTACTTTGTGTAAATAATTTCATCACCGCTGCTTTCAAAACGACGAAGGAAAACATCGGGAGGAAACCGGCATGTCCTAGGACCAAAAACTTTAAGACTGAATTTTAAAACTGCACTGGGTCCGCGTGGTAGATTACAACTCTCTCATGAGAGGAGGTCTGTGAACATTATAAGCCTATTAGGCTATGCCTACAAAACTGCCTGTTAGGCAAACAAACACGCCTTGCGAAACAAGCCTGTTAGGCCATGCCTGTAAAATATTTCACTGTAAAAAAAAAATATTAGAATGTTTTGATATAGCAGCTGTACAAGGATCTGCGCTTTACTTTGTGTAAATTACTTCATCACCACTGCTCTTAAAACGGTGAAGCAAAACATCGGCAGGAAACAGACATGTCCTAGAACCAAAAATTTTAAGACATGTGACATCTAAAATCCCGCACTAGGCCCGCGTGGTGGACTACGACCCACTCCCTCACAGAGAAGAGGCCTGTGACCCACCAGTGGGAACATTATATGCTGGTTATGCTATGCCTTCAAAAATATTTCACAATGTATTGATATAGCAGCAGTACAATGACTGAATAATCTTTAGGCGCGTGTCCAAAATTTGAACTAACGCCGCCATCTTCTTTTTCCAATACAATGGGGTTGTTTACCGAAAGCTTCGCCGCGAGAGAGCGCTGTGTGTTTATCACTTTTCAAAGTTTTGAAGACAATGCGACCATTCGGTGACAAGAAAAAAACTCTTAGCGCCATCTCGCGGCAAAGTTTTCAGCAAGGAACTCCATTGGCACCTGAATGAAACTAACAAACACGGAACTAATGACAATTTTCTTTTCACAAATGTTTATCAACAACTCCTCCTGTCAATGTCATTCAAGAGCCAAAAGTTCTTTGTAGCACTGTACAAAGAAAGCCTACAAAGCTTTTCAGTTTGTAGACGAGTAGACCACGAGATCGTGCCTCAGTTCGATTGCTCGCTCGGGTTAGGGGGGTGGGAGTCGGGCGCATATGCGCAAGCACAGTGATCAAACTATGCGATTATGGAGTGAGGAGCAGAATAAGCCTCGTTTTTAACTTTTTCGCTTAATAATAATCATCAATAATAATCTCCTTGAATTTGCACATCCATAATATAATATTATAAATGCGAAAGTAGCTCTGTATGTCTGTTACCTTTTCACGCCTAAACTACTGAACTGATCGCTATGACAGGAACATAGCCTGGGACCTGAAGAAGGACATAGGCTACTTTCATTGTATATAAAATTATAAAATACAAGACAGACAGAGGAAGTCGCGGGAAACAGCTAGTAATATCTATTCTAGAAATATTCCTGTATAATTTATTAGGAAACAAAATCTTTAATTTCACATAAACCTACATGGGCAATTATGAAACGTCAGAAGCTAGGTGCACAGTTCTAATTGGTTGTTTCCTATGGAGAAGAGTTAGGGCGGAGTTCACCGACTTTAAAACAGCTGTTTAGATTTTTATCAGTTCTTTCCTTAGGAAATTTGACATAAAGCAACTGTTTAGATACCTAACCGGTGGTTTGAATGTTGGTGAACACAGGCCTTAGCAAGAAACTCCACGGTTAGTGTTTTAAAAATAATTGGCTTGAACACATAACATCACGCCTGTGAGGAACACAGGCGTGATGTTAGGTTAAGAGTTAGGCAGAGGTGTACTTATAGTACGCCCACATTTTAGGTATTACAATACTTCTAAATTACCAGTGGTAATAGATTAAATTAACAATTGTTTCTTTTTGTACAGGGTCTCTTCTACGCAGTGGGAGGTCGCAACACGTCGCCGGGCTCTTCGTACGATAGCGACTGGGTGGACGTTTACAATCCCGCCACGGAACATTGGCGACCTTGCAGTCCTATGTCGACACCGAGGCACAGGGTATGTAATCAACTATACTGCCGCGTAAGGAAAAAGGACGTATCTACACAAATATTGAAATGGAGAAAAGAAATATTTTGTCTTGTTTAATACATTAGGCGCGGCAGACGCACATGCGCTTTTTCGGACGTTCACCAGGTGCTTGACGGCGCGTATGCGCGTCCATACAATTTACATAACTTTCTTCGAGTGCGGCGCGCCGCATCTGTGCGTTCGTTGTGCATCTCTATTGTTTCGAAAACATCGTAAAATAAGGGTCGGTAAGGGAAGGGTCATAAAGAAGTGTTTGCATAAAGAATTAAGCAGATAATGTGTTAAAATACAAGATACTTGTTTGTAATACAGATGCGTCTTTTGATACTAAGAATTATTAGGTTGGCGTTAAGTTTACGCCAATATAAAAATTCTGATAGAGGCGTCTAGTTTTGCTGATTCCGAATATGTAAATAACTCGAAAAAAATAATCTGATACGGCTTTTTTCCTTATGACGGCAGATTTGTCAACCTAGGTAAGGCAACCTTGCGGTTTAAAAGATGTAGTGACAGAAACTGAAAAGAGTATGCTTAGGTGGTTTGTTCATGTCGAGAGGATTAATGAAAGGCGACTAACAAAAAGTATTTACGAGGCTGATGTGAATAGAGACGCCGGGAGGGGACTGATTGATGGACATATAGTCACTTTATTGGTGACGTCCTTCAGAAAGGTCAGGTGCGTAGTACTGGCAACCGGCGTGCGTGTATGAATGTAAACGAAGCAAAAAGAATGTGTAAGGATCGTAGCAGGTGGCGACGTGGTATTCTGTAGTTTCTGACTACCCCCGTGGGAAAAGGCGTGTGTTTTTGTATGTAAGTCGTTGTAAATTATTACAGCGCGCTCTCGCGAAAATTATCACAATTATATTACTGTCTTATAAGAACCGTTCTTCTCTTTGTCGTATATTGCAATGGAGCTGAACTATTGCTCTTATTACTTTCTGCCATAAATAGTTTAACTTATGACTAATCCAGCGAAAACTGCTGGAACAGTCTTCCGACGATCAAAAATCGTCACGACATGCCTCTGTTATATATTTTTGTACAAGCTCATATTCCGCATTTCTCAAGTCACGCCGAAAACGCCTTTCCTTTCAGATGTAATAACGAACGGCAACGGGAAAGCATATTCGGCGTGGAAAGGCGGTAATTCTCTATAAAGCATACATAACAATAATACAAAAATATAAGTGTTTCCGTGCGTTAGTTGAGGATATTATCATAAGACGTATGCTCCATTTTTATTTTACGGATGAATGAAAATTATAATCTAACTTGAAATAATACAGAAGAATGAGAAGTGTATATTGTGTTCCATTCAATATCTTGAATTAAACTATCATAAGCTTTATGGAATAACAATAGATATTAAAATACGTACAACTTGAATAGATTCGATGAAACAAAATATCGTAAACCATGGATTAGTCAGAAGATGATAATAAATTAATTCTCTCTCTTATTAACAGGTAGGAGTAGCAGTAATGGACGGATTATTATATGCAGTCGGTGGTTCCGCAGGCTCCGAATATCACAAATCAGTAGAATGGTAAGCATTACACATCTGTCTACTGCACACGCCCGCAAAATTGCGAAATCAACATACGTAGCTAATGTAGCATAGGACTTCCCCCAGCTGATGAGATGGACATACGACCAAATAGTCTCAGGAGACATCACGTGGCATCGTCCGACATCTTATCTCTTTCGTCCTCACGATGACTTCCGACATGTCGTGCAAAGTCGGGCGTGATGTCTCTGGATACACGTGTCGCGGGACACTATTGTCCTTCGGTGAATAGACTGCTTTAAAAGAGGGCGACTGGAAACGGAAAGCGAAATACCGGGTGTTGACGCGCAATTGAGGACTGGGAGAGGTTGAGTTCATTGATTGATAGCTTTATGGGCGTGGCTTGTGTTACGAGAACTTATAACACGATGATTTCAGTAATAAGTCCACCAATTATGTAATGCCGAATAACTGATATTGGTCAACAATCAATCGATGATATTTTCAACATTAATATTCTAGCTTCAAAATGATAATCTTTTCCTCTAACTTATGGAATTGTAGCATACTAAATATTGATAAGGATGAGTTTGCAAAAACTGTCTTCTAATAAAGAATAATCGAAAAAGACTGTTTGGTATTTCCCACTTTGATAAAATACTTAACAATAAAATTAACTATGTTAATTGCTGTATAAGAACAAAGGATTTAAGATAAGAAAAACTAGTAAGCGTGATATGGATAATTTGTTCTTTGCGACAATGGTCCAATGCGACAAGTCACTAACAATAGGTTTCAATTTTTTGCAACGTGTAGTTACGTTATTGCGATAATATAAACAAAAAAGCTCCTATAGTTTAACTTTATAGGTAAGGTATACAGAGATAGAATATGCTTTGTTGTACACAGAGTTACGTAGATCAGTTTTAGTACGTAGTCCAAAATTCTAAATAATCATTGCCTATGTATTTATTAGGGGTGCATGTGATGCCGATACCGATGCCGATATATCGGCATCGACAATGTTTTTATTACAACGATACTTTTCAAATTTCGCGGTTCAAAAAAGTAATGTAAACGCGCGTGCTGTTTCGTCTATTTTGTTGCAAACGAGGCACGAACAATGACGTTTTATACCCAAACTTGAAAAAAAATGGCGCAGAAATACTTTAGTTTCCAAATGAGTTTTGTCGCATCTGACAGACTATTTTCCATTGTATTCAAACAGACAAAATCGCTGCAAAACTTGAGAATACTTTTAAATAAAAATCTTATGAATTTTAATTTTACTTACTAAAATAATCTCATTCTAAGCCTGTAATTTTTTTATATTAATTAAAAAAAAATAACCCAAGTTGTTATTTATTTTACCTTCATTTAAATTCAATATGCGTATCCGGCATCGGTATCGTATCGGCAAAAAGGCGTATCGATGCATCCCTAGTATTTATTTAGACAAAGTTTTTATTTGGTCTAGTTTTACAGGGTTCGATCGACTCGTTTAAAACTAAAGATTTTTTACCGATCTTCACTCATGTGGCGCACAAAAGTCAACTTCACTGTTATAGACTTAAAAGACCTATACTTTCTCTGCAGCTACGACCCTGAACGCGACACATGGACGTCGGTAGCCTCAATGGGTTGCGCCCGCCTTGGCGTGGGTGTAGCCGTAGTCAACCGACTTTTGTACGCCGTCGGAGGGTTTGACGGCGCGCGACGCATTACCTCCGTAGAATGCTATCATCCAGAGAACAACTGCTGGAATGAAGTCGCGCCGATGCACATAGCAAGGAGTGGGGCTGGTACGTAAACATGACATGTCTTTTCTTTAATACAATTTTACGACGGTGCTTTCTAATAATTCTTGTCCTCTGCTGTGTGAGTGGCTGTCAGTCACTCTATGGTCCTTCGAGCCTGATATCGATAATTTGGAACATGGAAAACCAAAACATCGATCAAAGCGACTTTTGAATCGCCACATGCTAATGATCAAGGTTAATACAACATGGTTTTCATTTCATTAAACCCCGTCCAAAAAGCTATGCAAAGTAGTAGTTAACCAAGTAGCTAGATTAAGCCAAAACATATTCGAACTCTATTGACAATATGTAGGATCTAGATCATGATACCTCTCTAGCTATAGAAGTGTCCATGTCCTTGACACAATACCGCCAGGATGGATTATCCATCTGCATGAGTAAGTCCTCAAAGCGGAACCTCGCCGGAAATAAAATAATAATAAAAAATAAAAAGTTTCATCATTTCTCCTTAGCACACCTCCGCCGCGAAATCATAGCAACGAAATCGCAGTATTTCAATTCAAATATTTTCTATATTTATAGGTGTAGCAGCAATGAGCCAGTACATCTACGTGGTGGGTGGTTATGATGGGTCACAGCAACTAGCGTCGGTAGAGAGATACGACACAGAGCGAGACACGTGGGAGTTGGTCGCGCCCGTTCACATCGCGCGCTCAGCACTGTCGCTTACTGTACTCGATAATAAACTATATGCGCTTGGTTAGTATTTCAACTAACTTTACTATTATTATTTTTAGACTGTTGGCTTATACAGGCTGGATTTTTAGATGGGGCAGTAAGGGCAGCTATCTTAACCGTTGTAACCACAGGAAAACGGTCTCAAGAGACTGTCCTTAACTTTTTGAGTAATTTTGATGTGCAACCACAGGTTTTTTTCTTTTAACACGTTCTGTGCGGCAGACACGCATGTGCGATTTTCGAACGTTCACCATGTGCTACCGGCGCATATGCGTGTCCATACAATTTATGTACTTCCTTCGAATGCGCCGCGCCGCACCTGTGGGTTTTTTGTGCATCTCTATTGTTCTTGGCGTAATTGTTTTATGACTCATAAAAAATGGGAAATTTTTCAAACACACCTAGGCGTCTCGCCGCACTTGGGATAAGTTTGTAACGGCGCACATATGTGCCCAGCCGCACTGGGTAGAGTTTCTTCAATCGCGCCTGCGCGCTCATAGCACCACATGAAGTATTTTTTGGGCGCGCATGAGTGTTTGCCGCACAGGGTTTAGTGTATCATAAAGCAGCACTTGGAGCAAGTTCGCCAAATAATTCAGCAGTGAATGTGTTAAATTGTACAGTCGGCATGAAAATGAGCAATTTTCACTAAAACATTTTTTGATGCCAATCGATCCAGTTTCATATAAGGATCAAAAAAACTGTGTTGGACTTTTTTTGTTTTTTTCTGGACGGAAGTAGCTGGCATGCCGTTGTGACATTGACCAATCAGAAGTTGTTATGGCATACGGCATGCCAGCTAACTTGCAGTTTTGTACCAGCGACAGGCATGTGTATTTTCGCCCTAACTTTGAGTTGGGTTGGTGTTGAGTTGTTAATATGATATGGCCATTATAGCCCGCAGTTATTTTATAACATAACATATGTAACACGATGTCTTCCCTTTGTATGTTACGGGTAATGCTAGAAGATTGAGTAAACCTAGGTTTACTCAAGCATTTTGGGTAAAGTCCGAATAATCTCGTGCGTTGTGTGGTCACAGTTCTAACCTAACCTAACCTACCTTTCAGCCTACACCTAAGTTTAATCATTCTAGCATTACCCGAGTCGACCTGTATGGGGAATTAAAATTTATTTTAATTATTATTCGGACTTTACCCAAAATGCTTGGGTAAACCTAGGTTTACTCAATCATCTAACATTACCCGTAACATATACAAAGAGAAGACATCGTGAACATAATCTCCCATATATGACATTTTCGACACTTAATTTTCGCTTAGACAGCATGTTATATTATTATATGTAATACTAAATTGTTCCAGGTGGCTACGACGGCACGTCGTTCCTAGACATAGTAGAGGTGTACGACCCGGCCAGCAACACGTGGAGCAGCGGCACACCGCTCACATCGGTGCGCTCCGGACACGCGTCGGCCGTGTGCTACCAGCACGTGGCGCCACACTGCGACCTCGCCGAACAAATACCCACCGTCATTAAAAAACTCGGCAAACGACCTTCCGCGTCCGGATCTTCAGTTTCCGGGACTGCCTCCGGCTCAACCATTTCCAGAAACGATGACATTCCCACTGCCAACAACATCATAGGAACCTTATCCAATCCGCGAACGCCCAGCGATTACATGTAGTGAACATAACCAATCATCGTCAATGGTGATTATTTATCTAACTCGTTCGCGTGTTTAGTTCATCTCGCAAGGGACGTATACTTGACGTAATCTCAATGACATCCGGTTCCAATTCCATTCCAGACTACAAAGCGTGACCAAATAATGGAAGCTTATTTTATTCAGACCCTGACGATTGTAGAATAATAATGCATTCACAATTTTAAAATATTTTTTTATATAAGTTCAACGCGCTATTATCTAAAAACTAGCTTCTACCTGCGACTACGTCCGCGTGAAATTTCGTGTTCCCCCGACCCACCCCGCCTCATCGCATAGCGTAGCCCGCCCGCGCGATTACTTCGTTTTCGCTTAGCGTTCTTTCATTTCTTTTTCTTTTTGCTCAGCATATTAAATAAGCTTTTTAACCTTCCTCAAGAATTGGGCTATCAAATGCAAAAATATTTTTTCAAATCCGACTGGTAGTAGGGATGATGCCTGGGTAAAAAAAAAGAAATTCTATTTAGTCCGTCAGTCAGATAATAAAAAAATATTAGATACGTATTTTTTGCTTTATCATATTAATAAAAAATGACTTAGATAACTCGCATTAAAGTTCGGGAGTGGGGGCTTACTACGTCAGTTCTACGTATAAAATCTACCTAGACGTGACGTCATGCCACATTTTAACTCAATGTATCGCCGTAATCTTTTGATTACGTAGAAAAAGAAAAAATACGTGTCCAATATATTTTAATAATCTACATGACGGACAAAAAATCATTTTTTAGTCATCATCCCTGTTCTAGAGATTAGCGCGTTCAAACAAACAAAAAAGTTATAGTGAGCTAACCTTAAAAGATAGACATGCTAACGCGGACTTTTTTTTAGAACTTTTTAAGAGGAACAATTCCGTCATACATAGGTAATTGCGCAGCGAACGCAACGGAAGCTGTCAAAAGGGATAAATTTTCCTCGTTTTTGCAACATTTTCATTGATGCTTCGCTCCTATTGGGCGTAGCGTGACGCCTTCCTCGATAAATGGGCTACCCAACACTTAAAGAATTTTGCTATTCGAACCAGGAGTTCCTGAGATTAGCGCGTTCAACCAAACAAACGTTTCAGCTTTATAATACTGATGATATCAAAATTTGTGCGTCACAAAGTCACGGTCGATCGCTTAACTGTCAACTTATCTGTTATAATCGATTATCACCAACTGATTATGAGTTCTGAGTAATCAGATAACAAATGCAAATAATATGGGAAATATTATTTGTAAATAAACGAGTTTGTAAATACTATGGAAAAATAAATGGCCAACGTTGTAACCGGGAGGGCAACATCTACAATAGTATGTCCGATTCTGTCCTAAAATAATTTGTTGAGGCTTCTTTTATGACGTCACTACAAAGTTGTTTTTAACACATTCGGTGCGGCAGACACACATCGCGTTTTCATAACTTTCTTCGAGTGCGGCGCGGCGCACATGTGTGTTCGTTGTGCATCTCTATTGTTTCGAAAACATCGTAAAAAAAAAGGGTCGGTAAGGGTGTAGCATAAAGAATTCGGCAGAGAATCTGTTAAGCAGTAAATTAGTACAAGCAATATTATTTGAAAAAGACTTTCTTCTGGTTAATGTAAATATTTTTAAGTTGATATGGAAATTAAATGTATCTTTAATTAAAGTAGTTATAATAATTATGTACAAATTCCTATAAGCTTAGGTGTTAATCATTCTTTCCAATGTATCATATAGATAAGAGACTATTGAAAATGTAAATATAATTCACAGTAATTTATAAGGAAAATAAAGACTGTTATGGGAATATACCAAGTATTTTTATTTTCTTTGCAATTAAGCACAAGGCGCTAAGTCTGAATAAACACATAATTAGAAATTGAAATACTAATATATGACACAGTGGCGCCGATTCTCTTGTTCAATAACTAAATTAAAATTAGAGAATCGCTATCTTTTACTAACAGGCAGCGCGAGAAAAGGACGGATAGAGCTATGAACTAAGTTACGAGATGTCAAATTAGTTTACGCCTTGCGCTTCACCGTGTTTTTAGTCGACATGTTTTTACGTGTCGTCTGAATTTGTATGGAAATATTAGTGCCAACTAAATTTGACAACTCTAATTTACGTCAGTCTCTTTCTTGTTTTATTAGAGAGAAAAAGTTAGCAAATAGCCTAAATTAAGTTTAGCTTGTGTACAACAGAATCGGCACCAGTGTCTTTACTCTTAAGGAGGAAGCGTCAGGGTAGCCCGCGAAATTCAAATTTTCTTACGTTTTTTGCAATTCGCAAGTCAGTATTAAGTTGTATGTTAAATAAAGTATAATTTACAACTATGTTTTTACAGAATTATATACAATTGAATCAGTAATACAACTCTAAATTAGTATAATCCTAAAATGTCAAGATCTCATGAAATAGTCATTTTTTGGGATTACCTGGTCTTTAAGAGTTGTATTGATCACTTTAATGTAAAATCTCTAATTATGTAAATAGATACTTGTTACGACCGCAAATTATAATTTGATCAACATACAATATAATACCGACTTGTAAATTGCAAAAAACGTAAGATAATTTGAATTTCGCGGGCTACCCTAACGCTTCCCCCTTAAAATGGTTTTCCTCATTGACTCGCGGCCTGAGACATACAACCCGCCAGCGCACATGCTGCACACGACTTCTGTGACAACAGTCGCATGGAGATATTAGGAGTAAAATAGTCAAACTACAAGTATTTACATTGATGAATAATATAAATCATTATTTTTTATCGATTCATAAATACATGATCACCTACGTGATCTCATTTCAAATACTCGGGTAACTGTATAAAATCTAAATACTTCATCGTAATTCCCAAACCATGTTCATCGCGACTTACCAAGATTGCATTGCAATACTTTATGACAGCTACTCCGCATTCCATACTTTGTTCCTAAATCTAATCCCTATATCTACTAAGTTATCAGTGGTCGTTTTACGACTTTTCTGCGCCTCTTCACAAATATTCTCACATCAGGTTCGTCATTAGTTTCTGAAGTATTTTTCTCCGTTTGGTCGACTACTTGTTCTGCATTAGTGATTGTTGCAACCGCTTTGCTTATACAAGGATCATGGCTCATGGTTTTTGCAGCATCTGCCTGTAGTGGATTCACAGCTGAAAATTCTTTTTGCGGTGTAGAGGTAGCTAAAGCTTTCAAGATATCCCTTTTAAATTCCTTTGTAGCCGGAAGGGGATGAATTTCTTTAGTGTTCTGTATTGCATTAACTTCGACATCTGTAGCAGGTTTTGTTTCTTCTATTTTATTTTTATACGCGATTTCAGGCTGTTTTCCTGTTGAAATTATTACTGTTTTGACAACATTAGGATCATTTAAGCCCATTCCAGGGTTCAAAATTTCATAAACGATAGGGGATGGGAGTTGGTTAGGGTCTATGTTTTCCTCAATCCTTTTGGAAGTTTTCTTCTTTTCATTGATTTCATTAACGACTTCTTTATCTTCTACATCTGTATTAGATATTTGTAAAACGGCTTTAGGGATGTCGTCATGTGCTTGTATTCTAACTTCAACTCTGTTTTGTATCTGTGTATTACTAGAAATTTCATCTTTATCAATTAGCGGGGAAGCATCAATTATTCGGTCGATTTTCATGTCAACGGCGTCTTGCGCATCTTCAGAAATGGGTAAATATGAAGGTATTCCTAAATCCTCTGGAGTCATTAAACTATTACTGTCGCCGAAGAGATCACTGAACTTCTCCTTTGTTTCTTTAGGTTTACTTTCCTTTTCTTTTTTGGATTTTGGCTTCTTTTCAGGAACATGGATGGCATCAGCTCGAGTTTCTACTGAATCTTTAGAAATCTCCTTTGACTTCGATTTTTTCTTTTTGGTTTTTTGTTTCTTTGTACTGTCTGATTCTTTAGTTTTTTTTTCTTCTGCAACATCTTTTATTTCAGCAGTGTCGACTATCCTATTGATTTCAGTATTATGAGAACTAGTAAGTGTTTTGTTTACTACATAATTTACAGAATCCACAGTTCTAGCTTCATTAATGTTTAAAGGCATCTCGCAATTTTTCTGTAACTTATCTGAAACTACTGTTCTGCTAGTATCGATATGATCACTATTATGAACACTATCATCGCTTAGTTCTAAATCGTCTGCCACAATAGCCATCTTGGTGAGTGTGGCCTGATTTTGATTCTCGCCTCTCTCTCTTGATCTTGATTTTTTATTACCTTCTATTTTACTGTAATTTGTATCATTAGGAAGAAAATCTTTCACGTTCACACGTTCTACACGCTCTTTATATTTTTCATTGTGAGTTATTAATTCTTTTGGAAAACTGTCTTCTGCTGCACCTTTTCCATAAACGTTCGTATGATGTGGTACATTTCCGTCTATGTCAATGATAGGAACATCCATCTTACTATGAATATTTTTGTTATTTTGCCCGATTTTCGGAATTTGATACTTGGCTATATTTAGTTTCGAAACTTTTTCTATGTCTGTTGCTCGCTTTAAAACATCTTCTGGTACTTGTATGCTTATTTTAAAATCTTGAGTATTATGTTGAATTTCCTTTGGTTTGCTACGAATTTCATGAATTTTGCCATCAGGCTCACGAACCTCACCCGATTCCATAGATAGATTGGTCACTGGATTATCAATGTCCATATAAATTTCATTTACAAGTGTATCACTGCATTGTGACGGTCGACGCACTAAAGCAGCAGGAATGTCCACAGGCAGTTTAATATTCCAGTCAACTTTGTTAACTGGTCTTATATCAATATTCCTGCCTAGTGCCGTAGATAATGTCTCTATGCCATTTTCCTTCCAAATGACATATTTTTTGCTTGTTACTCGCGGATCCTCCAGGGGTGTAGCAGCAGTAGCCATAATTTCTGCAAAAGTTGATTATAGGAATTTATTAATCTGGGTTTTTTGTGCTGAACTGCTGCCACTTCATCAATATCTATATTTACAAACAGGCATTCCAACAACAAGTTTAATAAGTAATTCAGTTTGCGACACAGTTACAATAATTAGATTATCTTAATTATATATTAATCTTTTTTGTTACCTTTAATGGGATTAGCAAGTGCTGCATCGGTGTGTACAAAATCAGGAGACTGGCAGGAAAACCGAAGTATATCATATTCATGAGGAGAGAAATTTGGTGCAGGCTGCACATCTACGGACTCTCTCTCATGGTAATAGCTCCTGGCTTCCTTAGTGTGAGCATCAGGTTTACCATACAACTCTATCCTCTGTCTTTTAGTTTGAGGTTCATCATGATCTTTTAATCTATGTTTGGATGAATATTTGCTGTCATGGTGATGTCTATTTCTTTCGTGATCTTGAGAATATCTATCATAATCAGATCGGAAGTCTGATTTCCGGGGTTGATGACGGTTATAAGATTCAGGAGGGGGACTCTCCAGGGATCTTCCTTGATATCTTCCACGTTCATGTCTGTGGTAATCATCATGATGTTCCCTGTGTTGTCTCGTCTGTCCTCTCTCTGGACTGTATTGCTTCTTGTATTTCAGTGAAATTTCGTACTTATCCCGACCTCTGTATGTACTACTGTCATGGTGCCTGCTTGATCTACCTTTGTGTTTATCCCTTAAAGTAGATTCAGGGTTATGGTGCCATCTGTCATCCAAACTGGATGTTTCAGAAGATTTATTACTACTATGTTTATCAATTGGCATTTTGTTTACGTTTCTCCTTTCATTATCACTTCGGTAAAGATCAGATCTTGTATCTTTGGTTTGATAGTTTCGTTCTAGTTCGTCATCAGAACTAAATACGTCCATGGGAATGCTGTAATGTTAAAACTTTAAGTTAATGAAGTACAGTGAGTTTTCAAGGAATGTTTAAACATCAAGTAAAAGTATTACCTCATAGCTGGCACTGATTTCCTTCTACCCTTAATACTGCTAGCAGATGTCTTGGAAGGCTCATTGACTTCAGTCTTATGTTGTGCAATGTTTTCATTAACACTACTTTTCCTATTATTGGATAATTCTACTTTTACGCCAGCATTGTCAGACTTGTTTCTATTGCAAGTACCAGTAGCAGTATCCGCGCCTTTTGGCGGCAAAACAGGCGTTTCACGTCTAAAATAATAGAAACAAATTCCATTACCAATTATCAAGGTTTCCATGTAATCTAAGAATAAGTTGGTAATGCAGTGATTACTCTTTTTATGGCAAAGCCTGTAGCTAGGTTCTAGAGTGGCACAATTGAGATTGCCATTGAGACTAAGAAGAAGATGACAAAGCACATAAATTGTGTAGTATTATGTATAGTTATGTCCAGGCTATGAATAGCTTTGCTCTTAGTTCTGCAAAAAACATAAATTGATGTTTTTAACTAAGGTAAAAGCACTAATGCTCGACAGTGAACTAAAGGATGAAACTTTCGAAGATCTTGTAATCGTTCATTAATAAGAATAATAAATAATTGAAATTGACATACTAGGACCATTGCCTTCTTATTATGGTTAGGTTTCCAAACAATTTAAAGTGTGTCTACTATTAGTACCAGAAATTAGTCAAAACCTAAAATGTCGACACATGTGTCAACTACTAGGCATCACACCAAACTGAATTTCTCAGCTCATGTTTATGCAATTTCTAGGGTTCCGTACCTCAAAAGGAAAAACGGAACCCTTATAGGATCACTCGTGTGTCTGTCTGTACGTCTGTCACAGCCAATTTGCTCCGAATCTAATGGACCGATTAAGTTGAAATTTGGTACACGTATGAATTTTTGTGACCCAAACGCGGACGTGTAACGTAAATAAATGAATTTTGAATATAGAGGTCAATTTTGGAGGGCAAATAAGAAAAAAAAAAAAAAGATTTGCAAACTGTACCGTGTGACATATCACTTACTGTGAGGGTCTTAACACTCTCAGCGCCGCATTTTCTAGAGAAGCAGGCCTTGTGGGCGGCCGGCGGACCACATGGCGCTGAGAGTGTTAAATATATTTTTTCTATAATTTTACAATAAACTGTTTTTAAGTTATTTAAGAAAATAGATGAAAATTGACTATTCCCCTTTTATCTCCGAAACTATTGGGCCTAAAATTTTGAAAAAAATATAGAAAATAGTTCTAAATGTATAGATTACAGGAAAACCTTTAAGAAGTCTGTGGTCTTAAAATAACATGATAAATCTCTCAATATTGTGCGTACAAACTTACATTTGCAGTTGGAATGTGTGGGAGAACATGTTTTTCAACTACAATGTTAAGTTTGTTCTTGGGATAAATTCATCCCAACTACGGAACCCTTCATTGTGCGTGGTCCGACACTCACTTGGCCAGTTTTTATAAAAATAAATAAATGTACTGAACAGCTGATTTTTTTTCGCGATTTCAGGTTTCGTCCCATAGTAAAAGTTGTTCATAATGATGAGTACAATGACCCCTTAAGAGGTTGCTGGTGTTTTACCAATAACCCTGTATATTTTTGTACTTCCCTTTTAATTTCCTATTTTATATTTATGTCCTGTTAAGAGCTGTTTAATTGTTCATTTCACAATACCTTATCCGACAGTTACTGTTGTTACCAACACCTTACAATTGACGAAAACTGGCAAACACTGGAAACTGTCGAGTTAACGCAACTGTGTAATCGCCAAAACTGACCAATCAGTGAAACTGACTAATCAACGAAACTGGCGAATTAAATAAACTGACAACTCAGGGAAACTGACCAGTGATACGCGGACTCTACACTACGGCCGTTTGTCAGAACAAAGGCACTAGGAGCACTTGGAATTCGTTTTCGTAAAAAAGTAAAAAAAAAAAATTGCGACTTTGACGTTCAATATCTCCAGAACCAGTGGATTCCCAAGTATGGTCTAGTGGAAAAAAATATCCAAATAATGAGTACAATATGTGGCTTTCGGCTTCGGAAAGTGTCTTTTTACACCCGATTATACCTAAATATAAAATAGGAAATTAAAAGGGAATTACAAAAATATACAGGGTTATTGGTAAAACACCAGCAACCTCTTAAGGGGTCATTGTACTCATCATTATGAACAACTTTTACAATGGGACCAAACCTGAAATCGCGAAAAAAAATCAGCTGTTCAGTACATTTATGTTCGCATAATTCGTCAAAATGTAGTGAACAGCAGATTTTTTTTTTTGCGATTTTGGTTTTGGTCCCATAGTAAAAGTTGTTCATAATGATGAGTACAATGACCCCTTAAGAGATTGCTGGTGTTTTACCAATAACCCGTTATATGTTTAAATTTAATTAGGAATAATAAATTGTTTAATATTGGTTAATTAAATAACTGATAAACCTCCGTAGCCCAATCATATTTAAAACGAAACAAAGAAATTGTATTAAGTACGGCTATATATAATTTATATATTGTATCGGGAAATACAAAATATTATTAAAAAGATTGAAATAAAAAAATATTAAAAAAACAAAAAACCCGACTGCACAAACACATACCTAACTGAAAAGAGAAAAACAAGCATTACCTTTAATCTATTGAATTTTGGTATCGCAGGCGGGGACAAACCAATAACCTGAAATATGGTGTAACATTGTTTGTCCCTCCGCCTGCGATACCAAAATTCAATAGATTATACCGCCGCCGTAAGAAAAAAGGACGTATCTACTGAAAAATTGAAATGGAGAAATAAATATTTTGTCCTGTTTAAACTATAAGATACAAAGGCAGATGCGACTTTTAATAGTAAGAATTAATAGGTTTTCGTTAAGTTCTTCTAAGCGTCTTTTTTTGCTGATACCGAATACGTAAATAACTCGTATTTCGAAAAAAATGTCAGATACGTCTTTTTTTCCTTATGATGGCAGTTTATGTAACGCTTGTTTTTCTCTTTTCAGTTATGTATTTGTGCAGTCGGGTTTTTTGTTTTTTTTTTAATATTTTTATTTACACACTGTATACTTATGTCAACCTTTAGTTCTTTTGATTTTAGGTTAATGTTTGAGCATTGTTTTGGCCAACACCTAAAAAAACAGAAAGAAAATATACCCTGAATGATAATTAATAAATCGAATATAATATGTACAGAACTAAATTGTTTTAGCTTTATAATAACTTTGAAGTACGTTATCAAGCAACTAATAATAGACATCCATTAGTAACAATACTAGACACATCTAGTATTAGTGCTAACGGGATGTCCATTATTAGTGGATTAGGCTTTTGGTGATATCATCTACTAGTTCCTATGATAAAGTGTAAAAGAATATAAATTTAAGTGTAAAATAAGATGATAAATGAAGTTTTTATATTAAAATATTTGATTTAGAAAAATGAAATGTTTGTGCTGTGTCTGGCTTTAGTGCCTTTACACCTTAATTTGGGATTTCTTTGTCGATTGATTAACAAAAACAAAATATTGCAAGTAAGGCCATCAATACTGTTTCAAAGTTCAATTACTGCGCCACACAGGAGCATTGTAAATATTACTAAACTTATGTTATGTTCCCATTAGTTAATACTGACCACTGCAATATCAAATGCAACACTTGCGGAAATACAATATCACAAATCAGCTTGCTTCAACAATACAGTTTTACAATCACATATCATGTAACCAGTGCTGACATGCCTATAACCTAAAAATGAGCTCATGATGCATCTATACATATCTAACTATATATACCTAAATATGTAATTATAAAACATTCACAGGAAAATAGACTCTAACATGCAACATGTTTGAATTCTGTACAAATGGGAATGTTATTTGGATTAACCAAGTAGTTTACTTACAAAGTTACAATCAATTTTTTGTTCTTAATTGGACCTAGTTATGCAGAAAGCAGCCATATGGCACGTTTTCCAAAAATGAGTTATAAACACAGGAATACAAATTGCGACATACAAGTTTTTTTGCAAAAACAACCATGTCAATATCTCTATTTATCACGGAGGAATGAGCCGTCAAATGCAGCCTTGTCCATACATCCATAATGCAACCATGGACAGAGACTACTGGACTTTACTGTCCCATTACTGGACGAAAGACTTGGGGAGTCTCGGAGTAGTTCCAGGAACTCTTTTCCTGCACCACCTCAACTAGCCCTACCAGATTAATAAAATTAAGTCTAGAAATAATGAACAAGGCACAGACTTTCAAATATAGTAATAATATTCAGGGTTATTAGGTTAGGTCAAAGTGGCGGTGCTTGCGGGAGGCCTATTTCCAGCAGTGGACGTCTTTCAACTGAAATGACGATGATGATGATACAGGGTTATTGGTAAAACACTAATAACCTCTTAAGGGTTCATTACTAATCATTGTGAACCATTTACTATGAGACCAAATCTGAAATCGCGAAAAAATATGCTCTTCCATACATTTTGAGGAGTTATGCAAACATAAATGTAGGGAACAGCAGTTTTTTTTTTGCGATTTCAGGTTTGGTCCCAGAGTAAAAGTTGTTCATAATGATGAGTAAAATCACCCCTTAAGAGGTTGTTAGTGTTTTACCAATAGAAATAGAAATATATAAATATATATTTTTTTTTTTGTAACCAATAAGGTACTGAATGCCAAGCAGTAACAGTAGTTACCCAATCACTGTGCATCACATAAACAACTGAACATCTAGTTTTTAAGAAATATCAGAGATGTAATAATAAATAAATAAATAATAATATCCTGGGACATTATTCACACACGGTCATCTGATCCCAAACTAAGCAGAGCTTGTGATATGGAAACCAGATAACTGATATACTACATACACTACTTTTTTTTTGTAAATACTTACTTATATAGATAATTACACCCAGACTCAGAACAAAAAACATGTTCATGCACACAAATGTTTGTCTTGGATGGGAATCGAACCCACAACCTGTGGCATGATAGGTGGTATCTTAACCAACCACACCAACTGGCCTGCCTGATGTGAAAGCGAACTAAGCTTTATCCTAAGTAAATGAACAGATTTGTTTCTTACCTTTCATGCTTAGTATCATCATTCTTCTGTTTAATATTATCTACCTTGTTTTTATTATTTCCTCTCCATGCTGCTCTATCATAGTTCATCCTATCTGGATTTTTTACACCTTGGTTGAAATTTCTTCTAATGTTCTGCCCACTTTTTAAAGCATTCAACACCATCAAATCTTTTCTGAAACATACATTTTAATTAATTATTTAGATATGAATAGATTACAACTGAAAAGACTGCAATGAGTCAGTCAATCTGCCTAGCCTTTTCCCAACTATGTTGGGATCGGCTTCCAGTCTAACCGGATGAACACCAGTATTTTACATGGAGCGACTGCCTATCTGACCTCCACAACTCAGTTACTGGGTAATACAATACCCCTTGGTAGGACTGGTTGTCAGACTTTCGGGCTTCTGACAACCTGTAATAACTGTCAAAGATCCACAAGTGATAGCCAGGACCAACGGCTTAACATGCTTTCTGAAGCACAAAGGAGTCTCGATATGTAAAAGTGGTCACCCATCTACGGACCAACCGCAGCAAGCGTAGCTTAAAACAATTACTTAGCCACAAGCTCCACTTGCAATGAGTAACCACACTTGCAATATTTCTTCAGTTTATGAGAAGTGATTGTTCAACAAGCACAACTACAATGTTCTTATACTTCGGGATATTTGTATTAAGCGACATGTTTGGAACATTACAGGAGAGCACTTCAAAGTTATATTATTTGGATTTTTTTTTTTTTAAAGTACCAATATTTTTTTACGAAAAAGTGGCCTATCGACAGTTAAAAATGAATAGTATCTCTGATTTTTACGTTTTTCACTTTTTAATGCAGGTAGATATGATTATAACTCAATATCGGCCAGGATGTTGCTTAAAACAAATAGCCCGTGAACCCTCAATATATTCTCATAAGAATTACAATTCACTTAATGAGAATATTTAGAGCTAGACATATCACAAAACTAAAAACTAACCAACCATATTAACCAACTATTTATTGATTCATCTTTCCAAAGAAAAATCAAGATGTAAACATAGAATGTCATCAATCATATTAAAAAATACTAACTCTGTATTAAGTTGAGTAATCATTTGCGTCTTCCTCTGTATTTCTGACCGGGCAGTCTTCAACAGAGAAGAGTAATTATTCTGCAATTTCTTGAACTCCATTTCAAGAGTGTCATAATCCTGCAATATTTCCTACAATATCAATGTGTTATCCATTCGTGTTCTTCTTCTTTAGTTAGCAAAATGAATGAGTTAAGATCATCACAGCATATTATATGACACTTAATATAGAGCCTGTTCATGAACAGTTGTACAATACTGCCAATAGATTATGCATGGTCTGAACATAGGCTGTCTGAACTTTCACACATGTACACTGATTCACACTCTCCTCTTGTCACCAGCTGGTTCCTATAAAAATTTATTGTGCAGCCTTTTGCATAAAGTTCAGATCGGCCATAACTTATACACCGTATTGTATGTTTTGATTTAGAAGATTAAAAGACTGGTTTGATTGAATGCAAATAACTTTAGCTTATGTAACAGACATCAAACTGACCATGCAACAGTCATATAGTTCTAAGTGCATGAAAGTTATAGCAGCCAAAATACATTACTTATGTGTGCAGCAAAGCTGAGATATTAATAACTTCGGTGAAGATTTAAGTTGATAGTTCAATACATAGACGACATTAAAATATTTTTGCTAGTTAATAGACACTTACTTTTTGAAGCTTTGCCATGGCAGCTGAATGTTCTTCAAGCTTCACTTTCAGCTCTTTGTTTTCATCACGTAGCTATGAAAAAAGAAAAAAAAATGTTATCTTTTATATTTTGCGTACAAGGTAGTGTGTTATGCTATTCAGATATTTCGTCAAATTATGGGATAAAATAATATTTTCGAGACAAAATATTACAGGGCGTTTTGGCGCTAAACCACAATACCTCCTGAAGAGCATTCACGTCTTCGTAGTTACATAAATCGTCGTATATGTCTTCCATTGCGAAAGGCGTAATAGTAAGATGTTTTTCACAAATTGGAATTTGTTGTTGTTCAATGAAAAGAAAAACTAAAGTAAATAAAACTAGAAACTCAATCGCTCATATGCTCTACAATAAAATACTTCACTTTGCAAGTTCGCAACAAAATCTTGACAATGACACTACTGACAGTGGACCTATAGTGGTGCTCATTTTCAGTATTTTCCTTTTACAAAAACTTAGTCGATTATAAATTATCTCAGGTTTAAAGCATTTAACCTAGGGTAGAATGCTCAAAGATCTCGTTATCCATATTTTGTTAGTAACAAAAAATACACGCCATGACGACGTTTATCACAGTTATAGCTTAAATGAAGCCCACTAAGAGACCGAAAAGTGGCACGTATTTACAGTCTATTTTCTTGTGAGTAATAGAACCTAAGTACACAAATAAATAGCTTGCAAATGTACCCACAGTCATTTTTATAGCAATCATATTCGAGGATTATGAGCTAACTCAATCTAAAAATTCGCTAAAACCTAATCCAGAGTCGAATCATTTGATCAGAATTTAAACTTCGGGATACCAGCACCAGCAGTCCAGCACTATGAAAATGATGACACTAAGGTGGATCTTCCACATTGAGAGAGCTAGTTAGAATAAATCCTTGAAGAAATTGGAAGCTGTGAAACTGCTTAATTGCTCCCATAGTTTTGAAGTGAAAACTTCTTAAGGCGAAAGCGTCAGGGTAGCCCGCGAAATTTAAATTTTCTTACGTTTTTTACAATTTACAAGTCGGTATTAGGTTGTATGTTGATTTGAATATTATTCGCGACCGTAATAAATCTGTATTTAGAGAATTATAAACAACACACTTCTCTAAGTTCATATAACTCTATTGAATGACTATTTCATGAAATCTTGACATTTGAGGTCTTCTCTAACTTTTGAAGTTGTATTACTGATTTTAATGATTATTATTCTGTAAATATATGATTGTTACGGTGGCGAATTATATCTGAATCGTCATTAAATTTAATATTGAATTTGATCTACAAATTGCAAAAAACGTAAGAATATTAAAATTTCGCGGGCCAATCATCAAAAATAAAACTGGTGATACATCAGATGTAAACAACTATAGACCGATCTCTCTGGCCACAGTGGTCACCAAAGTGCTGGACAGTCTGCTTGGTCAGCACCTGGATAAGCACGTCTCGCTAAACGACGCGCAGTTCGGCTTCAGGCCAGGGCTTTCCACCGAGAGTGCTATCCTGTGCCTCAAGCAGACTGTACAGTATTACACGAGTAGAAAGACCCCAGTGTATGCATGCTACCTTGACTTATCGAAAGCGTTCGATCTTGTATCGTACGATATTCTATGGGGTAAGTTAAGGGATGAAACTTGTCTACCTAAGGAAATTGTACTATTGTTTATGCATTGGTATAAAAATCAAAAGAATTTTGTAAGATGGGCAGGAGCTCTCTCGGAAGAGTACGGGCTGCAGTGCGGGGTGAGGCAGGGGGGGCTGACCTCGCCCACGCTCTTCAACCTGTACGTCAACCGACTGATCGATGAGCTCAGCAGCGCCGGCATCGGGTGTCATATAGATGGAGTGTGTGTGAATAACATCAGCTACGCAGACGATATGGTGCTGCTGAGCCCATCGATTGGTGCCTTGCGAAGGCTCATGAAAATATGTGAGTCCTATGCGGTGACTCATGGGCTCAAATACAAAACGAAAAAGAGTGAAATAATGATTTTCAGGCCAGACAACAAGCGATACACGTTTGTTCCGAATTTCACCTTGTGTGGTACAGCTCTACACAAAGTTGAGCAATTTAAGTATTTGGGTCACTGGGTCACTGAGGATCTTAAGGCCAGTGTAGATGTTGAGAGGGAGCGCAGAGCGCTGTCTGTCCGATGCAACATGTTGGCCCGCAGGTTTGCACGGTGCACGGGGACTGTCAAAGTTGCGCTTTTTAAAGCGTACGGTCAGTCCTTTTACACCTGCAGCCTGTGGGTTAGCTATACGCAGCGGACATACAGCGATCTGCGAGTTCAATACAATAACGCGTTCCGGGTGCTGATGGGGCTGCCGCGCCACTGCAGCGCCTCCGCGATATTCGCGGCGGCTGCCACAGACAGCTTTGCGGCCATTATGCGCAAACGTTGCGCTTCTATCATGCGGCGCACGCGCGACAGTCCCAACACTATCCTGCGGGCGCTGGCTGACCGGTGGGACTCTCCGATGCTGGCTCGCTGGATACGGCTGCACGCAGTCGTATATTGTTTTGTCACCGCCATCGCGGAGTCCACCCGGACCTGCCACTTACTGTTTGATTGAAGAATATACAATAGAATTGTTATTATTTTTGTTGTGTATTGTTTAATTAAATTATTATTTTAATTTATTATTAATTATTACTAACACTAGTTTATAAGCTCGCAATTATACTAACACATATGGATATAATCTGAAATAAATTATTATTATTATCTCCTTTATTTATTTTTTAAACTTATTTTATTACATTTTTAAATATTTTTATAAAAACATTAAAAAAAAACATTTAAAAATATAAAAAATAGTGATCCGCCGGTAGCGGGTGCAGGGTCCAAGCTACCGGTGGTTAGGGCCCCAGAGACAGGAACCTCCTCACAATACGCGCCGTATCAAGGAGGACTGCCTTCTGAATCAGGCCCTTCACCCAGCCACCCAACGAGAGCCTCTTGAGATGTTGGTCGAGGCTCTTAGCGATAAGGCCATTGACCGTAACGACTATCGGCACAATGATTGCCGAGTCCACATTCCACATAGCGACAACCTCGTGGGCTAAGTCGAGATACTTCAATTGTTTCTCCTTCTCAGCCTTCACGAGGTTCTCGTCATGTGGGATAGTGACATCGATTATCATTGTGCGGCGCACTGATCGATCTATTACCACTATATCAGGCTTATTGGCTACAATAGTCCTGTCAGTGATAATAGATCGATCCCAGTATAACGTGACATGGTCATTCTCGAGAACTGGGTCGGGCACATACCTGTAATACGGTACCTCAGAGTCCACAAGGCCGTATTTCAGAGCAAGTTGCTGATGGATAATCCTGGCCACTTGGTTATGCCTGTGCAAATACTCACCGTTAGCTAAACGAGAACACCCAGAAGTAATATGTCTGATAGACTCACCGGGACAATGGCATGCCCGACATATGTCGATCGTCCCGTCTTTCATTATATACTTCCGGTAGTTATTCGTTAGCATAACTTCATCCATAATCGCACAGACTGAACCTTCGGTTTCCCCAAAGAGGTCACCGAAGCGTAGCCAGGCCACGGACGCTAAGAAATCTACGTCGGGCCCATGAAGGGCCCGGAAAAAGCGTCCGTGAAGCTCCTTGCTTTGCCATACTTCCTTGCGGTCGTTGGTACTAAGCACCACAGGTTTGCGCCAGTTCTCTTTAGCCAAGGATAACGGGGTGAGTCCCTTGTCCACTACAACCACATCTCGGTGCATACCCACGTTAGCCTTGAGAAAATATTCTCTGAGACTGCACACCTCGCGGTTGTGGAGGGTCTTAGCATTTAAAAAGCCTCGACCCCCACACTTCCGCGGGATGTACAGCCTCATGACAGACGAACGTGGGTGATGCATCCGGTTTGCAGTCAGCAGTGACCGGACTCTCCTATCCAGGGCATCTAGTTCCGTCTGGGTCCACTTTAGTATGCCAAAGGAGTACATCAGGACCGGCATGACCCAACCGTTAAAGGCGCGCACCTTGTTGCCGCCTGACAAAGAACTATTAAGTACCTTTTTCAGGCGACCGAAGAAGCGCTCCTGCAACGATTGTTTCATGTCAGTCCCGTTAATGCCTAACCCCTCTGACATACCCAGGTATTTGTAGGTATCAGTTGCGGAGAGTGATCTCAGGTTTATAGAATCTGAGAGTTGTAGTTCCTCAGATTCCACAATCCCGCCCCGCCTTACATGCATGACTGCACATTTATCAACACCAAATTCCATCCTGATGGAATCACTAAAAGTTTTAGTTACTTTTAGTGACTCCAGCAGTTGCAATTTGTTGGTGGGAAACAGTTTCAAATCATCCATATAAAGCAGGTGGGATATTACCTGACCCCCTCTCCGCAAAGAACAGCCCAGCCCTGTACCCTCCAGCAGAATGCTAAGAGGGTTCAAGGCTAAACAAAACCACAGTGGACTCAGACTGTCGCCCTGGAATATTCCCCGCTTAATCCTAATAGGTTCATCGCTCCCCCGAATTTGTCGACATCCTGGATAGCGAAGGACCGTCCTCCACTGCCCCATACATGTCGTTAGGAAGGTGCTCAGAGTTGTATCAATTTTGTACAACTCTAACACCCTCAAGAGCCATGTATGGGGCACCGAATCAAAGGCCTTCTTATAGTCTATCCAACATGTCGACAAATCCTTTCGGGATCGACGGACCTGTTGGCTTATGGCCATGTCAATGAGGAGTAGCTCCTTGGTGCCGCGGGACCCATTCCTACATCCATTTTGAGAGGCAGACATGATAGAATTCTTTTCTAAATGAGAATTAATTTTCACTCTCAAAATGGATGTAAGAAGTTTATAGACCGTCGGCAAACAAGTGATCGGCCTATAATTTTTGGGTTCCGTGGCATCACCTGACTTATGGAGCAAGTGGGTAACTCCCGTTGTAAAGAGCTGTGGCAGCGACCCAGACTCTAAGGCCGACTGGAATTGCGATGCTAAGCACGCGTGTGAACTTTGCAGCCATTTAAGCCAAAAATTGTGCAGTCCGTCCGGTCCCGGCGATTTCCAGTTCGGTATCGGACGGGCTGCACTGGCTACATCGGAGGAAGTAATTATTACTTCCTCCATCTGCGGTATGGCGTCACACACGCGCTCAACATCGCGCATCCATTCAGCCTCATTATGGCAGACGGGCACCGACCAGATGTTGCGCCAGAATGTGCTAGTGGCATCATCATCCGGGCGGCATACGTCTGCCACATTTTGCTCAGGTCGCTCCCATGCTCTATACACCCACCTTTGATCACGCTGGAATATGCGATTCTGGGTATACCGTTCAACCCGTCGCTTATACCTACGGATACGGCTTGCCCATGCACAGACCTTCTGCTTCAGGAAGTCAATGCGCTCTGTGACACGGGACATATATTCTTGAGGCCTGATTCCAGTCCCGGAAAACGCCCGCCTCACAAAGCGCATCACTCTAGGGCGAGTATTGCCCTCCCTGAAGCAGTATAGTTTGCCGATGAGCACCCTGGTCCCCTCGATACGCTGCTCGATCCTGCACTGCCAGGCTGGAACGGCGGGTTTTGGTCGTGTAGCTATGTCACAATTTGGAAATGTAACATTGGCTACACGACACGCCGCAATAGCCGCGCAATACAAGATCGAGTGCGTATCTAAGAGGTCTTCGCTGCTTTCAAAATAAGAACCAAGCAGCGAATCCAAGGCACACACCAACGACCTATTCGTTTTGTGCATAGGCAAGCGAGGTAAATGTGGTCTAAGTTGGACGGGGGCAGTTCTAAACTCCCGAATCGCATCCTCCAGCGCGCTCCTCAATCGGTCGTTACACTGGTTACTTACCGTAACAACCTCATCGCCCCCCTCCACATCATTAATATAAGACCGCAGTTGGATTATACCACTTACTGGAGGTTGCACCGCGGTCTGTGACGGGACAGGGACGATACGGTTGCTCAGTACCTCTAAGCGCAGCCTATCAAGCGCAGCGTCGTCCAATCTGTGATTCCGTTGGATAACCCGCGCCTGATCCGACAGCCGTTGGGCCGAGACGTTGATGGCTGGTTGAAGCGCCTGGAACAGAGACAGCATCCTATCGCGGTACGCAGTGAGGTTAGTTCCCCCCTCTGTTGCCCCGTAATATGCGCGCACGACGTTCTCATTCATTTGTTGAGTCCATTTCATGCGCTGCACACAACCACCGGCAGCGGGGACCCGGCTCGGGGCCGGTTGGCCCCTAGGTCCCATGCCGTTCGGTGGCCGGCCTCTTCCTGGCCGACGTGCAGGTGGTGGCGACGTCGGTGGAGAGAAGTACTCGTCGCTCGAGCTCGACGCAACTGCCATGGCCGGTGTCACAGCACTCTCGATGGGGCTAGGTACCAGCGGCGGCGGGGTGGATGATAGGAGGTGACATCTGTCATGTCACCTCCTATCCGGCAGTTTTTGAATAAATTCTGTAGTATGGTTCATTACGGTATTTTAAAATTATATCTGGGTTATTTTTCTTTAAGTTTTGTTGTATGGTTTATCAAAAGTTAAAAAACTGCGACTAAAATTAATAAAAACGGAAAAGAAGAAGAAAATAAATTTTGAGGCTTGTTGACATTGGTGTTGCCAGCTTATTATTATTATTATTAGCGCTTCCCCTTAAAGGCGAAAGCATCAAAGTAGCCCGCGAAATTCAAATTTTCTTAGGTTTTTTGCAAATTTACAAGTCGGTATTAGATTGTACGTTGACCAAAATACAATTTGCGGCCGTAACAAGTATCTGTTTACATAATTAGATCATTAAAGTGATCAATACAACTCTTTAAAACCAGGCAATTCTAATGAATGACTGTTGAAATCTTGACATTTCATGACTATACTAACTGAAGGAGTTGTATTACTGATTCTAATGATTATAATTATGTAAATATATATTTGTTACGGCCGCAAATCATACTTTATTTAACATAAAACTTAATACTGACTTGCAAATTGCAAAAAACGTAAGAAAATTTGAATTTCGCGGGCTACTCTGACGCTTACCCCTTAAGGCGCGTTGATCGAATTTTTGCTAGCGGAAAATCTTATGAGTTCGCGTCACGCTAATGTGACGTGTTGCGCTGTTAAGATTTCACTTCTATCGGGACCATATTACTAATAAGACTCCGCTATCCGAGTGTCGGTCCGTCTGTCACCAGGCTGTATCTCATGAACCGTGATAGTTAGACAGTTGAAATTTTCACAGATGATGTATTTCTGTTGCCGCTATAAGAACAAATATTAGAAAGCAGAAAAAAATAATTATTTAAGCGGGCTCCCATACAATAGACATGATTTTTTTGTCGTTTTTACAGGTGTGCGTGCGCGAGTCCGACTCGCACTTGGCCGGTTTTTTAATCGTATGTCTTTAGGAAATGGATGATTTCCTTTGTTAAGCAGATGGCCGGCCCAAAGTTCATTGGTCATTGCAAACAAATCATGTATGTTTCATAGCGGCTATGTTTTACAATAATGGAGTTAAAAACGGTCAGCTCGTCATAGGTAGCATCATTGTTGTACGTATACAAACCAAAAATAAATATATACAGACGCCAGCACATCAAACTACTACAATCTGTCAAATTTCTTTAATAGATTTTTAACTTTATCACTAAAGTATTAGAAAGATTGATTGGAAAAATTTGACAGTTTCGGGTAGCATGACTTGCTGTCGTCTGGACTTATGCGACTTTGAGTTTAACACCGCTAAAAGACGGGCTGAGAAAAAGGGAAGCATCTACCACAGGCAGCTTTAGTGGAAAAGTAAATAAAATAATAATAATAATATCCTGGGACATTTCACACACGGTCAAACAATCCCAAACTAAGCAGAGCTTGTACTATGGAAACCAGATAACTGATATACTACATACACTACTTTTTTTTTTGTAAGTACATACTTATATAGATAATTACACCCAGACTCAGGACAAACAGACATGTTCATGCACACAAATGTTTGTCCTGGGTGGGAATCGAACCCACGACCTGCGACATGATAGGCGGTATCTTAACCAACCACACCAGCTGGCCCACGGAACAGATAATTTACCTGTTCCGTGAGCTGGCCTAATAATAATTATGAACATTTTATAATCTATAGGTTATTTGTGTGTGTTATGTAAACTTTAAATTCATTTTTTGATGAAGACTAGAGGCATATGATAAAAATATCCTTGAATTGAAATTGGAATTGAAAACCAACTCGAAGATGATCTTCCTGACTGAAAAACTCCAGAGATGTTTATATAAACACACACGTCAAATTCTTCGACACGGGATAGTAGCGACATCTGAAGTGAACAAGTTGTCCCCATCGTTCTATCTGTCAGATACGTAGACAGAGAATAGTATTCTCTGTCTACGGTCAGACAGAACAATACTATCAACTGACAGCAGTTCATATCATAAAGGCCTATTCAAACCTAAGCGGTAATCGCTACCGTCTGCGGTAGAGAAAACCGAGTGGGTATGCGGTAATATTAGTGTTCATTCATCTGTACCGCTCTTGCCGCGAAACATAATATTAAATACCTAAGCGAAACCCGCGCGGTATGTACATACCTCTACCCATAGCGGCAGCGAATACCGCTTAGGTTTGAATAGGCCTTTATATCTGCTATCGCCTTTGAACAACGCGTTATTTAGTATTGATCACTATCACTTTAAGATCGAGATAAATTCACTCTTTTTTTACTAATGAACGCGTTTTAATTAATTTATTACATTTGCCCTGTTTGCATATTTGTTTTAATTAAAAATTGATTAATTTGCGCTGTTCGCAGTTTAGTATCTATTCACCCAAGTCGCCTAAATAAGAAAAGTTTTTGCTATCTGGATCCGAATATCCGTTATCCGAGATTCGTTGCCGATTGATAGTTATTCTACTCTTTGGTCGACGCCCGGCCCCGCCGTTGCTCAATGATGCCCAGTGCCCGTGCCCGCACGACCCACCTCGTCCCTCAACCCTTCCCTCCATACCCTCCTCGATGCCTTCGCGGATGAAATCGTTCGTTCGGTTCGGTCGTTGTCGTTGTTGCGTTTTGCTTCGCCGTCTGGCGCCTGGCTCGCTCGCGGTGAACGTTACATTACTGTTGTGTTTATTCTAAATGGCTTTCTTCAGTTTTTAGTTATAGTTTGTTTGGTTGGATTTGCTAATAGATAGTGTTAGTAAGAATGTCGGTGTTTATGAACTCAATTCATAAGATTTATATGTAATAGTGCAACAGGCGATTGCAAGTCGCAAAGGGCTCGTGTAAACATAAGAGAACGTTGTAATTGTAATTACAACATGCCTACGGATTCTGAATGCGAGTGCGACCTGGTGTCGAAGGAGTGGTTGTTGGCGAAGTTGCGATCTGACGAGAGGGATATTGTGCTGATAGACTGCCGCGGTTCCAACGAATACTCGATAGCTCACATCCGTTCCGCAGTGAACTTTTCTATACCTAGTATAATGCTGCGGCGGCTGGCAGCGGGCAAGATCGAGCTGGTATCGACAGTGCAGTGTAAGGAGCTAAAGGCGAGGATCTCGCATTGCCGTACGCGGGGCATATTCGTGTTGTACGGGGACGGAGTTCCACGGGACCCGGACTCCGTGCATGGGATCCTGCTGCGGAGGCTAAAGCAAGATGGCGTGCAGGTCGTCTGCCTTGAAGGTACGAGTGGCACCTGTATTACCTACCTAATTACATTAGTGGGCCGAATCCACTGCGCGCTGTGTAGCACAGTAGGTGCAGCCTTCAGCCTTGTATTTTACCACAGAGTACTGTACAATGATAACCCAGCATGTATTTAGTATATTCATTAAATCCATGCCCATGTACAGTTCCATCTCAAGCTAAACTGCATAACAGGGTATGGAATTACTGCATGAACATGACTTGTTTACATTGTAAAATGCTTCCAAAACAACTATGGTTACACTATTTGCAGATGTTAATTTACCATTGTGACTTTTGACCTTAAATTATGGTATAATTCAGTTAATAATGCACTAATTGTGGAAAGGAGTATTCTCTAATTTTCAATGACATGTTGAGATCAAGTTTGCAGTTGAATGCAAGGTATGTCTGGATATCAAAATAGAATCACTATGGGTCTCTCCACTTAGGTTCTTACCAAGTCTCTAATTTGCAGTTCATTGTAATCATTAAAAACCTGTCCCTACTTCATATGGCTCAATAGAAAGACCTAACTACAGGCAGGCATGAATATAGGAATACTATCATCTACTTATTCAATCTGCCATTCCAAGGGATGATTTTTTTCTCACAAAATAACAATTATAGGTATTTTATTGAAATGCTATATAAGTATATGTAACAATGGCATTATTTACAATGAGTAATCTTGTTGTCTCAGGGCTATTTGTGAATTATTAGCTCATAATAGTGTGTCTATGGTAAAAAGATTGGCCAGCTGAGAATAATGTGTGTAAATAAACCATAGAACAGTCTAAACTGAAGTTATTTCCTTTTGATAGAGAAAACATTTATTTGTAAAATCTATAACAAAATAGTATGTTCTGGAGGAAATTGATATAATACTTATAACGATTTTAAAAAGCATTCAGATTTCACATCAAATTGATAAACAACTTTTACCCTTATCTTGCCTAAAAACAAGCCAAGTGCAAGATGGACTCATGCTCATAGGGTTCTGTACCATCAAGACTATTATATTTTACCTTCTTTTTTATGATTTGTCACGTGCCACCCTTTATGGTTAAAAGCATACAGTCCTGTGACATACAGACCATAGTGGCTTAGAAATAGAGTTCCCTGTTCACCCATTGGGCCAAAGAACTCATCAAATCAAAGATCTCATTAAAATGGATTCCTAAGGAATTTATTGCATACTAATTTATTTATCACTTAATTATGCATTAAGTATTATATTTCTCAATAAAACCTGTACATTACAATTCAATTATTAATAATACACATTTATATGCAGAACACAGCATTCCTATAAACCACTAAAATTACCAAATCTAAGTCAGAATGGTTAGTGCTAGTAGCGCTGAGCTAAGACCAGAAGGAATGGAGGGTAGCTTTACCCAGCTGTGTGAAAATAGAGACTAGTAATAATTAATAGGAATAATGCTAAAATCACCAATATTTGTGAAAAGTTCTGGATTTGCATCATAAACAATTTACTATCTGAAAAGAATAATGCTAATAATAAACATAAGCTCTATGAACTTCATAGTCCATTATTTTACAATAATTGTTCAAAGTTCAGCTGCAGTAAGTGTTTTATTTTTAGAATAAAATATTCTAATATTAATTTAGGTAAATTATTCACATAATAAAAACAATTTATAAAATAAATAAGAAGGTAAAACATATGTATTATAATATATTATAAGTAGTTTTCTCTGGTTTTACCAGATAGGTATGTAAATAAACTATTAGGTAATTCAGTTTTAAAGCAACATTTAAACACCTAGAAATACTGAAATATATTATGCCTTTTTGGTTGTATGATTCTGTTTTTGTTTTTTCTGAGTTACTCAAAGACAGTTTATTGGCTAAAATATTCGGCCAACATCAGTTAATCAAAATATAGGGGTTTCAATACTCTGTCTGTCTTTAGCTGATCAAACTAATGCTAGAGTGCAACTGCATGTGTTTGTTGCAGCAAAATAATATAAACTATATTTTAATTGAATTCACCAAGTTTCCAAATTGTTATCACCAAATTTTGTCCAATAGTTTCATGCAGAGCAATTCTGCCTTCTTCATTTTTACGGTTCCATACTTGAAGGGTGCCAAACGGAACCCTGTTACTTACCTAAGCCTCCACTGTCCATCCGTCCATCTGTCAATCAGCGGGCTTTATGCCATGAACCATAGACACTTGTTTGGCCACTCTATCAACAAATAATAAATATAAAATAAAGTTAAAATTAAAGGATTCCCCATACAAGAAACGTGTTTTTTTCGGCGTTTTTTGCCCGATCTTAATAGGTACGTATCAACGTACGATCTTATTGTGGTACGGAACCCGTGTTTTTAAGATCTGTGTACGGAACCCTTTCGGTGTCAGCTTGACTTTAATTTCTTGTACCTTTTCACTACTGAAGATTGGCAGTTATCATCTTTTTTTGTCCAGAAGAATTGGAACAGATATCCTGCTTTCAAATTGCATTTCGGATATTACGTAGCCTCTAATTTCAGGCCAGGTACAGAAATAATAAAATGCGGTTTTAGTATGTTACAATTCAAATACTAATGGATATCAAATTAGTAGTTTCCTATGTATTATTTCACACGACGGCATTCATTCAGTAAATCATTACCTAACTTAGTGGTAAGGTAACACGTAATACCGGTTGCCACGCCGCGCCGAGGAACCGTTTCATAACATTCATTGACAAAAACTTCTCGATACTTATCTATCTTTGAATTTGAAAGCGACGTGGGTACCTACAGAAGTTATGATTTATGAAATATGTATAATACCTGCTCAATGCTCATCACGCAAAAGCGATGACTTAATTATTTGATGTCCTAAAATGTAGAGGTTCTTGCCCTGCAGTTTAGTACTTTATTGAAGAAATAACTTAAATGAGAGAAAAATCCGGTCAAGAGCGAGTCGGACTCGCGCACCAACATATTTATATATATATATATATATATATATGTGTGTGCTATTTAGAGACATCGTTTTATTTTTCCTGTAATCTTTACATAAACTTCTATCACACAAAGTAATTTCAGATTTTTCTTTATGCAAACTTCGTAGATAAGGTGGGAACGGTATTTTTTTTACATTTTTCATCAAAAGTCGAAAACTACGTGGCCTAAAAAAGAATGCTTGAGAATGTACAAACAGCGCGCTTTCATATGATAGCCCACATGCCCTAGTAGCTCCACTTAGATTTTTTATGATCCCCTTTCAGTCCCTGTTGCAAAAAAAAACATAAAAACATAAAACTATTCCAAAATTCAAGTTGATAGCATTAGTAGTTCTTGAGATATCCAGCTGTGACAGATAGACAGACAGACTGAGTTGCAACATAAGGGTTCTTATTTACCATTTTGGTACGGAACCATAAAAAAGGTGCATTGGTATAATCTAGATTTTGCAAACCGGAATAAAACCGGCAGCCTTCCGCACTAATTAAGATCGATTGTATCGATTTATTTTGCAACAGCAAAGTAAAGGAAAAGTGTTAGTTTAACAGTCTTCAGACAGACTGCATATAACTGGCAGCTATTTATTTATTAAAGCCACGAAACTTCTTAGATTCAATCTGTTTTAGTTTAAAATGTGTGAGGGGCGTAAGAGGCATGCCGGTGGTCGCAAGTCGAGGCATCCGCTCCTCCAAACGTGGGAGAGGAAGTTGACTACTTATTGTGCTCCTCAATGCGAGACGTTAGATTATAATCATCGCAGTCTCGAATGCGCTTGTTTGTACCAACGCTATGTTATTTTCTGGACTGGTAAATGAACACAATTTAGTGGTCCATTTATTACTGTGTAATTTATTGTACAATGAAAATAACGATGAGTTGCTTGAATGAAATGTGTGTGTGTACTTGTGTAGTTCCTGAATAACAGGATGTGAAATAAAATTATGTAAATTATAACAGTCGCCCCTATATAATTGTTATTATTTTCACTATCAGTGGGATAGGTAAATCCAAATATTTGAATAAAAATATTGGGAATTAATCTCGGTGAGAGTTATCATGAGAGACTTGATTAATCACGCAAGTAATAAGCCAAGACAAAAAAAAATGCATGAAATCCTAGAGGGAAATACTGTAACCAAACTCATCAAGAACCATAGGATGTGCTATCTCGCACATGTCCACAGGCATCGCGAACCACACCTGTTACATGCAGCAATGCAGTATAAGACTAAAACCAAAAAAGTCGGCCGCCCTACGAGTATTTACACATGGAACGAGACATGATTTACTTCGATAATAAAATGAACTTTTGGGTGGACACGACTGCAGAAAGAAATAAGATCAAAATGGCTGCAGTGAGACCTCAGACGAAGAAATTGGAAACAGCAACGTGTAATACAGCATAGCAGTGACATAAAAAGAGCGGAAAACGCAGTTTAACCGCCAAAAGATTCACCGGGGAAGCTGGACTAGAAGCAACCTGGTGGCGACGTTGTAAAAAGAGCCCATCCATAATTATATCACCCGTCTCTCCACAAGTCCATTGCTTACTTTACGGTGCATACTGGGTAGGCTCTAATCCTTATCCATATCCTTAGGGCTTGTCTTCCCTACCATTATCGCGCCCCGGTCTACTCCTTGATATGCAATGGTCTCTGTTGCACCATGAAACACGAGGCAACGGGGGCGAGTGTGAATCTTTGTGTTCATTCGAGTAATCGAGTCTGGTTAAACCACGCTGGGGTGGTCGGTGCATTTCATTCATTCATTCATGGGAGTTAATCTTGGTCCTAACACTACCTCGATGCCATACAAATAGTACATCATACGAATGTGTCCACACTCCACATTGAGGACAAATATTGCGATAGCTTTTTTACGACTATTCCCCTCATTTGATGAGTCAATCATCAAATATTTCTTCGTTCCAACGTCTACATTCGTAGGAAACTCTAAGGGGATCGTATTCATTTATCAGATATAGACTGGATGATCATTTGATCAAACAGGCCGGATGTGTGGAGCTACTGTCGTCTTCGACCGACGGAAGAGCACCGCAATTTTATTAATAAGTTCCCGTTTCACTCACGTCCTGTCAATTTTAACTTTGCGTATAAACTAGTATGTTTAAAATGCGAGTGTAACATATTTAGGTATACCATAAAATACATGCTTTTCTCAACTGAAAGTACGTAGTTTTGTACAATATTCAATATTTTGTAATATATTAGAATGAGTGTATTAATATTATTATCAAAAGAAGGGTTGATGCACAGGCATTTGTGGCAAATTGGGCATAATTATTGTCTACATTTGAAAGAAAGATACAAGAAAAGGGAAATACCTGGATGAGACTCCCACAGACCAGGGAAGCATGGCACAAAAGGGAGGAGGCCTATTCATAGCAGTGGGTGGAACTATGCTGCCAGTGATGATGATGATTTTCTACATTTGGAATACCTACGTGCCCAAATTGCCTAATATCCTGACCCAGGCATTTGTGACATATTGCGCATAATCGTTTTCTTATGTAAAAATGCCCACATTACCCAAAATATGCCTGGGTATAAACTTTTTTAAATACTCGTTACCTACTCAAAATACTAAAAGTACCTACCATCATTTGGAAATGAACAGAAATCATCGAAACACCGCAAGCAAATTAATAAATTCACCGATGGCATTCATTTGTAAATAAGGTATTCCATTGATCTATATTGGACAGTGAATTGCCCATTTGAAGTATCTGAGTACGGAGCAGCTCGATCGTAAAATAAATGGCACGTGCTTGCCAACAACAGGATGTTGTGAGCTCCGCTTTGAATGTAAACTCTTCGGGGCTTAACATTTATAATCGCAGAGGAAATCGTGTGCATCTGGCCGGAGTTGATGGCTCACGCGAATATTATATATGATAATATGGCATCATAGAGGAAAAGCAAATGGGAAAGGGAAGCGCGATCTCATAAAGGAGGATCGCGTTAGAATTAACTCAAACGCATGGAAACAATTTTATTATTCGTTAGGTTAGAGCTCTTTTATTATCTCGCCATCTGCCTAGCCTTTTCCCAAACATGTTTAGTCAAACCGGATGCAGCTGAATACCAGTACAGTTACATGGAGCAACTGCTTATCTGACCTAACCAGTATCCCAGTTACTGGGTAATACGATACCCCTTGATAAGACTGGTTGTCAGACTTTCGGGCCTCTGACGACTCGTATCGATTGTCCAAGATCCACGAATGACAGCCGGAGCCAGCGGCCTATCGTGGCGTTTTCGAGGCACGGAGGGGTGAATTTAACCATCTTTACATACCAAGACCCCTCCCTGCCTCGGAAAGCACGTTAAGCCGTTGGTCCCGGCTGTGATACGTGGGTCGTCAGAAACCCGAAAGTTTGACAACCAGTCTTACCAAGGGGTGTCGTGTTACTCAATAACTGGGTTGTGGAGCTCGGACAGGCAGTCGCTCCATGTAAAATACTGGTATTCAGCAGGCTGGATCCAGTTGGACTGAAATCCGACCCCAACATCGCTGAGTAAAAGCTAATGGAGGGGTGAATTTAACATAAGCTAAATATTAAAACTATATCCTCTAAGGACGCCCGCCGCCGCCGTGATAAACGAGTAGACAATATAATTAATCAATATCATTGATAAAATGTAAAGCGTAAAACTTTGAATGGGGCTCAGTGTGTATAAACAAGTACATCAAGGCGTAACATTGGCATTGACAGTTTTTATGTGCTGATGTAATGTCCAATCCGCGGATTACTATTTTGTGCTGCGTATTGTATTCTGAATTTATTTGTCTGGTTCCGCTACAGTGACTTTAAATAAAAAAAAATAATAGGTAACTTGTTACGCCGTAAAAGCACGTAAAGGTCACCAATTTGTTAACGGCCGTGTGTACATTTGAATAGGGTTAATAAAATTAGATATCAGCGTACAAGTGTAAGTACGTTGTTGTAGTCGTGGATAATATAACATGTCATGTGAGGTCGGGGTGCAGCGCGATGCGGCTGTTAGGGCGCGAACCCACTATGTCGTGACGATTCATTTATCGTTGGACGACTGTCGTCTCTAGCTGTTCCCATTATCGAAAGATTAACGTCACTGCAAAAAACAGTCGTGGACGTCATTTAATCGTGTCGTATATCGACCGTCCCTATTAACAATGTCGGATATACATTTTTACCAATATTCACTTTTTTACATAAATCGAATTACAATTAAAAAAAAAAATTCTTCACTGTCAAAACAAACTTTGAATTGCGGGCAGTTCAAAGTTTGCCCTAACGATAAAAAATAATCTTTATGATATTCACAATGTCAGTTCTGCGAAAAAGACCACTGTTCAGTAGGAACTAAACAGTAGTCTCCCTGCAGAACCGAAATTGTTAATGGGGACGGTCGATATGTGAACACCTCCATTTAAATACACAAGTCACGACGCTTTAAACGACACGAGAGTCTGTCGCCACGACATAGTGGGAACGCGCCCTTATAAGTATACTGATACGATTATCAGGAGCGCTATCTGGCGGGCAACCGACGTCGGCGCCACACTCATTATCGGCTTGAAATCGAGCCGACAGTCAATTAGTGCAACATGTCCGACCATTTATAATTCAATACTCTGGCAAATAAACCAAGCTATCTATATTAATGAACAGGAAATTAAACATTTTGCGGTGGCTAACTACACTTAGTTAAACAACCGCAAAATATGTAATTTCTGATTATATGAAGAGACATCATCTAAAATATAACATGAATAATGAACTAACAATGTAAGTAGGTTTTACAAGCTTAACCTTTGCTTGCGGCTTTGTGTCCGTCATTGCGCTTGGACTTCGTCGCTAGTTTGGATTATTCCGATCTGTCACCCTGCTTTGTCGCCTTAGAGGAATAGATCGGAAAAAAGTTTGATCTGTCCCACTGTTAGCAACTTTATTCACTCCTATCGATCCCAGATAGGTGTGAATAAAGTTCGAACTGTCCTCTCTTTGCTAACAGGGGGACAGATCAATTTTTTTTTCCTATCTGTTCCTATAAGGGGACAAAGCAGGGTCAAAGATCGGAATAATCCGCTAGTTTGAGGAAGAATTCGATCTTGTTTTTGTAGTGATCAAATAGTTGACTGTAACTATGGATCTGTAGACCCACTGGCGGTAAACCTCCACAGTTGATTCATTGTTCCAACAAATATTTCTGTTTTGCTATTTATTTCCAAACTCCTAACATAGGCAATCTCCTCATAACCGCGTGGGCTATTTTGTGAAGTTTATCGTACGTATCGTGTATCGATACACTTTTCTAAGTACAAGCAGAATATCTATTTTCGTGATATCGCCTTGAAATCCAAAACTTCCATTCCGTCGATTCTAAGAACCTGAATCAAATCGTTAGGAGTGACGTCAATCTGCTACATTCCCAGAATCTGGCCGAACGTTATTATTTATTTATTACAGTGTTATTTCTCCATTGTTTTTTTAACACAAAATTGTAAATGTAACCATTAATAAGGATTGTTTGCACAGGTAACAAGAATATGATTCCCAGAAATTTCTGCATCTTTATTTAGACTCAGGCTGTATTTGTTGGCTGTTGGATGCGATGCGATGCCAGTGTCATTCATTTAACAAGACTTGTTTGTCACGATCATTGTGAATGGATTTAATTGACTCAACTCGACGAACAGTCAATAGATGCCGATGTGCAATCATATTTATAAGTCGCCCACCGACCCTAGTAAATTGGTTTAAATTGTTCCAACAGGCTTGATTAAAGTCTATTTAAAGATGCCACATATTATCAATGACATGTTTCGCTCAACCTATTAACTTTCTACATTTTGGTGCAATGCTTGTGCAAGGGGCTTGTGGCTAAGTAATAACAGCCGCACGGTTCGATCGATCTGGTTAAGCTTCGCTTGCCGCGGTTGGTCCGTGGATAGGTGACTATCTTAACATACCAAGAACCCTCCGTTCATCGGAAAGCACGTTAAGCCGTTGATCCCGGCTGTCATTCGTGGATCTTTGACAGTTGTTACGGAGCATCAGAAGCCCGAAAGTCTGACAACCAGTCTTACTAAGGGATATCGTATTATCCAGTCTCTGGTTTGTGGAGGTCAGGTAGGCAGGCGCTCCATGTATAATACTGGTATTCAGCTGCATCCGACCCCAACATAGTTGTCGACTGGAAGCCGACAACTATGTTGGGGTCGGTTAAGTTGGCAAAAGGCTAGGCAGATGATGATGATTTTGGTGCAATGCATCATGAGTCAAGGGGGTAATAATGAATTATAAGAAGCACGGCATTCACCGTAACCACAGAATAAACAATAGCCGTAGCCGAATCCCAATTATATGCTGCATGACGAAGTTTTGTGCGATCCTATTAAAATTGCACGTGAAGAAGTTACAAACACAAAGTTAAATTTTGTTAATGGAGTAGGATTGGCAGACGCCAGTTGATCCAGCCAATCTCTTACTCAATTATTTGTGGACGTAGGCTACCTAATTCATCTGATACCTATTAACCGCTAATCTACCACTACTACTATGACAACTGCGATGCCTCGGTCCTAAGCATCAACACTGCGCGCACCACACAGCGACAAAGTTGAATAGCTGAGTGAACTCTCATTTCACCCTTTTGAAAGCATGCATCCCCGATGTATAGGTTTTTTTTTATTTGAGATGGGTTTGCTCTTGACTCTAGTCTAGGTCGGAGGTGACAGAGACAAAGTCAACGATGGAGTGAGCTTACCCAGAAGAAGCCTATACTGGGTGACTTTTTTACCGTCTAGACAAAACTAGGGTATATACATAGGTGAACGGAGTAGAAGCCTATGGCATACCTAGTTTTTTTAGCTTCTACTCCTTTTACCTATTGTTGCCTATTTTTTTCAAGACTAAAAAAAATCATCCAGTAAGTATAGGTATTTCCAGAGCCAATATTGATAAGCAACGAACACCCAGGCCACCAATCTGCAAGTCATGCAAATAGTTTTTCCGTTTTTTGTTGTCCGACTTGCAGAGCAGAAAGGCGTTCTATAAGCACTTACAATAAACGAGAAGAAAATAGTATGTGGCATAGTTCACAGGTCTGCATAATGGTGTATTAGTTGGTTAAAATCGCTCAAGGTTGTTGATAAACGTGGCTGGAAGGACGCGGGCCGCCGCCGGGCCAAGGCCTCCCCGCAGTCCGCACCTGCCTCCCACGCCACGCTAGCGCCTCCCCGCGTGCCGGTACCACCGCCATGCATGATCCTGCCTACTGCTTTGTGTGCCACGAATATTTCCACATCTAGTTTCATTGGTTACCGAATTTTTATCCTCTTCGAGATAATTGCCCGCTGCAGTTCAAATAACATGAAAGCTACATGTTAGGTAGACTGTTACATGGGTATCGTTGGGCGGTCAGGAGCGGGGGCTAAATGTGTGATTTTTTTTTCTCGTAGTTGGCCTAGAGAGGCCGTGACTACCCTGTGGCTGCCTTAAGCGAACTCCAGAGCCAGGGCATAAAACTTACAGACTAAGCGACACACGCTAAGGGCTCCCCCTGTAAATGTGTGCGAAGCGATCACGTTTATATTATTGTGTGGGTGTACAGGCTGAAGGATTGGGTTTGCGGGGTGAGGGGTGAATTTTATGGAGTCCTTGCTACCGAGGACGAGCGTGGAAAGTGGGGGAGGGGTGTCAGAGACGTGGAGGAGGAGGGTACGACGAGTTCATTGAGTGCGGCGGATGAATGGGCCGCGATGAGTCATCGGATCGATGCTGAGCCCGCCCCGCTCACCCGCGCCGCGCGTCTGCGTGATGTCGGCCTGGCTGCTGGCTTGCAGCTCACCCAATGGCCCATATTTAATGTGAAAGTGGCAAATCGGCACACTTGTCCTGTTATCTGATTATTCATCGTCATTACCGTAGCCGACATATTTTAATTTGGGTGAACCTTGTTGGGCAAAATGTTGAAAGTTGCTCCTAAGATAATATTATGAACTAGCTGTGCCCCGCGGTTTCATGCGCATAAGTCTCGATTCCGTGAATAAAAAGTATCCTATGTCCCTAACCCAGGTAATGGTCTACCTATGTGCTAAACTTCATCCAAATCCGTTCAGCCGTTTTGGCGTGAACGCGTAACAAAGAAACAAACTCACTTTCGCATTTAGATTATTAGTTAGGATGACGTTATAAAAAAGCCAAGGGCAGTACATGGGAGTTTATGTACAATTCGATACGATCACTAATGATCATACAGACTTCGCTTGACTATTTCATGTTCATCATCACCTGCATTAAACATTATTTTCTTAAACATTTGTGCACATGACATAACTTTACCTAGTAGAGACTGTATGGAAAGTTATTGCATATTTTGTCATTAAATAAATAATGATGTATTTTCACGACTCCCATATTTACGATATTCCTAACTTTGGCGGCGATTAACTGTTCAGTCACAAATGATGTCGTATGCGAAGGATGTTGAATGAGCGTCAATAATGGGCTGTCGTGCTCGTGACTATTGGATATGCCACTATAGGTTTGTGATGGACATAATGGGAGCGTTATTAGCATCACAATCGTGGGCTGAGCAGCGGACGACAGGAAGCGGCCGAACGCGACGGAAACGTTGCGTGGCCGTCTATTGACCGCACCTGTCGCCTGCAACCACACCGTGTTAGGAACTATACATTCTTGCATCTAAAAACCTATTAAGAGTCTTTTGTTTTACTCTATTTTTGCGATTGGTCTTGTGGCTAAGTAATAACAGCCGCATGGGGCGATCCATCAGGTTAAGCTACGCTTGCCGGGGTTAGGCCGTGGATGAGTGACCATTTTTACATGCCTCTAAAAGCACGTTAAGCCGTTGGTCCCGGCTGTCCTTCATGGATCTTTGACACTCGTTACGGGTCGTTAGAAGCCCGAAAGTCTGACAACCAGTCTTATCAAGGGGAATCGTATTACCCAGTAACTGGGTTGTGGAGGTCAGATAGGCAGTCGCTCCATGTAAAATACTGGTATTCAGCTGCATCCGGTTAGACTGGAAGCCGACCCCAACGTTGTTGGGAAAAGGCTATGCAGATTAATTGGTCTTGCAATCTTACCTGCTTGCCTAGATTCCTCCCAGCTGTCTCTATTCCCACTAAAATGGTATCTCAGGTTGCGGGCATTGAAGGTATGGGCTGAGTAACATTTCAACTCTGACAAATATAAGCATGACCTTTACCAAAAAATATTCTAAAGATTTTCTAAAAGTCAAGACGACTGTGTTGTTCGAAAATCACATCACAAAGAAATATTCAACAACCGAGGTTCGCTCATTAAAATTATCTTCCCCATTACTCCTACCCTGGTATAGAAGATATTTTTAGGCTTGATAGTAAATGTCAGACGTGCATCATTATGAATGGTAGTATATTAATGAACAGGACATTGAATGAAAGAAATAATCTTGGAATTGAATTAACGACCGACTACACAGATTTGCGTCAATAGTTAACGCGCAGCTAGTAATTCCAGCTAACAATTTGTCCATAGTTAAACGAAAAGGATCCAACCCGCATTACATCTAATGGGGGTTGGATCTTTTTCGTTTAACTATAGACAATTGCCTGTTGTAGTAATAATGGAATGAGGAATCTTGAACACGAACAGAAAACAACGCGAATATGGAACAACTTGAAAAACCCGTCAATCGTCTGAAAAACCCCATATATTATGACAAGGTCAAAATGTGCTCGAATGTCAGCCGAACCCTATGGCGGTCGCCATAGGATGATGTTTTTTACGTTTAAATATTTTAGATATACGTTTATATACCTATTACCTCGTATATAAAGATTTCAACATATCTTCTCACGCACACTTGGTGTGCGCCAGTCGTTTGAGGGGCAACCAACCTCCAGCAGGGTTTGTTTTGGACACTGTTGAAGCCATAGGCCGGGCGAATTTATTTTATGTCTGAATTTGGAACAGTGTCAAAATATCAGAGAAAACTCTTCGTCTTATATAGATATTGTGCCAATGATATGAGACAAAGTACTCCAAAGCACTCTTCTTCTTACCAGTAGCATTATTAATCGATTAATAATACTGTATTTTATCTGGTCGATCCCCGTCAACAAGAAAAACAGTCATTTCGAATTTGAAATTGAAAGATGGGGATTCTTCCGTAGCACATTCATTCCGTTGTGTTAATCTGCTTACCTTTATGGGAGAATGCCATGATCTTATGTGCATCTGAATCAAAACATACATACATAGTTTATCCTCTAGTCATACTCGGAACTTATTAATATTGAATGACGAGTCAGACTGGTAATAACCACATAACTGAACTTTCGACGGTATTTTAAATCTATAACAGCAACATTTGGATAACCAAATGTGAGCTTTTTTTTTCTTAAAATACAATGTTTTAATCTATACAAACACAGAATCGAATCCGTCAAAATTTCCTTCAAAAATAGGCCAGCAAAATGAAGATTTAGGGTACAGCCAGTCTATTCTGTAAAAATCTCACCGTGAAAACAATGTGAAATGAGCTTGAAGAGAGCTGTCATTCCACCTAATGCTAGGGATTGACACTATTGACAGCTCACTCCACGCTCACCTCACCTAAGATTTCACGGTGAGATTTGTACAGAATAGCACTGCAGTACGGTATTCCCTTGGCTTCTATGCTAACATATAAATAATTAATCACTTTGCTCTAATTAGACCACAGGTGGCCGTCCACGTCATCTTATCCCCCAGATGCAGTTGTTGGGAGTGGCGCGTGATCTTTTATATCCCAGGAACCATACATAAGTAATTAATTATCTGCTAAAATAGCTGCAAGAAGTTTCTTAGTCTACCAGAGAATTTATACATTTGGGCGTTAGGAGCTATTCTGTATTACATAACTTAGAATAACTTTAAATTAATTGTGCATGTTATACCTTATCTATTTCGGTTATAAAACGTTATTTGTGGTTGGTAGCGTCAATAGTGAGGCAAGTATTTTATTCACTATAGCCTTGCTTTAGATGCCTTGATTTAGATGTTCGCAATTTTTTTTACAATTATTTATGTAAATTACTCTTAAAGTCATTCGGATGTGGATAGCTATACGAGTAGGGGAAGACCAAAGAAACGAAAATAATAATATCCTGGGACATTGTTCACACAAGGTCATCTGATCCCAAACTAAGCAGAGCTTGTACTATGGAAACCAAATAACTGATATACTACATATACTACTTTTTTTTATTTGTAAATACATACTTATATAGATAATTACACCCAGACTCAGACTCAACGATGGATGGACTGTGTGAAAGATGATATGGATAGAAAGGGATTGACTACCGAGATGGCGACTAATAATGAAGTATGGAAGAAAAAGACATGTTGCACCAACCCCAATAAATCGAGACAAGGGCAGGAGAATGATGACTCTAAAGTCATTCGGAAACCCTAACATAACGTTCCTGGTGAATTCCGGACGTGTTGCTAAACTCCAAATGTTACTCTCACATGATGCTACCTAATTAATTATATTATATAACAAGCCGTGTGCCCGATGAGATTTCCCATCGGCTAAGTCTCAGGGGTCTTAGAGGATCAGTTTCCAAAACAAATACGATGATACCATTAACTTTTACTCATAAACAAAATACGTCTAAGTATCAACTTTTACGTTTCTAACTTCTCCCCAATTTAAACCATTTAGGAGATAAATTTTCAAAAATAATCTTACTGCACAAGGTCATTAATTCGTTATAATGTACAAAGGTACTCTTGTGCAAATTTTCATGCTGCTAGAACCACCGGTTTAAGTTGTGCGTTGTCTGTCAGTCAATGAATGAATTTAAGATTTTTTTTATTAAGTAGATTGTGTTGTTTGTCAACAGGAGACTTCAGCGAGTTCCGGCGCGCCTACCCCGAGTGGTGCAGCGAGGCGGGGGCTCAGCACGTGCCGCATCTACCGCTCATGGGACTACGGTTAGTACTAGAACTGCTCGTACCTATTTTCTTTATTTCTTTAATTTTGCTACTACTGTCCACCTCATCATCTGCCTCTAGCCTTTTCCCAACTATGTTGGGGTCGGCTATTCCACCTCCTGTGCAATAATACCGATTACTAAAAAATCGAAAGCTCTGATCATTCTTGTGACGATGGCATGCGCTGATGATACATCGCCAATGATAAATGGAGGAGACTACCTAGCTGACTTCTTGCTGTTAAATTATAACCTCATTGGCCCTCGTATCTAAACATGAATAAACAACTTATAACTGTGGTTCTGGGGTCTTAAACCAGAAGAACATCTGTCTATCATCAAGGTCATCTACACACGGAGCAAATTATTTGCTCCGTGCACCTACTTAACTTACCTTTTAACTCTACACAATTTGCGGAATATCTCTTTAAGTGGCAATAGTTTTAATTTTACAACCAAGTTTGCGCTAAAAATGCAATTATTTTGTGAGTGTTTTCTAGCGCCAGCCATTATAGTAGGCTCATCAATCGTGGCTCGTGGGCATACACGGCCCAGTAATGGATTTTGCGTGTTATGTTCAGGTACAGCGAGAAGTCAAGAGGGCTTATTCTCATAGGGACGGTCTGGAAGTAGATGCGTACTATTATTATAATCCTCTCGCCACCGGGGGGAGTAATCTACTAAAACTTTAATAATTGTCCATAGTTATCCTTTTCGTTCAACTATGGAATTACACTTTTCCGCGCTCGCATTCGGGTTACATGTTGCTTTTATTAACTAACGCTCAAGTTATGTCGTAATGTCTAAGGTAATTAAGATCACAGTTATAATTAAACTCGATTGTGTAAGTAATACAAGTATATCGAGGAAATCATTAGAATTGTAATTCTGAACAGGCTGCCTCGCTCGATTGAGAGAACGAGGAAACTCACGCGTGGGAACGAGATTTGCGCGTGAGAAGGTTTTTCACTTCGTCGGAAAAAGTGTCCGAACCGATTCCGGCGAGACTGGCTGCGATACGACGGACTTTCTCAATATGATGTCGTTGATGAGATGATCCCGTGAGAAGTATTTGTACGTTCGCTTGATATATTTTATTACAACACGGTATTAATCGCTTAGGAGTGTAGGTACTATTTTATTGTAGGTATTAGATATTAATGATTGTAGGACATGTGGAAATTATGAAATAAGTGCGCTGATAACGTAAAATGTGTGCAAAGTTTTGATCAAATCAATTTTCGAGTACCTAATTAACACAGCTAGCGGAGTTAAATAATACTCATGTACTTTATTTCACCTTCGTGGGCGGCATATGTAAGCAGATCGAATCATAAAACCGAATTCTCAGTATCGGTGACGATGACTGAGGATGTTAGTCATAAAGTACAACACTGGTTCCTTCCTACTGCTCTTTGTTACTCCGCCAATATGTGATAATGTACATGAATATAATGTTAATAGGTGCCTATCACACGTAGTGACTGGTTGAGTTCTGCACGTGCGAACACACCTCAATGTCAAATATTCCATTCATGAGAATGAGTGATTTGTTCAGCTGGAATAGTATCGTTTAGTACTACTATGTTAATCAAATAAACATGTGGTAGCTAAGACTTAGCTCTAGCCCACATTTAGTACTACTGTGTTAGAACAAGACACTGTGTCTCAAGAAATATGGGCACTAATTTTATAGTAACCTGATCCTGATAACCCGGATCTAGTGGTCTCATTTTAAACTCATTGAACTTCAGCTTCACCTGTTAAAGGTTAGTTACTAAATCGATCGTTGAACTTTCCAGTGCAAAAAACTTGCGTCGCATTGCAGGCCGCTGAAAAAAAAGGAGTTGGTTAAAAAACTCATTCATCATTTTGAATGGTGACGAGCACCGTCTACGCTGCTGTGTGCAGTTACCTAAACACGTAATTGGCGTATTGCATTAGAAGCGGTGAAACGGAGCCTTGCGCTCAATGGAGTGCGCTCCATTCATGCCAGCCAGTGAGCGCCGAGCGCGCCGTTCATTGCTCACTCACTGCTCAGTTTTCATTGCGAAAATCACTGTAGGTGTTTGGTATTATGTTGATAGTGAACCGACAATGTTGAATGGCGACTTGTAACTGACATCACCATACAATATTGCTGTATCGACGCTAACGGCACTCAACAAAACTTTTATTATTTATTATTCACCATTATATGCAGTGCGCATAGCTTAAATAAATAATATAAAATAGATAATCTACTTATACTCTGTACCTAAGTGTTGTGCGTAGGCAAAGCAATCGACATCTTCCCACTAAATCTGAGCGTATGAATTCACATTTAAAAGAGCATGTAAAACGTACATAATTATTTCGAGCTTCCAGAATTATTTTCCTTCGACTGTGATTTGCAAGCATCCGCTTCTGATCGCGTGGGCTGCATGCATGACTGCTACCTTTCACGATACCCGACCGTACTATAAATAGAAACATTCAAATTAATGGTGTAAATGTAACGACCCACGCCGAAGCGCCGCGCCCGGCGCCTCCGGCCCGCGCGGCCCACCACGACCCACCACGGCCACCGGCAGTCAGCTCCCGGGTCCGATCCGGACGAACTAAACACGCACGAATTAGTTAGGCTGCCCACGAGTAAGCCCTTGGCCGATATACCTGCTCCTGCTCGTCTAACTTATAATAATGTTCTATTTTAAAAACAAGGTTATAACATTGTACGTTCTTCTAAGAAACAGGACGAAATATAATTACGATCCCGTCGGCGCCTACACAGGCTACACACGTTTTATAAATAGATATTTAGAAATGCCTTAGTTCTCTAAAATATTAAATCTTCATAGAATGTTTTGTTATAGCCCAAATACGATATGACGTATACTGCTTTATTATCTCTTAGGGATGACGTCAACATCCCTTGATAATTTGATATCTAATCCTCATCCATATCCCACAGATCATAATCTTGTTTCAATGTTGTAATAAGTACCTCGTATTGAAGCAAAATGATTTGTTTTTGGAAGAAATTGCGTGTAGACTTTAGGGCTTTACCATTCAGTTACTTCCTTTGGCTTCTATGAATCAAGAGAAATGTTGATTTGAAATTTATTGTGATGTCCGCTGTGTTCAATGATGGCATCAGTAGATCCTGGTTGACGCGACCGCGGCAGGCGGCAGTTGTATCGCTGACGTGACGTCATAGTTGCTGACGTCAAGGCAATCCTCGCCCTGCGTGAGTTGAGTTCATTCACGAATTAATCCGTACACGGTCACGGTCGGTGACAGCTGTATTTTTATTGCGATTTTTAATCAAGAACATACTACATACCTATTATAAAACAAAGTCCCCCACCGCGTCTGTCTGTCTGTTCGCAAAAGCTACTGAACGGATTATTTTGCACTTATCACGTTTGTCTTGAAATATGACGATGATTGTTGAAGATGTCGGAAAAATAGGTATAATATTATATGCCCCTGCGAAGCCGGGGTCGCCATTTATTTTAGTCATCATCAATAGGAACAGATAATTTACTATTCCCAAGAAGCATTTTTTCATTATCATTTTACATAATAGGTAAATAATACACAATACCTATACCTATTATCAATGATCTTTATTTAGTAGCAAGAGTCAGTGCAGTGGCTGTTTCAAAATTCTGATATAATTTGCTTACAGTTATCAGCACTTGGGTCATTGTTTTGTGTCTTCTTCATACAACCGTTTATATTTAATTATCTGCACTTGGGTCATTGTTTTGTGTCTTCTGCATAGAACCGTTTATATTTAACTATCTGCTTTTGGGTCATTCTTTTGTCTTCTTCATACAACCGTTTATATTTAATTATCTGCACTTGGGTCATTGTTTTGTGTCTTCTTCATACAACCGTTTATATTTAATTATCTGCACTTGGGTCATTGTTTTGTGTCTTCTGCATACAACCGTTTATATTTAATTATCTGCACTTGGGTCATTGTTTTGTGTCTTCTTCATACAACCGTTTATATTTAATTATCTGCACTTGGGTCATTCTTTTGTGTCTTCTTCATACAACCGTTTATATTTAATTATCTGCACTTGGGTCATTGTTTTGTGTCTTCTGCATACAACCGTTTATATTTAATTATCTGCACTTGGGTCATTGTTTTGTGTCTTCTTCATACAACCGTTTATATTTAATTATCTGCACTTGGGTCATTCTTTTGTGTCTTCTTCATACAACCGTTTATATTTAATTATCTGCACTTGGGTCATTGTTTTGTGTCTTCTTCATACAACCGTTTATATTTAATTATCTGCACTTGGGTCATTGTTTTGTGTCTTCTGCATACAACCGTTTATATTTAACTATCTGCTTTTGGGTCATTCTTTTGTGTCTTCTTCATAAAACCGTTTATATTTAATTATCTGCACTTGGGTCATTGTTTTGTCTCTTCTTCATACAACCGTTTATATTTAACTATCTGCTTTTGGGTCATTGTTTTGTGTCTTCTTCATACAACCGTTTATATTTAATTATCTGCACTTGGGTCATTGTTATGTGTCTTCTGCATACAACCGTTTATATTTAACTATCTGCTTTTGGGTCATTGTTTTGTGTCTTCTTCATACAACCGTTTATATTTAACTATCTGCACTTAAGTCATTGTTTTGTATCTTCTTCATACAACCGTTTATATTTAACTATCTGCACTTAAGTCATTGTTTTGTGTCTTCTGCATACAACCGTTTATATTTGACTATCTGCACTTAAGTCATTGTTTTGTGTCTTCTGCATACAACCGTTTATCCTGCATGTACTTTTAAAACAAAACAAACAGTAATTGTTAGTAAACCATCTTGAATTGATATTGGGAATATCCCTTTATACTGTGTGATTATTAGCTATTACTAGCCATTAATGATAGATACGAGTAATGTAAATGGTTTTACATAGTGTTTTATTATTTACCTAATATGTATCGTAAATGTGATTATATAGCCATATAATCAAGGTATAAACTGCTGCAAATACTTGCCTCAATAACGCATTATTTAATTAAAAGGTACAGCATGACTGTTTTATTCATAACTAATAATAATAACATACAACTACATATACTATAATACCTCACACATAAGTACTCGTAACAACACCATATTAGTAATTGCAATAATACTACATACAATATCCAGTGTCATTCTCCATGTAGAGCCGTTTTGTGATATACTATATTACTACGATTTAGAAGCTTGTAGGTACTCTACGTTGACGTTTTCATTCTATTGGTTAGTCGCCAAACCAATTTCTTTATAGTCTTTTAAAAGGCATAATATGCCTTCTAAGATTACATTTCGACGGTGATTTTTGGGTAAATTGGCCAACTTTGGCCTTTTTATTCTGAGAAACTCAAAGAGTTCGACAACTTGACGTATTGAGTGGTGGAGAATAGTTATTAGTATAGTCCATAGCGGCCTCGTTTTTCGCATTTTTTTCTTATCTTTAGAAATAAAGCCAAAATTCCGAAGCTTCTTTTTCATAAAATACGCGACTGCATTTTTCGAGCTCGTGGATTGTCTCAAATACTTAAAATGAAAAATATATAATAATATCTCTTAAATAGTGTTTTAAGAGATTAGTTTTTAGTAATATGTATGGAATAACTATAATAGTGCGTATGATTTGAATTTTGATATTTTTTTAACGATCTATAGCGCTTGCACGACATATTGATGTTTTTTCCACTGCGTCGTTGCAGAAAAGCTTATAAACCTGTCTAGTCTTACGATACTTAATGCATGTTATTTGTTGTCCCATGACACACGGATAAAGCCTACTAACTCAGAAGTTGGATAAATATAGAACGTTGTATGGATTTTACGCGACATCACCTTTAGTGTAGGTGCTAGAGTGGCCTGCGACCTCGACACACTTGCTAAAATACATACCAAACAAACACACGTCCACACTTACATACAATTATGTGAACAGACATATAAGCAGGCCACGCATAACTTATTTTAGCCCGTCATACTTTAACATAAACGAGCGATCTACTCTGTTCGGACAACTCGGATCGTTAAAATGGCTGCCAGGATGGGAACTAGTGAGGCCGCGATTAAAAAACCGTCCCTTGCAGGCGGTCATTGGCAGCGGGTGGGTCGAGCCGCATTCCTGTGCGCCAGCGCACCGCACGCACTCCTACGCCCACACGCACCGGCTCTCCAGTGTGCACACAGTTAGCCGACCGACTCGCGGAGCCCGTCCACTACATCCCGCAGCTATAAGTTGGATCACGCTCGTTATTCGGCCGGCTCGCGGAGGCACCGGCCGCCCATACGTATCGGAGTCGTTCATTAATAACACGGCCGACCGTGTCACGGCTTCCGGCGTCCGCCTCGCACACGCCGCCGCCATTCAAATACGAATTGTATTCGCATGGAGCCGACGACGACGCCATCACTTACACAATGCACTACTACAAGTAGCTAGTATGCGCGCATTTAAATGAGCAGCTCACATTCATTGTTTTAGCGGAGTGACATTCTCTGCAGCCTTGTTACACAATTACACCTGTGTACCGGGAATATTGAGTTCACATTCGACACTTGCGTAACGGACAGGGCTCCGTTCACCCACATCACCCACATGTAGGTACATATATCGTTAACATGATGGGATCGGACGGAATGGCGTCGGTCGCGTGGGCGAGGCAGCTCCCCTGAATGGACGTGTCGGCTGGCGGAGGACGGCGCGCGGCGCGGGCGGTCGCCTACGCGCGGCCCACGCGCTCCGCACTACCTACTATGAGCCTACTAATGCCTAGTACATGCTGCCCACAGTGGCCACTATCTGCCGCCTGTTCATAATTATCTTGATGACCACTCACGCGACACTGATCCAATTTGGATCAAGCGACTGTTTGACGCACGCTCTCCATTGAAGACATTAACATTGGTATTTTTATCAAATTCGTGGAACATACAACCTACTAGTAAGTAATTCAATTAAAAACGCACTTGCTTCAGTTCCATAATAAATATTGGAACGAAGTTCTTTAACGCGGCTTGCGATAGGAGTTGACCGGTAGAATTCGTCACGTAACTAAAAAGCGTTCATACACGTTAAGCCCCCTTCATGCGAATTACTTCTTTCGAATTCACACTTCCTCTTGATAGAGAGAGAGAGAGAAAGTGTGAATTTGGTCAAAATGAAAAACCCATGATGGCGGCTGCGAAAATTTTCAATTTTTTCATCATGAGTATCGTTTTCATGGTTTTTGAGGCTGCTTGTAGCCAATAGTGAAGTCAATATGAAAATCCAAGATGGTGGCTGCGGAAATTATGTTTTTGTTTTAAGAGGCCTATCACAAATTTGCGTTTTGGCATATTATTAGGTATATTGAAGCACGGCGACGCATCACATTATGTAGCACTTTGGCAGTTGTAATTATGCTTATTTTGAGTCTTATCTGAAGTGGTATAAATACGTAATTTTATTAATATAGTGAGCAGAAATTCACAGTTAGCTGTGAGCGTTTTTAGTAGTTTTTTTGGTTTTAAATGCGATTTTTTATAGATATTCTATACATATTTCAAAAATCTGCGGCCGCTATGGACTAAACTACTAATTATAAGAAATTATTATACATTTTTCATTTCATTTTTTTTTTCGTGAAGCCTCATTTACGGAGACGCGGGGCGTCGCGTGTGGCGTAGCGTCTCGCGGCGTGTCGGACGTTTTTTCTGTTTACGGTGCGGCGGCGCGTGAAGCGGCACTTATCATCGCCCGCGTAAACACAAACATATGGCAATAGAGAGCTGGGTATCCATTCGAGGCAGCCTCGGGCCGAGCGGCTGCCACGACCCGAGGCAGATCTAGTGGAGAGCGTACCGCGAGTCGAGGCTTGCCGAGACTTGAACCAGACGAGGCGGCCGCGCAGCGAGCCTAATTATGTCGGTAAATGGTCATGCTCAAAGACGCCTCAGTATGAGCCGTGCGTTTAGTGGAGAAGTTTGTACTGTGCTCGGTACGCGGCAAAATGTATAAAGATAAATGTATTGACTTGCGTCCCGCGGGGCATTCAGCGTTGCGTGCAAATTCACCGAGCGCTGCTAGGCCGTCACTCAGGACACTCGCGAGTGTTTGCATGTGTTTAACACGAACGTCGCACGCTCCGCCCCGCCGAACGCTCGAGTCGAGCGTGCACTCAGGCCGTACACTTAGTGTACGACCCGAGTGACAAAGTGTCCAGCGGGGCGTTCAGCGTTGCGTGCAAGCGGCGAGGAGCGTTCACCGAGCGCCGCTCGGCCGTTACTCAGGACACTCGCGCGAGTGTTTGACATGTGTCGCATGCCCCGCCCCGTCGGACGCTCGAGTCGAGCGTGCACTCAGGCCATATACTAAGTAGTTCCATCCACGAGCTAAAAAAAATGCTGTCGCGCATTTTATAAAGAACTTGTTTCGGTATTTTAGCTTATTTTTATGAATAAGAAAAAAATGCGAAAAGCGAGGCCGCTATAAACCATACTAATAACTTTTCTCCACCACTCAATAAGTCAAAGTTGTCTAGGTCTTTTAGTTTCTCAGAATAAGAACGCCAAAGTTGGCCATTTCATAAATATCACAGTCTAAATGTATAGGAGGGGCCTTAAATCTTAAGTGAGAATGAATTTTGTTCCTGACGGGGATCCCCCGACCGTTTTTTTTATTTTTATTGGATTGGTTAAACTTAACAGGAGCTCGTGGCTAAGTAATAACAGCCGCACGGGTCGATCCATCACGTTAACCTACGCTTGCCGGGGTTGGTTTGTGGATGGGTAACCATTTTTACATACCGAGACTCCTCCGTGCCTCGGAAAACACGTTAAGCCGTTGGTCCCGGCTGTCATTCGTGGAACTTTGACAATCGTTACGGTACGTCAGAAGCCCGATAGTCTGACAACCAGTCTTACCTAGGGGTATCGTATTACCCAGTTACATGGTTGTGAAGGTCAGATAGGCAATCGCTCCATATAAAATATTGGTATTCAGCTGCATCCAGTTAGACTGGATGGAAGCCGACCCCAACTTAGTTGGGAAAAGGCTAGGCTAATTGATTTTATTTGGATTGGTTAAACTTACCTTTTTTTTTATCTTACATCAAATCTGAAACAAAAAAGACAAAAAACACTTACACTTAGTTGCAAATATTTAAGGATCAGTTTTTTGTATGGCGAAGCAATGAAATAATTTAATTTTTTTCTGAATTCGACTGGGTTTCACGTTGCTACGGGTATCTCCTTAATATCTAAACTTATAGGGGTATACATTCTCGTGTACGAATATGTATACCCTTCTAGATAAGTTTATCTTGACGACACTACGGCAGTAAACTTGAACTCCAAAACTGTCGTCATAAGGAAAAAAGACGTATCTGACATTTTTTTTCGAAATAGACTTATTTACATACTAGAAGTACTCCGCTGTTTCACCCGCGTAAGTCTCGAATCCGTAAGAATATCCGGAATAAAAAGTATCCTATGTGTTAATCCAGGTTATAAATTATGTGTGCCAAATTTCATCAAAATCCGTTCAGTGGTTTTTGCGTGAAAAAGTAACAAACATCCATCCATCCTCACAAATTTTCGCGTTTATAATATTACTAACGCTTACCCGCGACTTCGTCTGCGATCCAGGATGTCCTTCTCCAGGTCATGGTCTACCCATGTGCCAAATTTCATCCAAATCCAGCTAGCCGTTTTAGCATGAAAGCGTAATCAACAAACAAACAAACACACTTTCGCATTTATAATATTAGGATAGTTAGGAGGACGAAGAACCGACTCACAAAATGTATTAGGTACTTAAATAAATAAAATAAAAAACTCTTAACACACAACTAAATTTCTATAATAATATAATTCAATCACGATTCGAAAGACACTATATCATAAGAACGTTATTGTTGTTTTCCTCGGTAACATTACTTTTTTTCGGGATGAAAGGTACCCTATGTCTGTGTCTGTACACCTGACAACTTATACGCAAAATTTCAGGATGATCGGTTCAGTGGTTTAGGCGTGAAAACGTAACAAACAAACTTACTTTCGCATCTATATAAATAAAAATCAATTGCCGAATGTATGTACGCGCATCACTTCAGAACGGCTGCACCTATTTGGCTAATTCACTTTTTATTGTATTTGTAATTGTCAGGAAAAGGTTTGTATGAAAGAAAATGTTTGAAAAGTTGCCGGGAAAATTCTGGACAACTGAAAGTGCATTTTCTATGGGAACTTGGTATGAAATATTAAAATTTTAACAGGACAACGTTTGGCGGGTCAGCTAGTTTATAATATTAGTTAGGATTCGGAATCAGCAAAAAAAGGCGCATCTACCAGTATTTTTACATTGGCTTAAACTTAATTTTTACGATCAAAAGACGCATATAGTAGTAGTATTTTGTATTTTAAAAAGGACAGTATTTTTTTTCTCCATTAAAATATTTCTGTAGAAACGACCTTTTTCCTTACGAAGGCAGAAAATTATGTATTGCATTATCTTATTATAGAAATAAGTCTGTTGTCATGTTACAGTTAATAAATTACTGAATCATTGGGCCTATAAAAGAACTACACAAATTTTAACCTAAAATGTAGAAGTATAAGATCCCCATAACCCTGAAAAAAAAAAAACAGATCGAAAGTTGTTTTTTTTTTAGTTGAATTAGTGTCGATTAGGGATTATTCCGATCTGTTTTGTCTTTATGTGATCAGTATTATTCGGGTAGCAACATTATTCATTATCTTCTCACTCGTCGAGGGGTTGAGACGACCACAAAGCTTTGGCATTTCGTAAAAAAGAGGTTGCAAGGCCCGCATTCCACAAACATGGTTCAGTTGTAAAAAAAAAAAACAGCATTGTCGCAGTTAATATTAGCTTATATTATATTTACTGTGGCACTGTTTTGGCGACTGGAAGCCAAACACTATTTTTGAACAACCCAAAAAAATAGGTCCAGTACGTTTGTTTTCCATTACGATTTAATGAATTGATGGATGCTCATGCTTACAATTATTGTGTACCTATTCATTTTTATGTAACACGAATGGACAGAAGTTGGGCTAATTGAACTAAACTTTCATTGAATACTTTTAATGAATGGGTTCAAAATTCCGTGTTATCGACAACCATTGTCGTTCCATAGCTTTATAACTTTGCCAAATACAGTCTACGCTTTATTTATTATACATATTATTATGTTGACCTTCAGATGTGACGTAGATATTATAATAGGCACACGAAACAACGATTTGGAGGACAAGAATCTCTTGATATGGCAATATAACCGCAGATTTTCCGCGAATCTGGCATTGTAGCGTAGGAGGCAGGCTATCAACAATACGCTGTACGAGGCAACCTCAAAGGCGCGCATGTTGCCTAATTTGATTGCTTTCAAAACAGCAAACTGAATGGCGGCGAGACGATTCAGAGGGTGAATTTGGAAAAGTGTCGCGTGGGAGGAGACGCGTTGGAGCCTCGGGCGAGGGTGTGGGAGTGAGGGTGAGGAGTGGCAGCTGGGTGGACGGGGTGAGAGTAAGGACGCGGCGTTGCGTGGGCGGCCATTGAGCCGCGGGGGCAGGTGAATGGTGAACCCCCGGAGCCTCCTCCCCCATTGAGCAGCCCGCGATCGATACCGCCCCGCGCCCGGGCCCTCACACAGCCGCCAACACTCGCTTGGATGCGACACCGACTCCAGCCCACCACGCTCCAACAACAGTATGCTTATGTCGCACTCCTGAAGGTCGATACCAGTTTTGTAGAAGATTAATGAAACTCGTGAACGTCACTCACGCTCACGCCATTCTCTTGGGTTTGATAAATGTACCACCGATACGATATTCCTCAAAGCTGACTATCCTTGTGTACGGTCTACGTACATTGACCTTACTTCTGGCTAATAAGGCGAATCAATAGGTTCACTTGTCACAGCAAATGAGAAGACTGTTCAGGTCGCGCTCACTGCTAGATCGCCAGCCTCCGAAGAAGTCAAGAGATGAGGCAGAGCGGATGACTAGCGGCACCCATCCACCTACATGGCCCACATTGGATTCAAACACCGATATTGAATTTCATTTTTAAGAATTGATTTTGTATATACTTTTAATGTTCTTACTTTTACATTTTTACACTTTATACCTACTTTACTTTACTTTCTTGCTTTGTACTGGTGATTCTTACATGGTCATACTCTCCTCATCCTTTGCCAACACGTGGAACAGACGTACATGTAAGAATTACTAACCTTTACGGTGTACGACACTAGTGATCAATAAACTTTTGGTTTACTACGTGAAGTGTTTTACATGTTGGACACACTCGCTACCTAACAAACAAACAGTTATAGTGTACAGTTCAGGAAGCAACCTGTCCCGTACATCATAAGAAGGCGAATTGCAGATGTAATCATTTGAATAGGGTATAGGTAGTAGAACTAACTAGATTTGAAAGCGTTGTCAATATTTTTGTCCCCAATTATAACGTTACTTGGACGATTGGGTGTAGGATATAGTAACGTTACGGGTATGAGGGCTACCTGGCTACCCTTATTTTCTAAAATGTTAGGCTTTATTTTGATCTTCCACGTATTAATTTCAATTAGGTACGTCGTTTACGTCATAACAATGTGTAGCGGTGTGAGGAACTACCTACCTATCTAAATTTTGTTAAAATGAAGATGACATTATGTTTGAAAAGCAAGTTGGTATAGGTTCCTGAGACGTAAATATTGATTACTATTGCAAGGAGTTTAAGTGGAGAAAGACTTGTCAGTGTTCAGAAATGCGTTGTTACGAAAATGATACCTATCTCTGTCTATCTATTCATACACGAAATCTACTCATCATTATGAACAATACTACTATGGGACCAAACCTGAAACCGCGAAAAAACTCCGCTGTTCCCTACATTTTGATGATTAAAAACATAAATGTAGGGATCAGCTGATTTTTTTTTGTTTGGTCCCATAGTAAAAGTTGTTCGTAATAATAATAATAATCATTTATTTAATGATTATTATTATTATATGATTATTATATGATTTATGTAATGATGAGTACAATGACCCCTTAAGAGAGTGTATGAATAGATAGACCTTATATAACTGAACACTTATAACAGAAATTGGTAACAAATAAAAGGGCATCTAAAATATTGTTCTGGACTTTAAAGGAGACTGTGAGTTGTCACCTCTGAGCTTGTTACAGTATTTCTTCTTAGAGTTGTCGGACAGGAAACACCGAAGTCGTCTAGTTTTAAAATATAATTTATTGTTGACGTGTTTGTACAAACTATTTAAAATACTATTTATTTATCATTAAAATTAAAACTAACCTCGTGAAACTTGACTCAATGTCTGTAATTTCTTCCTTTGCCAAATTGAGTTGCATGATCGTGGCATGGAACTCTGTCAACTGTTTAGTTTGCAGACAACGATGTTGATACCAACGGAATAGAATCCCACTAGCTCGCAAGTCACACAAGCCATCAATGAAACTCCACTGGCTGCACAACATATCTCCAACACAAACTGCATTATTACCGCAATAACAAGAATACTGCCTCGTGACTGCTAAGCGTCACAAGATATGAAGAGATATCATATGATTTGTTCGATTCCCGAGTTATGAAGATTGTAAGTGGCTGTCCAGAGTCTGAGATTTTTCCCCGATTAATGGCAATAGGCTCGTCCCTTTTACATGGGATTTGATCAAAACCAGCGACATGTGGATGTTACTAGATCAGAAGAAAAAAAAAAACAGTAGGACGTGGTGAAGGGTGGGCGTTTTTGGGACTCTCTTTTGTAACTTTTGGTTTTGAAAAAGTGCTTATTCTGTGTCTAATTCTACCTAGTCGTGATGTCAAGTTTACGCAACATGTCATCATCTTCCTGCCCATGTCCTATGAATGTTAGTTGTAATCGGCACAACACTCCTCTCTCCCATCCCTGATCGCATCACTCTTTCTTCCATTCTCCCTTGTCAACTGCCACTAGCATTCACTCCTTTATCTATACAAATAAATAAAATTGAAAAATGAATATGAGTATATACGGTACTTATAACAAAAACACTATTTTTACATTTTTTGTCTGTCGGTTTGTTTGTTTGTTCCGGCTAATCTCCGAAACGGCTGGATCGATTTTGGCGGGACTTTCACTAGCTGATAGCTCATATCATAAGGATTAACTTAGGCTACTTTTATTTTAGAAACAAAAAAAAAAATAGAGTTCCGCGCAAAAAATTCAAACCCATGAAATTGTGAAGCCGCGGACAACAGCTAGTTTTTCATATAATTTCTCACAAAATCCATCCATCTTTGGCCTTCCTCTCCCTCTCCATCCATCAACATTTATATTCATCACTCCTTTAGTTGCATGCGTTTACACAACATGTACTTATACTTATGTAATACGAATATTGTGCGTGTTGCAGGTCGCTGCGCATCTCGGGCTCCGGTTGCGAGGAGGCGCTCTCCTCAGGCTCGTCCTCCGAATGCGAGGACACTCACGGCCACGTGCCGCAGGAGTTCCCCATCGAAATCCTGCCCAACCTGTACCTCGGCAACTCCACCAACAGTGAGGACTGTGACGCGCTCGCCAGGCATAATATAAAGGTACCTACTGCTTACTTTATGAAACATTAGCTTTTCTCACAATGAATGGAACTCTAAAAAGTATGAATGATAGAAAATGTACTATGCACATCGCACATCTACTATAATCATGCTCATAAAAACACATCCAAGTGCTTGAATGAAACAACACAATTTGAAAGTTTAAATAATGTATTACACTAAGATTATCAAAAGTTTTCACAAATTTTTCGTGAATACTTGAAATATGAACTTGCATGAACTAAGTTTTTACATAGTTCATGCCTTATTTTTTTGATTTACCAAACGCTGACTTCTAACGTTTGTTTGTAATGTATCGAGTTTTTGTAACGCGTTACATTAGTCAGAGCAACGAGCCGAGCCGCTTGATGCGAGCATTGCGAGCGCATGTTTATCGCCATTCTGAATAAAAATGGAGCACGCTTGAGTCAAGTGGTCGAAGCGAGCGTTCGCCACCTTTAGTGTATCGCCGTCTTGTAACAAAATATGGAGCGCGCTTGAGCTATGTGCTAGAAGCGAGCGTTCGCCGCGTCTTGTGTATCGCCGTTTTGTAACCAAGCTCGCCTCGAAAGATACATTACAAACAAACGTTACAAGTCAGTCTCCGCCCTTAGACTGATGCCCTTACTGACCCACCGCTCTTTCCACACTGAACCGCTTAGGCTTTACAGCCGCGAAGCCTGGTCTTCTTTCTGAGCTTGGACCGGCCTCAGCTTCTCTGACCATTAGGTCAAATCAAGATCAGATCAAGTAAACGTTAGGGTGCTCTGGTCTCGCCCATTCATGCGATTCATTAAACTGCTGTTAAGGTAGGCTTTCCAAGAAAGCTATGCCAACATAATTTCCATGACGGCCCCGGGGTTATTATGTAAACCCTAACTTTAGGGATGGATGAGAAGTATTCAAGTCTGACAGATTGGATGGGTTGCTATTAGTTAAAGATTCAATGTTTTATAGATTTTTATTTTAAAACCATTATGTTCACTTAGTAACGGCTTTGTTTGTGTTTACAGTATGTGCTGAACGTGACCCCAGACCTGCCAAACACTTTTGAAGCGGAGGGCTGTGGCATCAACTACTTGAAGATACCCATTGCTGACCACTGGAGTCAAAACCTCTCCGTACACTTTCCACAGGCCATCAGATTTATCGGTAACAGCTTTAGGATTCTACTTGTCTTGAGAGTCGTTCAAAAAGGAGTATTTCTAGCTCAGCGGCAATCATAAACCTCCATCCAGTAATGTTTTTTTCTGATTGTTGTCTCCACCCAGTCCTTATTCTGATTTTTGCCTCCACCTGGTTCATTATTCCGAATGTCGCATCCAACTGGTTTTTTATTCTGATTGTTGCCTCTAACTGCTTATCAATTTAGATTTTTGCTCCCATCCAGTTTGCATCCAACTGGTTTCATATTCTGATTGTTGCATCCAACTGGCTTTTCTATTCTGATTGTAGCCTCCAATCAGTTTTTTTATATGTTGATTGTTGCCTCCAATGGGGTCTATTCCGATTGATGTCTGCCCCCAACCGGTTTCTTTTTTTATTGTTGCCTCCATACGGTTCATTATTCTGATTGTGTCTGTTCGCAGAGGAGGCGATGTCAGCGCGGTGCGGCGTGCTGGTGCACTGTGTGGCGGGCGTGTCGCGCTCCGTGACCGTGACGCTGGCCTACCTCATGCAGCGCCACCGCCTGTGCCTGCGCGATGCCTTCGAGCTCGTGCGCTCGCGCAAGACTGACATCGCGCCCAACTTCCACTTCATGCGCCAGCTGCACTCGTTCGAGCGCGACCTGGGCCTGCACGAGCACAGCGCCAGTCTGAGTAAGGTCCGCACCGCGTCACCCCGCCCCCCACCCCCGCGGCGAGGCGAGGCAGTGCCTCACGTCCGTATGTCTATCCTACAGGTGCTGGAGGCGCTGGGCGTGCGTGAGGCGGGCGGCGAGGATGCGGCCGGAGCGTGCGGCTGCGCGGCGCCCACTGGCGTGTCGCCGGACTCGGGCATCGAGTTCGACCGCTGGAGCGCAGCGCGCGACACGCCACAATGACAGTTCTTCACGCCGGCGCAGACGCGGCCGTGAGACGGCGCCGCCTCACCGTAGTACCTTGTTTGATAGCACGTTTCAACATGTATAGTCGTTCGAGCACGCTGCGAACTCTCTCACCGTCGCTAGCGACAGACGTAGGTACGTTAGAGCAGCGGCCGGCCCCACCCGGGTTAGTCTTAAGTGAGTCGGATTAGCGTAAAATATATACTTTATACATATTTTTTAAGTCAATTTTATAAGTTCGACATATATCTGGATGTACGACTTGAGATGCATTCCCGAGTAATCTTCCATTATGCTACGCATTTGATGTCAGTTTGAGTTTATTTAATAAGAAGTGAGCGCAATAAACTGTTTTTTTTTATGATTTGGTTCTCAAAGTGTTGGACCGTTTGAGTTGTGTTGTCCATGAATGTTTAACCTCAGAAAGGGTGCGCGCCGTGTAGCGGGTGACACACGTCACTAGTGCCACTACATTCAATCCAAAAACGTAATACAAGGTATTATTTGTTAAGATTGGATTTATGATTGTTCTATTCATATTTTTATTACATTAAATTAAGTCCATTTTTTCGTAGAAAATTATAATGACACGGGGCTTCTGATAACTCTTCCATTGTTGTTGTATATTGTATTAGTATGAGAGCGAGTGCGCGGACGTGCGTGTGATATTATTATATAGTTGTAACTATTGGTCGTATGGATACTATATTTACAATTTTTTAACGCCACACTAGTGACCACAGCTGGCCGAGCTCAGCGACCGCGTGTGTTGAGCGACGGCCATGGGACTTCCGCAATTAAAAAATAACAAATATTTTATACGAAAAGAAATATATGTATAGGATGAATGAGTATTTCAATTTATTTTTATATTAGTTTACTACAATCTGTCTTAGTACCTATCGAATAGCAGCAGAACAAGAGAGTAACAAATGTTGTACGTTAGTGGTTGATCACAAATAGTGTGGGATCTATTTATAATTCAGACCTACCATGTAACAGTTTGATTGATAAGGTCTTGATATGAGTATTTTTATATGGATTATAGTACACAGTGTATGTACTCTAGCTATATAGATAGATGCATATAGAATATGCCATAACACTCATTAACATTGCGGTTAAACCCGAACTCGTTTCTATTATATTTTTCTTATTCAACTATTAGATTGGTTTCATATTGGTGACATTGGTGGCGATTCTGTTGTGCACTACTAAACTTAATTTAGGCTATCGCTAACTTTTTCTCTCTAATAAAACAAGAAAGAGACGGACGTAAATCAGAGCTGTCAAATTCAGTGAATTCATTATTAATTAATATTTCCGTACAAATTTAGACAACACGTAAAAACATGTCGACTAAAAACACGGGTAAGTGCGTAAACTAGTTTGATATCTTTAACTTAGTTCATAGCTTTAGCCGTCCTTTTTTGGCGCTGCCTGTTAGTAAAAGATTCTCTCATTTTAATTTAGTTATTGAAATGTCGTGATGGCCCAGTGGTGAAGGCCTCGCCTCTTATACACGAGGTGGTGGGTTCAAATCCGAGCAAGTACCAATGTGACTTTTTTCAATTCATATGTACTTTCTGAGTTTATCTTATGTGGGCTCCAGACTCCTGAGTGATTCACCTGAGTGGGTCAGCTAGTACGAGTAGTAGTAGTAGTAGCTCGTATTTATTAAATTCATGCTTAATGTCCTGGAAAATCACTAAAATTGTGTGGTAAATATATTATATGCCAATCCATCGCCTTATATTATTAGTATTGCACGGCAGGGTAATGTTTTATCTTTGCACGCAGATGAGTATGGATTATAAATATAATTCATACTGTGTGTGTTATAAATGTAATCCATAATGTGTTAAAACATTATCTGCTTAATTCTTTATGCAAACGCTTCTTTATGCTACACCCTTACCGACCCTTATTTTACGATGTTTTCGAAACAATAGAGATGCACAACGAACGCACAGGTGCGGCGCGCCGCACTCGAAGAAAGTTATGTAAATTGTATGGACGCGCATACGCGCCGTCAAGCACCTGGTGAACGTCCGAAAACGCGTATGTGCGTCTGCCGCGCCTAATGTATGAATTGATAGCGTAATTGATTTTGTGACGTAATGTCAACGATTAGGTAACAATAAAAGTTGCTATCGTAAGCATTAGTTTAAAAAATTAAGTACATATATTCAAGAGTAGTTAGCGAGTTCGGGTTTAGCCGCAGCGTACAATCCTCCGCCTCGCAGTCGGACAAAAACACTGAATACGTGATAATTTTATTTTACTATATTGACGTTTCCATTGGCATTTATCATTTTCCGACTTGAACAGTTATATATTTTTCTATATGTTCCGTAGTTTCATGAGTTTTAACATTTAGTATGTAAATAAAAGGCAAGCTTTAATATTAAGTATATTAATTATGATTATGAGAATGTAGAAAAATTGTTACAATGGTTATAGATTAAGACTTAATTGAGATTCAGCTTCCTTAACATTGAATGCCAATTTATTACGTAGGTTTGGACCTAAATCCAAATGATTAGCTAACATCTCTGTTACTTACTTTTGTAACGAAAGCGTTGAGATCCTTTATTTTAGATAATTATATATCTTCCACATTAAAATAATATTATAGAACACTACAAGTTTTAGCGAAGTTGTAATTTTAAGTCACGTTTCCAAATTAGTAAGGTGGAAGATTATGCCAAAGTTCACTGTCATTTAAAATTACGTCACAGAAAATAAGGAAATATTAATAAGTATCCACCGTTACGAACTAAAACTCTGTTATTTTAGTTAAAACAATATAATTTTAGTTGTTTTGTACAAACCGCCTTTACATTCTGAATGTTTCTAATTGCACTATACATAGTAAAGTTTTATATTTCTAGATATAACGTAATATTATAATAGTAGTGCACAAACTAATGTCTGGTCCATGTAACGATGCCACTGTGCGGCTCGAACTGGATGAAACAAAACAAATGTTGTGTATAGTATTGTATCAATTCTGTTATGATATGGAACTCATGTTGATTGATGATGATGTTGATAATGTTTTAGAAAATCTTTTAGTGCTTTTTCCTAAAGGTACCTAAAGCCACATGGCACACGTAATATTAACCTCAAAACAAATATAAACACTGTTAATCTATTAATTTATTTATTTTATTTATTTGGCCTTGGTTTCCTTACAAACAGACAAAAATAGCAGTATGAATATGAATACACTCCTCATAATTATTCATACTGATATTTTTTTTGTTTTTGTTTTCGTGGTTAGTTCCTCAGAAAATATAATCATTATTATTTTCCGTAAACAAAATATGCGCTTGGAGGTAAAGTTGCGAAAAGATAAATAGCAGACGTCATTAGGCGTGCTGTGCTACACACTTGTTCGACAGTATTTGTTGAACAAAAAAGCCGACCCGAAGAAGTTAGTGTGTACGCATATAAAAAAATGCTAATGAGTCCAGCGAAACATTCACACCCAACTCGTTATTCGGAAGGGTATGTGCGTAAGGATTGAGTGCTATAATCGAAAAATGAATGTTATCAAGATTCAGTAAAAGGTGTAAAATCGATTCAAAAATTCGTAAGACTAAAATATCAAAAGTTATAGCAATTCAAAGGGTGTCCCTCAATTAGTGGCATATTTAGATGTAATGTGGCGCGGGGCACCAGGGCTCGCGGTGTTTGAGGGCCCCACTCCGTGTCCGGGGCGTGAGGTCTGCCAAACCAACAAGGCAACCGGCATAGGAGAGCTAATTTAAGTGCACCATAATCTAAAGGGCATGCTAAAATCGAGCTCGCTTCGCTTGCTGGTGCCTCTTGGATTATATTCATTCTGAATTTTTTTCTGCGTAAGTCGACAAAGTAACCCTAATTAGAAAATTAGGGTTACTTTGTCTTTGTGTTTGAAACTAACCTTCTGTGGCAGTGCTAAAAATTTCGCTCGTTCTTGCAGCCTTAGTTCTATTCATTCTGAATATTTTCTGCATAAGTCGACCAAGTAGCTGCTATTTCTCTATGAATGGTCAAACCTATCCATAGCAACCAAAACTTTTTTTTGTTTTACAAATTATTAGAAGAGCTTGACTAAACTAGACGAAGAAATAAAGGGGTTTGAACCTTTTGGGCCTCGTCCTGGTTCGCCATTTTGATTATTTTTGAAAATGGCGTCGCACAATAATACCACTACTTAAAATAAATTTAGTGTATGAATGTTAGGCAACCTTACATTTGTATTGTAATGTTATACAGGGTTATTTGTAAAACACCAGCTACCTCTTAAGGGGTCATTGTGAACAACTTTTACTATGGGACCAAACCTGAAATCGCAAAAAAAAATCGGCTGTTAAGTACATTTTGACGAATTATGCGTACTGAACAGCTGATTTTTTTTCGCGATTTCAGGTTTGCTCCCATAGTAAAAATTGTTCATAATGATGAGTACAATGTCCCCTTAAGATGTTGCTGGTGTTTTACAAATAACCCTGTATAATAAATATTAAATTCTTTCTTTTCTTTTATCGATATCTTTCGATAAAACCAACATCCGACCCGGCTACATCAATAATTGAGTAGTGAAGTATTTTCGAGAACGAAATAGTGAATACAATCAATCGAAAATAAACTTTATTTTAGTCGTATAAGGTTGATTTTAACTAGTTGTTCTATTAAATTGTTAGTAAATTGAAATTACTAAGATTTTATTAGAAAACAAATAAAATCGTACTTACCGATTGTACGAAACACAGATATTTTCTCCTACTAGGTATCATTTTAAACGACTTCAAAAAAAGGAGTTATCAACTCGGTACGTATGAATGTAATATTATCGGAACTGCGAGATATTCACATATGATGATCTATTAGGGCTTCCACACAAATATACAAAATTTCATTGATGTATGTTTGTCCACGCATTTTCTGAAACTATTGATCGGATCGTGACCATTCTTTTTTTAACCGACTTCCAAAAGGAGGAGGTTCTCAATTCGTCTGTATGTTTTTTTTTCGTATGTTTGTTACGCGATTACTCAAAGACGGATGGACCGATTTGGAAAATTCTTTTTTTGTTTGAAAGGGTATACTTCCGAGGTGGTCCCATATAAATTTTATTAACTTTGCTCGAGGAGTTTTTGAGTTAGCTTCAATAATGCGTATATTTCCCACTTATTTTATATGGATGTTGTCATGGTGTTTTAATAACTTCCTATCACTGTTATTTACATGGCTATATCTACAATTATTGTGCTCAATTATGTATTCGAATTTGTGTGGGGTAGGTTCCACAACTAAAAAGTGAAAAATAAAAACTTTTTAGCAAAAAATAAAACCGACTTCTAAAACAAAACACTACAAAGTGAAAAATAACTTTAATTTCGGAAGTCGGTGGCAAAAAACGAAAATACAAAACCAAAGACACCGACTTCCGAAATTAAAGTTATTTTTCACTTTGTAGTGTTTTGTTTTAGAAGTCGGTTTTAGTTTTTGCTAAAAAGTTTTTATTGTTGGCTTACATTTACTTCAACTTAGGGCACAGTGAAAGTTTCATCGAAATCGGTTCAGTACTTTTCAAGATAATGGACTAATACGTGTAAGTGTGACGGCCTGACTTATTGATACGAGCTACGGGTGTGGTGTCAAAGGGAAAGCATCTCAAAACAAGGTTCTCAGTTACGGAAATAGTTAGGATGACCCAGCATTCAACATTTATTGAGCACGATTGCTACTACATGATACTTCCTGAGGGTCTGATGATGACCAGGTAAGTGCTTATCGGTTCTCAGTAACGGAAATAGTTAGGATGACCTAGCTTTCAACATTTATCTAATTGAGGACGGGTGCTCTACTACATGATACTTTCTGAAGGTCTGATGATGACCAGGAAATTGCTTACCTATCGGTTCTCAATAATAGTTTTCAACATTTATCTAATTGAGCATGGATGCTACCACATGATACTTTCTGAAGGTCTGATGATGACCAGGTAAGTGCTTATCGGTTCTCAGTAACAGAAATAGTTAGGATGACCCAGCTTTCAACATTTGTCTAATTGAGCACGGATGCTACTACACGATACTTTCTGAAGGTCTGATGAACACCAGGTAAGTGCTTATCGGTTCTCAATACGGAAATAGTTAGGATGACCCAGCTTTCAACATTTATCTAATTGAGCACGGATGCTACTACACGATACTGAAGGTCTAATGATGACCAGGTAACTGCTTATCGGTTCTGTGTAACGGAAATAGTTAGGATGACCCAGCTTTCAACATTTGTCTAATTGAGCACGGATGCTACTACACGATACTTTCTGAAGGTCTGATGATCACCAGGTAAGTGCTTATCAGTTCTCAGTAACGGAAATAGTTAGGATGACCTAGCTTTCAACATTTATCTAAGTGAGGACGGGTGCTACTATATGATACTTTCTGAAGGTCTGATGATGACCATGTAAGTGCTTATTGGTTCTTAATAACGCAAATAGTTAGGATGATCTAGCTTTCAACATGTATCTAATTGAGCACGGATGCTACCACATGATACTTTCTGAAGGTATGATGATGACTAGGTAAGTGCTTATCGGTTTTCAGTAACGGAAATAGGATGATCCAGCGTTCAACATTTATCTAATTGAGCACGGATACTACACGATATTTTCTGAAGGTCTGATGAAGATCAGGTAATTCAGTAATGGAAATAGGATGACCTAGCTTTCAACATTTATATTCCTTTACGCTACGGGTGTGGTGTCAAAGGGAAAACATCTCAAAACCGTGGTCAAATTATAGTGCAATATTTATAACAAAACCATTAAATACTTATTACAAACAAATATTCCAAATTTTACTAAAAACTAAAAATTACGAAATAAAAAATAATTAAAAAATATTAAATCGACTTCAAAAAGCATCGAATTCAAAATTAGGAAATAACTTTAATTTTGGAAGTCTGTGGCAAAAAACTAAAATACATATCCCAAGACACCGACTTCCAAAATTAAAGTTATTTCCTAATTTTGAGTTCGATTCTTTTTGAAGTCGATTAAATTTTTAAAAATTATTTTTTTGCACTCCAAATGGGACAACTGGCATAGCTACGGAAAAATAAATTTGTCGCGAGACTAGCAACTCAACGCGATGTTAGAACACGATTTGCGGTGCTCGAAGAATACTTTACTATGTCCGCGTGTCCACCGCAAGTCCATCAACCGAGCGCCGTTATCCCGGCCGCCGAAGTTTCGTGTAGTTCGACGGGATCGCTAAAACTCGGCCTGAGATTGTGACCGGCCCATGTGCCGGCAATACAAAACACGTTTGATGTTGTCCACACACTGCCGTCGCACCGGTTTGTTTTATCATAACATACTGAACCGCCGACTTCGATCGCTGTGGACAAAAAATCGCCGTCACCGGGACGTCATGTTCGCTTTGAGTAATCGCTAGCTATGTCGGTGTGCCTTGAATTCATGGTTTCGAGCTGGGGTCCTGGCTGGGCTAGCTTTCTTCAAAGGTCAGTGAATAGGATTTTCGTTATTTTATGTATACAGGTTGGAAAGTTGAGAAAGGGCGGCCTGTGGCTAAGTAATAACAGCTGCCGAGGTTGGTCCGTGGATGGTTGACCATCTTTACATACCGAGACCCCTCCGTGCCTCGGAAAGCACATTAAGCCGTTGGTCCCGGCGGCCATTCATGGATCTTCGACAGTCGTTACGGGTCGTCAGAAGCTCGAAAGTCTGACAACCAGTCTTACAAAGGGGTATCGTATTACCCAGTAATGGGGTTGTAGAGGTCAGATAAGCAGTCGCTCCATTTAAAATACTGGTATACAGCACGATTCCCACAGCAAAAATCTTGTTCTCTTAAAATGTCTGTCATATCTTATTATTATGAAATTTATTATAAAATAAAATAGTTTATTGTCACCCACACCATGCTACACCGCAAACAGTCTAAATATTGACGAGACTACGAAAATGTTTCGATTCAGTTTTACTTATTTTTGAAATATATTTAATGTTTTCTATGAGTAAAAATTGCTCACATAAATATTTAGGGTACTTCCCCTCCAGGTCCCGCTTTAACTTTCTAGCCTTTAGAAAGTCACCTTGCCTGCCCTGGTAGAAATTCACCCCGTACGATAAAACTTGGCGCGGATCTTCATTGGGTATAATCGATACAATGCTGTAAAGGTTACATACAAGGAAGGTGTGTAAATAAAACATCTATAAAATGTTACTTTATTTATTTTCAAAAGAAAGGAAGTACAATAGCTACCGTTAATAACAAGTATAGTAATTAGTTTGCATAATAATAATTATTCGAATTATGTTACTTAAATATTCATAACGATACTATTTTGACGTTTTCAAGCATAATTATATACAGTATAGCTATTGAAATAATAAAATTAAAACTCCTTTCTAAAATTAATCTCAATCATCCTCTAATTGACTATCGTTGGGTGAATACTGGGAATTTACGGAACCGAATCCCCAGGAACTAATCTAAGTCTACCCTCACGTAGGCCTTCCGTTTCTTGGACTCGTCATCTCTATCCTCGAATAAACATTTACATATACAAACAGGTGTACAAAAACCATAATAAAATCACAAGGACTCCCTACATTATATACAGTAAATTGGTGTTATAAAACGTTGTTAACCCATTATAATGATACAAGTAGCAACCTAGTGTTCCGACAGCTCATAAATTATTTCAGAGCTTTAAAACTAATTGTGTATGCATGCTGACTAACGTCTTGTGACCAAAGGAATGGAGACATTTGACTATGTATTTTAAAGGATGTTTTGTGTTTGCCTATTAGACAAAGTAACATGATCTATTTAATGCTGATGGTCTAGAATTCTAGGATGGATATACTGTAAACTCCCGTTTTGAAGAGAAAATAATTAGAGAACCACGATAAGAATAACAATAAAGCTTATTACACGTTCGCTGTCTCCTGTCTCGATATCCGTACATACATACATAAACTCACGCCTTCTTCCCGTGGAGGTAGGCAGAAACTACAGATATCAGTACATGTATCTCTTTATATTATATATTTTGAGTAAAGTAACACCCTATTTAACAATTTCAGTAAAGTACCCAATCTTGATAATATTGGTTGCCACTAAATAAAATATTTTCGCCATTCCATGCGGGTTTGCCACAGTGGAACATGTTTTTTGGCACAAACACGTGCTTAATTAGACTATAAATGTATTTACAACAAAGTCTTCACAATATCTTATTGCTTTTTGTTAAAATTCGAATTGTAATAACAGGTCAATTTTTGAAATAATATTGTAAAGATAACAACCGCTATAGCGGTACATATATAATACATTCATGTTTCAAAGGAATGCTTTTATAATATACATAAAAAATAGAAAAAGAAACAATGTTCTTTGGAATGTTATGAAGTTACAAAAAATATTTATTTTTGGATGACAATGCATATTCATTTTATGGCTTGAAAATATGATGGATATGTAAATTTACATTTAAGGTACACATAAAGGCACCCTCCGATGTCGATTACTATATTGGTCCTCCCAGAGAATAAACTTTTATCATTATGTAAACGGCAAAAACCCATTATACAATATACTAATACAATGGCACAATAGTTCCGACTTTAATTCATACATAGGATGTGCCCGTTGGTAATATGTATGACAAATAACGAAAACATGAATACGATAAAAATTTAAATATTATAACCAACTATTCCTTATAATTATTAAGATATGGTCTGATAAATTGTAATGTATAATATCATTGCACTAGCTGCTAAAGCGACATCTTGTAAACATCATTCAAAATTTGCATAATCATAAAAATATACCTATTTGAGAAAGAAAACTCTCTTAGATACTATGATTGACATATAAAATTGGTGCTACGTTTCAAGGCAATTCGTGGACCTCATTCACGACAGTAAAACTCATGGTTCGTTTGGAATTAATTTCAAAGGTTTTTCTACATTTATCTCATATGTGAAAGCGAAAATAGTGTCATTATTATTCGTTAAGTTAGTTTTTAAGATACATGTATTGTGTATTAACTAGCTGCCGAATAGCTGGAAACGGTTTTCTTCGAATGATCAAAAATACATTATTTTCGCTAACACCGTGTAGTACTTACAAAGGAATATAAATATGTTATTATAATACTGTAACACAAACTGTAACGTACCGTTACAACTTTGCTATATTACTATAAAATCATTAGAAGAGTTAAGACATTCCTCTATACGTACAAATTATGTACACGTAATACAAGTATAATTTAATAGTCATCATTAGATTAATGTACCGCATCGATGTCTCGCTGCGCGCGCGATATTTTGACCTGTAAATAACATTGACTTATTTAAACCGGGTGTCTATTTAAACCCATGCAAAGTTAAATAACGGAGTAATTTTGTCCAATATGAAAAGGAAATGCATCTTCAAAGCAGTCGCTGAACGTGGCGCATAATTTGAAGGTGCACAAAGACTATACGGATGAGGTACACTATGTAGTTAAAGTAAGGGCCTATTTCACCAACTACAATGAAGTTCCTATTAACTTACTTGGCAGATAATTTCATACATTTTTTTTCCATTTTTGAATTTATTCGATAAGTAGTGGCTATTCGGATGTCGTGAAATAGGCCCTTAGACTAATGGTAGAAACATGGAGACGTGTAAGGTCTTCATCAGACATGATGCGTGGCGGCACAGTGTCAGTGTCTGGTGGTTACCTTATCCTTGGGAGTGGATGCCTCTCCGGACTCGAGCGCAAACATCTTCATCTTCTCCTTAAAGGACAGTTGCTCGGGTATCGGCGCCGTGGACGCACGTGCCTGCTGCTCCGCCAGACGACGCGTGCGCGGGTCCCTACGCAACCGAAAACATCCATACAGATTGCAATAAACGGTAATACCGTTAATGTGTGGAATGACGAATATGGATACAGTAAGAAATGAGATACAAGGGGAAGTTTTGAAAGTGGCGCCAGTAACAGAAAAGGTGAAAGGAAATCGTTTGGCTAGGAAGGAAACGCATGTGACTAAAAGAGTTATGAATATTTTGATGTTGATGGATGGAGAGGATTGAAAGCCAAAAAAAGAAGATGAGTGGATTGTGTAAGGAATAACATGAAGGGAGAGCTGTGAGGGAGTGGTAGTGAATGATAGCGTGACGGTTGACAGGGGAGAATGGAAAGAGAAAACGTGTTGCGCCGACCCCACGTAACATGGGGGTAGGAAGATGTCGATGATACGATAATACCGCTCGATTTGTAGCTTCGTTTATGTAGACTTCTTTAGAAGGCGGTGCCTTCCCACTGTCTCATAAGACTGACAAATGGCCAAACACTACACTCGGGCAGGTCCAGTGGCATCAAGTCTGTGTAAAGCCTGCACTGATACAAATAGCGCTGCTGACGGTCCAGGGTGTACCGTAATTCTTATTAGTATCGCCAATCATGATGTGCATGTATTTAATCGTACTTCAAATAATACCCATTTTGTTGACCTAAACGTTAATAAATGTGCCTCTTTTTATGTGCCTCAAATAAATTTGTCCTAAAATACTAAATAACTGTGACCAACTTCTAAGTAACCCTCGCCGGCCTCTGCCTCAGCACCGCTAGCACCGCTTGCTTCGCTCGGCTCGCGCGAGGTTGCTCACAGTTCTAACTTAACTCATTTGGTTGGGGTGCCCTTACTTAGTTATTGCGACCAACTTTGAGAGAAGGCCAGAAATTAAAAAGAGGTACATTTATTTAAAAAAAAGTACATCTTAAGAAGCATAAAAAGTGTTTACGACGCTCATTTATTTAAAAAAAAAAACGTATATCATTAGAAGGTCAAGTTTTTAAGGGATCGATTAAATATTCCCTTTATATAAAATGACACGGTTATAAGTTAGTTATAGCTAGTCGTACCTATAGACCTCCTGTGCGCCGATGACGCCGGGTGTGTGCTGGGCGAGGTTGGGCGCGCTGGCCGACTGCGGCGACACGGGGCCCGCTAGCATGCTCTCTGCCTCCTCTATGAACCGCTGTAATGCACAGTTCTAATTACAACGGGTATAAAAATACTAGAAGCCGAGTCACTTGTTCTTCACGTCATTGTGATCATTTTTAGGGTTCCGTACCCGAAGGGTAGCAAACGGAACCCTATTACAAAGCCTCCGCTGTCCGTCCATCCGTCAGTCTGTCAGCAAACTGTATCTCATGAACCGTAATAGGTACAGTCACGAGCACTTACACACAACACGCACATACACATACACTTTGCAAAATTCAAAAGCGATTTTCTCGTGTAATCACGACTGCAACTTTGAGATAAGACCTATTTCATATTACTATGGGTTCCAAAATACTGTGTTCATAACAACATAAAATTACAATCGACACCAACGTACTGAAAATCAATTTTAAATATTGAAAGAAAAAAGGCCCCAGCAACTCCAGTTAAAACTGCATTTGCTACGAGACAATATACAAAACAATCATCACACATATACAATATTCTGAATAAAGAACTAAACATATATTCTATGACGCACCACAACTGCAAAAAATCACTCACTCAATGGCTGACAAACAAAAGTTATGAAGAAATCGAGTCAATCTTACATACGATCACATAATTCGTAAGATACATTAACCCTTTAACGGGCATAGGGAATATACTCGCTACCAACTCTTTTCGGAGTTGTTGGCGAATATATTCCCTATGCCCATTAAAGGGTTAACTAACATAATCACACACACACGTACAAACACGCACCCTATGCGCATACTATACTTTACTTTTTTTAAATAATTGTTAACTTTATTAATTTTAGTATAAGTTATAATTATTTTATTTTTATTTCGTTTTTGATTTAGTCTTTGATTCTAATTTTGGATAAAATTTACAATATTGATTGTGATTTTAATGCTAATTTTTATTTTGGACTATGATTTTGAATCCTGATTTGAATAGAATTAGTTTTCATTATTATTTTACTTAACTGATTTTTTTCTATTTAACTGAACTGAATATATTGTTTCAAAATGTATCACATTTATGTAAATGTAACTGTAAGCCGCAAGAGCGGAAGTACCTAACACAAGCAAATTTTTGCTTAAAAGGTACTTCCTATCTATATAATGTTTTTCTTACATAAATGAATGAAATAAAAATAAAAAAAATCATATTGTCTAGTGTATACATAGTAGTGCTCTTCGTACAGTTGAAATTTTCACAGATTGTGTGTATTTCTATTGCCGCTATAAAAACAAATAACACTAGCAGTTCTGTGAAGAGTAGACCTAGCGAGCACAAAGTTATTTGCAACAATTAATATACCACTAAAGTTATTTAAAACGGGATATTTACCATGTATTTTTTTTATCAGATCTTCACCAAATTTTGAAACCAACTTAAAGTTACTACCTTTCAAATAAAAAAAGAACGATCGAAATTGGATACATAAGGCGGAGATATCCAGTAGGTCCCTTTTTGAAAGAGGTATCCCTCCAAACAAAAATCCTCGATGACAAAAAAAAATCTATGAAGTCGTAAAACCTGTATAGCAAGTTTCGTCCAGATCGGTTGTAAAATACGATCTGTAGAGGAGTAGCAACAAACTGACAGACGAAAGCAAATTTTGCCAGACTTGAAGCAGCTTCGCTCGCTCGGTTTTTTCTGCTAAAATTAAAGTGTGGCGGGGGGGATACTCATGATAACAAACCACTTTTACAAAGGGACCAAACCTGAAATCGCAAAAAAGAAAAAATCTGCTGCTCCCTACATTTTGACGAGTTATGCAAACATGAATGTATGGGACAGCTGATTTTTTTTTCGAGAATTCAGGTTTGGTCCCATAGTAAAAGTTGTTTGTCATGAGTACAAACACGTTTTTAACACGTACTTTGCTGAATATGATATATTCATCCATCCATCACGATAACTGATGGACATCGTGGCTTGAAATTCCTGAGTTCAAGGCATTTTCTGATTTCATCCGGCTCGAAGGATCAAAAAGATGTGTGCTGATTGGGTCGCACACACCTTGGATGTTAGCTTGAGTCAAGGATAACCAAAGGTGATGCTTCAACTACCACGTAACTAATGCTAAGTCAGACAGCTGTACTCATTCTTACAACATTCATAATGTTGTAAGAATGAGTGCAGCTATCTATGAACGCTGAATGTGTACTGTCGCGCTACAGTATAATTTGTGCAAGGCGACGGAAAAGTGCAGATGTATGCAATGCGCGCGTACCTAGACGGGCAATACTCTTACAGCCATATTTCATCGAAATCGTTCAGCCTTTGAGACGCAGAAAAGGTCACAGACCATTTTATAATGAGTATGGAAGTATGAATTTCCCCGCGAGAGAGTGCATAAGTAGATTGTAACCCTTTCTGTAACGTTAACAAACTGGTTACTAGAACCCATCGCCGCAACCGAGCTGCGGACTACGTACATTTTTATGAACACGCCGCACACGGATAATGCCGGTGGTCGCTCACGCCACGATTAGATTAGATAGCGCTCGGTAGCTCGGTTTGTGGCTGTAGTGTGGCCTGTGTGCGGCAACGCTTAGTGGTGTTTATAGAGACCACAAAAAATGGTTACTTGAAATATTCCAGCCGTCTAAGATACGGGGTGTAACCAGACCCAACAAAGCCGCCACCTATGTATTCTGAACTTCAAACTAAGTAACATTGCACAAAAATAATTGCTGGGAAACAGTTTTTATTTTTGATGTGAAAAATCGCTGTTTAAAATAGCACGCAAAACATTGCACATTTATGGGTGCATGCTTATGCAAAGGTGCAGGAGTCGTGAGGGTATTTAAAGTTATAACATTTAAAACATTTTTCGTAAAATAAATGTCAGAAAACGTTGGAACTTTGACATTTAATATACGTATAGGGTAACTGGTAATTAGTGACCGATACTTAATGTCGGGCGCTGTACTAGTAGTCGCAGTTTCTCTGTGTCGGTGGATTTGTCGTCGTCGGCAGAGGAGCGCCAACTTACAGTCGGACTCCGAGACGCAGCCTCCAGTCGCCACGCACTAGACTCCACGAGAAGAGGCGGTTTAGTTTGGAAACTTTTCTAGCTTACTCAGCCGCATCAAGTGCTACAAGAAGACAGCTCCTGCTTTCGTCACACCAGTGTCTGGTGACTGGCTAAAAATAGATTTAATTCATATAGTAACTTGGTGAAATTTATAAGTTTAGTATTTAAGCACTCGTGTAAACTCAATCTCATCATCCACTCACATCTCTCTCGCCCGGGCATATGTGCGCGTCATGTATCGTATGTACTATAACAGTCAGAAGTCGACTAGCAATCTCACAAAACTATGGCATAGCAATTATTGCTAACTAATATTATATTATATTAGTTGTACTTATGACCTTCTTCTATAAGAACGTTTGACAATACTATACTTTGGCAACTTTGGCAGCCCGTATAGCGCAGTCGATAATGGTCATTGCGGTGTAAGTGGACTTCTGGACGTTGACTGTACATGCCACGCGCGCATTGCATACATTTGCACTTTTCCGTCGCCTTGCACAAATTATACTGCAGCGCGACAGTACACATTCAGCGTTCATAGATAGCTGTACTCATTCTTACAACATTCATATACTTAGCATTAGTTACGTGGTAGTTAAAAGTATTCAATAAAGCATCATCTTTGGCTATTAGTGACTTATCATTCAAGCTAATATCCTAGGTGTGTGCGACTCAATTAGCAGCGGATACAATGGCACACATGTAGACTATGACCTGGGTTAGAATACTTTTTATCTCGGTAGTACGTTCCTGTGGGATAACCTCCACGCGAGCGATGCCGCGGGCAAAAGCTAATATTATGATATAGTACAGTACGTACGTCAGGGTCCTCCCGTGCGGGCTGGGTGTGCGCGTGCGGAGGCGCGGGGGGCTCGTGCAGCGGCGGCGGCGACGAGGCGGGTGGCGCGGGCGGCGCGGCGCGCTCGTGGAACGACACGCGCTTGTCGCGCCCGCTACCCACTGGAGACCTAAGGGGTAACTTCCATTTTTAGGTGACTAATACAACATACAAAACCTACACCTACATATACGGCCAGTTAAAAAAAAAAAAATAGACAAACTATTAAGCACCCGTTTCCTAAAAGTGCGGTGGCCGCCATTAACGGCCGCAGTGACGGCTGTCATGAAAATAATGGCAGTGGCAAAGATTTAAATCGTTAGATTGGCTCTATCGCATCCAAAGTATGTCGCATTACTGATTCAGACACAGTGACTGCACTTGATTGTCATGGAAACGCTAATTTAATGTCTGAGCTCACTCTTCTCAGTATTGACCATAGACATAGAGAACTGGAGTGAGCGGAACGTTAGCCTCACAAAAGTGACTACTCTCTAGAAAAGGACAAGAGAATTTGCGGGCAATAACTGTATTACTAAAGAGTCAACTACTGGCCGCTAATTCGTTTTGTGTCTCTCGTACTTTTCGATCTATATTCACTGCACAACTGTATACGGAACGCTCAGTCCATTCTCTGTCTGTGGTATGGACAGTTTTTCTTGTGACCAAGTTTGGTGAGGGCAAATCTAGCGATTTATGTCTTTGGGCAGCAGGGTTTGAATTAATATCAAGTACTGATGAAAAGGAGAACGCCTAAAAATAGCCTGAAATGGACAGAAACTACTAATAGTCCTTAATATTTCCAAAGTTGAACGCACTGCCTCAGTGCGAGCCGCGCGTTCCGTGTGACGGGTGTTATTTGTGTTCCGTGCGCAAGCGTCAAGGAGACCGACATCGAATCACTTTCTCTTTAAAAAAAATTAAATGAGTTTACTTTTTTATTGTCTTAACATCGTTCGTGGTTGTGCGTGCTCATCTTGGGCACGTGCCGTGTGCGGTTCAAGAGGCATGGTATAAATGTTGCACTCATGCCCCAGGTTGAAGCATGCGTGACAAACCATTACCGGCGCACGCCTCGCTATGTCTGTACGCGCCTACAAATTATTGGCATCCACAAGTAAATTTTCTGATCCATTTGTTTACTTTTTCATAAGATACAGACTATCGACAGACTACAGTTTAAAGCTCATTTTCACGAGCACTTGTTCACAGGTGAGAATGTTTATAGAGTCGTGGGTGGACTCAACAGGCAATTATAAGACTAATCGCCTGTTCGAAATACGAAACTCTCCTCGCGTAACTGTATAACCAGTGTATAATGTTCCCTCTGCTAGGACACGGGTATTCTCTCTGGGAGAGGGAACTCCAGTCTGAACTGATTGTGAACCAAACTATGACGTTAAGGTGGATGCGCTAAGGTAGCTCGCGAAATTAAAATTTTCTTATGTTGTTTACAATTTGCAAATCGGTGTCAGGTTATATTTTATATAAATATAATACGCAAACGTAACACATAATATGTATTTGCACAATTATAATCATTAGAATCGTTAATACCACTTTGTAAGTTAGAATTGGCCTCAAAGGCCATGATTTCATGAAATAGTCATTCAATAGGGTAATTTGAACGTACGGTTGTTTTGATGATTTTAGTTCTGTAAATACGTATACATACTTTTTGGTCGCGAAACATTTGCAGAAAGATTTTAAAAAGTTCGGAGGTGTCGTGGTGGGACACCCGGTTGGAACAAAGTTCCTTTCGCCGTATATTATGTATTAATACAGAGCCATCTAGTATGGTCTCAAGTTTCAAGTATCAAAAGTTTTTGTATTAAAAAACATGGGTGTCAACAGCCACATAACGCTTTTTCGTTACGTGACATTTTCTGCCAGTTTATTCCTACCACGAGCCGCGTTAAAGAACTTCCGTTACAAAATTAGAATTTCGCGAGGTACCCTGGCTTTGGCCTCTAAGTAAATACATCATGTATACGTACTGCGGCGCCGCATTATGCGCGGGCAGCGTGTGATGGTCGTGGCGGGGCGGCGACAGCGTGCGCGCGCGCTCCGCCATCACCGCGAACGACGAGCCGCGCGCCGGCGGTGGTGGCGCGCCCGGCCCGCTGCCCGCTGCGCCCACTGCGCCTGGCGCGCCGCCGCCCATGTGCGTGCTCGATGACACGCTCAGCGCGCTCACGGCTGAACTCACTTCGGCTACTCGTGTTTCTTCGTAAGTCACCTGCGGAAATTATTATGGTTAGTCACTTAAAGTCAAGCGCACATTACAGCCAAAAGTGTGGTACGGCCCGCCTGTAGTGAGCGCCGCCCGTTCATAGAAAATGTACGGAAGTCATGAAGGAGGACTTTTGCAATGCGTTGTGTTAGAGCCAACAAGAGGTATAAAACCTCTTTTATAGTTTTTTTTTTTACTTTTAAATAATTTACATCTTTTGTTTTTACTTCTACACATACAGGACAATTTTTTATCACTAGCCAAATTTTCACAGGGTGTTCTACTCATGAATATGAACAAATTTCACTATACAACGTGTGTTTTTTTATATATATACCATAACTTTAGAGTATTAATGAGACCGTCATTTTGAACAACTTTTGCTATTGGACCAAACCTACAATCGCGAAAAAAAAAAATGAGCAGCTCCCTACATTTTCACGAGTTTTGCGAACATATTTGTATGGGTTAGCTGATTCTTGTTTTCGCTATTTCAGGTTTGGTCCCATAGTAAAAGTTGTTCAAAATGGTGGTCTCATTAATACCCTAGAGTTATGGTATATAAAAAAAAACACGTTCCTAACTCTGAAATCACGAACTCACCAAATCTGAAATCACAATAACAACTGCCGTTTCATACAAAAGTTAAATACCTACTCGAACAAAATGTACGAAACAGCTTAATGTTTTTCGCGATTTCAGAGTTGGTCCCATAGTGAAAGTTGTTCACTGAAACTTTGGCTAGTGATGAAAAAATTGCCCTTGTATGTGACATCTCACGAATGCACAAAAGAAGATGTAAAATATTTAACATTGCGTTGCGTTGCGGACCGCCCTAATTTGCGCTAGCCTTATCGACTCATTTCCGCGCAAATGTTTATGGAATTTGTAATTGCTGAAAATCAATGCCAAAATGTAGCACGATACGTTTGTATGCACTTGTATAAAAAGCAACACTTTACAATTTTCAGCTATTCAAAACCTACCTTTATTCGTTGTGCGTGCCAAGAATTCCAATTTATATCAATCACAGTTAAGTCCGTTTCAGTTGTTCTAAGTTAAGTTATAATTCTATAAACAACTACCCGCACCTACTTCGTACGGTTTTAAAGATTTCACAAAACATCATGACTTCTTTATTACATTTATGTAAGTATCATATTAAGGTTTTATACACGTGAACCTTCCGGAATGAATTCACTAAAATTGATCATAGATTAGTAAACATCAACAGTCACTGGAGGCCTGAGGGAGGTCATCGCCGTCGAGTTAGACCGCGGTGAAGTTGGCATGACGATGAGCGGGGCAATCACGTAACACTCTTACAGTAGGAATGGGTTTGATTTTGACTGTTCAGCAACATTTATTGCGTTATTTACGTTGCTGAGCAGACAAATGATTCGATCAAATAAAGCAATGGATTAGCAATATGCTTCAAAATCATCCAGATTGTGATTGATAGTGTGTTACGTAATTACGGTGCTGATTATGTTTGCATGGCTGACATGGCCAGAGTTCGCACAAAATAGAGAGGTTTGGATGGAAAAAGGGGAGGCCTTTACCCAGCAGTAGGACACAATGTAGGCTAAAAACAATAAAATTGAAAATAGATATAGATTACATAAACACAATCGACAAAACGGACGCCTTTACACCTTAATACATTAGGTGCGGCAGACGCACATGCGCGTTTTCATAACTTTCTTCGAGTGCGGCGTGCCGCACATGTGCGTTTGTTGTGCATCTCTATTGTTTCGAAAACATCGTAAAAAAAGGGTCGGTAAGGGTGTAGCATAAAGAAGCGTTTGCATAAAGAATTAAGCAGAGAATGTGTTAAAGTTGCTTTTTGTATACACTGATCTGATTCATTGAAGAAACCCTGCTCCTAGGTCGTTTGTTCTCGTAAAACAATAGAAAGTCGGAACGGCACAAAACAATAGTACCTAAGCAAAATTGGAAAGGCCTAACTTTGTTTTTTTTTGTTTACCTGTTCAGTAGCATATCCGTTAGTGATCTCAGTGCGCGTGTTGGTCTTTAGTATGGATTTGGGCGGGTGCGGCGGGTGCAGCGCGTGCGCGGGCGGCGCGGGCGATGCCGCCGGTGGGGACCCAGGCATGTCGTCCAGCAGCTCTTCTGTGTCTTCTAAACCTTCTGCCGTGTTGCCTTCCTCCTATTAAAATAAGAGATTGTCATTCTCAAGATGTTAAAATTTTACTGAAATAATATGTTTGAGAAACTTATAGAATACAGTCAAATAAAAATAGGTGGCGAAACTTTACAGACATGGCGAGTATGGCGGATATCAAATCATAATAATAAAAATATTAAAATACTCATTATTTTTCATTTTTAAGTAACTGCATCTGCTCGGACCGGTACACGAACGATAAATGTAAAATTCGGAAAATTATGCTTATTCTTTTTATTTTATCATAATTTAATATAAATAGCCGTGATGTTTGTAAAGTTCTTAATTTAGTTAAATACATAAAGTTGCAGGCACGGAACAGAAAAAAACCGTGGAAGTGCAATGCAACAAAATTGCTATAGAAACCGTTGTCGCCAACCTCACACAAATAAACCCATAAATATAATGCACTACAAATAAACCCTTCGTTTTAATTTTAGTCAAAACTAGCATAAGTCACAGATCCTACATCAGGAAATAATTCTTCATGCTCTATGAATAGGATTTATTTTGCTTTAGTGCAGAAAGTATCTGCAACGATTTGTAATAGTCAAACTAGATTCGGTTGACGAGTAAATTCCACTATTAGACCATATATAGCAGTATTCTCAGTGGACGCAATTATAAATCTAATTACGTTAGCCATAAGGTTGACATTCGCGTCATAGGTCGATATCAATTGCTACTCGACCAAGGCCACACCAGTGCAGCACACATTGAATTTTGAATTACAATAACGATATCGATAGATACCAGATTTCTTGTTTAATTCGAAAAAATAAGTCTTGCTGGGAGTTCAGTAAAACGGTAGGAAGAAAGGCGTAGTATTATTTAAAATGTGTTGAAATATTTGTTGTGCTGTCAATGAGGCGGGAACCAGTTTGGCGGTTTATGAAAGATATTACACACTGAAATGATTTATTCCAGAAATCCCCACCGACAAATCCCCACCAGTGAGGATTGTTATTCTTTTTTTCAGAAATCCCCACTACTTGAATAAGCTCAGCCTAGTGGGGATTTTTGGAAAAATAAGTAACAATCCCCACCAGATGTTGTTTTTAAATTATTTAACAAGAAATGCGTTAATCAATACGTTTAATTAGATAAGTAAGTAATTATGTCAATATTATAATCTACTTTAATTATAAATTGTTTGCATTGAAAAGAAAATCAATTAACTAGATTCAAACAAAAATTAAAACATAGGATCACGTAAATCTCGATTGTGAATTTATCTCATTTTTTCCAAAAAATGTGGCACTGTAATGCTGCCATGCGTTAACTCTAGTTGAGCATCTAAGATGAACTGGTCTTTCCTGGTGGGGATTTCTGGAATAAATCACTGAAATGACCGGCTGGTCAATGCAATGCAACAACTCAAGCATTGTTAAAATTATAATATTATTACGTTATTATCTAAAAGTTTGATTAAATTTTTGCTATAACGCAGCTATGCAACCTAATACACCTCTAAAATAAATTTCGTGATAGGCAACCTTATATTTGTAATGTTATATAATAAATATTAAATTACTTATTTTCTTTTATCGATATTTATTGATAAAACCAACATCCGACCCGACTACATCACTAATTGAGTAGCCAAGTACTTTCGAGAACGAAATAGTGAATACAATGAATCCAAAATAAAATTTATTTTAATCGTATAAGGTTGATTTTAAGTAGACGTTCTATTACATTATTATTAAATTGAAATTAAGTAAGATTTTATTAGAAAACAAATAAAATCGTACTTATCTTACTCTTAATAAAATCGTACGAAACACTTCCATTTTTTTTAGTTTTCTCTCCTACTATCATTTTTGCACTCCAAAATAGAACAATACGGCATAGATACGGAAAAATAAATTTGTCGCGAGACTAGCATCTCGACGCGATGTTAAAACACGACTGGGACCACATAAGCGTAACAGCGCTTATTTGTGACATGCGTGGCACGTCTACTTTGTACTTCTACTGTTTTTTCTGTTCCGTGGTTGCAGGTGTTTTCAATAAAGATTATGTAAATAATGAAGACTCAGCTGTTCCCGCGACTTTGTCCGCGTGAAATTTCATGTTTTAACATAAAATATATCCTATTACACTCGGAAATACTGTAGCTTCTAATTAGTAAAAGAATTTTCGGAACCGGATCGGTAGTTCCGAAGTTACTACCTACATACAAACTCTCAAATTGTACCTCTTTATAATATCGATTACCTGATCGTGTTGCGTGGCTCGTAGTTCGAAGTCTCTTTCGAGTTGTAACGCGCGTAGTTGTTGATTCTGTACGGGCGTACGCGCCGCTCCTAGTGATATTAACTGAGCGATTGTAGCGTCCCTGAAAATAATACAACAAAATTCAAATTCATTTCGGTGTTGTGATTTTATTTTATTAAAGTGATTCTAAAGTTAAGTTAGTAACGAAAGATGTTTACACTTCAGTTTTTTTTTTTTTTTTTTTAATTAAGTGATTGGAATAGAAGCAACATTAAATTTATTATTTTAATGTTGCATCTGTTCCAACTCTTGTCTAATACATTAAATGTTAGAGGAGTGTATTTTATAATATTTGTGTCGAACTAGCCAGATATGAAAATGTAAAAAAAATCGCCGGATGCATAATCTCGTCCTTGTTTTGATGTCTGTCAAAGAATAAGATGAGAGTACTTACTCTTTGAGTTTGACAGACAACACAGGGCCTATACCGCTGGGTCTAGAAGCGTGAATGCGCAAGAGTTTCTTAAATACCGAAAGTGAGTGACTCTCTTTAGGTGATGAAAGTTTGTATGGTAATTATGTCATTTTTGTCGATGAAAAATCCCATTGTGCACACGGCTTGTGTGCTTATAATGTCTTGTTACCTGCGCGCGCGAGCGGCAGCGCGGCGTGCCTCCTGCTGCCTCTCCCGCTCCTCCCTCTGCCATGGGTTGTGCGGCGCAGCGCCTCGCCCCGCGCCCCCTGCACCGGCCCCGCCCGCTGGATACACGGACACTGCCGGTGGTTCTAATGCGCTGGCTACGTATCGCTCTGTACGCAATCAAAATATACGCCTTTCATTGATCTGCTCAACATGACCAAACAATCTACACATTATAGTAGATAATAATAACGTTAGACAAAAAGTTAAAAGCCATCCGAATTGTCCACTAATTTTTTACCATGTATGGTTAACAGTTACCTTGACTTGCCCTGCAAAAATGATTAAGGTGCGATTTTCATGAACTATTTGACACACAAATTACTGTTTTTTCTCGAAAATCATACTTTAAAAAAGTTATAAAACCGTTGCTTATAAGATTGACTATTATATTATACATTCATGCTATTCACAAAAACTTTGGTCTTACAGAAGTGCAATATTAAAATAAAAATTGTGTATACGTGAAGAAGTAAAAGTCCGTACCGTCTTCGGGTTGCACACTGCTGGGCGGAGGCTGCTGCGGCTGCAGATGTGACTGCGGATGTGACTGCTCTTCCATATCCATGTCCGTTCGCCTCGCACCCTAACATCAAAGATTTAGGTAATTATTTGTCAGTCAATACGAATTATATCGGGTACGTATCAGTTATCTTAAGGCGAAAGTGTCAGGGTAGCCCGCGAATTTCAAATATTTTTTCGTTTTTTGCAATTTGCAGGTCAGTATTAGATTGTATGTTGATTAAAATATGATTCGAGACCGTAACAAATAGGTACTTCTTATTAAAAAAAAATGAAAATTTGACATTTGCGGGCTACCCGCTGGGGTAGCCCACAATGTCTAATTTTAATTTTTTTGCATCCCTCTTAAAATAAAATCGTAAATAAATAACATGAGACGCACACTTATATCTTGCTTTGATGCGCTCTTAGACTAATGGAAGCTTATTTTCAACTTTATTTCAATAGTAACAAGGTTGATATTTGTTTGGCAGTGGAAACCGCGCTCGGCTGGCTCTAAGAAAATACGTTTATGAAATAAAAGTATGGTACTGCGTATTTTACCTGAGGTTTTGGGGCGACCGGCGGCTGTGATCTCTGCGGTGATGGTGGACCGGGCGGCATCCATTCGTACCTGCAATATTAGTTAGGATTTTAGAGATGTTTTGGATTGCATAATCGACCTCGTAATTGCTTTACCACCTTATGTTAGGTTGAAAATCACTTGCACGCCATTAAACGTCAAAAGCTATTTTTGTTGCGACAGTTAGGTAGATAGTTTCACTTTCAACCTTAGTGGAAGTTTAGGATTTTTTTTCTTCAAAATTAGTAATTAATGGGGTGTTGGGTTACAGTTAAAGGCAGGATCTTTTGGCACTTCAATGACAGTGACATAAACATTTATTTGTGACAATATAACGGAGCCAATACAGTTTTATGATATTGAACTAACCTCTGTGGCGGGTGGTGTTGGTTGTGGTAGATCTGGTGCGGGCTCTGGTTGTGCACGTGCAGCATGGGCTGCGAGTGGTGCAGCTGCGGCGACTGCTGGCCGTACGCACCCGGTAGCTGCATCTGAGGCTGGCCTGGAGATGGGAGTGTGAAGACAATATTTGATGATCGTTCACATGCCGGTGGAATCTGTGTTCATGGGCCTCAACTAATTTATGGATTATGTTGGTGACGGGTTCCATTTTTAGGTCACGATGGAGGTTTTCATTTCTTATACATATGCCAGTAGGGCTAACATGACACACGCGACAATTACTCACTCTCGCATGATTAATTTTCTGACAGCACAACACTTTTCTCGTTTTCTGACAGCGCTGCCATATAAAATACTCAACTTGTTCTATCAAACTGGATGTTTTCTCGACAAACCCTAACATGGCACCTAAGTTATCTCGAATTTTGACATTTCAACACGAGTAATCTCCGGTTCTTCTGTCATTTACGACGAGAAAAGTAGACAAAATTATGATACAAAAAAAAATCTCCAAATTACCATGGCAGTTTCATAGTTGTACTTAGTTTAGTTATAATTTTATTTCACAACATATTAATAACGAACATACCTAAGTATTTTCTCCTATTTATTTCTACTATTATATTGGATATACTTCCTACTATTTATATTGGAACGAAGTTGCTTCGCGCGAAAAAAACTGTGGCTGAGGGGAGCTGTTATTACGTAGATGAACATCACTTTCAGTCATAACCAGTCACTTTGCCAATTATGGTGATTAACGAAATGTAGGGATTGTGGCTGTATGTAAATATAAAACCTTCGCGACATAACTACTAAAATCGTCAGTTCATTTCCTAAGGTTATAATAGCGAAATCAACTCCAGCTGCATATTTATCAGAAAACCAGTCCTTTTGGTAAGTGTGGTGATTAGCAAAATTGTCAAGTTGTGATCGTTGGCTCATTTGTCAATTGTGGTGATTATCTAGTGACTACGTATATTATGTGCCATTAATTTTCATTTCCGTCAAAATGACGGAAAGTATTTTAATTTCGGTATGCCAAAGAAAAACATTTAATTTTAATCAAAAAAGTCAGTTACACAATGAACTTAACATAAATTAAAACAGGTGGACGTATAATAAATATATGTAGTACATACTAATTCCATGTGAAAAACGAATCAATGCGACGGAACCTCAAGCCGATGTCGCTATGATAAAATTGATTTGTTTTTAATACCTTGCTACATCGGTTTCTCGTCGCGAGATAAAGAAGTGGCAAAGTGCTTTTAGCGTAACAGTCATGGTTAGGCATTAGAATGACGTCAAAGTCGTAGACAAATTACGATAAATCCAGAAAAAAAGCGATCTCGCGCTTGTCATGTTAGCCCTGCACGTTAACAATACTCTTCGAGTAAGTTTGATGATGTTTGGTTTAGTACAGCCCCACAGTTTGATGCCAAACGTCCATATGGGCATGAGAATATGCTTGTATAATAATAATGATATCCTGGGACATTTTCACACACGGTCATCTGATCCCAAACTAAGAAGAGCTTGTACTATGGAATCCAGATAACTGATATATTACATATACTACTTTTTTTTTTTTGTAAATACATACTAATATAGATAATTATGTCCAGACTCAGGACAAACAGACATGTTCATGCACACAAATGTTTGTCCTGGATGGGAATCGAACCCACGACCTGCGGCGTGATAGGTGGTATCATAACCAACCACGCCAACTAATAAAACATTGTTATGTATCGATAAATAGGATAAGACAACACTTTTAACACATTCTCTGCTGAATTCTTTATGCAAACGCTTCTTTATGCTACACCCTTACCGACCCTTTTTTTTACGATGTTTTCGAAACAATAGAGATGCACAACGAACGCACATGTGCGCCGCGCCGCACTCGAAGAAAGTTATGAAAACGCGCATGTGTGTCTGCCGCACTGAATGTGTTAAGAAGGCGGCGTGTTCTTGGTATATGCGGGTAATTATGACGTATTACACGCGGAGTACGGTAAAATAAAAGTTTTATCACACTCATACGACCGTTTTATCATCGTTCCGTAGTGGATCGATTGTTTTATCAACTGGTCACCGTTGATCAGCCAGAGCTATCACATCAACCTATCTACGTTCATCGACCTCGGTCGAGTCGAGGTGGTACCACTCGGCAGAACTTTGATATCGTCATTGGTCGAGTCACAGGCCAAAAAAGTGGAAAGAACAAAAATTAAAAAAAGAACCTTTTAACTAAGCTTTTAATTAGTAAAGCGTAAACTGATGGCAGCTACATATTTTTTTGCAATTTTGAATTCAATAAAAAAGAATTGTCAAAATCGGACTTCTCTATACTGGATGTGGACGCAAGGTGTGTAGAGCGTCCCGCCAGGGTTGCGGGTTGTTTGAAAGAGTTACCGTGGCCCTGGCACAGGCAACTGAAGGAACACGGGTGGGTTTTAGTCAGAAATCTGACACGCCCTCCCGCTCCACCCAGAGCGGGAGAAGTTATTTGATGATTTCCCATCCACAAAAAAAAGGTGTGTAGAGCGTATGATTTGAATTTCGATATAAAAAAAAAAAAACTACGTACTATGCCATAGGCTTCTACTCAGTTCTACCCTATTTTTTTAAGACAGTAAAAAATGTCATCCAGTATAAAAATACAATATTAAATTCCAATATAGTCGCGCCGTAAATCATTTAAAAAAATGTAGGGAGAACATTTTGTGGCTTAATTTGTTGCTTTTTAACCCTACTATGACGTCCTGCAAGGAAGAGTTACCAGTAACACTGCATACGCGTCGACTTAAAAACTTCCTCCTTGTTTTCGTTGTTAAAAATTGCTCTGTATTCCACAAAGACAGAGAATGGAGAGTAAATAAAATAAAAACCGGCCAAGTGCGTGTCAGACTACGCACAATGAAGGGTTCCGTAGTTGGAATGGATCCTAAGAACAAACTTAACATTGTAGTTGACAAACACGTTCTTCCATACAGTCCAACTGCAAATTAAGTTTGTATGCACAATATTGAGAGATTTACCATGTTGTTTTAAGAACATAGACTTCTTATAAGTTTTGCTGTAATCTATAGGTATTGAACTATTTTCTGTATTTTTTTTTCAAAATTTTAGGCTCAGTACTATCGGAGATAAGGGGGGAATGGTGAAATTTCGTATCTTTTCTGAAATAACTTTAAAATGATTTATTTCAAAAATATTAAAAAAATATATTCGAGACCCTCACAATAAAATAAGCCCTTTCATTTGATAGGTCACACGGTACAGTTTGCAAAACTTTTTCTTTTTAATTTTCTTATTTGCCCCCTAAAAGTGACGCCCATATTCCAAAATTCATTTATTTACGTTACACGTCCGTGTTTGGGTCACAGAAATACATGTGTGTACCAAATTTCAACTTAATCGCTCCATTAGATTCGGAGCAAATTGGCTGTGACAGACGGACAGACAGACACACGAATGATCCTTTAAGGGTTCCGTCTTTTCCTTTTGCGGTACGGAACCCTAAAAATGTTAGAAAATTAGTGTTACCCATAAGGTGGTGGTGTTGTGACTGCGCGTGCTGCGGGTGCTGCGGGTGTGCGGCGTGCTGCTGTTGCTGCGCGGCGTGGTAGGCCAGCTGGCGCCGCGACACTTCCTCCGACATCTCCGCCAGCTTGGCCGCGCGGGCACTGGCTGCGCCCTACACACAACACACAATTCTACTAATAAAAAAACAACAACATTATTAACAACTTTTACTATGGGACCAAACTTGAAACCACGAAAAAAAGAATCAGTTGTTCCCTACATTTTGACGAATTATGTGAACATATCGTAAATGTACTGAACAGCTTAATTTTTTTTTCCCATAGTAAAAGTTGTTCATAATGATGAGTACAATGACGCCTTAAAAGGTTGCCACTGTTTACACTTACACACTGTATTACCTGATGATGTAAAGGTGAGTCCGGCGCCTCGGCCTGCCCTCCCGCCGTGAAATGCGCCGATTGCGGCCGGTTGCTGCCCGTTGAACTGCGCAACGACGACCATCTGGATCATTAGAAATATGTAGGTATTGTATCAGTCTACTGCATGACAAGATACTTGTAAATAATGTGGGTAACACCAACCACCATAGAAAAATAATAAATATATAAAATAGACGCGAAACTGAACAACCATTCTTACCAAGGGGAATCGTATTATCCAATAACTGGGTTGTGGAGCTATATCATGTAAAATACATGTACTCAGCTGCATCTGGTTGGACTGGAAGCCGATCTCAACATATTTGAGAAAAGGCTAGATATATTAATTGAATAGATGTGAAACTATTACCCTAGTTTCGGGGCGTATGATGCGCTTCCAAATGAAGTTTTTATACCCCAAATAAGTGGATGATAATAATGGTACGGAACACTTGAACTACGAAGCCTGCTCTTACTGCTGTCAATATTTTTGACCATTAATTCGACCCTAATACGTTGTGTCCGTAGTCATTGCGAGACTGATGAGCTTACCTAGTTTGAGTCACGAGGGAATTTAAATCTGCTATCGTAAAGCCTAAGTTAACATTTTTGAATTTCTCCTGTATTTGGCCGAATAAAACTCATTCATTAATTCAGACGTGCAGTTGACTGTACGTAGCATCCTTGACTTTTGAAACTTAAGTACTGAACATGTAGAAACCAGTTACCTGTCTTGTAAAGCATGTTGTTGCGACTGGACAGTGGACAGGTTCTGATAGAAGCCGTCGTGCTGCGCGTGCGCGGACAGGTTGTGGCTGCTTCGGGACTTGCTGGGCCAAGCGCTCGGAGAGCCACTCGCTACCGGCGAACTGACGGGCACGCTGTCAATGTTTTATATCAATTAATGTTTGAAGCTGTAGTCGGTTTAGGCTCAATTTCACCACACATCACTAAACGCGTATAACGCTAAACACAGTTAAAACATCATTCTGTCTCTGTCATCTTCAATCGATTGAAAGAAATGGAACGATGTTTTAAATTCGTTTAGCGTTAAACACATCTAGGGATGTGTGGTGAAAATGAGCCTAAGTGTTGCGCAAATGTCGTGCGCTTACAGTATTCTGTCACTAATAAGTTTTAAGTGAGGTGTAGTCGTGTGTAATAGCTTTTTTGTGTATACATACATACAAATGAAGAGTTGTTCGATACTCAGACTGCAGGAACCTTTTTCGGCGCAGCCGTGTTGCAGTTATGTATTAGAATAATAGTATTTTTCTTTGTGTAAAACTTGTAAATGATTGTGTTCATTTTCTTTGCTAAATAAATGAATGAATGGAATGCACCAACCCCAGCGTGGTTTGACCAGATTCGATTACTCGAATGAACCCAAAGATTCACACTAGCCCCTGTTGCCTCATGTTACATGGTGCAACAGAGACCATTGCATATCAAGGAGTAGACTGGGGGCGCGATAATGATATGGTGGATTTGGAAGGATTATAAAGCCTACCGGATATACATCCTATAGCAATGGAATTGTGGAGAGGCGGGTTATATACAAGATATAACATAAATAACGCAAAACCTCTTAAGAGGTCATTTTACTCATCATTATGAACAACTTTTACTATAGGACCAAACAATAATCGCGAAAAAAAAACAGCTGTTCAGTACATTTTGAGGTTGTGTGTTATTTAAGTTACACGTTGTATATAGATGGGCTCTTTTAACGACGTCGCCGGCAGGTTCTTTCAAGTCCAGCTTCATCGGTGAATCTTTTGGCGGGGTTAAACTGCGTTCTCGTTTCTTTTTATGTCACTACTATGCTGTGTTGTTCCGTCTTGTGAGGTCTCGCTACTATCCGTTTCAGGGGGTCTACTCCCTAACTCCGTCAACGAAGCAACGGGCCCGTCCGATAGTAGTCCGATACGTCGTAGTGAACCCTACTCTCTAATGGTTTCGGATTCATCAGAACGGAACGGAATCATAGACTCATCATAGACTATTTTCGTGAACGACAGACTCATGACGATAGAGTTGCGCTATTTTACCGGTCGGTTACCGGTTTTGTTATTTTGTGATTTTCAAGCATAATAAACAAAAATCCATATTTTTGTTGTTAGAAAATGAGCACATTTTTAACAATATAAGTTTTATCATGTCTCTAAATATAGAATTGAATTATTTTGCCATTTTGTTGCGGATAGAGGCCCTATCCATTTGATACCTCTGCCTTTGACGGCAATTTTCAAGACAGTGCAATAGTGTAATATATTCTGTGGGTGGATATGACAGAGCTTTTTGTTTACATAGTAACCGGATTTTTTTGTAAAATTAATTAGATTAATTTTGTTAAATGGCCTATCCGCTCCAACAACAACTTACGCACAAATAGAGGCCCTCCGCAATTAGAGCGAGATTAAGAGTTGGCTCGCGGTCTATTGAGGCGTACCGACGACGGGGGAATACGATCAAAACGGCTGTGGTTTCGAAAGCCTGTGCAATTCAATGGCAAGTTGCACAAAGTCCGTGGAGCAGTGGCAAAGGGTGAGTTTAATACAATATTACTCGTCAATATTAATAAGATTTTAAGGTCTTGTCATCAGTAAAGTGCATACAATGATAATAATCAGTCATCCTCCAAATACTTATCTGTAGGTCTTACGAGTACACTGATAATAATTATGTTACATGGAGCCTTTGCCGAGACTTTTTTTTATCAAATAATAATAAATCACAGATACCTACACAATTCTATATTTGTCAAACATTTCTATCGATGATATTTGTTGTATCCGTCAATTATATTCAGTTTTGGTATACAGGGTCCACCTGTAGTTACAAAGACCCAGCAGCCATCCCATACCCACCCAGAACAGCCCTCAACGTCCACTGAAGCACTGGAGCTGAAGTTACTAACGAAAAATCAAAGTAAGTGAAGTAAGTATTATTTTTGTTCAGAGGAAAAGATAAAGATATTACGTATTTAATCATGTTTCACAAATTTACACTGTCTAAAACTATTTATTTCTTTTGTTTACAGCATTAAACCCACGTCATGCACGTCCACGTGTTCGGCGACACGGCACTGCCGACTGAGCAAGAAGTAGCAATAATTTAAGACTACAATAGATAAATAAAATTAAATCTATGTTTTGATTGTTATAGTGTTTGTTGATTGTTAAAATGATTCAGTTTTATTTGGTGCTAAATAAAAAAACAACCATTTTGTTAATAAAAACAATACTTTTATTGTGCCTATATCTATTTCTTTTTATATTTATATACCTATTTCTTCCAGCAATTTCACTAATCTGTCTCTCGTTCTTTGCGGCTTGATGAGTGGATGTAGTCTCATCTCTCTGTCTACTGCGCTCTAGTTGTAGGTCTTCCTCGTTGAGGGAAGGTGTTTAAGTCAGCCCGATGGCAAAAGAGGTATTATATCCTTACACAAGTCCTCGAACAATTCCCGTGTAAGTCTATAGTTCCCTATGAACTCAACGCGTTGGGAATACTCGCCAACCGAAAGTTTTGGCGTAAATGTCGTCGGCGTCACATCCGCTCTTCCTGTAGACCTTCTTCGAGCATTAAAAAGCAGCCATAGTTTCGAATTCTTCTTAAAATTGTTATTTTCGTCGTCAGCACGATAACTATTTTGATGTCGTATCAATTGACATAGCGAGCCGTCCAAACAAGTGTCAAACTTAATTTTTCGGACGCACTATGGGACCAAACATTATTTTCCATCTCAAAAATGGTTTTGACGAAAGTCGTAAATCCATAGATTTATTTATGGTTTTATACTCTCAAAGGACGGAACTTACGAATAAATTACAAAAAAAATTAAATAATTTAGTTTTACGTTTATAAAATGAACCTCAAACATTGGACATAAATATTTTCATGCCAATTAAATTACCGTAAAGGAAGTTCAACACAAAATTATTCGGAAGTTTTCCAAGGAAGCGTGTTAGTGTTATACATCATTAGATAGCTTAGAATGTACACTTTACAAACACGTTCGGTGTTTGTAAAAAAATATTTTTGTTTTATTTTTTAATATTTTTTTTAGTGAAGTAAAGAAAATTTAGTCTTTGTTTATTTCAATTGGAGTTTTCCTAGTTGCCGAAAGCTGCCGGTGTCAAGTTAATCACTCTATTAGAGACCTTATCTATTCAGTAATATGAGGATTAAAAAAAAACTTGCGCGTTTTTTGCGCCAGTGGTGATTTAGAAGCAATAATGTCAATCGGGGGAAAATAAAAAAATCCACGAAAATTACGGTTGTGTCTATCTTGTTTTTTTTTTCCATTTCTATGATAGAAGCATACATTAACAAATTATTAGACTACTATTATATTACTTTGAAAGAATGTTCCCATGACACTTGCTTGCGGTGATCACCTTAACCACAAGTATGATAAACTATATTGCTGCGGAAGTTCTATTTATCTGTTGTGGTAATTAATTACAATCAGTACTGATTACACAATTTCGATGAGAACTGTCATAATCAATTGTCCCATGGTTTTTGCACAAGGCACTAATATATTGGTCCTTTATATACCCGTGTTTTCAGCGTACTATTCATCAAAGTGTTCAGATACTTCTTTTCAATAACAATTAACAGACAAAAAACATATATTACCTAACAATGAGTGAATTCGTTTGTGTTCGACGCGATCTTTGTGATCAAATAATAAGAGGGAAAAGTACTTCAGACCTGAAAAAATATTTGTTGGACAACTTTCAATTATCGGAATTTGACGTTAATACTGTAATAGAGAGTATTCAAAAAAATCTAACTTCAAGTTGCAACCAAAAATGGACCAAAGCTCAAAGAAAGCCAGACAGGTTCGAGAGCCTATACTCTAATTGGTTAAATGGTGAGTTTAAAGTATCACTGAATTCTTGCAGTACCTCAACATCTGAAAATTCTGGCTTGAATTCTTCTGGTGATCGTGGTAGACCAACAAAACCATATGACGAGTGTTCGGAAAACACAAAGAAACGAAAAAATATGGAACTGGTCCAGGAATATGGAATGGGACATGTCCGTAACGCTTATGTACAAGGTTTACGATCCATGGGTGAAAATGACGAAGCGTCGATTGTGACTATTATCAGAAATAAGGAAAAAGAAGAGAAAAAAGTAATTCTACAAAACATATTCAATCCAGATAATGCACTTTCCTTTACAAAAGAGGAGGCATTGAGTATGTGTATTGAAACAGATCTAAACAAAGCCCAATATGCGTACCTAAGAAAAAGGCTCGTTGATAAGAATTTAAGTTCTGTATTACCTTCGTATCAAACACTAAGTGAAGCAAAAATGGCTTGCTATCCGCCTGCATCCAGCATAACGGTGACAAATATAAGCGCAAAAATCAATCTGCAAGATCTCTTAGACCATACAGTCTGCCGTAGAATAAAGATAACGTCAAGATCGACAAATTACAATCGTCTCAAGCTGTTCACTAAATGGGGATGTGATGGATCCTCCGGGCAAAGTGAGTATAAACAAACTCTACCGGAAGAAAACGAACAAATATCGGATGCTAATTTGTTTATAGTGTCCCTTGTACCACTGCGACTAGTAGACGAAGAAACTTCTGCAGTTATATGGCAGAACCCTACTTGCTCATCTGTTAGATATTGCAGACCAATTTCATTAGAATTTGCAAAAGAAACACCCGAAAAAACTACAGCGGTTGTCAGTGAAATTGAAGCCAAAATTAATCAATTGATTCCAACTCTTGTGTCAATAGACGACAAAGTCATCGAAGTTAAACATCAACTGTTTATGACAATGATTGATGGGAAAGTTGCTCAAGTGTTAACAAACACCAGTGCTACCTGCACTGTTTGTGGAGCAACTCCCAGACAAATGAATGATCTCTTAAAAGTTACAACGAGAGTTGAAAATGAAAATGCGTTTAAATACGGATTGTCGACACTACACGCATGGATAAGATTTATGGAAATGATCCTTCATATTTCTTACAATTTAGGTTTTGAGAAGTGGTCTGCAACAACTCCAGAAAACAAGCAACTTAAAGAAGACAAGAAAAAATATGTCCAAAAACGTTTGCGAGAAGTGCTTGGTTTGCACATTGATAAACCACGTCAAGCGGAACCTTGACGTAACAGCAATGACGGAAATACGGCAAGGAGATTTTTCCAAAATTACCAATGTTCTGCAGAGATAACTGGAATTGATGAAGAATTAATCAAGAGATTATATGTAATTCTTCAAACTATGTCATCGGGATTCCCTATAAACGCAGAAAAATTCGGCCAGTATACATTGATAACCGCGTAATTATATGTAAGCAAATATAACTGGTACTACATGCCATCTTCGGTCCATAAAGTACTTATACATGGTGCTAAAATAATAGAGCATTATGCAGTTTTGCCTATAGGACAATTATCCGAAGATGCCCAGGAAGCCCGAAATAAAGATTACAAGAAATATAGGTTACATCACGCTAGGAAGTGTTCCAGATCAGCAACAAACGAAGACGTTCTGCATATTTTGTTATATACATCTGATCCTTATATATCTAGCTTAAATAAACCAAGTTTTGTAATATCCAAAGAATTGTTTGACGAAGCTAAAGAATTGTTGAAAGTAGAAAGTGATGAATAGGTTAAGCGCTAAAAAATTTTTTTTTGTCATGTAATTGTTTGTTTAATAATAATAATTTAGTTTTAAACTTATTTTAAGAAAAAGTGTAAGTTTTATTGCTATTTTAATATAACTGTATAATTTTTTGTATAAAATTTCGTATAACATTATCTTTGTCATTTTTTTACGAAAAATATATAATTTTTAAAATGATGATGTTTGATTTCTTTTATTGCCTAGATATTCACAAATACGTGAAAAAAAATTTAAGGAGAAAAATCACAAAACAACAGACTTATCGATTTTTGAGATGGAAAATACCGGTTGGTCCCATAGTGGGACGGGCAAAAACACATCGGGAGTAGGGACAATTGTCAAATCGTGTCGTCATTCATTCTTCGTTCGGGCCCCGGACGAATCATCCGTCCGTCGGTGATAGGGAGTGGGAAACGCCCGTTACGAAGGCTGAAACTACGGACTTCGTGCTTAGGGAGTAGGCCCCCAGGTTTCTTATAAATCTTGCTAGCAGCCTTCTTGATATTATCTCGTTCTTCAGCAGTGTCCATCCAAAAACGGTTTCCTTGTCGAAATAAATATGCCGGCCGAAGTTCTTGGTTATGCCAAGTTAGCAAAAAATCTTAAAAATATAATAACGTCTCACTCGGAGTTGGAGTTCACCAAACCAATTTGACTTGACAACACGACCCTTTTTTGCAGGGGGTTGGGACCTGCTACCCGCGTCTAACGCCAGAATTTATTCTACTTCTTTGTGATAGTTTCGCTAAGCGCTGGAGTGTTTGCTGATATTATGTAGGTCGTACATACCTGACGGGGGTGTGGTGGTGCGTGGGCGGCGGCTCGGCCGCGTGGTGCAGCGCGGGCGTGCTCTTGCTGGACTTCACGCTCGCCTCCGCCGCCAGGCGCGCCGGCAGGTCGCGCTCCGACGCGCGCCGCACCGCGCCACCCGCGACCGCAGCGCCGGCCGCACCCGCAACGCCCGCTATAACATCACAACACTATTATAATACCTCTATATAACTTCTTATTCAAACAGCTATACAAATAAAGAAATCTACATCGACATAAAAATAAAGGTAACATAAGATTATAGTAATGAAAAACGAGTGCGAGTGACAGAAACGTACGAAAATAAACGAGGAACGATTTTTATACGACCAAAATGATAAACGTAACGATATCCATGCATTTCACACAAATTACATTCTAAAATTCAAATATTAGACTTCCTCCATTCTGTAACCAGGTACACACACACACGAAACGAATATTTCCATGAAATTACACCTGGACGCAGAGTCCATCTCCTTAATTGATTGCATTGAATGTAAACGACCGTGAAATACGTTTGCATAGAGGAAGTATAGTATCTGTGTATAATCAAAATAAAATATCTAGTAGAGTAACGAAAACAAAGTTGTGCGTCCAGCTATAACACACCTATCGTCATGCGTGTGTGGGAGCCTTACACGTGGTGTGTGCGGCGCTGATGTCGGGGCAGGAGGCCGCGAGCGCCGCGTGCGGCGCCTGCGCCTGAGGGATCATCGCCACCACGCGCGGCAGCCGATCTGAAGACCCCTTTGAACTCCCACTCACAACCAGCGACTCCTTACTCTGTTTCGCCTGGTCCGAGTTCATACTCGACTGATTTGATTTCAGCCTAATATTATCTAAAGTGATTCGTCTCGGCTTTTTGTCAATTATCTCGTTGAATACATATCCGTTAGCAGTGTTGTCAGTGTGCTCCTCAGAAGGCAAGTTAGGTATTTCGAATTCATTGCCATGCGCTAGCGTATCCTCGCTGCCGCGTGATCCATATTTAGACCAGTCTTCCAACTGGATGAGGATACTTTTCACTTCGTCGTCAGACAATTTCTTACAATTGGTGTCGCTCGTTTCCGTTTTATCGAACTCGTATTGTATATCCGCTAGACTCGCACTGGCGGGAAGGTTTTCAATGACCTTAATAGATTTTTCGCGGACACTGAGATTCGGACTCGACTGACAATTTCGCTTGTATATCTTAACACAATACTTCAGATTGATGTTGTTGAAATGTTTCGTCAATTCTTTGACTTTGCCGAGGGACGGCCTATATTCATCTGGAGATTTCCATGACTTTCGATCGACACTATCTAATATTTGTTTAGCACCAGGTTCTACAGGCGTCTGAGCTTTAACGGTGCCGACATCACATTTCATTTCATTATTCGTCTCATCAAAAGAATCAGACGTTGAATAAGTGGACGGAATTTCGGTATCTTCAGATTTACCCGAATTAGATGTCGACATGCTAAATATTGCTCTCTTGAGCCTGCACTGAATATTATCCATTTGGTCATAGTCTTTCTTAATATCAAGGTTAAGCTCGAGTTTTCTTTTAGGAGTCGATATGAGGCTCTTCACTTCTATCGGGGAAGAGGGCGTTTGACAAACTGCGTCCGCAGTTTCAGGCTTTTTATCTGAATCTGATTGATCAAGAGACAAAGACGGTAATATTCGTCGTATTTTAGGCGTAGCAACCTTGTCAGGCGGGCCTTCGTTTTCAAATATCAGCGGTTCTGAGTTCGGCTCATCGATGTAAGGGATCTGTTGTGTCTCAGGTTGTGGCGTGCGACAACACTCGCACGCACTCACACACTCGTCGATGCCGGTACATCGTCGTCTATAGAACTCGTTTTCTCTACTGCGAGCATTGAACAAATCGAGGGTAAGCTTAGTGTCTATTGGCTCCATCTGAGGTGGTAAACAAATGGAGTCTCCGTTATCGCTGGACTGGTCGTAGTTGGTGGGAGGCTCGGGTACCGGCGGCGGCTCCTCGGGAGGAAGCTCGTGCCGCGGTGGAGGCTGCGCACAGTCCTCGGCCTGCGACGTGGTGGAGCTAGGCTGCTGCTCGTCGAAGTCTTCGCACGTGAATGTGAACACGGGGATGGGTCGCGGCAACGGCGCGTCGCTCCTCAGCTCAAGCGGACAGCCGGGCGTGTCCGGGGACAAATCTTCCTGAAACTGGTTGTTCTCCCTGTCCAACGTCACTATCAACCTAGGTATTGAACCGTGGTAGTGAGGCTGCCACTCTTCACTCTCGTCCGTACTGGACTCCGTAGACTCATCTCTTAGGAAATGACATCGATTGTGACAGGGCCGACGACCATAGCCTGCAATAGATACTTATATGAACTTCAATTTGGAATTTTAGTTTGTACTGCTAACGAAGCGGGAAATAAAAGAAACGAAAAAAAAACGCAACGAAACCTGCAAAATAAACTACATGGTAATCAGCAACACTGCCGAAGACTGCAGAACTCAAAACTTCTGACAACGCAAAAGTGTAAAGCCGTAAAACAAAATAAAAATAGAGACATTTGCACCAGCTGACTGTAAAAAAAGGCTGCGTTATGGTTCCGTGTTACCGGGCGTGCGGGGAAGGTGGGGTGAGGTGTAAAGTGGGCATGCCTGCGGTGGCGAGCTCGGTGCGCGGCGAGGCGGGCCGCAGCAGCGCGGGGTGCGGGTTGGTGAACGTGCCCGAGTTGCGCCGCGACCGGTCCTCGTACTGCACCTCTTCCACTGCCCGCCAGAACCACAACGACACGACCAACACATTACAACTGCCGGTCTATTGTGCAAAAACTCTCACCGTGAAAACTTAGGTGATGTGAGCACCTAATGCTTGCACGGTGAGATTTTTACTGAATAGCACCACTGATCTATCCCTCAATAAGGCTATATTAGACATCCTATTACATAAAAATTTGCAAGCTTACTAATTTAAAACATAATCGGGTAAAGGACAGACGCTTGCATTAATTTCATACCTCTTAAACTCTTCTCCAAAGAGTCTTTTGAATTCCCAAAATTACACTAATTAACGCATTTTAGCTTATCTTTTTCTGTTGTTTCCAATTATTTCATGGAATTGATAATCGATCGATCTATTTATGAATTGGATGTTATGGTTAAGTAAGTTGGTGTGTGTCGGCTATACTACACAATACCCGAAATTAAGAAAGTTTGCCAAAATGTATCTTTCAGCAACCTGCAACAGCGTACACAGCGAAACCTGAAGCTGGCCTTGTATATGAAGACAAGTGAAACCGTGTTTTAGTGCATTACGAATATTTTATTTTTTGCTGTTAAATGACAATATGGTGATTATATTTGTTATGTGGATTAATTAAAGTACCAACATTTTGTATTTCGTATTTTTTATCCGGTATCCGGGCGGATACTCGCTTATCCGGAATCCGACAGATAGTAAATTTAAACCAGTTAGCTACCGGATATCCGTTTCATCCCTACTTTTTATACAACTTTCGTGGGAAATTATCATGTTTACATGGTATAAAAGCGTGTGTTTATATAAGCGACTTTGAACCATGACTAAATCTATATCTCCGTTCGAGCAAACCCGAAATGAAAACGAGTGTTATTCTCTGTTTATTATGTGGTAATTTTATTGTTATTACACTCATTCAATGCATTCAAGACTCAATTAGTTGAATACTGAATCTCAAATAACAGCCTTGCTAAAAACTAAATGCATTGGATGGGTGGTATTGATGCAGTGACGATTGTGATGAATTTCATAATTATAATTTAGCTTAGAAACATTGTTCTCATGTAAGTAACTTCAAAATGTATCGAATTTCTTAGCATACCTTGTCGTTGATTGTAGGCGGGTTGGTGCAGCAGTGTTGCTAGGCCGTGCAGCATGGCGCCTTGCTTGGCCACCTCCAGGGTCACCGTAGGTCCCGTGCGCACTAGGTATTCTGCCGCCTATGAATATTGATTAGCGTTAGGAATCATCATCTTCCTGCAAAAGGGCAGGAAGATGATGATACCAAGACCCCTCCGTGCCTCGGAAAGCACGTTAAGCCGTTGGTCCCGGCTGCCACTCGTAGATCTTTTACAGTCGTTACGGGTCTTCAGAAGCCGGAGTCTGACAACCAGTCTTACCAAGGGGTATCGTATTACCCAGTAACTGGGTTGTGGTGGTCAGATAGGCAGTCGCTCCATATAAAATACTGGTATTCAGCTGCATCCGGTTAGACTGGAAGCCGACCCCAACATCGTTGGGAAAAGGCAAGACAGATGACGATCTAGCTAGACCACTTTCGTTCGTCACTGGTCCTATTAGTATCTAATCTCTGACAGTACTAAAGTAAAATGAATCTTACTACATTGTATTTGGATTTCAAAAGGGTAAGTTAGCTGTTTCTAAAAGGGAATAATTGTTCATTTGGCCAAATTATTTATAAGTTAAGGACATTTTTTTTTCAACTATTATCGTATCACGATAACAGAGAGTTCCACCTTCTAGGTCAAATAAATTCACGTTGAATAACGGATGTGAAAGTAACCTTAAGGAAGCCAAGAGTCACTTGTTTCCCCCATCAATGTAATATTTTTTTTGAAGTGAAATTTGACATGTGGCATTTCAATAACGAAAAACAGGTGGCATTCGGGTAACACAACTAAGTTAAGGTGATAAGCTAGTGGCTCAACAATCCCGGTTCGTGACTGTACCTTTGCATGCACCCATAAGCACAATGTTTTGCGTGTTATGTTACACTGTGCACTACCGTTATCAGCGATTTTTTACAACAAAAATAATACATAGTCGTTTCCCAGCAATTCTTTTTGCACAAAGTTACTTAGTGTTACGTAGTATCGACAAAACGGATGCCTTTACACCTTAACACATTAGGTGCGGCAGACGCACATGCGCGTTTTCATAACTTTCTTCGAGTGCGGCGCGGCGCACATGTGCGTTCGTTGTGCATCTCTATTGTTTCGAAAACATCGTAAAAAAAAGGGTCGGTAAGGGTGTAGCATAAATAAGCGTTTGCATAAAGAATTCAGCAGAGAATGTGTTAAAGTTACTTTTTTTATACACTGAGTCAGGCTGCCACATGGTCCCTTGTTTGTTACGTTTGTCGTAACCAACAAGGGACCATGGGGCAGCCTGACTCAGTTGTAAGCAACTGCAGGTTTTAAGAAAAATTGTTTCGAAATTGTAAAGGCCTGACGTTTATCGATAGTAACCGATGAAAGCTTCGATATTTAATTTTTTAGACACTGTATCATAAATCTTGATTTCGCTAATTCCCACGTACCTTCTCCTGAGTAATCCCGACGAGTGACTGTCCATCAACAGACAGCAGTTGATCCCCGGCGGCAAGCCTGCCGTCCGCAGCCGCCGCGCCGCCCGGCACCACCGACTTTATGTAGATGCCGAGCTTCGTCTGTCCTGCACCCTGAACAATCGATAGTGCAACCTTGAGCGAATAGTTGATGAAGTATTAGTTGTCTAAGCAACCAATATTTGGAGACTTGTTATTTTATGACGGAATACATCACGTGATTTTTGTCAGTAATGGTTTGATCCTAAAGACTCGTTGGTATGCGGTTTTTTACAATAATCGTATACAGGTTTTAAGACTTATCAAGTTTGGTTAGATTCTCAACCCTCCTTCATCCGGAGACCCTGAGAGTTAAGAACCAGGTCTCAAGGGGTAGAAGACAATATTATTAGACCATTTTAATACCGCAAAAAAATTAAATAATATCGTTGTAGTCGTCTTATTTCTCTGCAGAGTGCGGGGGAGCTCAAACTCCATCCTGAGGATCCTTGCAGCGAGGTACGATTTTCCAATGCTTTGTGACATAATGAGGAGGTGTATCTCACAAAACCATTTAGTCACAAAGTGTTAGAGTTTACGAACATAGTCATAAAGTTTATTTTATTTATTTTTAATCACTCATGTGGGTTCTGCCCCGGTAGGTACCCGCAAGGTGTACGAGTATGAGCATATCTCCACGAAAAAATAAATAAAAGGGGTCGGCTATTATCAAAGGTTGGGTAAAGTTGATTTGGAGTATCTCTTACTAACCTTAGCAGCAACAATGCTGAGACCCATGCCGTTAGAGTTCTTGTGTAGCTGTATGATGTGTACGCGGGGGTCGGGCGCGCGGCGCTGCGCGTGCGGCGCCGGCGCGTGGCCGCACATATACACGGTCCACACGCCCAGCGCGTGCGGCTGGTGCGCTAAACGACATAAACCACCTCGCTGCAGTGGCGCCACGAATTCTGCCAGACCTGGTGGCACGCCACATACCACCTGAAATCAAATTAAATTGTTTATAATGGTTATAAAATCATTAAGTCGTCAGTCACATTTTCTTGTCACTACGATTATTTTAAAATTGAAAATACTCGTTTCGCACAAACTATTTACAGTATAACTATTTTCTTAATGTCCCTCGGCAATCATCGCATTTCCGAATACAAACGAATGCTGATTTCCATATACATCAATTATTCATATTCAAATTACAAAATAACAATAAAGTACTTAGTTCTGAATTCAAATTATTATACACGATAAATATAATAATTGATGGATACGGAAAGTAGCATTCGTTTGTATTCGGAAATGCGATGATAGCCGAGGGACATTAAGAAAATAGTATTAACTATACTTACTTAGTTTTAAGATTTTATTACTATCTATGGGTAAAACTTTTTGTGCTTGTCGCAAACATAAACCAAAAATCTATAGAATAGTTTTATTCAATTCAAAAATCGATCGTATTTACGTTACGTTGACGTCGCGTGACCGTGCTAAGGTTATGGCAATATTGAAATCAATGTAAGTTTTTTTTTTAGGTTTTTCTACAAAAATAACTTTTAAATGTTACTGAAATAACATTTATACTGAAAAAAGAAATCACACAACAAACATACCTCCGCACTGAATCCATCACTAGGTATCAACAACCCAGCACCTAACCACGAGCTTTCCTCCAGCCGTATCTCTCGCCCGTCAGCCCTGTACAGTTCGTCGGTGTGTGTGCGCACGTACGCCACGCCCGCTTCAACGACATCGGGCGGCGCGAGCGGTGTTAGCAGCGCACGCGTTTGTACAGAGTTCAGTTTGAAACAGGCTTTTAAAGCTGCCACTGCTTCGTCTGCGGTACGGTACTCGCCTTGGATTAGACGCGCTAGAAATAAATTACTTTTAAATAGAATCAAGTTCTTCGAACTTAACTAACAGAAATGCTGCTGGGGAGTTTGTTGAGCCACTTCTTTCCAGCTGAAGTACTAGGAACTGGTGTAGGGCAGGCGTTTGGGGGACTGTTTTATGTTATTTCGATTTTCGACGCAGACGTTCAAAAAGTGCCGATTCTAAGCCGAATTTAAATAAATAGCTTTTAGTTATATAAAAAAATATTAAGCAAAATTAAAATATTTCCATAATATTCCAATAAGTCCATACAATTGTGTTTTCTTCACTATATGTATATAGTTCTTATTATACTTGACAAGTACCAAGGATAACGTATTCAAAAATCCGTCCTTATTGCTCAACTTCTGAAGGGAACTCATGTAGAATTTTTTTACCTTCCAGACTCAGCGGTTTATCCTGTGCGTTGTCAGTAAACTAATGAATTTAAGATTTTTATTAAGTAGATCATGGACAGTACAGCATCCTTCGGTGCCTTATAAGTAAAAAGTAAAGTCATGCATACCAGCTTGGTTCATGCGCGCGAAGTGGCACTCTGCAGCCAGCTCGAGTCCTTGCCTCTCCGCCCAAGCTGCCAACACTTTCAGTCGCCCCGATAAAGAAGCGCCCCATCGTACACTCACCATGCCGGGTTCGGTTACCAGCTGTGAAGAAAGCGTGCTTGATTACTATCAATATAACAACAATAAAAAGAAGATGAAGCTATACAAGAGGAATCACGCCATCCCGTTTTCTTGCGTCGGCTTTAAAACTTCTCTATACGACCTCTGATCATGTTATTAGACATGATCCTCGCCTGTTCGAAGATGACGTTGATAACTCAACGTTGGAGATTCTGGTTTTGACATTCAAGGTCGACGTGCATTTATAACGAAAACCGAAAAGTTGTCTGAAAAATACACCTTAATAATACAGCTGCTGTTGTGTACACCAAACCCCGCTTAGCTAAGTCAAAGTAAAAAAAAAACTTACTTTATTAAAACAAACAGCATTGATATAGTGGAAGAGATGTGAGAACAGCTGTATAGTAAGCGCGGCGTTGACGCGACATCTTCGCAGCAGTACGATGGCGGCCGCGAGTGCTTGTAGCGTGGGCGCCGTGGCTTCGTTCGCGTCACCTACCGCCGCGCTTGTCAGTGTTGCCAGGCCGCGGGATAGCTCTTCTTGGAAACATGTTACTAAGTTGCTGCGGAAAAATAAGAACTTGTTACCGATATTTTACAATTGAATATGTAAAAAAAACTTAGTATCTATAAATCAAATTAATATAGCTGTAAAAAAAAAATAACTATCGCTCATGCACAGACAGAAAATCTACTTGTTGTCTGCAAATAGAACCGCTAACATGTTATTTTTTACTTTTATAATAAAAGTACTAAATTAAAACGTAGGATTGTTAATTTACCACATTAAGTATTTATGCACTTTCTAGCCTGAAGCACAGGTTCAATCTAGTTCAGGCAAATAAGTAACTGTGATCTATTTTAATTAATAATAATAATTAATCATCATTTAAAATTATCTAAGGGGCCTCTGCGAGTTGGCTTCGGCTCCTCGTACGCCTTCCAAAGGTCCGGGACCACAGAAAGGTCCCGAGAAATGTCAAAACATAATAATAATAGTTTATTCTCACCAGCATAGCAACAAGGATTAAAACACTAAAACATAGCATAGTAAAAGCACTTAATAATAGGAATAACATATACATTATATACTAGTAATCCAGCAGCATTTGTGGTGGTAAAGAGAGGTTAACATAGACTATTGACTCCTTCTGAACTAGGCGAGGCCTGTATCTCAGAAGATAGCGCTCAGCTGACAATTTCGTACTATCATTTTTGCTTAAATGTAATATATTCAGTTTTTTATTAATTTTGTTATGCAGTATACTGTTTGTTACATAATACTGTCTTCTTGCAAATGCTAAGTTATTTATTGTAAATGTACTCATTTTATAAATAAACGTTTATTATTATTGTTAGCTTGTAAGCCTGCTCCTTCATTGCCAGTAATGATATCTACAGTATTGTAACTCGGCCCTATTCTTAAAATGATTACCTACAGCCGCGCAGTACGCAAAAAGGCGATAGGGCTGCCTGCCTACAGTATTTTAATTTCACAACATTATCATGGCCGGCTAACCCATCCGGTCGCGGAAGTTTGGAAAACGGGGTAAATTAATGCTTTGATAATACCCATACACTTCGCCATCCGCAACCAAGTAAGGTAGTCGGAGCGTGTGAAAGCAGATAAATGTTGAGTTAGCTATTGGTAGTAGTCATTTGCTGCGAGGTATTAAGAACACAAGCAGCAATTACGGTTCCATAAATTCAGAATAATTTTGTCGTAGACAGTTTGTATTATTAAGTTTTTTTTTTAAATTCCTTATCACACTTATAGATATGTGTCACCGGTGCTTGAACTCTCAACAATAAAATTGCTCGCCCTTCATTTAACCTAATAACTTTTATAGCTAAGCTGTCAATATTCCGAGAAACCCATATTGTTCTCACAACCACAATACAAAATGTTCTAGCAAACAACATAAAAACAAATGAAGTTCAAGTTATTGAAATACCTATAGTTCAAGTTGTTATAGTGGATCGAAGAGTGTAGAAGGTCTTGGCTCTGCATATTATTATATATCTAATATAGACATAAGCACTCAGAATAAATTGTTTTAAAATAAGTGACCTACATCCATTATGACGTTGGAACTCATTGCATTCTCAGAGGCTTTAACTTACATAATTAATAATTGTGAACATACAAATGTTGTCATTTGTACAGACAGCAAAAGTTCATTATAACATATAGCCTCTGGGAACAGAGGTGCATCGATGGCTTATGTTATTTTATCTAAAATTGATGAAATTACTTTAAAAGGCATCCAACTGAGATTGCAGTGGGTTCCATCGCATATTGGGTTGCGGGGTAACGAAGAGGCTGACACTTGGCGAAATTAGCGGCTAGGAAAGGAAAAGAAATAAATATTTTATTAGATTATTCAGAATTTTTACCAAAATTTTAAAATATATGCTATGATTATTGGAAAGAATATTTTAATAAACGGTCATTAGAGAAGGGTTTATGGTATAAAACCATACAGTGTGAACATCTTCGCGTGCCCTGGATCATGAATAGTGATGTTAGTAGAAAACTGATTGTTACTGCTCTTAGACTCTCCATGCAAATCTGGACACATTCCATGCAAAAAAAATTGCCTTCATGATGAAGAAAATCGCTTCACCTAATTGTGAGGAATGTGGAGTTGTCGAGTACCTACAATATTGATTGATGGAATGTGTCCAATATGAGTGTGGCGACGAAGCGAAGGGTTTGATCAAATCCATGGCCCACGTCTTGTGAAAGTGCAATTGTTTAAGTTACGATGGGACTGACATACGCTAAGCCCCTATAAATAAATAAAGAAGAAAAAAAGAAATACCTGAAAGCGTTCTGCACAGTGAGCGACAGTACTTCTTGCGCTTGTGTGGAGAACGACGATATGTGTCGGTCGTATTTCAAGAAATGTAGCAGTTCACTCGCGTTCGTCATCCAGAAGGCTTGTGCCGCCGAATCCGAGCAACGCTCCTGGAAATTGAAGAGGTAAGGTTTTATTACAAAACTGGCCAAATTGACTGTCCTAGCCCGATTCCCAAAGGGTGGCAGATGGATATGTCAAAACTTACCCATTAAACGATTTTAAAGTGTCTTAAAACTAAACTTTGAAGACAAAAAAAAATTGGCATTGCCAAATATGCACGTCGCTCTGGTCGCCCTATTACGGATAAAATGGATGCCATTTTTGAAAAAGTGGAGCAAGATATCAGTAGTTACGACGTAGCTGAAGAACTGGAAATTTACCACAAAACAGTTTTGGCGCATTTGAAAAAAACTGGGTACATGAAAAAGCTCGACATTTGGGTACCTCACGAGGTCACTGAAAGAAACCTAATGAACCGTGTACTCATTTGTGATTCTTTATTACGACGACGTAATGAAACCGAACCATTTTTGAAGAAGCTGATAACTGGTGATGAAAAGTGGATCACGTATGACAAGAACGTGCGAAAAAGGTCGTGGTCAAAGGCCGGTCAGGCTTCACAGACTGTGGCGAAACCCGGGTTAACTCGCAACAAGGTGATGCTGTGTGTGGTGGGATTGGAAGGGCAATATTCATTATGAGCTGTTACCACCAGGCAGGACCATCGATTCTGAACTCTACTGCGAACAACTGATGAGATTAAAGCAAGAAGTTGAGAGAAAGCGGCCGGAATTAATCAACAGAAGGGGTGTGGTTTTTCATCATGATAACGCTAGACCTCACACATCTTTAGCCACTCAGCAAAAATTAAGAGAGTTTGGCTGGGAGGTGTTAATGCATCCGCCGTATAGTCCTGACCTTGCACCTTCAGATTTCCACCTGTTTCGGTCGCTTCAGAATTCTTTAGGCAGTGTCAGGTTAACATCACGAGAGGACTGTCAAAACCACTTGTCGCGGTATTTTGACCAGAAGTCCCAAAATTTCTATAGCAATGGGATCATATCCCTACCTACAAGATGGCAAAAAGTTATCGAACAAAATGGTACCTACATACTTTAGTTAAATGTAAATAAACTATATTAAAAAATGTTTTGAATTTTCTTAAAAAATGCGAAGAAACTTTTTCCCCAACCTAATATATATTTTTGATATTGTATGTCTTGTATGGATCGGGATGTTGGGCCACAAAAGGATTGAATGAAAGACAATTGCATGCAGCTGAGATGAGAATGCTAAGAGGGATGTGTGGTGTTACGTGAATGGATAGAATAAGAAATGAGTATATAGTGTTAGGTTAAACGAGGGATTTACTTTAAGGGGTCATGGTACTCATCATTATGAGCAACTTTTACTATGGGACCAAACCTGAGATCGCGAAAAAAAATCAGCTGCTCCCTACATTTTGACGAATTATGCGAAACATAAATGTACTGAACAGCTGATTTTTTTCGCGATTTCAGGTTTGGTCCCACAGTAAAAGTTATTCATAATGATGAGTACAAAGACCCATTAAAGTAAATCCCTCGTTTAACCTAACACTCTGTATAAGAGGTAGTCTGAAAGTAACACCGGTGACTGAAAAGTTGTGTCGATTTTGGTTGTAAAGTTATGTGTATGGGCATGTGATGCGGAGGAATGACGAAAATGTCGTCAGGAAAGTTTTGAGTATGAATGCAGATGGCTATACGAGTACGGGAAGACCAAATAAACGATGTATGGACTGTGTGAAAGATGATATGACTAGAAAGGGAGTGAATCCCGAGATGGTGACTAGAGACGTATGGAAGAAAAAAACATGTTGCGCCGACAACAAATAAATTGGGATAAGTAGTGCAGGAGGGTGATTATGATGATGATTCATTTTTGTTAAATACCAGACATATTAAAGCATGATAATTACCTGTGGAAATAACATATCTACATATAATAGGTCTTTAGCTATGAAATTGCCGATTTTTGATACCGGCTAGTGTGAAGTTCAATATCTTTCATTCTATTTAGAATTTCAAATTCAAATTAATTTTATAATATAGCATGTCATTTAAATCAGTTGTTCATTTGTTTTCCCACCGTTCGATTTTTCTTTGATATCGATGTTTCTGTAACCATGGAAAAATAGAAATGGCGCGCTATTTTCGAATACGAGTTTCGTCGTATCACCAACGCCACACAGACAGCACGCAATATTAACGACGTGTATGGACAAGGTACCGCAAGTGAACGCACGGTGCGTGTTTGGTTTGATCGCTTCCGTTCTGGAAATTTTGATCTCAACAGTGAGCCCCCGGGGAAAAATTTCAAATCCAACGTGGCGGTGAAAAACGCCTTTAAAGAACTTATCGATTTCCGTTCCCAGGATATCTATAGCAAGGCATCAACAAACTTTAATTAAAATGGCAAAAGTGCATCGACAATATTTCTTTAAAAACAATTGGTTGATTTTTTTCTATGTAAATCGAAATGTTCGCAATTTCATAGGTAAAGACCTAATATATTCATTAAATCCCAGACATATTGAAGCGTGATAATTACCTGTACGGTGGCGTGTATGAGCGTAGCAACATGGTGTAGGAAGGCCGTCAGTTTATGAGCGCGCTCAGTCGGCGTCAACTCGGGGCGGTAATGTGTTGAAGCCCGGTACCTGTACACACGTAATCAGCATAAATTACACTCCCCACAAATTGGATTTATCTCATTTATGTTATAAATGGGACAGTCTGCAAACATGTTTATATATAAGGTGTGTGTGTATGTTACTCATAAATATTTCACGCCTGTAATTTCGGAAGGGGGCTTGTGCTAAGTAATAACAGCCGCACAGGTCCATCGATCAGGTTAAGCTACGCTTGTCCCGAGTCTGCCAACCAGTCTTACCAAGGGGTATCGTAACTGGGTTGTGGAGGTCAGATAGGCAGTCGCTCCATGTGAAATACTGGTATTCAGCTGCATCCGGTTACACTGGAAGCCGACCCCAGCATAGTTGGGAAAGGGTTAGTCAGATGATAGTACACATACACTGTACAGCTATTTTATAGTCTCATATTATAGGGGGCGAGTCTATTTCCATCAACCGCCCACATATCCAGTCTGAACTGCATCTGAGATATTTCTAATAAAAAAAAAAACCAATTAACCTTTGGCTGACTGGGGGATCGAACCTCGGATTCCATGTTTAGAAGTCACACCTCAAAATGAACGAGGCAGTCGAGAGTTTGTGAGTTTGTTATAGTGTGCGCGCAAGTGCTAGTCAGGGCCTGAGGTATGTGAGCGGTAAGACGAGGGAGGGCGCAATTGACAAGATTGGCAGACTGCGTTAGCTTGGCCTTTGTCTACCACCCCCGTCTCACCACTCACATATCTCAGGCGGTGACTAGCACTTGAGCGCGCACTATAGTCCATCTCGTCATAATTTAATACAGGATTTGGTGATAATGGAAATAAAGATAACTTTTACTCCAGCAAACCAAAACATATTTACGCTGGCATGTATCCTTTGTAAAAAATTGATTTTCTTTTATGGGTATTTCGAGTATGTTATAAAATCGTCGTGAAGATTTTATGTACATGTCGTTGCGCTACAATTTATATAGCTCGTAACGTGTGCATACGAGTATATTACTAAGTAACACATCATGCAAGTTTATTTCTTAGAGTTGTGACGAGCTTCAGTTGAAAATGTTTGATTATGTGGCTTTATAAACTAGAAAATAAGTAATAAAAAGAAATAAATATAATAAACTAAAGTGACAATGGGCATAAAACAGACAATAAAATTTAAAAAAAAAACTCAGCGTTCCCTGGCCAGTCAAATATTAGCTAGTCAGTTACAGTATTTTTAGCTCACGAAGCGACGCGGGCTTTACTTGTGGTTACCAAGTGTACAAACACGCTGTGTATGTGTGTGTGAGTAAGCGCAGGACCTCTCGGTACCGTCCGTGACAATGGCGAAGTCAGAAGGGTGTGTGTGTGTGTGTGTGTGTGTGTGTGTGTTGTGTTGTGTGTGTGTGTGTGGTGTGTGTGTGTGTGAGTGTGGTGTGTGTGTGTGAGTGTGGTTGTGTGAGTGTGGTGTGTGTGTGGTGTGTGTGTGTGGTGTGTGTGTGTGTGTGTGGTGTGCGTGTGTGTGATGTGTGTGTTTCTGTGTGTGTGTGTGGTGTGTGTGTGGTGTGTGTGTGTGTGTGTGTGTGTGTGTGTGATGTGTGTTTCTGTGTGTCTGTGTGTGTTATGTGCTGACTCTACTGTTATGTACTCGTTTTCACGCACACATTAACAGCGTGTTTTTGTACACTTCGAAAAAACAAGTATAGCGCACGTCGCTTTGTCAGATAAAAATTCTATAGCTGCTAGCAACCCCGATATAATCCGCGCGTGATCAGAATGGGATGGAGCCTTATCAAAGTAAATCAATAGTGACAGTTCTCGGTAGAAGTAGTGTTAGCAAAGAAGTAAATTTGAAAGTTCTGGTAAAGTCAAAAGAGGGGTTATGATTACAGCAGATTATGTAGATGTAGCCAAGTATGTTTGTTACTTCTTTGCTAACGCTACTTCGCCCGAGAACTCTCATTTTCGATTTACTTTCGACAAGGTTCCTTCCCATTCTGATCACGCGCGGATTATACTACCTCACTGTCTAGCTTTACCATGGCATAAACTATTCTTGTATGCTTCACGAACGATCCGCGCCTGGATCACAAGGGTGCAATGGCGACATGACAAAACACCGAGATTTCTGTGCTTAACTTAAATATAAGTTAATATTAATGTATAATACACATAAGGCTCCCGAAATAATTTTCTAAATGATGAAAACCACAAAAATCCGTTACGGAGTTTAGTAGAACAACGCGGTGATACAGACAGACACGAAATGCGCCGTTTTAATCCTACTATAATAATATTATAAATATGAAAGTTTGTATGTTTGGTCTTGTAGGTACTATTATATATTCTGTGATTTGGAGCAGTGGTGGCCCAGTGGTAAGGGCCGCGACATTCGACTTGTAGTAGGAGACCCATGTCATATCAGTATGAACATTATAGGCTGATTATGTATGTTTGGATGTTAGTTATTCAATCACGCAAACGGATTTGGATGTGGCACTCAGATAGTTTATAACCTGGATTAACAGTTCTTTCCTCAAAAGATTGGTGTCTGAGACCATGTGGTCTTCACATGAAGTGACCAAGATTACCTCTGGACTTTATAAAAGACTGTGACCTCTGAGTTTATTTCGGCCTTTCTTCTCAGAGTAGTCAGATCAGAAACGCCGACCACATGTAGTTAAAAAAAAAAAAAAAATGATTGACTTGTAAAAGTGTTTGTACAAACCTACTCATCACAGAAATAAAAATCATTTATCATCACATAGGATACCTACTTTATAACCCGGTAATACGTTCCCGTGGGATAATTTCCGACATCCACAGGGGCGAAGCCGCGGAAATAAGCTAGTTTATAATATGTATAGATATAGAAGAAGAATCTCACCTGGCACACAGATACAGGGTGTAGACGGGCGCTAGCTTGAAAGCGGGCGCGTGCGGGTCGAGGCGTGAAATCACAGCCGCTAAGAATTGCGCCTGCCCCGCCTCAGGGAACTCCAGAACTGCCGGCAGGATCGCCTCCTGACACCCGCGACCACTGCTGATGCCTGCGCTCATCCTGTATCGTCATATAACATTTAACGACATGCCACGATAAGAAATACCGTTTTGCTTAACTTCTTTTGAATTGGAGGGCTCGTTTTACCACTTGTTGATAAGACAGTCCGGCTTAGATTAACCAGACCTTTTAGCGGTATTAATGTTTCAAAACTATCTGTTTCTGTATTATAAAAAAAAAAAAAAACTTATAATAATATATGATGATATATTGATATTTAGAACTATATTGTATGGGCAAGCAAAGTGGTAAAACCAGTTGAAGTGCTCAAGCAGATTTATAGTAAACAAGCGAAACTTCACATAAAACATAAATAAGCATTAGACAGGCTTTATTCATCAGAAGTTTACGCTAAACACAAAATTGAATATTACGGTCACTTCCGAAACGACGTACATAAATTCCTCGGTTATTCGACATCAAAGGAGACGTGAATTAATTATTAAAACCTGTGCCCTAACAAGTTTGTACATAATTTATAAACAGAAAAGTAAAGTCAGTTCCACAGCAATCCATTAGGGTGGTTGTATCAATTATAACTAAATACCTGTTGTCATGTCCAGAGCCCCCGCTTTTCGCACTGCAGATACTCTTTGTCTCGACGTTGCCGTCCAAGTCGAACGTGGTTTCATAATTGTCTTTGTACTGTTGCACAGAGTTGGACGTGCGGTTCACATTGGAGCTCTGATCTTGATCGTTGTACACTGAGCTCGTATGATCATCCTTTACGTAGTCGTCTTTGGTGTCGTTGAGGTGTTGCGACATGATGAGCGACTCGTTGTCGAGCTTCAAGGTATTGTTGTTGTAGGGTGGCATGGTCTCGTTGGCATCCCTGTAGTAGGTGTCGTGCGACACGGGACTCATCGTCCTCTGATACTCTGTGTCGTTGGTGATGTTCGCGTTGGAGTCGAGCGGGTCGGGCTGGTGTGACGTCATCGACGTCGGCGACATCGCGCCGCTATTCTCGCCGGGCGAAGTCGGCGATCTAACGTAAGGGTAACGTACACAAGCGGATATTCGTGAGCCAGTGACAGAAACATGCAAAAGAAAACAAACAATGACAGATGAACAAAACATAAAATACACAGCTTTGAAAGTGATTAGATAAGCGACGAGACTGATCGTGTTTACTTACATTGATAGAATTAGTACAAATTAAAAGTATGTAATAACAAAATGTTGCAATTGTGCGATGATATTCGATAACTAATCGACCAAATAATGTCCGGGTCAGTCTATGTTCAACTATAGGGCCCAACTATACACAACATAAAGAAACGAGCTACAGTGTGTGTGCAATGTTCTCACCTGTCGTATATTGAGCCGGAGCCGAAGTGTTGTGATTGCGCGAGGTTCCTGTTAATGAGGTTCTCCTGTGCCGGGTCTACGAAGCGGAACGTCGAAACACGACCGAATTTAAGTAGACAACCGTGCTGCGACAAAACAATTTAAGATTAATTGACACAAATCTCTGTTTAACTCTAATTCACTGCAATCCACATTGAATTTGTCTTTCAGTCATACATTTTAAATGAACACCTTAAAGACCTCTATAAATATTTAAAGGGTCCTATACGACTTTAGGGTTGTTTAAAAGTGGTCTGGTTTTCGGACAATATTGATTTTGAATGGTATCCACATGATACTTGGTGGACACGAATACGTATGTTTGAACTAGATAAAAACGCCAGGACAGCTTCGGAACGTTGTTAAGCGAGGCTGATTTACACAAGAATGCCCATTCTAGATCGTGAATGTGGATATCGCTGTGAACTACGTGGGCGTTCTGATGAATGTATTACAAATAAAACTCGATCGTAACCTATTTAGCAAACCTAGGGGCAAGTGACTGACCTTGATCTACATGTTCGACGCGTTCCTGGAATATTTAGCAGGGCTGTATTTAGGTTACCGAAACAAATACTCAATACTTGTCGACGAATCTATACAATCGTTTAGAAAATTGTTTTCTTAATTGATTTATTTTTGTTGACTCCTGATTGATTGACGTGACGCTAGCTTTGAAATTGGTTGATGATAAATTGTATATTCTCATTACATACGTTCTATATAAATAGTACACATATAAAGATGTGATAAAATTAAAGCCAAAACCTTGATAGGAACGTGTTCATTTACACAAACGTTGGCTTCATTAAGCAATGCAAACAATGTGTTCGTTCGTGTATTATGGAGCGCTACGTTTGGGTTCGAAATTTCGAATATATTTTCGTAAAAGTTACACGGGGTTGACGCAATATATGGAACATTTAGCGAGACAGTCCGCCTCTCGTGCCCGTCTTCCTCCGACGGAAACGATCGTCTTTATGTTGAGTGCACAGTAAAAGTCAATAATGAATCCATAAAAATAGAAATGCTTTCAGAGAAAAGCTGAATTTCCGTTATAAAGTTCAGGATTTACGTCACAGCATTTCTACTAAGCGGATCTCATCTAGGATTACTTTGTACCAATTGACAATAAGGATTTACTCGGCTCGGTAACTAAACCTGGCTATGCGAAAATGTCAGATTGGCATATCATTGATTTTATGCGTGATCATCTACCTACAGCAGAACTTTCAATTGAAAAAACGTAGGTATTTGTATTAATAGCAAGCTTCTACCCGCGACTTCGTCGGCGTGAAATGTCTTGTCGTCGCATCGCATCGCCTGCCTGCGCGTTTACTACTTATACGTACTTACTACGTATTACTTCGTTTCTGCTTAGTGTTCTTTCTGACTTTTTTTTCTTTTCGCTCGGCTCCTAAGGATCCTAAAGTGATGTTAAATGACGACACTGGAACCAGAGTGATCTAGGGCACAAAAGTATGTTTCTAAAAAAATTATCTCAGAAAATTATCACTTTGCAAACCACATCAATTTTATAGTGAGATGTTTGTGATCTCTCAAGGAAAAAAGTACTGGGAAGCACTTAGATCAGTGTGGCCTGAAAAAATTATGATTTTTTTTTATGCCATTGTGTAACAAACCCATTATTGGTAAAAATGTCACTTAGATCACTCTGGTTCCAGCGTCGTCAAATAGCCTAGAGCCTTCCTCAGGGAAATGTATTGTTTTAATAAATAATTTATTAAATTAATTTTGTAAATTCATTATTTTCAGGTAAATAATCCATCCATTACTAAACATAAATTAACAGAAATAATAAATCAATTAAAGCCAAGAAAACACATTGAAAAACTACGTGAATTTGCCTTGCGATTTTAAACGACTGATTGATTTGAATATACAGATGATTTTAGTTGTTAGTCAATTTGCTGACTTATCAGTTTCCCTGGCTGTTCAAAAACCAAGACATGGAACAAATACCCGTATTTAAACTCAAAGCATTTATCTCAAATAAACCAATTAAGAAACTTTTGAATTGTTAGGGAGTCAGTCAGTCAAAAACCTTTGGAATAGACAAGTAGCTTCGTCGGAGTTTCTTGCCTGTTCTTCTCCATCTTCTTCTTCTTTTTCGTGTAGTTAGTGACTAACCTAGTGTCAGAGCTTTTATGCCGCGCATGGGCCTCTGACTCGACTTTACATTCCGTCAAGAAATAAAAAAAAGTTTTTTTAAACAAGTGGTAATTATATTGTCCAATACGCACATCAATCCGAAAAGTCAGAGGTGCGTGCCTTGGGTTCCAACTCGAGACCTATGACTTCGCAGTCGGAACGTCACACCACTAGGGTATCACTGCTAATAAGAACAGACAAGAAACTCCATGGACAAATAAAAATATTGTTACAAAATATTGGCAAATCAAAATATTGGTACATCTAACTTAAACAAAACTTACTTGTAACCGTTGAGAGTGCATGATCCTGCGTCCGTTGACATAGACGTGCGCGTCGGCGTGCAGTGGCGTGACGTTGTACCCGCCACCTTCCGCCGGCGCGACCACGCAATGCCGCGGCTGGATGGACGGGCCATACAGCTGGAGAGTCGTACCGTTGCCTGAACCCACCTGCCCATCAACATTAACAGAGTAATGGCGTATTTTAGCTAAATACTCTAATTTACTAAACATCAAGATTTATTAATACATTAGGCGCGGCAGACGCACATGCGCGTTTTCGGACGTTCACCAGGTGCTTGACGGCGTGTATGCACGTCCATACAATTTACATAACTATCTTCGAGTGCGGCGGGCCGCACCTGTGCGTTCGTTGTGCATCTCTATTGTTTCGAAAACATCGTAAAATAAGGGTCGGTAAGGGTGTAGCATAAAGAAGCGTTTGCATAAAGAATTAAGCAGATAATGTGTTAAAGCTCACACAATAGACGGAGAGCTAGCGTCATTTGCCAAACATCATTTGAAATTTCAATAACAATACCCACCTTCGAAATATAACTCAGAATCTCATATTCGGCAGCTGTGATTAAACATTCAATTTATACAATCGTACGTATTGGGTACGTTTACATTAGGTTCACAAGATTTCGAATTTTATACCTAACTTGGCGAGCAAGATTGATTGTAGACATTATAGTTGTTCTAGAATCAGCCTCGTATGAAAATAGCTATTAGATGTATAAAATTCAATTTGTTTCTTGAAACAGAAACTTGAGAAGTACCTAATAAGTAGCTCCATTTTCATCTAAAATTGCTATAGTCCAATAACATACATACTATCATCATAATTATGTAAGTAGCGTCTTTTCATTCTATACAAGTCCAGAACGCAGCCATAGGAAACTGCTCGCGTATACTTTGTATTGCTATTTTTAAATATGCGATTACAATGTATACACGAATTTTGCTTACTGCTCGTGTACAGTATGTACTCGCAACGTGGACGCGCGCATCCACGTTACAAACTGTACTACATTAGTTACGTCTGACAAGAGTTTTAAGGATATACATAGTATAATAAAATCATTGATTGATATGTATATAATGGAATGATATTTAAACTTTATTAGTGTAGGATTAAATAACTAACAATGGCCTTTAAATCCTATTTTTATTAAAACAATAGAGTATTAGAGTTCGGTGCGCTTATTCCGATCTATATGTCGCAGCCAACTGGTTTAACTAGCCGTTTAGTTAACCACCTAGCCATTGGAATTAGTGCTCGCCAGCGGCTACCACGGCACCGCTCGCTTCGCTCGCTCGGCTCGCACGCGGATGGTCACAGTTGTAACCTAACCCATTTGGTCGGGGTGCTCTGGCTTAGTTACTGCGATCAATTCGGCTCGCGCGTAGTTGGTCACAGTTCCAACCTAACCTATAGGTTTTTACCAATTATAATTGAATATCATTCAGGCGGCTAGTTAAACGGCTGCCGTTTACTTAATAGGCTAGGCAGTTAACTAAACGGCTAATTAAACCAGTTGGTTGCGACATATACACGAATAGTCCGTATGCGTACTGGCACTGTGTACTATGGAATAAGATGGTTAGTTAGGTCACTATGAAGTATACGCGATTATTTGCGTACTACTCTTGTATAGATTGGAAGACCTTAGTAAAAAAGTGATTTCTAATCCATACGCGATCAGATCTTGCGTTCTGGCCTTGTATAGAATGGAAAGACGCATGTACGTAAGGGTAGACAGATGTGATGTGTGTCTATAGTACATATACAGTCCACACCGTCAGTTATTTTTAACTACAATTCACAGTATTCACATAAGCTGTTTACATTAAAATTCTTTGAAAATATTACATAGAGGCTACAAGAACCAAATAATTCAATTTAATAAATATTTTCTTGAAAGATATAATAAGCAAATTGGGCTGATGTCGTAATTTAAATATGCGGGAATTCTGAGCATATTCGTAAGAATTGACTTTGCCACGAAAGCGGTGTTTATTAAATTCATAAAGCTCGAGACTGGAGCAGCGTTAACTACGTAATTGAATTACTTTAGTACAGAAAACTGTGCCTCGGTATTATTGCTTAAAATTTTCGGAGCACCGAATTTAAGCCTGGATTTGGGGTTTTACTCGAATGGTGTGTGGTTACCGAATAGTCAATAATACGTGAAAACCGACTCGAATTTATCTATTCAGCAGCCATTTTTGGAATTAATGGCACTTTCTAGAGTGAAATGTACAAACATTTATGTATTTTATGCATTTATACATTTTTGTATGTTATGTTTTTTTTTTTCCTTCTATAAGGCGACATCCATGCAACATGCTCTTCAATATTTGCGGCACTATAAGATCTTAGATTACATGTCCGAACACTTTCCGCAGTCCGACTGTTACACGCCAGCATGTTTGTCACTGTCTGATTTTAATAACATGTTTAAACTACATTTTTTGTTAATTGATGCATAATATATACGTCTATAGCCAATTAAACAATTTTCTGCGTCGTGGGTGAGTAATGCCTTTTTAATTGGATTTTATCAGAATATAAAATAGTATGTGTTTCACCGAACGACATTGATGATATCTTTCATCGATCGAAGGCACACCTGACTGTTCCCTCGCGAAACTACTACTCCAACAAGAAACTACTGTACTTAAATATTTCATTGTAGGCATTTGTAGGTTGAATGTCTGTGAATTATCCATTCATACAGTGTATTAAATTTATGAATGAAATCACTACGGGATTACATCGCGTATATTGTGTATCGAAGCGTACATTGATGTTTTACACAAACTGTAGCGACCTACAGACTGTACAAGTATAAAATATTTTTGGCGCTCTGTGGGCTCCCAAAGGTATTTTTGTACACTAAATATCGTATATGACATTCTTGGGTCATAGCAAATAATATACAAAGTTATTTATAAACACGCTTTAGTAACGAGAGCTAAATGTAAATATACTGTATTTTTAATAACATATTTTCGAGACTTGTATTTTCTAACTTTAATCAAACTTTAACAATGTTTTTCTAAAAAGCCTTAAGATTTATTGTGACGTCAATTGATCAAAAGTTTAATTTTATTTTAAAGAAGAGAAGTATTTATGATAAAAAAATAGCTGCTGGAACGAGAGCTACGCGTCCTAAAAGTATCTCTTTTTCAAATAAATCCAGTCCTAAACAAGATTCACTACAATTCGGTCAGTCCGACGTCTATCCGCCTGTCTATTACCTACAAGTCTCACCCGCCATAAATTAGATAGTAAATAATTGAAGGGCTATAACCTCGATCTCTTCGCGCTATGATTACCCGACTGGGATTTGGCGTTGTGATTTGTGTTTAAGGACCTGAATCATGAAGGATTGAAGGGCCGTCTAAGGGATTATATGGGACAGGTGTGCTCCAGCAAGTAAATGCCACTGGAACTCGTAATACGAAACAAATCAGTCACTATATTTGTTTTGGTTAACTACACGGCGATGGGATCCACTAGCCAAGTGATAGCAAGCAATAGAAGAACGAAAAGTTCCAGGTTCAACAAAAGTAAGACAAGTTAGATTTTTAGTGCATAAACATATTCAGATCCAATTTGTACTTGTATGGGTAGGATAGGTTATTGTTTTTGTAGCAGAAGACTGAAATGAAGTGATGATCAATTAATTTAGATAACAAACCTCGACAACATCTGATACTTTGAGTCGCCGTCCGTTTTCTAGCACCGTGTTGTCGGGTGACATCTCTACCAGCATCGGCTCGTTTCCAGGCCGTCCGCCGGCGGTCCCGACGCCGGATCCGACTTTCTTCTTGCGCCGTCGCGGCTGAACGTCTGCCGGCCGCCGCCGCACATGGAACATGATGGAGCCTAAAACAAACACACACGGATTAAGACAATTCAGAAATTGGAGCAAACGGCACAAATGAAAACACACAGCACTCAAACACAGTAAATTAAATCGAACTTATTTAATCGCTTCTCGTAAAAAATGTCTGATATTAAAAAGTAGAAGAAACAGTGCAGATCAGCCAGTACACGACTACTTACTACCAAGTAAAGTGACCCTTCTTGATGGTAAGGTACTAACAGTAGTTCCACAGTTATATGGAAGTGGATACAAAAAAACAGTGGTGGTTTTTAAATTGCATAATTTATAGAAAGCAACCGAGGTATGTGGGTCTTTCGTCAGGGTGGTGGGTGGTTGTCGTAGGGTGGTTGTGTATGGGTGTGTTGCTGTTACCTATTATTTCTAATTAGTCTGTAAGCATTCTTAAAAGTAATAAAATAAAATAATAAAAAATAGTAAACCTATAAATACTTCTACGCTAAGAATAAAATGACGAAGTGAGTGTTTCTCGTTCATTGCAATTTGCACTTGCGACTGCTTTGAATTTATTGCAATACATAGTTTCTTCTTTTTCTCCTTCATAATAGGAAATAAATTGGGATAAGGGCCTCCTGCCCTTATCCCCATTTATTTCGGCTCGGTGCAACATCGCTTTTTCTTCCATACTTCTTGATTCGCCATATCATCTTTTACACAGTCCACCCATCGTTTCTTTGGTCATCCGCTACTCTTATAGTCGTCCAAATTCTTAGTCAAAACTTGCGATACCTACATAATTTTGCGTGTATTTATTTTAATAGTGCTTAGCCGAGCGTAGAGCCAGTCTCGGATCGATCTCTGATCTTGAGCTCATTTTTATCCAGCCTCTTGACTAGCCAATCAATCACCGTGCTTTAGAGGTTTTCATAAATAATCTTCTTAAGATATTGACCTATTTCATAAACAATATAATGAAAATGTTCCTATTAAGTTGCTACGTAAGTTTCCAGAGTTAGTATGCCTACAGTTAAATGGTTTTATTTGGGTCGAAGCCTCAGCGGCAGGTCAAGCCTATTGGCAATAATTTATACTTAGTTGATAATCGAATGCGTCGACAGGAACTATTCGTGTATACAACATGTCCCGGAATTAACGCACACCACCAAACACTCTAATTAGAATATTATGTTCACTGAAAATCGTAACTATATACACTGATTGTTTAATTATTAAATTATTTATAGGTAGATTGTAGGAAAAAATTGTAGCCACATTACAAAACTATTAATCTACGCACGCACACAGTTGCACATAAAGGTCTAGCGTAGTAGGTACTTTATCCATTTTGGTTTGTTTTAAGTGTACAGTGGAAGTGTGACAGTAATTTACGTAGTTTAAGCTCCTTAAATTATATTTTTGGATAAAAAATTACGTATATTAAAAATGACAGAAATCGATTCAGTGAACGGTTTTGAACAAACTACTTTCACTACTACATTTATTATTAAGTATTGATGTATGGATTATACATAGCTGACCAGTGTTTTTCTGCGACCTAGACACCTAAACATTGGGTCAACCAGCACCCTAATTGCGTAACACACTATCAATCGGAATCGGTTTCATTTTGGCAGTTCAACAACATTCATTGCGTGATTTAAGTTGTTGAGCAGACAAATTTTTCGAACATTATGAAGCAATGGATTAGCAATTTGCTTCAAAATGATTCAGATTCCGATTGATAGTGTTATTGAATTAGGGTGCTGGTGTATTGAACGCCGCCGTTTCGGTTCGGCTCCGGTTTCTCTACATTTCCCAACCGGAATCATTACTCCTTTCTATATTCTCAGCTCTACGATCCCAGGTTCACAAGTTGCTAACGTCTAGGTACCTTCGACTTATTGCTTTTCAGGACAATGCTGAGTTCAAAGTTTACACATTTACAGTAATGGGTACATATTGCTCAAGGCTATCCGCAATATTATTCTTTATCGTCGTCGTATAGTTACGCAACTTTAACTGCACTCTCGGGAAATGTCTGAATGATAATCCTTGTTCTTAGGCGGGTAATTTGTAACCGTTGTAGTCTACATTACCCAGGAGACCTATGAGACAAATGCGGCCTACAAAATATTTACACAAAAATACCTTTCTTTTGCTCACACATGTAAATATCTTCATTTCTATACAAGGATTTTATACCTTACCTTCAAAACTCCCATATCTTACTTTACGACCAAATAAAATAGATTGAGGGTTAAATAAATAAAGAGCAAGCGTTATTATTGGTCGCAATAAACTGTGTATTATGGTTTTATTTCGTTTATCAAACCTACAATTTTAAGAAATGGCAAACAAAAACGAAACGTAGATTTAAATTTGTATTGTTACAGGGTAATAAAACAAACATATTTGTATTACAAAGGAATTCTATTACGAATAATTGTATAACCTAAACGAATTCATAATGGATTAGCTGTTGATGAAAAACTCATTACAAAATGTTCAGCGGCGTCGGGCTGTTAGTAAACGAACTTTATTCTGAAAACTATTTTTTGGCTTTTCCGGACTTGATCGTTATAGTCTTTGCAGCAATGCAGTTGAAAACTGAGAAAAGCTAAATGAAGTAAATCACTGAAGACTTTTATATTTTTTTACATGTTTGGCTTCGTGGTGACTCAAATACTGGGTTATTAAACAGTGTTCTTCGAATTTTTGACTTCACTTAACCGCCTTATAAAAATGTAGAGGTTGACCAACTCCTAACACAAGCCATAGATTAGTACACCTTACAACAGTCGTTAGTAATAAATAGTAATTAACAAGGTACGTGCTGAATACATTGCTATTCCTTTTAACTACATACCTACATAATTAACTTGACCACGTACCTATTCGTGGTCGAAAGTTAATTTATGTATGGCTGTACAAACATAAATGGCGGTACCTCTATGGATCCTGAGGGACATTACCCTAATGACCGCACTTGGCAGTTGTATTAGTGATCGCATTGTATGGTGTTATAAAAAGGTTGATATCGCTGTTATTATTATGCGTAGGCTAGGTAGAGAACGAATGACATTTTGACTGCATGTGCAAAACTATTTTTCAAGAAGAAACCTGACGAATTATAGTAATAGTAAATTTTCCAGCGTTCTCTTTATGGCTTGCAAGCAGTAAACAGAACGCTGACCTACAAGAAACACATTAGCTAAGTGAATAAAGAAATAATTAACCCAACTGAGACGAACTCATTACGAGGTTAGGTAAACATAATTAAAGTATAACAAAGAAGGGGAAACTTGGTAGATTGAAACCGAATTCACCTACATTTCAGATACGAGTAAATTCGTGCTTGAAAAAAAAAAACCGGCGAAATGCTTGTCGGACTACGCACAATGAAGGGTTCCGTAGTTGGGATGAATCCCAAGAACAAACTTAACATTGTAGTTGAAAAACATGTTCTCCCATACATTCTAACTGCAAAAGTAAGTTTGTACGCACAATATTGAGAGATTTACCACGTTGCTTTAAGACCATAGACTTCTTATAAGTTTTCCTGTAATCTATAGGTATTAAACTATTTTCTGTATTTTTTTTTCAAAATTTTAGGCTCGGTACTTTCGGAGATAAGGGGGAATGGTCAGTTTTCGTCTATTTTCTTAAATAACTTTAAAATGATTTATTTTAAAATTATAAAAAATATTTGAGACCTGCACAGTAAGCCCTTCCATTTGATATGTCACACGGTACAGTTTGCAAAACTTTATATTTTTTATTTGCCCTCCGAAATTGACCCCTAATTTCAACTTAATCGGTCCATTAGATTCGTAGCAAATAGGCTGTGACAGACGGACAGACAGACACACGAGTGATCCTATAAGGGTTCCGTTTTTTCCTTTTGAGGTACGGAACCCTAAGAAGAGCCTTAGCACTTACACTGTACATAATGTCACTTTACAAATGATCACATGGCTTAACACAATTTGAGGGTATTTCAGAAGTGCTACATTTAGTGGCATCGTGTTTAGGTAAGTGCACTCGAAAGCGTGTTACGTTGTGCGCAAGAAGGGAGCTGATGTAGGAAGGGGGAGACGTGCTAGGAGTGAGACAAGCCCGCTTCTAGTGTCAACATCATTAGTGTCTACATTGTCCCGTTGCTCTACTGGAGCTACGAGAGTTGCTACGAGCTACAACTTTCGTAGCCCGCTGCATAAGATTGGAATTGATGTTCACAGTGAAGAAAACCTCTGGGGGCAGCCACCTAGTGCTATATTTTGTCTAACATATCTATTGAAAAACAAAAAACTTAGGTACTAAAATTGCAATCTTAACGCATACAAGGGCTAGTTTTCAATGACCAACCAAATTTTCACAGGGTGTTCTACCCATGAATATGAACAACTTTCACTATGAGACCAATGAAACCACGAAAAAGAAATCTGCTGTTCCCTACATTTATGTTCGCACAATTCGTCAAAATGTAGGGAACAGATTTTTTTTTTTTTGCGATTACGGAGTTGGTCCCATAGTGAAAGTTGTTCAAATTCATGGGTGGAACATCTGTGAAAACATGGCTGGTCATTGGAAACTAACCCTGTATATTTAAGTCTGGTAATTGATAGCAGGTAAAAACTAGTAAAAAGTAAGTAATCTACACGTTAGCGACGAGCAACTTCGTTGCCATCAGTCATTCGCAATACATGCAATATTAAACAAAATCAATCATACTGTTGTAGCCGTCTTTAGGTAATGATCGATGGAAACAATGAAATAATTTGTGATTAATCGAGGGCGCCACTCTCGATATTGGGAACGGAGGAAATCAGTCATTACTTTTATTTCTTTTTTCTTTTTTAATGCTGACTTGGCCTGCTCTTGACCTCGATCATGCCTGATAGAAAGCGATGGATAATGGAATGATGGAACGAGCGTGCCCAGAAGATGTCTGTTCACTCTTGCTTTGAAGGCAGACGGGTTATTATGTGGAACACAGACGCTGACAGTGAGTTCCACACTGGCTGTGCGCATAATAAATGTGGAAGAAAAGCGCCGATTACTTTGGAACTTTGTCATTAAAAAGTTTTCGTATTTACCAAGGAACTTTAAATTTGGAAGTCTAGTGCGCATTCAGAATAAGATTATATTAGTAACACTACAACAATACGCATAACAAACCACTTACGTACGTACGTACCTGCTTTACATGGAAATCTGAATTGGAAACCGGGTCAATAGTCACAAAATTGGCGAAGTAAGCCTGTTTGAGCTCAAAAATACAATGGAATAGTGGTTTATGGGGGCCATTTGTGGAATATAATACACATACATAAACAATGCACTTGGGTTCAACAGCATGGCAAAATCAATACTTAAACCGAACAAGCAATGGAATATAAATAATTAACGAGTTGATAATTTCATAGCAGGGGGTTGTTCGGTTTATTACAATCTAGTTTAGTCCGTATCAAGACGTGAATTGCTGCATCTTCACGGAAATGAACCTGCACCGGGAACTTGCCCACATCTTCTGAAGATCTCGTGCGTTAATGCTGGCTATGAAAACTCACATTATCACGAAATTGATGTTTCATAAGTCGCAAGTAAGCACGCTAGGTAGGGAATTGAAGAATAATTCGCATTTCTAATATTCCATTGCATCTTTGGACAAAATTTTTGGACATCAAAAATTCGATATTGTGGTCAATAGCACAAACAACACTGAACACACCACATGAACACTTTATACAAGACGTGTGAGTACGAACAACCTGAGGAACGATTACCTAGCACGACTTCCTTTTTATCATTTCGCAAGCGAGAACTAAAGGATCTGCTGAAAAGCATATTTGTGAGCGCGGTTAGTATTTTCATTAGCCATAGCCGGCCGAATACTATAAAAGCGTAGCGCGTAGTAAGTTCAAACCGACCGGCGGTCTAATTGTAACTGAACTGAGTGGCACAACACCACTACGTCATACACGACGTATACCACCACCGCGACACCGGTGCCAGCCGGCCGCCACTTATGCCATAAGGCAATACAGGTTAGGGGCTACTTTATTGGTTTTGCCTAGATGTATGTAACTAAACGTTGAGACGGAATAATACATGTGACATTGTACAAAGTACATATGCAAGGTGTGGATACATAAGCTGGCTCAACGTCTACAAGCCTGTCGCGGTGTCGGTATCATAATTGGTCATGTCAGACGTCAGTAATTAATTAATCGATCACTCAAACGAGTTCCGACAACATTAAATTCAAAGAAAACTGAAAAGCGCCTGCATATATAATAAGCGGCATGAAAACTTGCTGAATATGAAAAATAAACAGATTAAAGTTTGTTAAAACAATTGCAGGATTGTCATTGAAATTGAGACCACGACACTAAATGACTAGCCCACTATTATATTAAAGTCGATATTTCAGAATGACAAGATGTGACGTGTTATTGAGATGACCCATTTTTTCCCAAAACTAATTAACAAGAGATGGCACACGATGACGAAGGCGAGTCTCGGAAATGACAGGACCTGGCACTCCTGGCAGTCTCTAGATTGGGCGCGGCAGCGGCTGGCTACTTGGCGTGTCGTCGGCACGTCGCGATGGAGCCTTACCTACGTACGTTGCGTGCCTGCGTGACCTACCGAATTTGTATAATCACCTAACCTGTTGCTAGATCACAAATAATAATATTAGTCAACAAATCGACGCAACTTACTCCGATACGATCTGCTTCACGTGTCAGATTGAATAATTAAAATGTTTAGGGCGCTGACATTTAGTTCGACACAACTGCTGTTTTCATTTTAGTATTCTTTCAGTTATTATTGAATTGATACTGAACCAGTTACAGTTGAAGCATTTCATCCATTGTGCTGACGTCTATAATAAGTTGTATTTATCGGAGCCATAACAATGGGCACTTCCGTTTGTAGATTTCTGATGTCAGCTCGGTATTATACCCAGATGTGGGTACAATACAGATTTAAAGCACTTGGCAAGTTGGCATGCTACTGTAGTAAAGGACCGATAGCGATCGCTCCGACGAAACGCCACTCAACATTACACACTAAACGATATGGGACCGTCGGGCTCATATAGGAGAAACCTCATTTTCTAAAAGGTCACAAATATACATGTGTATAGCATAATCCGTTCCACGCCCTTTTTTCCTTTCATTGCGGCAAATGACTCTCAAATTACACTTTATTTTCAGAAACATTTTGCGATTTGCTTTATTTGTGACGGTAATAAGCTTTTAGAGGTGTTGTATGATGACTAATATTTCTTACGACAGACGGCTTATAGGTATGTTAGGCTAGAAATCATATTTGGAAAGCTACGTTGTGTATTCTCTTCCCCTATCAATGTTTGAAGACTATGGTCTTCGACCAGTGCGCTCTGCCCCTATTGCCATACAATATCGAAATGTGGACAACAGAGTCGGGCTGGTCCACAAATTTAAGGTCACTCAGTACGCTATGGAGCGAGTTATGCTCGGGATTTCTTTGAAATATAAGATCCGGGAAATAACTGCAGACTTAGCAAGCTGAAGAGGCAGAGGGTCGTCTATGTTGGAATCGGATCGGGTGATGTGGCGCAACATTGGAGGGCAGTGTAGCAGTGGACTGCGATTTGCTGAATTGATGTGTACAGCAAAAAGAGCTGCTATTGGACCAAAAGTATTTAAGTCATTGAATAAACATTAGAAAAAAAATGCGAGCAGACCGTTATTGCATGCAAATATTTTGTCGTACGCATTATGCATGGAAAAATTAGCGTAATTTAAGTCTGAACAATACGCGGTACCACACGTTCTTATACCAAAGTATGCGGTATGTATAAATGCTGAGATAACATCAACGGAAGGTGGGCGCAGCAATATATGACATGCTGCCGACGACCGATGTCGCCGGCACGCAATGCCGCGGGGTCGCGTCGGACCTTGCGTAAACATAACAATGAATGTATGACAGGGGCAGGGCGGACCGACATGTGCCCGTGTGTACGGAGGACCGACAATGCGGGGACAACAATACATCTAAGGAGAGTTACACAATCATCTAGCAAAATACACATCGCTGGTTTGAACATCTCGCTAATAATAAATTAACCTCGACGATATCAAGCCGCGTATAATTCAGTGTTGTAGTTGTAGCCCAAGATAAAAATAGGGCATCCATTATGTAAATGTATCAATATACTAAAAACATTTTTTTTTGCGTGTATGACCAGATGTATTAACGTAAACGAGGCAACAGGAGTACCTACTTAAGGATTATAGCAGGTGGCGTTCAGTTTCAGTAGTTTCTGCCTACCCCCATATGAAGAAGGCATGAGTTTTATTTGTGAGTGGCTCTTTAACTACTTTCAGAGGAGAACATCAGTGCATTGGCCACTGCACGGTCTACAAGGTTATGTTGGTAAAAAAAAACATAAGGAACAAGAACAAGAATGATTCATTGTTATCTTGGAAAAATTGAAAGTACAGTTGTAAACTACAACTGTACTTTCAATTTTTTAAAGATAACAATGAATCATTCAGGAAATAGGCCTTGTCCTAGTTTTGATGCAGTTTAAATAAAAGATTTATTCAGCGGAAGTTGAAAATCTGAACTTCTGCACAATTAGCACCCTTTTACGCTTTCATGTTAGGAATGGACATAAAAGAGGACAGGTATTTTATTCCTTGTTTACATGAAGAACAGACAGCTACTGTTTTCGTTCCGCTAACATTCTGAGACGGAAATAATAGAATATCAAGTTTCATTCAAGTAAGAGGTTCTTTTTATTACAAGCTTTTATTTAACTTGCAATGTTTGTTTATATTTTTTTATTTCTAACACGAAAACTTGCCATAACAGGGATGATGCCTGGGTAAAAATAAAGAAATTCTATTTAGTCCGTCAGTCAGATAATAAAAAAATATTAGATACGTATTTTTTGCTTTATCATATTAATAAAAAATGACTTAGATAACTCGCATTAAAGTTCGGGAGTGGGGGCTCGCTACGTCACTTCTACGTATAAAATCTACAAAGACGTGACGTCATGCCACATTTTAACTCAATGTATCGCCGTAATCTTTCGATTACGTAGAAAAAGAAAAAATACGTGTCCAATATATTTTAATAATCTACATGACGGACAAAAAGTCATTTTTTAGTCATCATCCCTACTCTAAACTGAAACGATTTATTTCAATTAAACCTATTACCGGCACTTTTGAATTGTCAAAGAGTCGGTCAGTCAGTCAGAAAGTTGAAGCTAGTTGCCCATTCCAAAACGTAGATCTCTATGTGTAGAGACGAACGGGCAAGAAACTCCACGGACACTCTTTTAAATCTAGTTATTACAAAATCCTGGGTACATTATCCTTGTTGCTTCTATATGTGAGAACAATGTTTCTATTTGACAGGCCAGTTGGCGTGGTTGGTTAAGATACCACCTATCATGTCGCAGGTCGTGGGTTCGATTCCCATCCAGGACAAACATTTGTGTGCATTAACATGTCTGTTTGTTCTGAGTCTGGGTGTAACTATCTATATAAGTATGTATTTACAAAAAAAAAAGTAGTGTATGTAATATATCAGTTATCTGGTTTCCATAGTACAAGCTCTGCTTAGTTTGGGATCAGATGACCGTGTGTGAATAATGTCCCAGGTTATTATTATTATTATTATTATTTATAATGTAAACATATTGAAAACAATTCATAATATAAGATTTAAAATAAGCCCTGGCAGTTAATAGATGACCAATCTCAACTGATGGCGCCCGTTCACGAACATGACGCGTGGATCAGCATTATCCAGGTCAACCATTTTGTAGGGAACCCAATGATCAACACACGCGCAACCATCAGAGAGACATTTAAGTGAACACTTATCAGTCTACATACATTTCAGAATTTACATTCACATTCATCAAATCATGAAAAACTAAACAAATTTTAATTAATACAAAATTTAAAAGCAGTCACGCTGAAACATTTTCATAAATTTGAATTGCAACAGTAACTGTAAAACTTTGATTTTCCAGTTCATCAAAATCTGAATTCCTTTGATGCGAATGTCGTGAAATTAAAATTTGAATGGAGGCTCGTTGGGGAGAGGTACTCTGCGTGAATAACTAGCCGCCTTATGGCGTTGCTCTCAAAGCAGCTCAAAACGTATCACGTCCCTTTTTATGACAGGGGTAGCATTATAATTATTTTGTCATTCTACGCGCCTTTTCAAGTTAACAAATTTTCAAAAGATTATAATAAAATTTATTTATTTTGGTTGGAATAGTTTTTTTTTTTAATCTAGAATCGTCATATTTACATTACTAAACCCCCCCACACCGCCCTATAAAGTTAAGGAGTGAAAAAAAAAACATCAAGGAATAAAAGAAAGTCGATAACAACAGATTTTATCTTGTAGACAACATCGTCACTGCTTATCGAATCTAAGTATCGATGGAGGGTAGATATGTGGTGTAGTTGTGTATGCTGCCGCCGTAAGGAAAAAGGACGTATCTACTCGTACAGGAATATTGAAATGGAGAAAAAAAATATTTTGTCCTGTTTAAACTATAAGATACAAAGGCAAATGCGACTTTTAATAATAAGAATTGTTAGTTTTTTGTTAAGTTTACGCCAATTTAAAAAATACTGGTAGATGCGTCTTTTTTTGCTGATTCCGAATATGTAAAAAACACTATTTCGAAAAAATGTCAAATACGTCTTTTTTCCTTATGACGGCAGTATGGGTTACCAACCTCCCGGGGTGCATTAAAACTGAAGCAAGAAAATAAAGACTTTTCTATATTTCCTGAACAATATATATCAAGACGTTAGATCATATACTCGCTTCTTAGTTAATATTAGGATCAGCCATAGTGTCTCGTGAGTACCATACAGGCGACTAACAGATTATGTGATAAGGATGGTACCTACTAAGAGCCATCTACACCGCGTATACATATTGCGGTACCTATTTGTCTTCAAGCGTGGCGATCGAGACAGACTTCCCGCATCTACGAGTATTGTCACGGTTCGTGGCAGTGGCATGAACTAAACATATAGCTAATAAAACTAGCAATGTCAGATTGTGGATCCTTCCCGATATGATTGTCAACAATAGGCTCGACAGTTAGACGTTAGTTATGTCTATATGAACACTCGCTATATCTATACCAAGAGATTTTATACCGCCAACGGCAAACTGTAGGTGTACTTTTCACCTATTTATAATTCTTTAGGCAGCTCAAACGTGATAGTTTTTATAATAAAATCGTTATTAAATTGAGCAAAGAAAGCCACCTGTGTTAATTATTAATACGTCCTCCAAGATCATTTTGATTTCTTCTGTACATCTTTAAGAATATTGTGTAGAATTTCTATCACGAAGTTTCACATTAGAGGCCCCTCGTCAACATATTAAGATGATTCGTAAATATTAATGTGACGTGAACGAAGAAAATTACTTTTGGTACATGTGACGACTCGTCAAGTGCTCTTGTAATATACGAAAAAACCGCGGTACGAACGGTATTGCGGGTAGGCCCCAGCAATTATGTTTCCATCACAATAATAATTCAGGCGATGAAAAATTTCTGCGGTCGGTCGTTGTAGGCCTATTGACTTCATTGACATTATGAAAGTATAAACAAACTTGTGGAAACTGAGATTCAAGACGAGACTGGATTTATAATTAGTAGCTTAGCTTTTGACTTCTAAACTTCTTAAGAATACTTTGCTGGGACTTCTGAATTGCAAATAATACTCAACGCTTGCGAGTTGCGGCATTAATATTGAACATATTCTCGAAAGTTCTTGTTCGATCTAAGTTACAATCATAGCGTGATGCAGGGATTTCTAGATCCTAGTTGTAATTACTGCATACTGTTTAAATTTTCTTTAGTAAAGACGCTGAAATTAAACTTAAGTTATGTTCTGTTAAATGCATAATTTAGTTCTAATAAGCTTAAAAAGCTCTAGATACATTTCTAACATGAAACCTTTATATTGCCAACGGCGCAGTCGATTTGTTCCCTGTTAGAAAATCATTCTGTACATATATTGTTTTGCATTTAAAATATTGTTACTGAACCATTTTTTACAAGCACTTGTAAGAAAGATCGAAATGGCTTAGGTAAAGCCCCGAGGGAAACGCCTAGCCGCCGAAGCCCTCTTTGGGATAAAAGCTATACCTACTTACAGTTTTAGCCGTTCCGCAACACTTTTCAGTTTGTAAAAACCTTTGATACGTATTCATATATACGGAACAAATTCTTTTAGGGATAAAAGTTTTATAGATATTGCTTTTAAGGTGATTGCGCTAAGCTAGCCCACGAAATTCAAATTTTCTTGCGTTTTTTGCAATTTGCAGTTTCAGTGTATTAAAATATGATTCGCGACAATAAGAAATATGTGTTGATATATTTTCAACCATAAACGTCATCAATACTTCTCTAAGTTAGCCAATCTAACTTAGAGAGATGTATTGATAATTTTTATTTTGAATTTGGATTTCGCGGGCTACGACAGCGGATCCAACCGTAAACGCAACTTCTTTTTACTTTTCAAATCCCGTATCATTATTTAAATTGCACATTTATCGATAAGTCCTATTGATTTCCTGTATGTTTATTATTGCAGAAAATAATACCAGTACGTCGCCCGCTACTCGCAACACAAGTAGAAGTTCGTAAACAGACTTGGCTTAAAATACGGCATCCTAATTAGTTTGGCTGCGGGTATTAGTAGCTAGTTTCCTGCCACGTCAATCAACGCCCTTACAGACCTAAACTTCAGTTAGTCTAAAAATACTTTTGGGTTTACCTATTTTCGGTTTTAACGTTGAATTCCGTATTAATCATCGCGCAAAAGCGTGAAAGTTCTAATGAAGTTGAGATTTAAAAAGAATGAAAAACCCAATCTATAGGAGAAAAGTTAAGTGTCAGATAAAACTTTTATAAAATTGACCGAACCTCAAAGTCCAATTTATGATAAAACCATTTATACTTCGTCATTGTTACAAGAGTTCACGCGGTAAATTAAAAACGTATCAGTGCGCTGACAATATTGTGTTAGCTGATAAAATCAGGAGAAAAATACAGAATAAAGAAACAGAAGAATGGCGACAATAGACCTGTCCAGTCTAATATTAACTACTAAGTAGCAGAGTGTACAATTGTACTTCATGACAGGATACATCCAACGTATAAGTATGCAAGCACGCGCGGGAGCGAAAGGGTCAACAAATACATTACCGGCCAGTTTATTCCCGAGCTAAATACACAAGCTATTCGTCTTCCACGCAGTTTCTATTGGGTTAATAGAGCAGGTGTAGGATAAGTGCCTCTTACCTTGACATTTACAACTTGGTGTCGTAAATAAAGTAAAAAAACAAAGTCTTATGGGTATACACGGTGTCACACCCAGTAAAAGGTTCTCCGCGAAGATATTGGATACCATTATTCGTGAGCGTGACCCACTTCACCGTGATACGCCAAAGGTAGTGATACTCGTAATACTCTAATGCGCTTTGTATTCTATTCCATCGAGCAGAAAACATGATATCGTTCTAAATAATAGGCTCATGTATGAAAATGATACCGTTCGAGAGAATATCTTTTTAATAAACGTTTTCGGTGTGCTTTTGCTGTATACCTCGAATTCTCGATACTGAGTATAGCTACAAATACAAACTCTCAATCGTATACAGTTTCACTGCCGTGCACGCAGTAATTGTTTTCATTTCGTGGAACGTATTGAATATGACCAGTTTTATTTGCAGTTTTTAAAAAAGCATTTATGAAAATAGCTCCAAAATCCTGCTGAAAAGTTTGGATGTTTGTTAATCACGCTTTAACGGCTGAACGGATGAAATTTGGCAAACAGGTAAACTATGACCTGGTTTAACATTATGTAAACTTGTTCCGGTATTGAATTCCTGTGGTATAATTTCTATATATATGGACGTGTACCGTGAGTATATTTTTATAATGTGCGTCTTATTTGTGCAGAGAAAACAACTTTTGTTCCTTCTTTCTTACCGTTCAGCTAGCTGTCCATTATTGCTATAAGTAACGTCTACATAGATTTTATTTAGTCCTTATGTTTTTAAGAAATTATGAACCTCTAAATTTTTATGTCCTTTTGCTTCGGCTTCCAGTCTATCCAGTAACTGCCATCTGGCCACCACAACCCAATTACTGCTATCAATAAGCAAAACTATTAAGTTAGTATAATATTGGTACTGTTTATTGTATCTTTCTCATTTTTAATACGATTTCCGGATGCAGTAATTTCATCTTATGTGCCATAAATTCATGCAAGATACCCCAGCGTTATAACTCAGCCATTTCTTTCGGCACGTACACGCAATCGTGTATCTTCACTATACCTTAGGGATCACTCTCAATAACAAATAATGCTAAAGGTCAAATAATAACTGGCAGAAAGAAAGACACACCACTTTATGGCCAGACTATAAAAAGTGTTCTTTATCGCGACATTCTCGGCGAAATAACTGGTTTAAGTCAAGACAAAAGAAACACTAGCAAGCTTTGATTGGTGACGACACAAAATCATTTAGAAAGTTTGGAACTTCCGCATCACACGGATACTCTGCGGGTAGAACATAATGACAAAACAAGTTTGCAACTTACAGTCGTGCACCGGAATATATGTTAGACATCGATTGTTGGGTTCTTCAGAAACTATAACTCTATTTGACTCTTGCAAAAGTTGGGACTTTCAAGGACGGTACGAGTATTATGCATATCGATTCCACGAAGGAACGGACATCGAACCGCGAAACGAGTTAAAAATACCGGCACCGGCGGCCGGTCGACCGGCATCTGTGGGCACACCGGTCAGACTAGTCTGTCGGCCACATGCGTTTGTTTACTATCTGCTTCGATCGCGGCTGCGGCGCCGGCGGTGGCCGCGGTGGGCCTAGCCGACGAACACATTGCAAATTTAGAACAAAAAGTTTTTTCGTGCGAACTTACGGCGGAGGCCCCAATCCATGTCGAGGCGCGCGGTAAGTGAGGCGCGTGGCGCGGCGTCTGCGAAGCGACTGCCGCGTCCTGCGCCCGCAAGTTACCTCTCATGTATTCCCATTGTGAGCCGCGGCGAACATTGTCCAACCCAAAAGGAACCTTCTCGCGGAAATTATGGACACACGCCGTCACAGTGCAACCACCAACTAAATCCACTACATAAAATAATTTCACGAAGAATCTCCTCATCAAGATAAGATTTGCATTGATTGCAGTATAAGGTTTGAACGCTGTTGATAATAGTTTTGAAGCACATGCAGAATATATTTTTAGTCGAACGACACAGGCCTAAATTAATATGTGAGTGTCGTTCCAGCGCGCACGTGACTGTGATTTGGTGATAGTTCAGTTTTAATTGTATAATTGCTGAAACTGGCAATAGGCTATCGGTTTTCTCTGCAGAAATAATGGAAGTAAATGGAGTGTCATCTTCCAAAACAATTTGCTTCATTCATGTTTTATTTAACTTAAAATTATTTGAATAATATTATGAAAAGTTTAAGAAGACTGAGGGGGATCTTTTGAAATGTTTTTACGTTTTGAAGTCAGGTCTTAAGTAAAAAGCCTCCTTACCCTAAATAATTAAATTTAGTTCTGTTCCTCCCTTCAGACACCGCCCTCCATCCCTCTATACATAAGTAGTACCTACCTCAACTTCAGTTTGGACCAAAGAATTTGTAGGTCGGGCTTTTTGATGTAAACGCGTTATCAGACTATTCGCTTCGGCCTTACTCACTCATTTCCCGTTGGAGATTGGATTCCGTTTTATATGTCCATCAAATGTTCTATATTAGATCATTGTTCTCCTACACTTTTGCCGTATTTGGTTTAAGAGGAATTATCAAGATTGTTTTTTTTTTGCCTTGTTATTTTCAGGTTTATTTGAAATTACCTTTTGGCCGCGGCTTCGTCCGCGTGGAGGTCGCCGTCGGAAATTATACCACGGGAATGTATAAAAAGTCGTATCCTATCCACGTCATGATCTACCTGTGTGCCAAACCTCGAAAGCCGTTCAGTCGTCTAGGCCACAGATTAATACAGATGGGACACTCCGCAGTATAGGTATGAAGCTACAAACACGATGGGCTAACTCAGTAGGACTGCCGCGGTCAGAAGGTACAAGAGCTACGCGTTAGAAAGATAGGCAACTTGTAGGTGAATATAACAGTAGGTAAAAAGCGTTGTGCAACCCGAGTTGCACTTTATTGTGTCATAGCAAGAGTCGCTTTTTATTTAAATGATTTTGCGGAGTGTCCCATCTGTATTAATCTGTGTCTAGGCGTGAAAAGGTAACTGGCAGATACAGTTACTTTCGCATTTATTTTTTATTTAGTCCATAAAGTTTATGGACTTGGACACCAATAACCTTAAAAACTCCTCTACTGTTACATGAGCAATTCACAATTTGCAAGAAACCAAGCTCGACAATGGTTTAACTTCTAAAGCATGTTAGGAGAGGTCAATTCCAGCTCCGTTCGGAGTCCGGACTCCGGACTTCCGTAAACAACACGACTTCTTCCCTTATAAATGTAAATTATAATTATTACATCGAAACCTGAATCCTTGAGTATCTGCTAACGTTAGGGGTGAGTATTCTTTTACCTAGGTATCTATAGGGAAAATTATTTGACCATTTTGCTCCGCAACGTTTAAGATAGATAAATTATAAAACAAGATCAATAATTTGTTTGGTTAACATAATTATATTTTATAACTATAGTACTCGCGTTATGAACCGCACCCTAATTGCCTGCTCGACAACTTAAATAACCCTATGAATGTTGTTAAACTGTCAAAATGAAACGGATTCCGATTGATGGCGTGTTACGCAATTAGGGTGCTGAGTCGTCGGGCCATAAATGTTATCGAAGAGGTTAGATATCAAAGAGTTCGTAACATCAATATTTTGCTACTTAGCAATTAGTTAATGTTCTTTAAATTACACTGAAATGTAAAAATAAAAAGTGGACCTTATTTTGTTTTGAGTAGTATATATTTAAATGCTTTGTCTCATTAGGCGGTGTAGAAATTTAACTTTTTTCGTATTTTTTTTTCTTTTGTATTTTTTCGTTTTTTTTTTTTGTAGGCTCTATAAACACCAAAATACATAAAAACATAAATGCATCGGAAACAGGTCTTTGAGCATAAAATTTTGCTGCAATGCATCAATTTTTGCTAGATTAGGCTTGAGTATGACCGATAGAACAAGTGTAACCCGAATCCCCAAAGGGGACAAATTCCATCCCGAAATTGAACGTCCAACGAGATTCAATTTCTATATTTGCCGTGAGACAAAAGTTCACTTAGTAATGAACTAACTTGCTCTCCAGTTAGATCGAATAGAATGTTGTGCCTTCATCAGTTTGGACTTTTTGATCACTCTGATTTCTGGCACAGATAAATTAGTGAAGTTGTTACTACACTTGCGTGCAAAAAAGAAATTGGCCCATCCCATGCTCTCTATCTGTGAGACGATATCACAAATTTTTTTATTGTGTATTTTAGTTATTAGATATATGTTGTGTCAAAGTAGTAAGGTAAAGTTTATTTACGCATACTATACCTATACTTTGATAAAAGCAAAATTCTTTACAAAATCGACTCGATTCATTAGATGTTCTCATCACTCATTTTTGTTTGGAAAAACTGGGTGACATTTTTTTTGTTAGTGAAGTTAACAAAAGCATTATCTTGTTTATAGTGCTCGTTTATTGATCATTAGTTAATCAAGTATTTAACCAAATTAAAAAAAAAGAGTCTTTATTCGACCAGTATGTTCGTAAGTTCGCGATTTTCTCAAAAACTAATGAATCAGGTTTTATATTTCTTTCACTAACGTAATCTACATACATTCAAGAAGGTTTTTGTACTAAATATATTAGGTTATTGTTAATTAAACTTGTTTCAATTCGAAGAGAACAGGGTGGATCGAGTTTTTTGCACGCAAGTGTATATTGATATTGATGTAATATTTATAACTAGCTGTTGCCCGCGACTTCGTCTGCGATCCAGGATGAAAAGTAGTCTATGTCCTAATCCAAGTCATGGTATACACATGTGTCAAATTTCATTCAAATCCGTTCAGCCGTTTTAGCGTGAAAGCGTAACAAAAAATTCACTTTCGCATTTATATTAATGTAGTTAGGAAGTTAGGATTGGTTTGTTATAATTGACATTCAAATCAATTTGAAGGTATTGACAACCTGCAATTTGTTTTGGATGTCCATTTAATAGGCAATCTGATATGAAAATGGATCATAAAATTAAACATGGAAAACAGCGTGATCATCTCAAAGGCAGCTTAACCTGATGATTTACATGAAATGAAAAAAAAATTACCATACAGATGAACGTTCTATAGGGAAATATCGGCAAAAGACGCACACGCGTAAACCTTGAACATAATGTTTTACTGGAATCGTAAATTGCAAAACGTGGGATATCAGTATTGATCTTCCACACTATTATTAAAATAAGCTTTTTCTTTGAATGCGATTAAATTACAGAGCGTATTTTATTTACAAGAATTCAAAATAAACATGGCCGGATCAGCCGGATGGTCGTGTTAAGACTATCCTAGTAATGTTCTTAACACAGTTGCTAACACTAACAACGAGGTCGGCTGATGTCGTTATAAAGTTGCGGTTGGAGATACGAGTACCTAACTACCTATCTCACCTTACCTTACTTTTACCCTTTAGGAAAATTATAATGAATCATAAATTTGAATCAAGGTTGGGCTAGCTTTGAAGTCATTATTCGTGCACTGACTGGACAGGTCCACTCAATCTGTGTGGTGCTTTCCGCAAAAGACCATTTCAGACACCAATCTGCATAGTCTTCACATGATCTGACCTAGATTATGTCTGGACTTTAAAAGAGACTGTGACCTTATGTTTCTTTCCGCCTTTCTTCTAAGAGTAGTGAGATAGTCCGGAAAGGCCGATCTCATCTAGTTTAAAAATATGAATGACGTGTAAAAGTGTTTGTACAAACCTACTTACAGGACTAAAATCATTTATCATTAACTTCCTTCCAAGGGGTGAAAGCCCTTATGATTATGAACCAAGTCAGAAATAGCGAAACAAGCATCTGATTCATGCATTGGACTTGTATTTATGGCATATTTTTATTTAATTCTTTCTTTTCTTTTCTTTCTTTTCTTTTATACAACGTCAGATAAATTGGAAGTGTGCCAGCCAATAGACTCAAAGACAGCCACCCGGTATACCAATTTACTTAACTAGCAGATTGCATGGCAAGTGGATGGCATGGACATTTTTAACCACTTATACACGGTGTAATGGGCATCGATGAATTCAGCCACATGATTCTAAACCTCGGAACTTTTCGACGGTTATAGAAAATCCGACCAAGTGCGTGTAGGACCACGCACAATGAAGGGTTCCGTAGATGGGGTGAATTTATACCAAGAACAAACTTAACATTGAAAACATGTTCTCCCATACATGCCAACTGCAAATGTAAGCTTGTATTTGTACGCACTTCATTGAGAGATTTACCATGTTATTTCAATACCATGGACATCTTATAGGTTTTCTGTAATCTATAAGAATAGAACTATTTTTTTTTTTTATAAATGTTAGGCTCAGTAGTTTTGCAGATAAGGGAAGGCGAATGGTCAATTTTCATCTATTTTCTTAACTAAAACTATTTATTTTAAAATTATTAAAAAAATATATTTGAGATCACAGATCAGTAAGCCCTTTCATAAGTCACACGGTCAGTATGCAAATTTTGTTTTTTTTTTTAATTTGTCCCAAAAAGTGACCCCCATAATCATTTATTTACGTTACATATCCGTGTTTGGGTCAAACAGAAATCCATATTTAGCTGAACCGACAAACGTCCTGTCAAAATTTCAATAATTCATACAAAGTTCCCATAGAAACTGCACTATCAGTTTTCCCGAATTTTCCAATTTTCCCGGCAACTTTTCAAACATTTTCTTTCATACAAACCTTGTCCAGACAATCACAAACACAACAAAAAAGAATTAGCTAAATAGGTGCAACCGGTCTGAAGTGATGCGCGTACATACATACATTCGGCAATTGATTTTTATTTATATAGATTTCAACTTAATCGGTCTATTTGATTCGGAACAAATTGGCTGTGACAGACGGACAGACGGACAAACACACGAGTGATACTATAAAAATTCAGTTTTTTCATTCGGACGTACGGAACCCAAAAAACTGCTATATCGTACATAAGTGCAATACCCACAACAGACCGCAGCTTGCGCGTCGATGTCCCTTGCACCCTGTACCTATATCCAAAGGACAGGTAGGTACCATAATCGCTGTCGCAAATAGTAATGTGCTCTATTACATCCAAAATTCATATAACATGAGAATGCTCAATAAACACAAGATTTGTATGCACACGTTGCTTTTAGAACGAAAAGTGAGCGAGCTTGCTCCGATTCTATTCTGCGCGAGTTAACCATTTTACCCCCGCGGACACGTATGACGATTGAAATGTCGTCGCTGCCAACGACGAAATTGGATGTCGTGAAAACATTTTTTTATTAAGTTATTCTTCTTATTCTTTTGTTTTGTCTGGTATGTGTAAACGAAAAAGTTTTCACATAAAATCTACTTTGTAGATTGAACAACAGTCTGGCTCTACTTTTTATAACATTAGACAAAAAAGACCCATTTTAGAAAGAAAGAGCAAATAAACAACGCGATTGCGTCCCACCAGGGATTCAATACAGTATAATACTATTATGACCCGTAATAATTAATTAAGATGAACTGAAAGTCGAAAACGAAAAGGTTCAAAATATATTCGTGTCTTGGTGGACCCACTAAGGGGACGCCAGGGTAGCCTGCGGAATTAAAATTTCCTTACGCTTTTTTTTTTTGTTTGCAATTTACAAGTCAGTATTAGGTTGTATGTTAATTAAAGTGTGATTCGCGACCGTAACAAATATGTATTTGCAGAATTATAATTAATCATTAGAAGCATTAATACAACTCTTTATGTTAGTATTAATTCTCAAATGTCAAGATTTCATGAAATATTCAATAGGATTACTTGTAAGGTCCCCTCTATATTATTATAATCTTTGTCATTATAGACACCTTATATACCATGTTATTACTTGTAATAAAGCTATTATATTCTCAGCAGTCATTGGTTTCATTTACTGTCTCTACAACTTGGTCTTAAAGAGATGTATAAGAGTTGACTTTCATCATAATAATTATGTAAATACATGCTTGTTACGGTCGTCAAAGATATTTTGATCAACATACAACCTAATACTGACTTGCAAATAGCAAAAAAACGTAAGAAAATTTTAATTTCGCGGGCTATCCTAGGGCTTTCGCTTTAAAGTAAATAGAATATACTTGAACTAGTAGAATTCATATCGAGTGTTCTGGCCACAACCGAGATTTCTGAAATCGATGTATGCTATTTCCGATACCGATCCGGGAGAGTCGAGGGGTAAAAACTCTTTCGTCGACCGCTGGTTGTGCAGATTTGGTTTTGCATTCTCTCATAGAAATAATTCGACATCAAACCGATTAAACGCTTCTAACTCTAGGATTAGTAAACTTTTCATCGTCATCATCATTTCAGTCGAAAGACGTCCACTGCTGGACATAGGCCTCCCCCAAGCACCGCCACTTCGACCGGTTCTGTGCTTCCCGCATCCAGCGGATTCCTGTGGCCTTCACAAGGTTTACGGTCCACCTTGTGGGAGGCCTTCTAACGCTACGTCTTCCAGTATGCGGTCGTCACTCCAGGACCTTTCGGCCCCGTCGGCCATCTATTCTGCGAGCAATGTGCGCTTCTCACTGCCACTTAAGGTTGACACGGCAGAATGCCGTCATAAGGGAAAAAGCCGTATCTGATTTTTTTTTCGAAATAGAGTTATTTACATATTCGGAATCAGCAAAGAAAGACGCATCTACCAGTATTTTTATATTGGCGTAAACTTAACGAAAACCTAATAATTCTTACTATTAATACATTAGGCGCGGCTGACGCACATGCGCGTTTTCGGACGTTCACCAGGTACTTGACGGCGCGTATGCGCGTCCATACAATTTACATAACTTTTTTCGAGTGCGGCGCGCCGCACCTGTGCGTTCGTTGTGCATCTCTATTGTTTCGAAAACATCGTAAAATAAGAGTCGGTAAGGGTGTAGCATAAAGAAGCGTTTGCATAAAGAATTAAGCAGATAATGTGTTAAAAGACGCATTTGCCTTTGTATTTTGTACTTTAAACAGGACAAAATATTTTTTTTCTCCATTTCAATATTTCTGTAGATACGAGTACGTCCTTTTTCCTTACGGCGGCAGAATTCTTCGGGCTATGTCGGTTACCTACCTACCTAGTATGCTTTTACTTGGATGATATTGATTGAGGTGTACGGCAAACTTCGAGCACTGCAAATAATTTCTACCGCCGCCGACCTTTTTCTTTTCGCGATTACGATGGCTATCATCTAAAATGCTCTCTAGTATATCCGAGACTCCTTCAAAGTCCAAATATTATTATGATGTTACTATTAAACAGAAACGTGCTCCGATCCAATATTACCTTCACATATGAAATTGGCTACAGGAATATTTTTTTCATAAGAAAATTTCGAATTCTTTACGTAATTGTTGCGGGATCTTACCGAAAAATGCCGATAAGTGCGGGCAAAGTTAATTTTAGTTTCAGGTACGATCTTAACAAATACCTGCGTATCTTTCAGGATTAGTAAGATCTAGTTTTTCAGTGTGTATTCATGAGTGAAATAATATTAGCCCCCAACGCGCGACGTTATAAAACCATGATAATATTTTTTTCTTGTAATACGATTTTGCTGAAATAATACCTTAGAGACCAGCGTATTCTGTATGTATATAGCTGTAACATACAATATCACGAAACAGTCTAAACAAAGGTTTGAAAAATAAGGTACACCACCAATACCCTAACCAAACAAAACCAGGAGACAGTATTTTTACATTGTATTTTTCTAGAATATAGTCTTTCTGTACTCCACCATGTGGGCATGTGGGTCAAGTGGCTCATGCGCTGTCATCTCATTTTCACTTTACACGAAAACTAAACAACGCTGTTCTCTACAGCTTCAAGCTTGCATACACTTCTTGGGAGTGCAACTTATGTAAGAAATTTTTCCTTATTCTTCAGAAAATAGGAGACTACTTATTTAGACAGATGAAGTGGAGAATGATGAATGTCGAGGTTAATTACTTTTAGCATTTGTCTTAAATTTGATAAAAACTTAATGCTAATATTTGCCAATAGTGTACGAACAAGGAGCTAGCTTTGTGAGAGACTAATGCCTGAAGTAGGTTTGTATAAAGATATGTATTACAAGTCACCAGGGCCCTCCCGCGGCAAGATGCCTGTGATTTGGACCATCATAACAATGCAGTACACTTAACTAAGGTTGAATCAAGAAGCTTAATGTAAAAGAAACAAAAACCGGTCAAGTGCGTGTCGGACCACGCACAATGAAGGGTTCCGTAGTTGAGATGCATTTATCCCAAGAACAAACTTAACATTGTAGTTGAAAAACATGTTCTCCCATACATTCCAACTGCAAATGTAAGTTTGTACGCACAATATTGAGAGATTTACCATGTTAAGACTTATAGGTTTTCCTGTAATCTATAGGTATAGAAGTATTTTCTGTATTTTTATCATTTTAAGCTCGGTAGTTTCGGAGTTAAAGGGGGGGTATGTATTTTAAAATTATAAAAAGATATATATTGGAGACCCTCACAGTAAGCCCTTTCATTTGATATATCGCACGGTACAGTTTGCAAAACCTTTTTTTTAATTTTCTTATTTGCCCCCAAAATTGACCCCATATTCAAAATTCATTAATTTACATTACACGTCCGTGTTTGGGTCACAGAACTACATACGTGTACCAAATTTCAATTAAATCGGTCCATTACATTCGGAGCAAATTGGCTGTGACAGACGGACAGACAGACAGACAGACACGTGAGTGAACCTATAAGGTTTCCGTTTTTTCCTTTTGAGGTACGAAACCCTAAAAATATGTAAAGTTAGTGGAAATACCAGAGTGTGTGTGAGTAACCAGAGAAAGTGTATATGAGAGGTTGTTTGAGTGAACTAAAAAGCATGCAGCACGTTGTGCAAGTTCATAAAAAGATCATGTGCCCTAGCATTTTCCCAACTATGCTGATCGGCTTCCAGTCTACCCGGATGCAGCTGAATACCGGTATTTTACATGGAGCGATTCCATTATATTAATTGATGTTCATAAACAGATAATAACGAATTGTATTTGAAACCATCATCAAGGGCTTGTCCTTCTTGGGTATTCCCCTTGTTTATTTTTATACGAATTGCGGAAAGGCTGAGTTAAATGATTTATTAAATCTTTTCCAGCGTCTTTTATTTTTTACTTCATGTCGTAAATTCTAACGACGGTCTAGCCCCAATGTTGTATCGGCAAGTAACAGAGCCAGCAAGTTCACGCCAGTGCACTAACCCTACGCTATAACATTATGCGACTGAGGCCACGAGCCTTAAGAACCAGCCTGCCACTAAAACCCATTAATCAAATTTTCCCAGTTAATAAAAAAAGCAATTTCATTTAATCGGTAGTGAATGTTGTCATCATTTATAGGCACAATATAATCTGGCACGCGACGTCGCATAGTTTACAAACGATAGTACTTACTGTAGCAGAAATAAATAAAAAAGTATTCTCGCCACTTTGAAAACACGTTTAATTTCGAATTATAAAAAAATAAAAAAAAATTACAAAAAATAAACCGACTTCCAAAAAAAAAACTACAAATTGAAAAATAACTTTAATTTCGGTCTTTGGATCCGTATTTTAATGTTTTGCCACCGACTTCAAAATTAAAGTTATTTTTCAATTTGTACCTAGTTTTTTTTTTTTTTTTAAGTACTTAGGTTGTTTTTTTTTTTTAAGTTTTTAATTTTTCACTTTTTAGTGGGTCAGTGTGGAATTTATCTAAGTCACAATAGCCTAATGTCAACTGCTCATCACCTTTTACAAAATATTGTTTTGCCGATCTAGGAACGTTAACTGTTGAGGAGTTCTCATAGTAAGAACCAGGAGAACTATAGCCGATGGTGAAGTCACCATCAGCTCCCCTTCACCATAAATGGCTTAGCAACCACATTAAAGTAATCGAATCGCAACCCGTGAAATTCGTATTATTGAGTAGTTCCTGTGGCCATGTGTGGTCTTCATCATCAGTTCCACTTTATCAAATGGTGCTTTCCGAGAGCAAATGCACGAGATACTATAGCAAAAACCCAAATCTCTATAGGTGTGCCTATAAAATTTGAGGGTTTCCATGGGATCTCCTCATCAGATTCTGACTTGGTGACAGTGGGACCAAGTCGAAAGAACTTTCAAACAAAAAAGAATTTTCAAAATCGGTCCACAATTGACAGAGAAATCGGTGGACATACATAAAAAAAAAACCATACATAAAGTCGAACATATAACCTCCTCCTTTTTGGAAGTCTGTTAAAAATACAGGAAAATAATATAAAAAGGGTAGAAAAGACAATAGAAATTACAAGATTACATGTTTTTTTTTATTACCGATAACGAATTGGTTGCTTAAAAATATTGTGCTGAAAAAAAAAAATACTGATGATTTAGTTATTTTTTTGTAAAGATTTAATGTACCTCATTAAATCTTTATTAACTTTACCTGCGTGAGTTTTTAGTATGAATTTAGGTTTACGTCCTAATAGTTTGATTGCAAATCCCCTTATACGTATTATATCATTTGAAGTTGCTAAGTCTATGATTTAAAAGAAACGGATACAATAAAATGGTTAATAATGTAACTGACACCAAAGGGAATAGAGAGACGTGACCATTTAAACAGTCCTACCCAATATCCAAGAAAACTCATTAAGAACAAGGCATTATCCAAAAAAATAATCTTGTCTTATTCACTGAAAGAAAATCCATATTAAGCAATGTGCAAGTATGAGAGAATATTTAATAATAACAGGGGAGCTCTTATTACGAGTATCTGAAACATTGAAAGTTTTAAACAAAAAAGGAAGTTTGAAAACAAAAGCATTTGTTAGAAATTTGTCAACTTTGTCGACAAAAAATTATCGACCATGTCTATGACCACATAGTGGTCATGTGAATGACCACTAAAACTACAAGTAACGCCATCTGTGAGCATAATTAAAAACTATAACAACGGACAGAAAACAAATGTTGACAGCAAATGGTTCCTTTTGTGAAAACTAGATGTCGCTACGTTTCACCAAAAATAAAAGTCAACGTAATACTAATAACTATTTGAAAATGCACTTTATGTAAATGTTCTGGAAATTTTAGTTACCAGGGATAAAATTTAATTTAAAAATAATATTCCAATTCGAAACAAGTAAACAGAACATCGCGTTTAGAAGTTGTAAAGAAATCATCTATGGATTATACATCTATACAAATAAATAAAATTGAAGTGTCTCTTTGTAATGTCAAAACAACAGCATTTTACTAAATTATATATAAACAAATAAATAAAATTGAAGGGTCTGTTTGTAATTTCAAAATAACAGCTTGTTACTAAATGCATATAAAACTATATACGGTTCAATTTTAAAATTATATATCACTTTTTTTTTTAATTGTCTGTCTGTCTGTTTGTTCCGGCTAATCTCCGATTCGGCTGGACCGATTTTGACAGGACTCTCACTGGCGGATAGCTGATGTTATAAGGAGTAACTTTGGCTACTTGTATTTTAGAAAAAGAATTAGGGTTCTGCGCCAAATAATTAAAACCCATGAAATTGTGAACAAATACCGTGGGCGGGCAATGCAACGCGGCGGGTCGGGGGACGAGGGAGTTTTAATAAAATGTTGCTGTTATTTTAGTATATTATGTATCTTACACGCGAACAAAGTCGCAGAGCACAGCTAGTTTTTAATAATATGATATTGTCCGGAATGGACAGAACCACAATCTTGAAGGACATAGTATGCTTATGGCTATTGATGCCGGAGTTCCTCAGGGGTCTGTTCTCTCTGCAACTCTTTTCCTGCTGCACATCAATGACCTGCTTCGGCCTGGTATTGTTGGGTACGCAGATGACAGTACAGTTTCAGAGAGATACTTGTCCAGCGCAAAAACCAGCGGGGCCGAAGTTCGTTCCTTGAGAGAAGCCATGGTAGAGCGGACAGATTTGACCTAAAGCTTTGTCTCCCAGTGGGATGATAATCTGGTTTCTTTTAACGCCACCAAAACGCAGGCGTGTCTTTTTACCGCTAAAAAGAGTCGTTTCGCCCAAACTCCTACTTTTCGGGGTACATCTGTTCCTGTAACTGATCGACTTGAGCTCCTAGGCATGTAGTTGACATCTGGTCTCAACTTCGGCGCCACCATCGAGTACAAGGCCCAAACTGCGGCCAAGAAACTGGGCATCCTAAATAGGGTGAAGCGATACTTTACTCCTGGACAGCTTTTAACCCTTTACAAAGCGCAAGTCCGATCCTGCATGGAGTATTGCAGTCACCTTTGGGATGGATCAGCTAAGTACCAACTAGCCGCGCTTGACTCGGTGGAACGCAGAGCTAAGAGGCTCATTGGCGACGTAAAACTGGTGGATGCCTAGCTTCATAGCTTGGCTCATCGCCGCAAGGTTGCCTGCTTGTCGGTCTTCTACAGATTGTACTTCGGAGAGTGTGCCCGAGAACTCCACGACCTCATTCCACCGGCCCCCTTCTACCATCGGACATCTAGACGCACTGCCAGTTACCATCCCTACCTGGTTGCTATTCCACCAATTCGCACTAAGCGCTTCCAAATGTATTTTATAATGCGCACAGCAAAAGAGTGGAACTCACTACCTGCGTCTGTGTTTCCGAACGTATACAACCCTAATCTCTTCAAAGTGAGAGTGAACAGGCTTCTTCTGGGTAAGCTCACTCCATCGTCGACTTTGTCTCTGTCACCTCTGACCTAGACTAGAGTCAAGAGCAAACCCATCACATATAAAAAAAAAAATATGTAGTTTTAGAAATAACTCTAGTGACGCGACATTTAATAAAACGAGGAGCTGATTATTTTTCAAGAAATGAAAAATAATCAGCTGTCGTTGAAGAGAAGAGAAGTTTCGTCTCCATACAGTGTCACCAACGTTGAGGGAGTACGAGTAGATGATCGATTCCTATTGTATGCCTGAGAGTTACCGAGGAAATGCTAATCATTCGTTCGTAGTTCGTGTATAGGGTTAGGTAACAAAGAAGTCCTATATTTTTTTTTTTTTTTGAAATAAGACTATTATTACTCCCTAAAATGTATCCATAAAATCTAAATTATCTTGTTTAATAATATTTAATATTAGGTTGGGGAAAAAGTCTTTTCGCATTATAGTATGTATGAACTTGTAATAAAATCTCTTTGGCTACTTGTATCTGGCTGGTTTTGGTATCATTGAAAGTTTAAATTTTAAAGAACATAATTCCAAATTCAAATTAGGAAAATGTGAGATTTTCATTTGTTTTTCGTACCGTCAAGATGAGTGAATCTAATGAAGAAATTCGATACATTTTAAAATTTTACTACAAAAAAGGTAAAAATGCAACGCAAGCCGCGAAAAAAATTTGCGATGTTTATGCACCTAGTGTAGTGTCTGTGAGAGTAGCACAAATTTGGTTTAAGCGTTTTCAATCCGGAAATTTTGATGTCAAAGATGCACGTCGCTCTGGTCGCCCTATTACGGATAAAATGGATGCCATTTTTGAAAAAGTGGAGCAAGATATCAGTAGTTACGGCGTAGCTGAAGAACTGGAAATTGACCACAAAACAGTTTTGGCGCATTTGAAAAAAACTGGGTACACAAAAAAGCTCGACATTTGGGTACCTCACGAGCTCACTGAAAGAAACCTAATGAACCGTGTACTCATTTGTGATTCTTTATTACGACGTAATGAAACCGAACCATTTTTTAAGAAGCTGATAACTGGCGATGAAAAGTGGATCACGTATGACAAGAACGTGCGAAAAAGGTCGTGGTCAAAGGCCGGTCAGGCTTCACAGACTGTGGCGAAACCCGGGTTAACTCGCAACAAAGTGATGCTGTGTTTGTGGTGGGATTGGAAGGGCATTATTCATTATGAGCTGTTACCACCAGGCAGGACCCTCGATTCTGAACTCTACTGCGAACAACTGATGAGATTAAAGCAAGAAGTTGAGAGAAAGCGCCCGGAATTAATCAACAGAAGGGGTGTGGTTTTTCATCATGATAACGCTAGACCTCACACATCTTTAGCCACTCAGCAAAAATTAAGAGAGTTTGGCTGGGAGGTGTTAATGCATCCGCCGTATAGTCCTGACCTTGCACCTTCAGATTTCCACCTGTTTCGGTCTCTTCAGAATTCTTTAGGCAGTGTCAGGTTAACATCACGAGAGGACTGCCAAAACCACTTGTCGCGGTATTTTGACCAGAAGTCCCAAAATTTCTATAGCAATGGGATCATGTCCCTACCTACAAGATGGCAAAAAGTTATCGAACAAAATGGTATCTACATACTTTAGTTAAATGTAAATAAACTATATTAAAAAAAGTTTTGAATTTTCTTAAAAAATGCGAAGAAACTTTTTCCCCAACCTATTATGTAAGAAATTTCTTAGAAAAATACTTAACATAAATCATATTTTCATAAATCAAATTATACCTACGTGTTTTAAAAGTGGCGAGAATACCTTTACGCATTTGGAATCCATTAATTTATAGGTTAGTAGATTTTTTTTTTTTTTTTGTAAATATTCATATTTGTAAAAGATAGCTCAATGTATTCTGAACAAAAACACGTCAGACACACAGATTACAGCCAATGTAAACTGCAAGTTTTGTGCAAATTGTAAGCAACAATTATAATAAAATTATGAAAGTTTAAATATAAATAATACCTGAATGAGCCTCAGTAAATACCAACTTTAGTTAATAAATCGCTTGACAAGCAATATTATCGATACCTGACACGAAATAATTATGTACAAACTATGATTATAAAACTTTAATCATTATCAGGTTTCGGAACCACAAGCAACTTGGAAGATTACATAAAGCTAAGATTTAAAAAAAAAGTAGTGTATGTAGTATATCAGTTATCTGGTTTCCATAGTACAAGCTCTGCTTAGTTTGGGATCAGATGACCGTGTGTGAATAATGTCCCAGGATATTATATTATATTTTTTTGACATTTCTTGGGACCCTGGGGTCCCGGACCTTTGGAAGGCGTACGAGGAGCCGAAGCCAACTCGCAGAAGCCACTTTGTTAACGCAACGCCATCTTGGGCCGACGAACGACACTACCGCAACCGATGTCACTCGTAGGCAGGTGTCATCGTGATTAGCTCGCGTCATTTCGGCTAGATAGCATCACTTTCGCTAAGAAATCAATACTTATGATTGTGTAGATTTTATCTGTGGTTTCAATTATCTATGAACAGAACTGGTTCAAAAGGTGTTATGTCACTTCACTTAAGAAATTAAACGGAAAAGAAGAACAACGTCTTTTACTCCTACGCCTCTGAAACCAAAAAAGTCTCCAACCTGCTGGCACACTACATGCACACAAACATTGGTCCTTCGAGCCGGATCAAAAGCGATCACCAGCGAGAAGCCTGGAAAAGCCTAGAAAATCCTGGAGAATTACGACGACAACCGTCGGCCGGGAGGTGTGACTTCGCTCAGGGGCGTAAGACCTTTCCAAATCCTTAACCCACAGACTCCTTTGTCCTATTTGTACTAAAATCGCCTTATATCTTTATAGGAACAACGGGTGTGGTGCGCATTATTCACCACAGTGGTTGCAGGATAACCGTGAGTACTCTCTCCTTCCATAAATCGTCAATATGAGTGAGGCGTTTAAAGAATTAGTGAGAAAACGGGGTCCTATCAAGGGTAGTTTGACGCTGTTTGTAAAAAGTGTAGACTCATTGTCAAATGCCGCTGAGTTAACTGACAAACAATTATACGAATTAAAGTTACGTCAGCAGTCGGCAGCTAACTTATTACAAAACTTTAATGCTATTCAATATTCTATTGAGGAATTAGTAGATGAAAAGGAATATGATAAACAGTTAATAGAACGTGAAATGTTTGAAAATTCATATTACAGTGCTATGTCTACTATTGAGTGTCTGTTACGAAATCAGAAACTTAGTTGTAGTACTAGAAGTGATAATAATTCTCATAACTACAGAAACAAGTCACTGGTTAAATTGCCCACGATAACGTTGCCTTCATTCGATGGATCATATGAAAATTGGCTAGAATTTAGAGACACATACTTGTCAATGATTCACAACTCTGAAGAGCTAGATGACATTCAGAGATTTCATTATTTAAGATCAGCTCTTACCGGAAATGCCCTTCAGGTAATTAAATCTCTAGAATTTTCTGCCAGTAATTACAAAATAGCTTGGGATCTGATTGAGGGTAGGTATGATAATAAAAATTTGCTTGTACATAACCATGTTAGATCTATTTTTTCAGTACAACCCCTTACAAAAGAATCAGCTGCTTATATTCGTAAAATGATTGATACAGTTTTTAAAAATCTACGTGCGCTGAAAATGTTAGGGGAACCCGTTGAATATTGGGATACTTTACTTATTTATATCATTGTGTCTAAGTTTGATGCGGTCATAGATAGGGACTGGCAGCAGTACAAGATTAATTTTATGAAAACTACCAACGAACCCATAAAATTTGACACTTTGATTACCTTTTTAAAAGAAAAGGCTGAGGTCTCAGACTTGGTTAAAGCAAATCATTCTAGTAATTATAATGGCAAGGTACTACAACAAGATAACAATAAAAAACAAACATCAAAGGTTCAAACTTTTGTGTCTACACAAAATAGTCAGCCTTCGAATAATAATAGCAAAAAAAGATTTAAACGTGTATGTGCTAAGTGTGAGGGTAATCATTCTGTTTATGCTTGCAGTCAATTCTTAAGTCTATCCCCGCAAGATAAACTAAACCTAGTTGAGAGTAAAAATCTGTGCTTAAACTGTTTACGTGTGGGCCACTCCAGTAAAGACTGTTTTTTCGGACCGTGTAGACAGTGTAACGAAAAACACAACTCGTCGTTGCATGAGGTTCTCAACAATAATGGAGAAACAGTATCTGCCGTATCTCATGCTACCTCTGATAATCAGTCACAACCCACAGGTCAGAATTCTTCCACTAGTTTGCACTCTAGTACAATACACACTACTTTAGAACTGGTTTTGTTGTCGACCGCTGTGGTAGAGGTCGCTGCTGACGATAAAGGACAGTATATCAGAGCTCGTGCCTTACTGGACAGCGGTAGCCAGCACTGCCTCATATCGAGTTCACTATGTAAAAAAATTCACGCTAAAACATTACAGTCGACTTATAAAATCGGTGGTATAGGTCAAACAGTTACCAAAACGAACGAAGTTTGTTACATAAAATTACGTTCTTTAAAGAATAATCACACAATACTCATGCATTGTTTGACCATACCGCAAATAACTTCCACATTACCCGCTGCTAGATTAGCTAGTAATTTAAATATACCCGCAAATATCGATCTCGCCGACCCTTCGTTTTGCACACCTTCTCAAATAGATATTTTAATTGGTGCAAACTATTTTTGGGATCTACTACTTGAAGGTAGAATTCGTTTACCTAGTGGTCCGTATTTGAATAATACGAAGCTAGGATGGATAGTTTCAGGTCCGGTACACACTGAGAGCTTGCGCATAAATCAGGTGCAGTGTAATTTCGGCCAAATTTCAGAAGTAGAAATAAACGATCAGTTAAAAAGGTTTTGGGAAATTGAAGAAGTTTCGCCATGTACAAAATCGCTTTGTTATGAAGATCGTTTATGTGAACAATTATTTAATGACACAACTAAGCGAGACGACCACGGTCGTTTCTCGGTTAGAATACCGCTTAAGGAATCACCAAATAAGCTTGGTGATAGCTACAATGTAGCTAAAAATAGATTTATGTCCCTAGAAAGTAAATTACAACGTCAACCGCTTTATAGGTCTATGTACGTTGATTTTATGCGAGAGTACGAGAGACTTGGACATATGACTCGCGTTGAGGATTACCCCGTTCCGTGTTATTTTCTGCCTCATCATGGAGTCTTCCGTGAGCACAGCACTACGACCAAATTAAGGGTGGTTTTCAATGCGAGTCAAAAAACGTCGTCCGGGAAATCTCTCAATGACATCCAATGGACAGGTCCTCCTCTTCAAAATGATTTGTTTGTTATTCTTTTGAGATTTAGGCAATATCAGTACGTAGCATGTGCCGATATAGAGAAAATGTTTCGACAGATTTCCATACATGAAGATCAACGTACGTTACAGTTGATCTTGTGGCGTGAGAATGAGTCTGATCCCCTCAGTGTGTACCGCCTTAACACGGTAACTTATGGAACGGCGTCTGCGCCTTATTTAAGTATACGTTGTGTCCGTCAACTGGCACTAGATTGTAATGATCCTGAAATCTCAAGAATAATATTAGAGAATATGTACGTCGACGATTTATTAATGGGCGACGACAATAAATCGCATTTATCTTACCTTTGTAAACAGGTTTCTGATGTGTTCAATTCTGGTTGTTTGCCGTTGCGTAAGTGGGTTTTCAATTCACCTGAAGTGGCTTCAGATTCCATACAGAGTGAAATTTCTAAAGAATTAATGCCAGACGAGAACCAATCTAATAAAACGTTAGGATTGGGCTGGTTAAACTATAGTGATCAACTTCATTTTACTACAAAGATTAAATCTGACACATCAAAAATAACTAAACGTTTTATCTTATCAGTTGTGTCTCAAGTTTATGACCCATTAGGTTTGTTGAGCCCTATTGTAATAGTAGCAAAGTCGCTATTGCAAAAACTCTGGCTATGCAAAATAGATTGGGATGACTCATTACCACCAGATGTTTTGTTATGCTGGCATAAATTCGTTCATTCATTAATTGATTTACATAAACTCCGGATTCCTCGTCACGTGATAGGAAATTCCCCAGATCGTATTGAATTACACGTATTCACTGATGCTAGTCAAACGGCCTACGGTGCATGCGCGTACATACGTTCAGTAAATAGTTATGATGACGTAACCGTCAGGCTGTTATGTTCTAAGACTCGGGTCGCGCCACTTAAACCGGTAACTATTCCACGCTTAGAATTGTGCGGTGCGCTAATAGGTGCTAGATTACAATCTAAGATAGTAAAATCTATGCACATTAACTTTGACAAAATCGTAATGTGGACTGATTCTACAATAGTCTTAGGTTGGCTAAGGATGTCACCACATTCCTTAAAGGTTTTCGTCCAAAACCGAATAATAGAAATAAAAGACCTAATGGCAGATAAAGGAATTTGGTGTCATGTTGATGGCAAGTCCAATCCTGCGGACTTGTTATCGCGTGGTACTTCTCTGGCTGAACTCGGTAATTCAGATCTGTGGTGGCGCGGACCAGATTTTTTATTGAGTGCGGTTGCCAACTGGGATCAACAAAGCGATATTCCACTCGGTGATAACATGCCAGAACTTAAATCGAATACAGTTTGTATGTTTAATAATAATCCTAATAATAAAATAATTAATTTTAATCGGTATTCTTCATTTATAAAAATACAACGCGTTTATGCATATGTGTTTCGCTTTATAAACAATGTACGCGCGAAAAATAAACCGGAACGTAGCATGGGCACGTTATCAGTCACGGAACTAAATAGGTCATTAATGTTTCTAACTAGAACTGCACAACTAGAAGCCTTCCCAAGTGAATATAGTGCCTTAATTAATAAACATAAAATTAAATCGTCTAGTAAACTATGTTCATTAAACATTTTTTTTGATGAAAATAATATAATGAGAGTGGGGGGCAGGTTATGCAATTCAGACCTACCCTTCGATCAAAAACACCCCATGCTGTTATGTAGCAAACATCAGTTCACAATACTTTTAGTTAGGCATAACCATAATGTTATGTTACACGCCGGTCCACAGCTTTTATTATCACATATAAGACAAACATGGTGGATTATAGGTGGTAGGAACCTGGCTAAGAAGGTTGTGCATCAGTGTATCAGGTGTTGTCGAATGAAGGCAAAGTCCATACAGCCTATAATGGGTAATCTACCCAGTGAACGCTTCCAATCAGGTTTTCCATTTATTAAATGCGGGGTTGATTACGCCGGGCCTATGTATGTTTTAAATAAAAGGGGCAGAGGTTCACGGTTAGAGAAATGCTATTTATGTTTATTTGTTTGTTTATCAACACGAGCTTTACACTTGGAACTTGTGACGTCACTGTCATCAGAAAGTTATATCTTAGCTTTAAAAAGATTTATTTCCCGTAGAGGGAAACCCTCCCTTATTTACTCTGACCACGGTAGAAATTTCGTAGGTGCAGCTAGGGAATTTTCAAATTTTTTACAAAACAGCTGTCAAGGTATCATTGATTACGCTTCGAATAATCAAATAGAATTTAAATTTATACCTCCTTACGCACCTCACTTCGGCGGTTTGTGGGAAGCTGGAGTCAAATCCTGCAAGCACCACCTAACGCGCGTGATAGGGAATGCTCATCTAACTTATGAAGAGTTCACCACGGTTTTAGTACAAATAGAGGCCGTCCTGAACTCCCGTCCTATGCACCCAATGTCCGTAGATCCTGATGACCTTGCGCCCCTAACGCCGGGTCACTTCCTCATCGGCCGACCCCTGACGGCTCCTGCAGGCGCAGACATCACAGCGAGGCCTTCACACGCTTTATCCCGCTACCTACGTGTCGAGCAGCTCAGGCAGCAGTTCTGGAAGCGCTGGGCCACGGACTACATCTCCGAGCTTCAGAGACGTATCAAATGGAAGGAGAATCAGGGTGCACTTACTCCCGGTTCCTTGGTACTCATCAAAGAGGACAATTTACCGGCCCTCAAATGGCGGCTGGGACGAATCCTGCAGACGTACCCGGGACGAGACAAGGTATCCAGAGTAGCTCGCATCAAGACAGCAGCTGGTGTCGTCGAGAGGGCGTTTTCGAAGATCTGCCCACTCCCAGTCTCGTCACCGTCGCCAGAAGATGAAGACAAGGCAGCCGAGGTTGAGACCCAGGGCTCTCAAGGGGGCCCAGTATGTTAACGCAACGCCATCTTGGGCCGACGAACGACACTACCGCAACCGATGTCACTCGTAGGCAGGTGTCATCGTGATTAGCTCGCGTCATTTCGGCTAGATAGCATCACTTTCGCTAAGAAATCAATACTTATGATTGTGTAGATTTTATCTGTGGTTTCAATTATCTATGAACAGAACTGGTTCAAAAGGTGTTATGTCACTTCACTTAAGAAATTAAACGGAAAAGAAGAACAACGTCTTTTACTCCTACGCCTCTGAAACCAAAAAAGTCTCCAACCTGCTGGCACACTACATGCACACAAACACACTTAAATAATTTTAAATGATGAGGAGGCACCAACTGAGAAATGTAAAGAATAAAAAACAATAATAATAATATTATATTATATTATTATTATTGTTTTTTTATTTTTTACATTTCTCGGGACTATGGGGTCCCGGACCTTTAGAGACTGAATTCAATGCAAAGCATGCTGTACTTACTTCTCGTCATATTCATCAGGGCAAGCGGGCATTCGTCGTCTTCCAAAATGTATTCCGAATTGTCAGTTTTGTCCTCCTAAAAACAGACAATTATTAAGTTTCCACGTAATTTTCGTTTACACAACGTTTTGGTTAATGTCACTTTGTCGGCTAAACTACCGAACCGATTTTGACGAATTGTGGAGAAGCAATATTATGAAGAGGTAGGCATTCATAAATTTTGCGTCCCTAACGGCACCGGCCTTGTTTTAGTCACGACATCCATCCCCATAATAGTCAATACCAATTTTAATCAAATTTTAATGTCATTAATACCAATTTCAATCTCTAAGGGCCTGTTTTACTGTTTCCAGATAGGAACTAACCTATATATAAAAGTACTCTGTGGAACTAACTTTCACAAAATGACAAATTGTCACAATTGACATGAATCTACCAGATTAGTTTACCTGGGACTTATCAGGAGATGCAGGCCATAAGTAGTGAATATAAATATGTACTAAGTAACGTAACCGAATTACTGTTGTTAAGTAGGCACGTTGCGCTGATGACGTCAACCTCACGTCACCGTCAACGTGATAACATGACGCGGTAGAAGAAGATGTAGGGACAAAAATTTAAAAGAGTATGCTTAGATGGTTTAGTTATGTTAGGAGGATGAATGAAAGGCGACTAACAATCGGTATTTACAAGGCAGATGTGAATAGAAACGCCGCACACTGTGAAATAACCCGTATCTAGCGTGACTTTATCCAAAATTTGAACTTGCAATATTCAACGATACAATATTTTTACACGATAGCTAGATAAGTCAACTGTATGATTTGATAATAATTTGCGGGTAGGTGTTGATATTAACATTGAATGAAAATGTTTTTTCGATCGCTTCAGTATAGCCCCCATTTTCGCTCAGAGTGTGACATCGCCTTGGTGTCGGAATTTTAGGGCTACATGAATGGTTGAGGACTCAAAAGACGCGTATCCACAAGGGCTACAATATGGTGAAAAAAAAAATATGAAGAAATGAAAAACTTTTCTTGAAAATCGCAGAAATGTGAAAAATTCGATCAATTGTTTAGGGTCTTTTGTCATAAAATCAACTATATCTCAAAAACTAAATGCGATATCGAAAAAATTAAAAAAAGCCCTCGGGGTATTGAGTTGGGCTACATTAAAAAAAAACCCGGACCTCTGTATCACTAATAGTCTAGGCAGGAGGGTGCCCTTTGTGTGGCGTAATTTTGGAGAGCGCGCTCCTTAGATGCGCGTTGCGTCGCTGAGTTGTTATATAGGAATCAGTTGTATTCCCATGCACCTATGTATTTGCCCATGTCATACAAAGTTTTTTTTTTTCATTAGGTGGACAAAAGTGAAGAAACTCGCTATTTTTGAAGTTTGACGTAATACTTCCTCAGTAAACCGGAAACGATAACACTCCTAAGGGCTGCAGAAATTGCCAGACTAGAGAACTCGGATGAAGAAGATCTCAAGTACTCGGTGGAAGAAGAAAATATAAGTGACTCGGATGATGATAGCATCTAAAAAAGAACCTTTTCAAATATAGAAAGTCTTGCGACACTTTAGTGCTCAACTAAATATTATTTATTGGAAAGCAGTTCGAGATCATTCGACCTTGGGAAATGTTATAATATTCGAGAAGCTTCCATGTCAAAGGGTATATAAAGCGCCCGTTCGTTTCGATCAGGCAGTGTTAGAAAAGATGGATCAGAGTGCACTTCGAGCGATTGCCTTCTATGAATTTCTACAGGGACGAGCAAGATCTGCTGCTACTAATATGTGCAGTGTGTTAAACAGTAATGTGGTTCATCATTCGACAATAGCACGTTGGTTTGAATGTTTCCGTTCTGGTGATATAACCTTCGAAGACAAACCTAGGTCCAGCCGGCCAACAGACGTTAACGACGAAGAACTGCGATCTCTTCTACGAATGAATCCCAATGCATCGTCACGACAGTTAGCAGATGAACTCGGCTGTAGTCATCCCAACATCCTTGAACACTTTAAAAATATGGATACAGAAAAGTCTTATCATCTTGGATACCCCACGAACTCAGTAAGTCCAACAAGGCGACGCAAGTTTCTATTTGCATTTCATTGTTGCTTCATCCACACAGAAAGGATTTTCTCAGCGAAATAGTTACTTGAGATGAAAGCTGGATTTTGTATGTTAACATACACGGAAGCGCCAGTGGCTACCTCAATACGAGAAACCAAAACCCAACTCCCAAACCAACCACTGAGAACACACAACATACTGAGAAAAAAGTTTCATTCTGTTGTTAGTGGGATTCTGAGGGCATGCTGCTTTACGAGCTTCTTCCGCCTAACACCACCATAAACGCAGAGACCTACTCGTCACAACTACGAAATCTGCCTGCAATTATTAAACAAAAACGCCGAAAACGTTTACATGTTCGTCTTCTTCATGATAACGCTCGGCCATACATAGCTAAATTAGTTAAACTATTTCAGCTAGGTTGGGAAGTCTTACCCTATCCACCGTACTTACCTAACTTAGCTCCGTCTGATTGCCATTTGTTTCGGGCTTTGAGAAATGATTTACGCGATAAACAGTTTGATGACCAAACAGACCTTCAAAATAGCCTAGAAGAGATTTTTGATTCAAAACCAAAGGATTTTTGGATGGATGGGATTCAAAGTTTACCGGGGCGTTGGGCAAGAGTTGTAGATGAAGAAGGAGAGTATATCAGTAATTAATACGATCGTAATAAAATATTATGTTTATTTAAAGAAAGTGTTGTTTGTGTCGCAAGACTTTCCTACCAACCCAATAATTGTATGTTATACAATCAACTAATATTATTTTTTTCTTTTTTATGTTTATTTTCTACCGTTAATACGCAATTAATGGTAGAAAATATATTAGTATTAGTAAAATTTTCTTTATTAAAAAAAAAACCGTTTTTTTATATACGAGTATACAAGTGCTTAGCTGACACCCTTCAATATCTCCAAAAAAAGTTTCAATTTAATATATTAACTATGCTATGAGATAGAAAAATAAATATGACGTATTGAATCAAGTGACGCTAGATACGACAAATTTCATACTGGGCGCCTTGAGGGGACGCCATAGGATGACATATACTGATCTTATTGGTGATGTTCTCCAGAAAGGTCAGGTGCGTAGTACTTGCAACCGGCGTACATGTATGACCAGATGTATGAACGCAGACGAAGCAAAAGGGGTATGCAAGGACCGTAGCAGGTGACGTTCTGTAGTTTCTACCTACCCCATGGGAAAAAGGCGTGAGTATATTGATGTATGTGTTATGTATTACCTGCACAATACAGAACTGCTGCGGATCTTGATACGACATGCCGTACTTGTCGAGCGTCTCCCGGAGGACCGTGGCAGCCGAGTCGTTCACTGACAGCAGTAACGTGACGTATGACACGTCGGGCCGCAGTATTGAACCGTATACCCTGAGGGTACCACCTAAATGCACATACACTTATTAGAAATTAATTAATATTATTGTCATTGTTGTTTCATTAGTAACACCTTCCTTAACGGCTGAGTTGGATAGGCGATACCACATCGACTTATTTATCGTATTTTTTTGGTTAGCAAACAGCCAGATTGCCAAGCTAATGATAAGTCACACAACGGCGCGTACGGTCATATCAGGCGTAGATCAAGTTTGTCACTCAAGGGGGTCAGTGTTTCTCTCTGGTGGGGGTGTAGTAGATTTAGCACGCGGAAAACTATTCCGTTAAATCAACTAACTACAATTTATTAGAAACATCTCAGTAATATTCTGTGTACAAAGTAAAAATAAAGGTTATAAAACTATGTTTATGGAACTGCACCCGTTGGCGTTGACCCAAGTATCCGCGCCTGCCTGTAAGGCTTGGCGCAAACGGGCCACCGACCACAGCCACCGGTGTTCGGAAGCCGCCACCACATTTGTCGCGGACACTGCTGTAGCGAGTGGCCGCCACCGGCTACACGTGTGCGGTGCGGCTATACAAAATATATGAAAGTGTGTTAAGTCGCTGTCGCTGGCCACCGGTCGCCTGTTTGCGCCGAGCCTTATACCGCAACTATCGCAAGTCCGTTGCGATTTCAGCGATAAAATAGATGACATGTCTCGTGTAGACTACATCGGGCAGTCATACCCTTCAAACTGGAAACATTAAATCGAACAACACCATAGTTGTCATTCGACCAATTCGCACTAAGCGCTTCCAAACATCCTTCATAATGCGCACGGTAAAAGAGTAAGTAAATAAGTACTCGTAAGTAAGTAATTTATTTCAAAACTTCAGCGTTCGTTACATCAATGAGGTCTCTACCCCTGAACTAGGGCATCCTGTATGACGGGGGTCGAGTTTTCACCAGTTAGAGAAAAGAGTGGAACTCACTAGCTGCGTCTGTGTTCCCGAACGCATACAACACGAATCTCTTCAAAGTTAGAGTGAACAGGCTTCTTCTGGGTAAGCTCACTCCATCGTAGACTTTGTCTCTGTCACGTCTGACCTAGACTATAGTCAAGAACAAACCCATCACAAATAATAATAAAAAACCACTGCTAAGCCAGGCGTCCTTCTTTACAATGTCCTCCTACTACTACTGAACGACCTCCTTAACTGCTAGTAACAACAACTGCTGCAGTTAGTTATTTCCACGTATTATAGATGTTACGGAAGACCATTCTACTCAACAATGACTACCTTTTGGAACACCTATAATCAATTTTATTTTCTTGTTTTTGACATTCAAAAAGAAAAGAAAGTTTGAATGTTTATTTTGACACAGTTCGTAAAACACAAAATATAAATAACAAAATTTAAAAAAATAACCGGCCAAGTGCGTATCGGACCACGCACAATGGAAGGTTCCATAGTCAAGATGAATTTATCCCAAAAACCAACTTAACATTGTAGTTGAAAAACATGTTCTGCCATACATCGATATACGTCACAACCAATTCTTCAACTGCAAATGAAAGTTTGTAATCGCACAAAAAGTTTTTTATGTGATAAAACTACAAATTAACAATTTTCGGAGTTTTTCCTTTATTGTGCTGTGAGACTGCTACACGCCAAATTTCATGATTCTAGGTCAACGGGAAGTAACCAATAAGTTTTGATTTATTTGCGAGTATCAAAGTATGACGCATAAATACAAGCTTTTATTTTAGAGCTCCAAGGGGCCGTAGGACTTAGGTATTTGATATTAATTTCAACTTGATACCTCCATGCAAAAAGTGAAAATAATGTAAAGTGTCTTTAATGGCCTAATTGAAATAAATGATTTGACTTCGACTTTAAGGACATTTCATATCAAATCTAAATAACATTCAAAGATCATTCACCGTCCATAACATTTTTGGGCTAAATGTGAAAGTGCCAAACAAAAAAATATTTTCCGAAAGAATTCGTTTTTCTTTATCTATTTCTTTTGCTTTTATTTTTTACTATTATTTTTTTAACTAATACATACTGAAAACATTATTTTTCAAACTCAATAAGAGCGCAGGGAATGGTCCTACAGATTTGGTCCTATAGTGAAAAGTGAAGAGAATAACGTCATATTCAACGGATTTTTTTTTGATTGGCACTTTCATAATTTAGCCCAAAATAAATAATCTCCTTTAGATTATGGGACACTTTACGAGTGAAACAACAGACGATCGACTTTAGTTTTAAAGTATTCAGATGGGTAAAAAACGTCGTAGTCCTGCGACAGTAAAAACAAAGTTCAACGGAAGTAGTGTAAAGTTCACGAAATAATTGAACATGCGTAAGGGCCGGTACACATTAGGTCGGACAGACAATTTGACCGTTGGCCGACTCCGGCCGTTGGTCTTGCTGTTCACATCATAAGCTGCCGGTCCGAACTAATATGAACATCCGAACTAATATGTCGTTACTATCGATATACCGCGGTCCGGCTCGTCACAAAGCAGTTGTGAGTTGGCTTCTGTGTACAATGTACGACGACGACGTTCTGGTTGTCATGTGGTATATGTTTTATTACACCTTCCATGTTTAAACGAGCCCTCCCTGCGTACACGTCACCGAAGTAATGTACAAACTGGTGCCGAGAAACGGGTAATGCGCGGATGGGTGGGATGCGGGCGAGTGATTTCGCCGCTCCGAGCCGACAAGAGTGAAGGGCGCAATACAAAACAGTATGCTAATATTATATCCGACCCGACCAAAATCGTGGCTGAGCGTCCGGAAATGTGTTGTCACTGACAATTTTTTCGGGTCGCCCTTATGTGAACAGCGCTATTGAAATACGTAGGCCAATACCTATGCATCCGACACTTGTCGTTCCGGTAAAACTTTCGGTCCGACCTAATGTGAACCGGGCCTAAGCTATATATTACACGCAAGTCGCGTGCCTCTTCTGGTAGTGAGTCATCAAACAATTGTTACTATTAACTACTTACTACTGCGTGCTATTAACCGTGAGGCAGATGTTCAGAAATAGTCCACGTTACACGTCACAAGTTCAAATGTCAAGTACACGCCGGCAATGTAGGTACTTTTTAGATTTTATACGAGACGAATTAAAGTACTCTCGATAAAGCTCTAAGTAAGGTCTACGTGAAGTGGGAACTTAAAATATTGTATGACTTGAAGAATTACTCGTCAGAAGAAGTCTTTAGCATAAGCAAGAGCGCTCCGGCAGTCGAGTCGTTAAATGTTGAATGTACGGTCAGGAAAATAAATTGTTTAGCATATTGGCAGACTAGCAATTTGCCGCATTATACTATACACCTGTCAAAACAGGACAAGTGACAGTAAGTTATGATATGAGTTTACTGACAAATTGCTTAGCAATAATTCTCCTCGAGTTTAGTTTGTTACCTGTGTCAGGTCCCCCATCCTTGGACTTGAACTGCTGCAGCTTGCGGCCGAGCTTTTGCTGCCGCCGGCGACGCATCACCGCCTCCGGGTTACTGATGCTGCGCATGAACGACGTCTCCGGCAGTTCTGTGAGGTTAATGGACCGTTATAACGTATTATTTTAAAACGACTACCAATTGCGAATATTAAACATGATTATTAAATTAAATAATAATAAATGTTTATAAGATTAAATAATAATATAATAAAGGGTAGCATTTGGCGAGCTGTTGGGCAGTAGCGACCTCATGGACCCTCTCTCCTAGGAGATGCCTTGCTCCACACCTCTGGCTTGCCTTTACCAGCCGGCCTGAGTAAACACTGACGAGGAACAGAGCACCCACCTCTTTCTTGCCTTTATTGGCCGGCTTGAGTGGAGATTCGCAAGAGCTAATGTGCTCGGAGGAAGGAAGTATTCCAGTAAGTGCTGGTAGGGATGATGATCGTACTTCCAGGATTGGCTTGATAGCCGTGAAATACCTCTCCACTCCTCAAGCACCTCAGGACTTGTTGTCCCCTTGTCGCAACGACACTACGCGCTAGCGACCGTTTCCGGGGACCCATTATTGAATGTGAAAGTAACCCTCTGCCATTTTATCCGTGTATATTATATAATATTGGTCAGACAGGGGACATAGTTTTTCTATTGTTCAAGGTACCCAATCCACTATAGCCACCCAAAACCGAAGCCCAATATGTTCTGTTTCCATGTTTTGCAAAAGTCCTGCACCAACCGGTGGTTATCCTTAGATGCACTAAGGAAGTGCGTCGGTTAGTGCCTCTTCATCATTTAAAATTATCTAAGGGGCCTCTGCGAGTTGACTTCGGCCCTTCGTCCGCCTGCCAAAAGTTCCGGGACCCCAGGCCAGGGTCCCGAGATATATCAAAGACATTTTTTAAATAATAATATGATAATACCAGCCTATTACTGTCCCACAGCAGAGCAAAGGTTTCTTCTCCCACAGAGAAGGCGCGAGCGTTAATCACCACACTGAGACCACGCACGCAAGACGGGTTGGTGAATTCAAACTTATATGAACTGTAACTACTGTAAGAATACAGGTTTCCTCACGATGTTTTTCCTTCACCGATGTCAGTAAGAAAGTACACAGGAATTTTAAGTCAGTCACATTGGTACTTTCCCGGATTTAAACCCACAACCTTGAAAAGCATGAAAAGCTAGGCCTTAACGACTATACCATCACGACATCCTAACTATAATAAATGCGAAAGTTAGTTTGTTTGTTACCTTATCACGCCTAAAGTACTGAACCGATCATCCTGAAATTTTGCATATAAGTTGTCAGGTGTACAGAAACGGACATAGGGTACCTTTCATCCCGAAAAAAAAGTACTGTTCCTGAGGAAAACAACAATAACGTACTTATGATAACAGATGGCGCCACGTGTCTTTAGAATTATGATTGAATTATATTATTATGGAAACTTTAGTAGTGCGTTAAGAGTTTTTTTTTTATTATTTAAGTAAGTACCTAATAAATTTTGTGAGTCTAGAGTATCGATAGACCGGTTTTTTATCAATCTAAATATCCCAACTAATACTATAAATGCGAGTGTTTTTGTTTGTCGATTACGCTTTCACGCTAAAATGGCTGAACGGATTTGGATGAAATTTAGCACATGGGCAGACCATGACATGGTGAAGGACATAGGCTAAAGCTACGCTTGCCGCGGTCGGTTCGTGGATGGGTGACCATCCATTACACATCGAGACCTCCATACCTCGGACAGGACAGGACGTAAATATTAGGTTCATAGACCCGGCTATCATTCATAGTCAGTAGATCTTTGACGCCCAAAAGTCTGACGACCAGACTTACCAAGGGGTATCGTATTACCCCGTAACTGGGTTCTGGAGGTCAGATAGCCATGTAAAATACTGGCAGCTGCATCCGATTAGCCTGGAAACCGACTAAAGGGCTTTTTAGAAGTGATGACTTTTAATTTTCTGTCAGTCTCACATCATATTTTTTATTCTGTTTGCTTTAGCTGTAAGTCATCCATAGTTGATAAATAAATAATTTTTTTATTTTTTTTTATACTTCATATTATAGATCAAACATTCTTAAGCTGAAATGAGATATTCGCCTTTGTATAAATGACAATGTGTCACACGCGTATTGTCCTTGCAGGACAAAAGGAAACAACAAGTTGTCTTCCAACATGCATCACAAACACATGAATCACAACTTATAACATACAACACACAGCTTATAACTAACACTATTACTTTTATCTGTTTCACTCATAACTAGACATAACATAACTTCGAATTACAGTAAAAGATTACAGTGAAGAGTTTTTGTTACTTTTTAGGGTTCCGTACCCCAAAAGGAAAAAACGGAACCCTTATAGGATCACTCGTGTGTCTGTCTGTCTGTCTGTCCGTCTGTCACAGCCGATTTGCTCCGAATCTATTGGACCGATTAAGTTGAAATTCAGTACACGTATGTATTTCTGTGACCCAACCACGGACGTGTAACGGAAATAAATGAATTTTGAATATGGGGGCACTTTTGGGGGGTAAATAAGAAAATTAAAAAAAAAAAGTTATGCAAACTGTACCGTGTGACATGTCAAATGAAAGGGATTACTGTGTAATTTTAAAATAAATCATTGTAAAGTTATTTAAGAAAAAAAACTACCCATTCGCCCCCTCTTATCTCCGAAAGTAATGAGACTAAAATTTTGAAAAAAATACAGAAAATAGTTCAATACCTATAGATTACAGAAAAACCTACAAGAAGTCTATGGTCTTAACATGGTAAATCTCTCAATAGTGTGCGTACTAACTTACATTTGCAGTTGGAAAGTATGGGAGAACATGTGTTTCAACTACAATGTTAAGTTTGTTCTTGGGATTCATCCCAACTACAGAATCCTTCATTGTGCGTAGTCTGACACGCACTTGGCCGGTTTTTTTATAAGATAATTTGTGTCCAAAGTTAAATGCCAATATTTCTAATTTGTATGGTACCTCCTACAGACCGTTCACAGTTATTTTACTTCTGACAGCTCTGACAGCAGCAACCCAATAGCAACTTTATTGCAATGAAAATAAAGATCACTGTGATTTTGACAGACTTCTCAATGGTAGAACAAAAGCAACCTTATTTCATCGATAATAAAGATCACTGTGTTTTTGACAGACTTCTCAATGGTAGCAAACCATAAGCAACCTTATTTCATTGCTCAATGTGATTTTGAAAATGATGCAATCAGAGGTAAAATAACTGTAACTGTCTGTAGGACACTTTAGTCACCATCTCGAAACACGCAGGGTAATTACGTATCACACCCATAATCCCATTTATTTTGACGATTCAACAATATTCATTGCGTTTTTCACATCGTCGAGCAGACGAATTTTTCAAGCGTATGAAGCAATGGATTGGAATTTCCTTAAAAACCCTTCGGACTGTGATAGAACGTGTGATATGGAATTCACAAGACAAGTCTCGTGACCATGTCTCACGCCTTTAAGGTCTCGCCAATAACCGAAAGAGGATATATTATGTCTTGAGCTTTGTGTGCATGGAGTTTCTTGCCTGTTCATCTCCATAGGTACCTATTATACTACGCTTCGGAATGGGCAACTAGCTTCATATTTCTGACGGAACGACCTTGACAATTAAAAAGTGGTTCACTATCCATTGGCATAAAATTTTAAGCCATAATAATAACATGGCATACTTTGGTTTATCCTAATTATATTTACACATAACATTTTTATGCGTAACAGCTTACGCATAATTATTTAAAGTAAAAAGGAACCTAACCAAACTGAACTTCGGTGTGCCCCTGACGTCGACCGTCTAGGGTTAGGCTTTTCGGGTCAGGTAAATTAGCCTACAAGATATTATGTCAACATAAATAAGCTATATGCCAAAAACAATTATGGCAAAATATTATTATGCCAAAAAACGAATCCAAAATAGCCAAAATGCTAAATAATATTAGAAAAAAATATATGCGAAAAGAAGGGGTGCCTTAAAAAGTGCCTGTAAAAGGTTTACTTTAAATAAATGGTTTGAGATTGAAATAAAGCAGTTAAAAAATAACCTGTATAAAGTTTTTCGGCGACTGGTCTATTTTCATCGTTGGTGTCAGATTTGAGTCTCGATAGTTTTTCTTTTTTCTTCAGTTCTTTTTTCTCTCGTTTCGATAGTTTTCGTTTGAAGTTTTGATCTCCTTTGTCGTTCACAGCCGACAATGGGACCTGAATAAACAATAGGTTTATTAAAATATGTTCTGCTGAAAGTCATTCTGTTAATATTTATTTAATTATTTATCTACTTACTACATCTACCACGACAGGATAACCCAATGCGGTGTAGAGAATAAAAGGCTCTAGGACTGAAAGTTGGCAGACATCATTTGACTTGTCACAAGTTGTGTCAAATCCGAATGTGATGACAACCGCCAAAAGTACAACCGCAATGCCTGGAATATTATTTTATTATCCCCGGCAATGCGGTGTTCTTTTTGTGGTTTTTATCAACCCGATTGGTCTGAGTCTATTAGACTAAAGCATTCTACGTGTGAGTCCTGTGCACATGTAGAAAGGGATTGTGATAAGCTGGTTATCATTTTTTTGTTTGCTCATCATCATTATAATATCATAGCGAGTGAGACGGACTTATTCTGATGTTCTCTGAGTGAATTACAAGGAATGCATTTTTTATAATTAGTTATACAGGGTGATTTTTAAAACATGCGACAAAATTTAAGGGGGTGTTCTACCCATCAATATGAATAAGTTTTACTATGGGACCAACTTGGAATTCGTAAAAAAAATACCGACCTTCCCATGTAAAAGTACATACCCGATTGGACCACTTTGCATAAGAAAGTCGATTTTTTTTGCGAATTCCAAGTTGGTCCCACAGTAAAACTTATTCATATTGATGGGTAGAACACCCCCTTAAATTTTGTCGCATGTTTTAAAAATCACCCTGTATAACTAATTATAAAAAATGCATTCCTTGTAATTCACTCAGAGAACATCAGAATAAGTCCGTCTCACTCGCTATGATATTATAATGATGATGAGCAAACAAAAAAATGATAACCAGCTTATCACAATCCCTTTCTACATGTGCACAGGACTCACACGTAGAATGCTTTAGTCTAATAGACTCAGACCAATCGGGTTGATAAAAACCACAAAAAGAACACCGCATTGCCGGGGATAATAAAATAATATTCCAGGCATTGCGGTTGTACTTTTGGCGGTTGTCATCACATTCGGATTTGACACAACTTGTGACAAGTCAAATGATGTCTGCCAACTTTCAGTCCTAGAGCCTTTTATTCTCTGTATACACCCAATAGGGTAGGCAGAGGTCAAGTGTAAATTACTATACACACATTTCCCCAGTTGTGTTTTTAGTCTCACGTATCAAGCTACAAATTTCCAGTATAAGCTGATCTCGTATTGTATAGGATTTCAGTACAATGTACTGTAAATATACAGGGTTATTGGTAAAACACCAATAACCTCTTAAGGGGTCATTGTACTCATCATTATGAACAACTTTTACTATGGGACCAAACCTGAAATCGCGAAAAAAAATCAGCTGTTCAGTACATTTTGACGAATTATGCGAACAGCTGTTTTTTTTCGACTGACCAGCTGTTTTTTTTTCGCGATTTCAGGTTTGGTCCCATAGTAAAAGTTGTTCATAATGATCAGTAAAATGACCCCTTAAGAGGTTGTTGGTGTTTTACAAATAACCCTGTCTAGCTTGATATATAGCGGTGTGTCCATTGGGATGATTCTATACCTAGACGCAAGTTTCTTAGAACTTCATCATGACAAAATCAAATAGCACCGACGTGGGGATCGAACCCATCGTCTTGGTAACCTTCTACTTCGGTTTTGGAAACTTGAATATTAAAACAAATAACGTTGGTGAACATTACCTCGTTGTTGCTAAGGCACTTAAGTAGGAACCGTCCCTCCCGATCATCGGCATGCCAGTTGAGTTGCACCAGTAAGGGCTTCTCATGGGGCTCCAGCTTGCGCTCGTCGTCCGGTCCGTGTGTCTCCCACAGAGAGTAGGAGCCGAGGGATAACATGCGCATGTCCGGACGGAACTTCTCGATTAATGTCTCTGTTGAAATAAAAGTTTGATTTATATAAGTGCTCACCTATACTAATATTATAAAGAGGTAAAATTTGATAACAACACTGGAGGAAGGTATTTAATATCACGCTATGACCCTTAGGAGCCGAGCATAAATAAAAAAGCTGTATAGCACGGGCGATCGATGCGATGCGACGCGGTGGGCCCGGGGATTAAGAAATTTCACGCGGACGAAGTCGCGGGCAGAAGCTAGTGAAAGATATTCTCAAAACAAACGAGATAGCCACGAAATGGTGATTAATAAACTAAGGTAAGCGATCACGAAAGAAAGTCTCAAAACAAAAATAGTAAGATAACACTAACAAGAACTGGAGACAGTTAGGAAACGCAGGTCGTCCCTCTTTTACGAAAACCATAGAAGTTGCCTGAAAGTCATCATCATCCTGCCGTATTGGGGTCGGCGCAACATGACTTCTTCGATACATTTCTATCTGCCGATATCTTGGAAAATTTTCACGATGAAAAGATTCCAACAAACTAATTAAATGACATTAAGAACATCTGTGAAGCTAAGGTAAGCTAAGCCAGCTTCCTCCATTGTACAATATCGGAAACATGTAACAACTTATTGCTTACCATGTACCACAATAAAGAATATTTGTATTTGTATTTGAAAAGATTCCAACAAACTAATTAAATGACATTAAGAACATCTGTGAAGATAAGCTAAGCTAAGCCAGCTTCCTCCATTGCAAAAGATTCCAACAAACTAATTAAATGACATTAAGAACATCTGTGAAGCTAAGGTAAGCTAAGCCAGCTTCCTCCATTGCAAAAGATTCCAACAAACTAATTAAATGACATTAAGAACATCTGTGAAGCTAAGGTAAGCTAAGCCAGCTTCCTCCATTGCAAAAGATTCCAACAAACTAATTAAATGACATTAAGAACATCTGTGAAGATAAGCTAAGCTAAGCCAGCTTCCTCCATTGCAAAAGATTCCAACAAACTAATTAAATGACATTAAGAACATCTGTGAAGCTAAGGTAAGCTAAGCCAGCTTCCTCCATTGCAAAAGATTCCAACAAACTAATTAAATGACATTAAGAACATCTGTGAAGCTAAGGTAAGCTAAGCCAGCTTCCTCCATTGCAAAAGATTCCAACAAACTAATTAAATGACATTAAGAACATCTGTGAAGCTAAGGTAAGCTAAGCCAGCTTCCTCCATTGCAAAAGATTCCAACAAACTAATTAAATGACATTAAGAACATCTGTGAAGCTAAGGTAAGCTAAGTCAGCTTCCTCCTTTGCAAAAGATTCCAACTAACTAATTGGATGACATTAAGAATATCTGGGCAGCTAAGGTAAGCTAAGCCAGCTTCCTCCTCTACAAAAGATTTCAACTAACTAATTAGATGACGTTAAGAACATCTGGGAAGCCAAGATAAGCTAAGCCATCTCTCTCCTTTACAAAAGATTCCTACTAATTAGATGACATTAAGAACATCTGGAAAGCTAAGGTAACCTAAGCCAGCTCCTTCCTTTACAAAAGATTCCAACTAACTAATTAGATGACATTTAGAACATCTGTGAAGCTAATGTAAGCTAGGCCAGCTTCCACCTTTACAAACGATTCCAACAAACTAATTAAATTACATTAAGAACATCTGTGAAGCTAAGGTAAGCTAAGCCAGCTTCCTCCATTGCAAAAGATTCGAACAAACTAATTAAATGACATTAAGAACATCTATGAAGCTAAGGTAAGCTAAGTCAGCTTCCTCCATTGCAAAAGATTCCAACAAACTAATTAGATGACATTAAGAACATCTGGGAAGCTAAGGTAAGCTAAGCCAGCTTCCTCCTTTACAAAAGATTCCAACTAACTAATTAGATGACATTAAGAATATCTGGGCAGCTAAGGTAAGCTAAGCCAGCTTCCTCCTCTACAAAAGATTCCAACTAACTAATTAGATGACGTTAAGAACATCTGGGAAGCCAAGATAAGCTAAGCCATCTCTCTCCTTTACAAAAGATTCCAACTAATTAGATGACATTAAGAACATCTGGGAAGCTAAGGTAACCTAAGCCAGCTCCTTCCTTTACAAAAGATTCCAACTAACTAATTAGATGACATTAAGAACATCTGTGAAGCTAATGTAAGCTAGGCCAGCTTCCACCTTTACAAAAGATTCCAACAAACTAATTAGATGACATTAAGAACATCTGTGAAGCTAAGGTAAGCTAAGCCAGCTTCCTTCATTGCAAAAGATTCCAACAAACTAATTCGATGACATTAAGAACATCTGGGAAGCTAAAGTAAGCTAAGCCAGCTTCCTCCTTTGCAAAAGATTCCAACGAACTAATTAGATGACGTCCAGTACAACAACGCATACAGGGCGCTGTTGGGATTGCCACGACACTGTAGCGCATCAGGGATGTTCGCAGACGCTCGGATAGATGAGTTTTACGCAATCATGCGAAAGTGAGTAGCCTCCCTGATGCGGCGGCTGCGGGACAGCGCCAATAGCCTTTTAGTTTCTGTGGCCGATAGGGTGGAAGGTCTAATGCTCAGGCACTGGACCAAGACACAAGTATTGCCTTCAAGCCGTGCCGTGAAATAATGTGTTTGATTATTATTATTTTTATTAATGAACGCTGACTTTCGTATTAATTGCCAAATTTATGTACTAACACTAGGTTTTAAGTTTTTTATGTAATTACTAACTATTGGAATGTATTGTCTGTCAAATAAATGATTATTATTATTAAGAACATCTGGGAAGCTAAGGTAAGCTAAGCCAGCTTCCTCCTTCACAAAAGATCCCAAGAAACTAATTAGATGACATTAAGAACATCTGGGAAACTAAGGTAACCTAAGCTAGCTTCCGCCTTTACAAAAGATTCCAACAAACTAATTAGATGGCATTAAGAACATCTGGGAAGCTAAGGTAAGCTGAGCCAGCTTCCTCTTTTACAAAAGATTTCAACAAACTAATTAGATGACATTAAGAACCTCTATGAAGCTAAGCCAGCTTCCTCTTTTACAAAAGATCCCAAGAAACTAATTAGATGACATTAAGAACATCTGGGAAACTAAGGTAACCTAAGCTAGCTTCCTCCTTTACAAAAGATTCCAACAAACTAATTAGATGGCATTAAGAACATCTGGGAAGCTAAGGTAAGCTGAGCCAGCTTCCTCTTTTACAAAAAATTTCAACAAACTAATTAGATGGCATTAAGAACATCTGGGAAGCTAAGGTAAGCTAAGCCAGCTTCCTCTTTTACAAAAGATCCCAAGAAACTAATTAGATGACATTAAGAACATCTGGGAAACTAAGGTAACCTAAGCTAGCTTCCTCCTTTACAAAAGATTCCAACAAACTAATTAGATGGCATTAAGAACATCTGGGAAGCTAAGGTAAGCTGAGCCAGCTTCCTCTTTTACAAAAAATTTCAACAAACTAATTAGATGGCATTAAGAACATCTGGGAAGCTAAGGTAAGCTAAGCCAGCTTCCTCCTTCACAAAAGATCCCAAGAAACTAATTAGATGACATTAAGAACATCTGGGAAGCTAAGGTAAGCTGAGCCAGCTTCCTCTTTTACAAAAGATTCCAACAAACTAATTAGATGGCATTAAGAACATCTGGGAAGCTAAGGTAAGCTAAGCCAGCTTCCTCCTTCACAAAAGATCCCAAGAAACTAATTAGATGACATTAAGAACATCTGGGAAACTAAGGTAACCTAAGCTAGCTTCCTCCTTTACAAAAGATTCCAACTAACTAATTAGATGGCATTAAGAACATCTGGAAAGCTAAGGTAAGCTGAGCCAGCTTCCTCTTTTACAAAAGATTTCAACAAACTAATTAGATGACATTAAGAACCTCTATGAAGCTAAGCCAGCTTCCTCTTTTACAAAAGCCAAAGGATGTGGAGTGGTAGTGGAGAGCTCAAAATTGATCCGCAAAAAAATCACCTCTGTCCGATTTTATCACTTGCGGGATTGTGTGTGTGCGGAAACTTACATTCCTCAGATGTAGGTTAGTAAGTTAACATACTCCCAACCCAAGTCGTTTTGTAACAGCCAGTTATCAACTCCGTTATCCGGTTGTACAGACTCGTTAATTATCTACTATGTCGGTATGTAAAGTAAGGAGGTGACCAGTTGGCTGCGCTCTATCATAATAAGTGCCTCCTGATGACTATAAATTATATTCAACCAACTTTGATTATTTCTACATTCCTGAGTCAGGAGAGCGAACAGCTAATTATTATTGTAACACGCAGATTCATACTAGATGATTTTTATTAGATTTTCTAATAAACAAAAAAAATATCGTTTCTTAAAGTAAATAACAATAAATCACGATGAAATAGTTTGCGTTCGCTCGATATAAAATATTATGTTATAACCTCGAGATAAGAATAGTAAAAAGGAAATCAAAGTAAACAATACTTACTTGAGTTTATTTATTTTAGCAAGATTGAATGCAGATCGAAAGAATCTCTAGACTGATAAAATATGCAATCTAAACTAATATTATAAAGAGAAAACATCTATCTATATATAAATAAAAATCAATTGCCGTATGTATGTACGCGCATCACTTCAGAACGGTTGCACCTATTTGGCTAATTCTTTTTTTGTTGTGTTTGTAATTGTCAGGACAAGGTTGCCGGGAAAATTGGAAAATTCGGGAAAACTGAAAGTGCAATTTCTATGGGAATTTTGTATGAATTATTGAAATTTTGACAGGACAACGTTTGTTGGGTCAGCTAGTTTTTAATAAAGTAAGTCTGTTTGTAATGGATAAACGCAAAAAAAAAGACTCGACTGCCGTGCCAAAAAACGAAAAACAAGTGGGATATTATTAATTGCACATCAAATAAATAATCACATATCAATTTATTTTCATCAATTATATACTTTTTTACATCAAAAATACTGACTGCACAGCAAATCAACCAGAGCGTACGTATACATAATACTCACACTCATAGCAAAATAACATGCCGACTAATATTAACCCCGAGGTTAGGTTTGTTGAGTTTTGGTTACTTTAAAACCTTTATACAGAAATAGGAGCCCCGCGAAGCGGAGCTCCGTCGACATAGGATGCAAGAGCGAGCGAAGGGCACGAAGGGTAAGTTACAATAATTGGTTTTTCTCAAGAATGGTAAAAGGCTTTAATGTGTGCTAGACATTATTAGCTATGCATTAATAAAAATAAAAAATAAAACTTTAAGATAAATAGCGGTGCGCTACGAATATAAATTGTTGTTTATTTAGTTATATTTTGAGTTGAGTGTTTTGCTGTGCAATTAGTAATTTTGATTGGAATTTGGATTATTTTTGGATACAAAAAGTAATGTTTTTGATTTGCGTTTAAATACTACCCAAAACAAGTTACACATTGCACAGTTGAAAAACGGAACCCTTATAGGAGCACTCGTGTGTCTGTCTGTCCATCTGTCACAGCCAATTTGCTACGAATCTAATGGACCGATTAAGTTGAAAGGGGTTTGAACCTTTTGGGCCTCGTCCCGCTTCGCCATCTTGATTATTTTTCAAAATGACGTCGCACGATAATACGGATATATGGATACGGGGCCTACAGACAAACAACAAATGTCAGTGATATAATGTCCTAAACTCTCACATTACCTAGATAATTAAAGGTAAAAATGGCCATGATGAGCACTAAAATGATTTTGATTTTCAACAGAAAAAGTGGTTTGTAAGTTAAATTGCCCGCTTCTGATATGAATGAAACGAAAAGTGGAAGGCGGCCGGGCCACTGACCTGACCGGTCGCAGGGGGACCTAGACACGCGGTCGTCTAGCGCTCATGTGCTGGTTTGGTACATGGGGTGGTCACGGCGTGCAATGTGTTCTGGTGCGCCGGTGATGGGGGTATTCCCCAGAGAAGGGTCCAGTGACGGAGAGCCGCAGCGGGTTCGCGGTGAGTGCTAACGCGTGCCCGTGTTCTCGCCACAAGCGGCCGAGGAGGACACCGTGGAGTTTTAGTGGATTGGAGTCCCACATAACTGCACTATCTCCCCGTGGTAGTGCAGTATGCATGAGCATTTCTCCACGCAAAAAAAAGGCTAGTGCGGCGGGTTCGCGGATGAGTGCTAACGCGTGCCCGTGTTCCCGCCATAAGCGGCAGAGGAGTACACCGTGGAGTTGGAGTGGTAGTGCAGTATGCGTGAGCATTTCTCCACGCAAAAAAAAAGGCAGAAGCTAGTACTTTATACAGATACACAGACTGATTGTTTGAAATTATCATATTTTATAGAATACGTAGATGAAAAGGGATAATTTTATTTGCTGATTAACGTAAAACTATAAATTTGATAATTTTTTCAGTACCTGAAGTTTAAATAATATCTTTTTAAACAACAGGGCTGTAGTTTGAACCTCTCTTGAGAAATCTTCGGAGCAAAGTTTCAAAATTAATAAGATAAGATAGTGAAAACTTCCTTGGCAACAAAAAATATAAAAGAAAGATCTAGCTTAGGAAGGTACAAGTATAACCGCGGATATTTGTGGTGAACCACTTTCAACCTTATTGCTAAGGTAATAATGTTGAAAAGTGGTTCGCCGCAAGTTTTCCGCGATGGTACTTCAAAGAAAACTCCACCGGTAACTTAGTTACGAGTGTTTCCCAGCGGCGGCGGTTGAGTGAAATCGTCTTTGCGTCGTAAAGGCACATTAGGTACAACATAAATAGGCACTCAATTCTCACCTATGACATCGCTCACAGTGGCGTCGGAGGCCACACGAATACATTTCGTTGCTATCTTCTGACCTGAATCCTGGAAATAGAACCGCATCACACCGTGGAACTCCAGATTCTGAAAAGAAGAACATTACAGAACATTAGACGCATTTTGTTTCACAGCTGTGGGATGGGCTTGTGGCTAAGTAATAAATAACAGCCACACGGGCCAATCGATCAGGTTAAGCTACGCTTGCCGCGGTTGGTCCGTGAATGGGTGACATCTTTACATACCAAGACCCGTCCGTGCCTCAGAAAGCACGTTAAGCCGTTGATCCCGGCTGTCATTCGTGGATCTTTGAAAGTCGTTACGGGTCGTCAGAAGCCCGAAAGTCTGACAACCAATCTTACCAAGGGGTATCGTATTATGCAGTAACTTGGTTGTGGGGGTCAGATAGGCAGTCGCTCCATGTAAAATAGTGGTATTCAGCTACATCCGGTTTAACTGGAAGCCGAACCCAACATTGTTGGGAAAAGGCTGGGCAGATGATGATGATGATTGATTTTGTTTCACAGCAGAGAATTTCTCCTGTACCGTATGTATTTCGTTAGTAACACGTCACATGCACAAACACGTAGTCCCGGAAGTCGGAACAACTATCTGTAGGTTATACAAATATTTATTCTTTGAGGAATTGAACCCGCGATTAGTTCCATAAATTCAATTAATAAAAATAATTAAATGGAAATTAAATTATCTCATTCGGTACTTTGAACGATAAAATAGTTACACAGCAACCGTTTTATCTGCGCAAAATATTTATCAAACATAATATTTGCATGACACACGCTTTACAAAGTTACAAACAAAGGCAATTTGAGCTTTGTTGTGTTAACTTCGTTCAGTATTTCGAATCTGGTTAGCCAGATTAAAGGGGACTAAAGAACTAAATTAGTTAACAGGTGGAGAAGCTGCACACTGTACACACTACACACTGATAACACACATAACCTCACGCCTGTAATCTCCAAAGGGTTAGGCAGAGGTGCACCAAGTTCCATGAGGCGAGCCTAATGCCACCAACCAGACACAAATCTAAACTCTGGACTGCTACTGAAAATTGCCTAATAACAATTTGCCGGAATCGAATCCAAGATCTCATGCTCAACAGTAGCGTTGAAAATTCGGAAAAAATCAATTGCTTATTTTTTCACGAAAAAAACAAATCCTGGTTGGTTACGTATTTCTATCCAACTACGTATTTGAAAAAAACAACGAAATATTCCCCGTTTATTTCATATTTTTCGGTTATATTGGAAAAAAAAACTTGGCAAATTTTATTGAAATATTCGAATAAAACATTGAACAAAAACAACGGAATTCGAAAGAAACGGGAATTTTGGGTTTTTTCAACGCTACTCAGCAGTACCACATGCGACCACTAGCTATACCAACTAGGCAATCCACACACCGCTAACAATATGCCGAAATAATCCAATGTTCTCGAAGTTTGCAGACACCAGTCTAAACAATTTCTTACCGATGCAGTAATTAATCATGAACTTAAATCCCTTTTAACAACTCGAGACCTGGCAATTGGCCAAGAAAACTAGGTTGAAAGAAATTCAGATACGAGTAGGTATATGCAGAGTAGTCATGATTAGAAATACTGAAAAAAAATGTTTACTATTTTCAATAATATTTCAAACCACACTTGCGTGCAAAAAAATCAACCCAGCCCGTTCTCTTCGACTTGAAACTAGATAATTCATCAAGTTTAATTAACAATATCATTTTGTACCTAATATATTTTATACCAGAACCTTCTTGAATGTATGTAGATTACGTTAGTGAAATAAATATCAAACCTGATACATTCTTTTTTGAGAAAATCGCGAACTTACTGCTGGACATACTGGACGAATAAAGACCCTCTTTTTTTAAGTCAGTTAAATACTTGATTAATTAATGATCAATAAACGAGCACTAATAAACAAAATAATGCATTTTTCAACTTCACTGACAAAAACAGTCACCCAGTTTTTCCAAACAAAAGTCAGTGATGAGGACATCTAAATAATCGAGTCAATTTTGTAAATAATATTGTTTTTATCAAAGTATGCAGGAGGTATGTAGGAGTGTACTACCGAGATAAAAGTATCCTGTGCTGTATACCCAGGTCACGATCTATAAACTTTAACTAAAATTTCATCGAAATTCGTTCAGCCGTTTAGTTGTGAAAAGATAAGACTGACAGACGGACCGAATTACTTTCGTTACGGTATGGATTGATAAAACTGCACTTATTGTAAAGGTATCTCATTATAATCTGCAAGTAAAAGTGAACGACCGGTGCCACAGAACAGTAATAGTATGCCTGTGCTGTGAATGTGTGAAGTGTGAAGGCCTATTAATCTATTATTGCTTTTCTGTGATGTTGGTAAGTAGGATTCCTTCCGGGATTAGCGAGGATCAATTGTGTATTGAATGACGTCACAAATACGATTACTTATATCCTATCGTCATCGTCGTTTCAGATTATGTATTTTACTATTCCGAAGTGTTTATTGAGCGTAGTATTTATTACCTAGAATTGTATTTATTATACTTAACGGAATCATAATTATCAAACTTTGCACAATAAAGTTTAGTTTAAAAGCCAAATAAAAACCTTCATTTGGCTTTTAAAATCAGTTGATCATCATTCACGATAGCGAGTAACGACATCAGTGATCATTCAAGATGATATATGTATGTATGTATTATATTCTTCTATATTATGTGCAATCCTATACAGGTTCCAAACAATATCATCAAATTAATGATTTTTTTTGTTTAGATATCTATACCCATCATGTCTGCGGAGTTTCGCTAGCTAATTTAATTTGACCCTGTATACATCGCATGAGAAAGACTAGTTCAGGCATCATGACTAATTTAAAAACAAGGCTAGGAGCACAAATAAAAATAGGTGTCATTGTTGATTAATAATATTGATGTTAATATTAAAAGTAGTCGTTAAATTAATAAGTAGTAAGGTCAGCAAGCTAAATAAAAGGCAATTTAAGCCCTTATTAAAAGGTGATAAGGTGTATAATGTAACGTTACCTCATTGGGTTCACTGAGCGCGAACAGATCAAGGCGATTGGCGTTCCACTGCTGGATCATGTTGCGGAGCGCCTCTCGCTCCAGCATTCGCTTGTCCGCCGCGTCCATTGTGTCACCGCATCAGTCAGCCTGGAACGTCAGAAAAAAACATTAGATCGTTACAACAATAACAAAAAAATACACCGCACCTCTGATTAGGGATAAATGATTAACAACAATTATGTGAGTTTCTTTGGAGAATAAAATCAGGAATGAAGATATCCGGAAAAGAACTGGTGTATTCGATATAGCATGCAGAGTAAGCAAACTGAAGTGGCAGTGGGCTGGCCAGGTTTGTTGAAGGACCGATAGTCGGTGGAGCAGACGAGTGGAGACCGCGTATAGGCAATAGTGTGGGGCGCCCCCCCGGCTATATGGATCGACGACCTTAAGGATGGCTAGGACAGACTGGATGCGCAAGGCGGAGGACAGGGTGTTGTGGCGCAGCCCGGGAGAGGCCTATGTCCAGCAGTGGACTGCGATAGGCTGAGTTGATTGATTGATTGAGTTGAACCTACCCGAAACTGTCAGATTTTCCCAATCAACCTTGAACCTAATGCTTTAGCAATAAAGTCGAAAATCTATTAAATAAATCTGACAGATTGTAGTATCTTGATGTGCTGGCGTCTGTACAATCAGGAAAATGCATTTTTTTGCAGGTTGACTCTCATACTTAAGAATGACTAAAGAATGACATAGTTGTATATCGGTTAAAGCCATTTTATTTAACAATTTGTTTCCCTAACTGTACATAGATGGAAAAATGTAGCCATCTGCACTGCGCACTGCCATGCCACCAATGAAAGATGATGCCGTTGAAGTGGCGAAGTTTTGGCCCAGTAAAATCTAATTCACTCCCGTGCCATCGACAAGACGAAGAAGATAGATCGATAAAGAATGTATCAGAAAGTCGGAAAAATATACAGGTGAATTTTTCAAGTGGGCGTGGATGGTCAAATCAGAAACTATGAGGAATAGTGAAAAGTACTCGAAGGAATCTCGAGCTTGATTTTGATGAAAACTAAAACAGCATCATTGGATTTTTGAAAAATCAATATTTCTAGCCTGGAATCGATCCCGTTGATTTTGAAAAAAAAAACACTGTATTATTACACCATCCGATAGTGTCGCTAATAAGGATCGATTTCTGGGAAATAATGACATACGGCAAACTAAAAGAAAGACCTCATTTTTAACAAAATACTTTTTTATTTTTCTTATGTTACCTACCTAAATCTTAAACCTTGATATTGATTATTCAAAAAACCAATGATGCAGTTTTAGTTTTCATCAAAATCGAGCCCGAGACTCCTTTGAGTACTCTTCGCTATTCCTCATAGTTTCGGATTTGGCCATCCACGCCCACTTGAGAAATTCACCTGTATATTCGTATGTGTCACTTGGTCAGATCCATTTGTGTGATGTTTTCCTAATTTAATTAAATCTTAGTGTAACATTATAATGGTTTACAAGCAAATTAATGTCCTGTATGTCATGATAAATCGTTAGGTGTGCGACTCGCAATAAAATTTATTATTTTTGTTTAATTTCATCAAATTTTGTCTAGCTTTTATGTAATTTAATATAATTTTATGATGACTAGTATAGACCTATAACTTGTATGTGTGGTGCAAAGAGTAAATTCTCACGGTAACAGCACGAAATTAATTAGCGTGACAAACAATCAAGTGAACTACTATCACGTTCATATCATAATTCTCATTACGCGACCTAATGTCATCGTAATTTTTAATTACTCAAAGTTTATCAGTATCACGCTGGCCACAGTAAAGATTGAATTAATAGGTTACCTACATTAAACCCGGTATCTTAACTACAGTCTCAATTTCTAACAGTTATTATTTTGAATTTATTTATTAAAACACATCAAAAATTTACTGATTAGTGTCACCAAAAAAGGAATGTCAACAATTAGCCGCACCCAAACAAGTCATCCTTATCAATGTTCCAATAGCGATAATTTGTCAAATAAATATGGCAGCTTTAGAGATATATAGAACACTCGTGAAGATCCAAATACAACCGCGAAAAACTCATCAGTGAAGCTATACGCTTTCTGAAAAGCACAATGATTCAGGTAATAGCGCAGTTCCGATCAAGCGTCATACTCTTTCCGCTATTTGATTGATGTAACCATCTTACGGTGGTTACATGTACACAATGCGGGCAGACTGGTTCAGTTATACAGTAACGCATTTCGTTTATGTAAAGTAAACATTAGTATTGAATTAAACAAACACAGTGACTATGGTAACCATTCAATGGTGATCGTGAATCTAGGTCAAGCGGCTAAGGTTGACAGGTAACTTTCTATTACGAAAAGATATCGCATTAATTAGCGATTACTTTTAATTGCATCTGCGTCTAGCCAAAATCAAATAATGCAATAAAATGTGTTATTATTTTAGAGTTTCAATGAAAAATGTAGTCGTTGTGGGCGGTTTCTGGCATTCATCATGTACACGCACGCATCACTAGGTATTTATATCGTAAACATATGGCCCCGGCGGCGGGCATGAAACGACCGACCACCAATGCCCGTAAATTTTCTCTCTCCTAAAAAGGTAAGTAAGCAAACGTGTGACAAACAACTTACTTAAACTTGTTTTTACTTTTTACCAATGTAATTTTGATCATTTGCGCAAGCTACCACTGCATGCTTCCGCAGAGTTCCGCTTCTCCTTTGATAACGTCTTATAAAAAAGGTATGATATGATAATTACAATGCCCAAAAGTCCATATTTAAAAAAAAAATAGAAGCTTAGCCTTAGACTAACAAACTCGGATTTTAGAGACTAACTACACTTATTCAGCTCAATTCAGACGCGGAAAACCGAACATACAAAACTGGTGTTTTCTATGGACAAAAGCTGAATGGAGCTGAATAAGACAGTATAGTTACTACGTGACAGAAACAATTAGGCGCATGATAGCTATGAAGTTATTGGAACTAGGGAGGGAACACCGGAACGGTGATTGATATTGTACGTATTATCATCACCACCGAAATCGAGTATACGACTGCGCGTCACTAGGGGAAACGCGGGGATAAGTGCGGGGTGTGGGCGCCGAAAGCGAATTCCTGTCATGCGCCTAATTGTTTTGGTCAAGTAATAGTCCCTTACATTGTTGTTAAAAAAAATGAATTAGGGCTACGGGCTACCAATTTCTAAAATGCGGTTTTACTAGCAAAAAGTATGTAAATGTTAGGGTTGGTTACCTAGGCAAGATGAGCAATGAGCGATAGTCACGCCACTTACACTTGACCCTACATCGTCATCATCCACAGCCTGACTTCACCCACTGCTGGGCCTCTCTCCTGTGCCAGCCTCATACACGTTTTGCCCGCGATGGCAACAATGTCGTCCGCCCATTTCGCCACCGGACGGCCGACATCTCGTCTTCCAGTCCTTGGACGCCACTACTCTGTCACAGCCTTACTCCGCCTGTCATCACTGTGCCTTGCCAGGCGTCCATCTCATTTGAGTTCCATAATACGCTTTCCGATATCGAAGACGTTTGTACGTCTTCGGATCTCGACGTTTGGAATTCTGTCTATTATAGCCTGATACCAAGCATGGAATGCTCCTTGGCTCTCTGTGCATTTCTCAGCCTGTACACAGCCTCATGCGTGAGCGTCCACGTCTCAGCACCTTACGTCATGGTAGACAGAACACACTGGTTATCGAGACGGGACTTCGGACATTGTGAAATTTTAGCTGATCTCAGAATGTCATCCAATTTTATAAATGCGGCCCACCCAAGCTTTATTCTTCTTGATGTCTAAGTTTGTTAATGCTCTTTGCCAAAAGAAAAAATATGACCAAGATAGACATAGCGGTAACCATCTCTAACATTTAATTTCCGACTTTAACAGAAGGATTTGAATAGCTAAAGATGTTTGTCATAATCTTCGTCTAAATTCATCCTAAGTCCTACCTTGAAAGATGCATCATAACGGTTTTGATACATTTTCTGGAGATCATCAAAATTTTCAGCGAAAAACACTAGGTCAACTGCAAATCTTAAGTGAGACAGGTAGGCAACATTGACGTTAATACCGCAATAGTCTCAATCTAAACTTGATGTCTTCTAAGACTGTGAAGTTTCGGTGAAAAGGTGTCGCCCTGTCTCACTACCCGCTTGATCAACCTTGACCAACTTGATACAATCTGAGTCCAGTCAGTCACTATGTTATCATTGTCATCCCTGAGCTTAGTGGTCTGTTTGGAATCTGTGCAAGTTTTCCTTCGAAACACTTTTGGACCTTTATATGATTTTAGTGTTTAGTTATCAATCATTATATTAGTGCTATACTGTCTTAGATCCTGTGTGATACTGTATGGACTTATTTATTTGTTTATTCATCTTATCTACGTGTTTTTTTTTATCTATTGCAGTATGAAATATCAGATCTCTTCTCATCTGTATTAAGTTTAAAGTTTCCGGCGGCAACTCCATGTTTCTTTTTTACCCACCTACTATTTCGGTAGCAGTTAGTAAGCCACATAAGAGATTATTTATATGGTTTACATTTAGGTTCTCCTCTTCAAGCCCTTCAATTTGTTTTTTAGTTCTGCTTGGAAAGTGTCTTGCAAGAAAGCGATTTCCTGCTTCTCATATCTCCTTGTGGATGTTATCATTTTAGTCCGTTCACTCTTCAAGTCAAACTTAAATGAAGCTCTGACCAGCCTATTTTCACTCCCCGCATTAAAATGTGAGAAAACCGAGACATCGGTGACAATGTATTTATGTGAACTATGTTACCATCTGGACTTACCCATGTCCACTTTCTTGGGGCTCGTTTCTGGAAAAAGGTGTTCATCGCATATAGTTTATTGATTTCTAGAAAGTGGACTAGGGCTTGTTCTCTTTAATTTGCATAAGCCAAGACAAAATTTCCAACGGATTTTTCGTTATTTATTGGCTGTCCGATTCTGGTGTTGAAATCGCTAATTATGGTGGAGCAGTAACATTGTGTGTCATTCAGGGCCCTTTCAATGTCGTCATAGAATGTTTCCATTTTTTCGTCAGAATGGTCAGACGTTGAAACGTATACTTGAATTATCTTCATGGAGTATCGTTGGCTAAGTTTAACTGTCATAAAGCAAACGCGTGTTGATGCACTTTTGATGCTTGTCATTGCCGGAGCAACAGTTTTTCCAATTAGAAATCCAACCTCTACATAAATGAAGTATTCATGACCCCTAGAAAAGAATAAGTCACCTGAAGTTAATTTAATAAGATCTTCGCCTTTTCTTTTCACTTCAGATAAGCCTATAGCATCCCATTTGATGTTTTCTAATTTATTCTGTGGCATTGTAAAAGACGCTAGGGGCAGGGTCGTGGGTTGTGACAGCTGGGCGATATCCAGAGATTTTTAGCACCCTCTACCCCGCCGTTACCAGAGCCGCTGTTAAACCCAGAATAAAGGAGCTGCTGGGTACTGAAGGCCGTGGTTTATTTGGTTGTGGTGACACTATTCATGAAAAGAGGGGTTTAGCCTTAAAACGCCACGCTGGCCAGTGCGTCTTGGCGAGTTTTTCGACAGAGCCTCATTCGTCATTTTCTGAATGACGAATGAGGCTCTGTAGGGGGTACCGCGTGAAGATGACTTGGGTGATTAGATGTTATGCCACCCTCTTACCATACTACTACCACTACTATACTATACTACTATACTATATTACTATACTATACTACTATACTATATTAATGCCATGAAAAGACCAGAAACATATTTTTTTTTATTAGGCAAAAACGAATAAAAAGGAAATGGTCACTAATAGGTAAAAAAAAAACTAAGTAAATACTTTTTATCAATACTAAGTGTATTGATAAAAAGTATTTAGTTTTTTTTTTCCACGCAAATTTTTAAAATAGATACAGGCAGCCCTACATCAGTAACTAACAACATAACCGGTGTTGGCTTAAGTTTAGAATTACACAGAAACATGTTCCTATTTCATCTCAGTTTTCATCTGAACCAGTTTATTAGTGTTAACTGTCAGAAACCGAAACAGCCGTCAACGTTGTTATGGTTCGGCTCGCTTCCGCTTTGGCTGAATGCAGCGTACGGTACGAGGTAGGTACTACACTTGGTCAGACCCGTAAGAGTGGGGAACTGCGACTACTGCGAGACATTCAGAACAGATCGCTGACTTAAAACAATAAACACGCATCGACAACTGTTACTTAGACAACGTAATACTTTTCAAGTATTTATAACCATCTCAACGACCGAAATTTGTACTCGTGCAAAGAAACTTCCAAGTTTTGTCACGCGAAATTAAACCTCGAATATTTCCGAATTCTTTCGAATGTTTGTTACTTTGTTAGTTAGTAAGGTAAGTAGTCGTCTATGGTGCCGGAACTTCACGCTTGAACGCCGACCTTGCCTCTTCCTGCGGCTCACCAGTCACCAGGAGGTGATCTGCCGAATTGTCTGTCATAGACATAGTACAAGGGTTATTGACATCGTTCCATTCTATCAATGTAAAAAATTTATTTGCACATATAAATAAAATAGTTACAGGTTACAATTTCAGCGCATGGATGTTTGGGAATTTTGCTAAATAGGTACCTTACAAAATATTTTTGCACTATAAACAAAACCCATAAATAATAATAAACATTATTTCCAGGAAGCTACAAACACCTAACAATGCGGTATGAGAATCTGCAAGAAGCAGCATACCAGCGTAATTTATGAGTAAACATAAACATTCTAGTTTTCATTGAACAGGTTAATATTGTTTAAGTGCAGCGTGGGAACGCGTGGAGTTAAAATAATAAAGCGGGTGCAAAAACCATGGGCATATCGACCCCCGCGGCAAGTGCATAGGGGCGGAACAAGTGGACCTATCCGCGACTCGCGACGCGACAACACGTATTTGTTAAGCACCGTTGTGCACTTGCCAGCACTAACGGTGATCAAGTATTTTGGTACGTAATGTATTTGATTATTTATGAAATTATAGGTACCAATTCGCATCTATTAAAACACATAAATAAAGAATAAACCACAGAAAAAAAATCATCGATACCACTCTGGTAAACAAATATTTAACTTTTTTTTGTTTTATGAAGTTTCTAAACTGTTTCTTAGTAATTTGAGTTCGCTGATTTCATATCTACCCTCAGTTTTTTTCTAGGTCTAGTTTTTGTGATACAGGTACTTCTTAAAATTTCGTTAGGTACGCCACTTACTAATATTTTTTTAGTGCAAAAAATTATTAAATTCCATAAATAAATCGATAGGTCTATATTAAGAACTTGCTTAAACGATCCAAATAATTTTTGTGCTGTTTGTGGTGAATATATGTTTCGAGAATGTCGTAAGTGCATCTGACTTTATAAAAAAAGACCTACTTGAACTTCTTTGGGACGTCATTATAAGAGCCATGGATCCCAAATTTTGTATGTGGTAGTTGCGTAACACTCTCCGAAGTACAATCTGTAGAAGACCGACAAGCAGGCAACCTTGCGGCGATGAGCCAAGCAATGAAGCTTGGCATCCACCAGTTTTACGTCGCCAATGAGCCTCTTAGCTCTGCGTTCCACCGAGTCAAGCAATATTACCGGAATAAACCGCAAAAATCGTTCCAAATGGACTTACCTGAATTTAAAATCATATATTAGACCAGTTCTAAATACCAGCGTCTAAATACCAGGTCTAATAAAACAATTTGTAAAAGCTCTCAACAAGGATGGGGAATGTTTTAAATATATCAGTTAAATATTCCCGAAATTGAGCACAGAAAAAATTAAAGCTGGTATCTTTGACGGTCCTCAAATCAGGGAACTAATAAAGGATCAAAATTTTACTGACAGTATGACAGAGAAAGAGAAATCTGCATGGATTGAATTTGTTTGGGTTGTGCAAAATTTCTTAGGAAATAAAAAGTCTCCAGACTACATACAACACATTGAACAGCTCATGTTACACTTTCAAAGACCACGATGTAACATGAGCATCAAGATGCACTTCCTCTTCAGCCATTTAGACTGCTTCCCAGAAAATTTAGGCGATTTAAGCGAAGAACAAGGAGAACGCTTTCATCAGGACATTCGCACGACGGAAGAGCGATACCAAGGTCGTTGGAATGCAAATATGATGGCTGATTACTGCTGGAGCATTCAAAACAAGGCTGAAGTTTCGATTCATGCAAGAAAATCTTATAAAAGAAAGTTATTTCATGTTAGGTTAGAGAAACATTTTTTTTCAAATTATAATTCGAGTACTTTTCGCTAATAATGTAATATGTTAATATTTCAAAAACTAGAGCTGCTAGAGAAAAACTGACAACAGATTTGGAATCAACATGGCAGAATCATACAAAATCACGTAACTGCATAAAACAAACCTACTGCTTACAAGTGTAATTTGTCAGATATTCGGATTTTGGATACGCATTAACACTTTCTGTTTCATTAAGCGTTTAAACCATTACCTAACAATTATCTCAAGCCTCATCAGCATCGCTATCTAAAATTAAATCCGTAACAATCAGAATTATTCTTATGATGCATGTTTTCTGTAGCGGTAAAGACAGCATTTGACAAAATGAGGATGCGCTATCAGCGTAATTGCGTGCACAGAGTAGCTCCGATTACGGGAATCGTGAAACTCGAGTGTCTGCGACTCGCTGATGATCGCGACGTTGTGTGAGCAGGCCTGAGAACTTGGCCCGCTTATGTGAATGCTCCCATGTCTGTTATGTAATGCGACAGTACTGTTAGCCTGTCACGCAACAATACTAATTGACGGCGATTTAAGCTCATCTTCACAATTCACATAGTCGCATTTGCTCGCTTCGGTGTGCCCAGAGACGTCACTCGTCGCTCCTTATCTTGAATTCTTGAGCACGGCAAAACATTTCAAAACCGGCTTTTGTGTCATCGCTGCCCTCGTTGCAAATGGACAACGAGTTTTTAGATCAACGAAGAGTGACTGATGTCAAGCAAGCCGCTAGTTCAGTACCTATAATAAGTTCTATTAAGATTAAGTACGGGGGGGGGCAAACGATTAATTAAAATCGTTTCGGACAATGTTTGGTAACTTTTTTTAGTAAGTAGGTAGAATCTGGTGTCCGCGCCGCGGCGTTACTGGAAAAACCCTTTTATGACGAAGAAACAAATGAATCTAACTTCACTCTTCACTGGTTTTTATAAATGATTCAAAGCAATTAATGCTCTGACCCTGAACAATACTGATAATACTGTCATACAATTGAGATTAAGATTAAAATTAAATTATAATATTAAAATGCTCACGACAATCTATTAGGTTGGTTAACTTTAAATTCAAACTACCTTATGTAATAATCACATAAAAATTAAAAATACTAGAATAATGACTGCATGTTGTATTTAACAAATGGAATGCGAAAGCACCAAGCTAAGGCATTAGTATGACTCACATAGAAGGCACGCGAGACTCGTCAAATCGTCAAGTACCGGCGGGTAGGGCAGCTAAGCTCTACCCGAAGACCTTCTAACCAAGGGCTACTTATTATACTTAATACAAGTTAAGCAAACTTGCAAAAATCTAAAAAATTAAATACGATTTGTACATAATAAATTGACTGCCAGAAAATGTTCAATATGGAATATTTATAGAGTTCGTGAGGTTTAAGCTCTTGTGCAATATAATATTGGGCATCGACTGACGCTGCGCTGAACGTATGTACGTAGTCGTACACCTGCTCCATACACGAACATTCCATAATAACGCGACGTGACTTAATTCTAGAGTCGAGTTACAACTATGTGGGTTTTAAACATATTTATTACTCGTACTTTAATACAAAAAAACTTTTTAGCAAAAAATAAAACCGACTTCTAAAACAAAACACTACAAAGTGAAAAATAACTTTAATTTCGGTAGTCGGTGTCTTGGGTTTTGTATTTTCGTTTCTTGCCACCGACTTCCGAAATTAAAGTTATTTTTCACTTTGTAGTGTTTTGTTTTAGAAGTCGGTTTTATTTTTTGCTAAAAAGTTTTTATTTTTCACTTTTTAGTTGTGGAACCTACCCCACACAAATTCGAATACATAATTGAGCACAATAATTGTAGATATAGCCATGTAAATAACAGTGATAGGAAGTTATTAAAACACCATCACATCATCCACATAAAATAAGTGGGAAATATACGCATTATTGAAGCTAACTCAAAAACTCCCCAAGCAAAGTTAATAAAATTTATATGGGACCACCTCGGAGGTATACCCTTTCAAACAAAAAAAGAATTTTCCAAATCGGTCCATCCGTCTTTGAGTAATCGCGTAACAAACATACAAAAAAAAAAAAAAAAACGAAAAAAAAATACAGACGAATTGAGAACCTCCTCCTTTTGGAAGTCGGTTAAAAAGGTGCTACGTATAAAGTACGCGGACTTTACGCCAGACGAGTCAACTTAAGCCCAAAAATACTATAAACTTGGTACACTTTCCCACATAGCAGGCAAATGTCAACTTTTCGAACTGTATTTTTCAATAACAATGACGGAAGTTCGTAGTCGGAAAAGTAATGTTCGCTGTGCAAGTAAAAACTTTCCTAAAGGTGCTTAACCTTTTCATTCCGCAATTGTAAATTGGAAATAAAAACATAAGTTTTTTTTTGTTTCTTAGAGGATGAAGACGGTAGAGTTACGAAAAGATTTTGAATTAAGTTGTAGGGATTTATACCTCAGGGCAATCAACTAAAATCCGTGCGAAATCACGGACAAAACTATACCCAAAATATGATTTATTGATACTTGCTCTTTTGCGAAAATCTTTGAAAATATTCACCATAACTAGAAAAGAGTGAAAGAAAGCAAGTGAAGCTTTATGTAACTAATCGAAGTAATTGAGAATAAGTAGTCATGGTAAAACAAAACCACAAAAATTTTGAATAAGGAAGTAAGTATCAAATAACGAAGTGTTTGGTGTCGTTCATTGGCGAAGTGATAGTAGGGCAATACTACGGAGAGTGCGAGAGAGAGGGCTCGTCAGCAATGCTGGCATGCAACCAGCCGGTCTCAGTTGCCACGTTCCCGCCAGCCATCGACGAGGAGAAAGAAAAGTGTGACGCCACGGACTTCATCGGCATTCGCGCTCCAACAAATGACCGTGACCGGACGACGCGTTCACTCTCAACGAAAACGGGATCGCCGAGCATGCGATTGTAAGATATCGATGTTTAGTGAAACGTCACCGTAACTAGTTGTTCGCAGAATGTCTGTTCCGGTAGGTATACCAAGCCAGTTGACATATATCTACTATATCGACCACCGGTAAGTACATGGGGTCGGTGGAGCCTGGCACCGAGTGTGCTTTGCAAAGGGAACCGATTCACTACACGCAGGTTCCGGCATTAGCGAACCTGACACGAAAAATGTCATGTAGCCCCAATTTTATAGCCCTCGCTCTATCTACTCTAAGTACAACGAACGACAAAGTTATTTTTCAAATATCTGATTTCAATTTATTGCAGTTGCAGGCACCTACTTAATTATGATTTCATAACAGTCGAAAAGGTAAACCGATTTAAAAGATAATCTCAAACATGAAACAATACTACAGTTGCGCCATTGATGTTCAGACAAAGCGAGATGCCATTACAAGCTATTGTTTACTAAATCAGTTTTGCAAGTCAATAGTAGCAATTCAGTGTTAAATGTACGTATAATTTGGGTATTTGTAACGTTAAAAAATCTCTTAAGCAGCACAGCTCTGACATAATATACAATTTGTTACAGAAGTGAAATGTTGAAATATGTGCTAAATTAAGAACTGCTCCGATAAAACCCGTGAATCGATACTATACCGTCCACAATCATTAAATAACTTAAACATTTACATTTTTATTCCGAATGGGCATTCTCAGGCTCCCTGCATGAAAGGTCAAATACAATTTGCAGTAATGTAGCGTGTATAGAATACTTGTATGTAAAAATACATGCACCATACAAGGGGATTATACGATAATTTTGACAATTAGGTACTATATGTATAGATTCTTATGGTAAGTTAAACAAGTGGCTGATGCCTAAGAAAAAAGTAAATATTTTACGTTTGAAACAATTGTTAGAAAACTTCTTCATTTTCATGTCTAAATAGAAAACATTCATTTGTTTTCTATTTCTACGAGTTTTACGAATCAAACATTTGTTATGTAAAGCAGCGATTCAGTGAGAGTGTGTAAAGCGGTCAGGCTGCGTGAGCCAGGCGCGTTCCACTTGCAACCTAATTAAATTAGAAGCAATCGGCTCTGCTGCTGACGCGGTGCTGCGCCAATCCTAGTGCGGAGCCGCCCCCCTTGTTCGTGCGCCCTAAGGTCATTGTTCCTCCCACACGACGCACCAATATGTAATTAACTAACGTGCAGAGTTGCAGACAATCAGACATATATTTTCGTGCCTCATACATTCTAGCGCCTTTAAGAGTCTACAATTCCGGAAACCGAAGTGTCTATAGATTTTAGTTTGCTGCTCTATTCGCATGGTTACTCATCTTACAAATAAATTTCTTGCATATCAAGTACGTCCGTGGCGTCGTCGCGAAATTGTAACCGCAAATTGGTGCAGGGCACACAAACATCCGCATTAAGCCGACCGTAGTCTTCGTCGGTCACTTTCCGGCAACTCCGGTGCGGCGTCATATACCTCAGTCAGAGCGTAACCTCTGCACCACAGAATGCAACATGATCCGAAAGAACAAACGAAAGCCTCGACGGCGGCGCACGGTGAAAAAAAAACTGGTTCCGAGTTAAATGGCATTTATTGCGAGAAGTAGACGTGAAAGTTTTAACCGAGCTTAGAAAACTGGCTACTTCATTGCTGACCAACATTAAATCTAATAGATGGGCAGATGCGCCATGTTTGCTATCACACACCATAACCTAACCGGTGTCCGGTAGTACCTTAGTATTAGCGTTAGGACTTATTCCAAGTATTCAAATGTCTCCCACAATGCTCACTTATGACTTCAAAATGATGGCATTCTTCTGATTATTTCTGTGCAATACTAACTAATTTTATCTTGCTTTCGAGAAAGAAGAAATACCTTCATTAATTTCGGACCGGATGCAATGAAAGTTGTAAACAAACCGAACCTAAATATATTCACCAACTGGAGCATACGTACGCATTACTTACTTTGTTTACACGTGTATATCTCAGTAAGTTATGAAGGGTCTATCAGTCAGTGTCGGAATTAGCGGAAACTCGTAAATTTGGAGAGTGAAACTAATACAATTTGCATATTTTAAAATCAATGAAACCTTTTACCTTTATGGGCCAAACAAAGTTGAGGTATAACATCACATCAGTGTTACATTTAAAACTTAAGGTACGTATAGTAAATGAATTCTAAACACTGCGATGTGTGAGCAAGGAGTTTAGTTGCGCTAGCACGACACGGTTTCGAGACAGCGAGACGCAGTGGCGCATTTACTGCGTTGATACAGCGGCCCTTATGGTGAAAACCGCCCCAGGCGAACGTATAAAGACGCAATCAGCGAGAGAAAAGCGCACATAAACTGGGAAGGAGGCGCAAGCAACGCCTTAATGGAATACTTAAAAATTCAGGACGTCGTCGACCATAGCTGTGACCTACTGACGAACGCAATGGTATTTAACATAGCTGGTTAACGCTTTCTATCTATAGAATGCAGTACAAGCAATATGTGGCGGAGACCACATAGTGAAACAGGTGAAACTTACTTCGATACAATGCACTCGTTAGAAGATTGGCTGGACAGCAAGCTGGCTAGAATAATCTACGTCATGCTATCTGAAACAAAAGAGCCATTTGAACATTGTGTTTCATTTGACAAAATGATACAAGTACAACGAGGCCATCCATCCATCAGCAGTTATGATATCAATTGCAGCAATCGTGTAGCGAAACCAAAATAATAGCGTGACAGTCACAATATCATACTGTCATAGAGCAACAAGCAACAACTCATAATTACAAACCATTTCGCAAATAAAAATGCGAATTCGGTTTTTACAGTGTGATATTAAGGTATTTATATCGTCATTGTACCATAAAGAAAATTAAATATTGCAGAAACGGCATGAAGGAACATTGAATTGGGGTGTAATTTAGGTACTTTTTTAAAAAGTAAAGAAAAACTAAAACCACCAATTTTATCGGGTTATTTTTATTATCATATAAAAGAAGCATTCATGACATTTTTTTTTTTAATAATTTCTTCATAATGTTGGTAAATGCGGTTAACATGGTCCATTCTGAAGTTCCAATTGCGAGAACAATTCGGTGCACAGTTAATTTCTCGCTTCGGGCCGTTGAATTGGCAGCCTAGATCGTGTGATATTTCAGCTCTAGACTTTTTCCTTTGGGGCTATGTCAAGTCCAAAGTCTACATTGTTAACAGGGGTACCATTGAGGAATTGGAAGCCATTACTCGCGATATTCGCCAAATACCACTCGAAATACACGGACGCGCCTAGAAAATTGGAAGTTCAGATTGGACTATGTTAACCGCAGTTACGGCCAAAATTTTAAAGAAATAATCTTTAAAAAATAAATGTCATGAACGGTTCTTTTATATGATAATAAAGATTTCGATTTCGAGTAGTAGCGTTTTAGACAATAGGCCGAGTGTTAAATACCACTTATAGGTCGTTACATACCGTAAATACTAGGAATATGATGAAATAATAATAAAAAATACGTTTAATTTTTTTTTCGCCTAAAGTCCATCGAGTGCGAGGGGCGTGCTATATGTCAAAAAATAGTAAAAAAATAAGGACAAAAATCATATCACAGGATATAACGGGCACTCTTACGAGTCTCGATTAAGTCGAGATATTTTATTATTTACACCCACCCTGTAATAAAACTTGTGACAGTCTTCACCGTAGTAGTCGGGATTTTTTTTATTATTTTCACCTGTATAAAACTTTGTGACAGTCTTCCCCTTAGTAGTGTGGATGTTTTATTATTTGCACCCTGTGTAAAACTTTGTGACAGTCTTAACCGCACCCGTATCTACCTATGTCGGTGTTAGGAAAAACGGGTGTCATACGTATGGGATTATCATTGAGTTACCTGATACAAATGTAATAAAAAATATACCCGATCGATGGTAACTCAACGCTGACTCACAAAATCATTTGCTCTAGGCATAATAATGTGCATACCTGTCATATTATAAAATATATATTAAATCAGACTCGATACTTATCAGGAATGCTGGAAAATGTACACATTGTGTAAGTTAAAATATTACAATAAAGGACAAATAAAAAAAATTGGTATCGAAATTCGTACCTGAATTCGTACGCAATGATTGTATTCAACACGGAGCTACTCGGCGCGTGCATCAGTGAGTCATTGAGGCAACGACCGGGTGGTATAGACGTACAGAATGGTTCATCATTCTTCACTAACTAAATACTTAGGTTGATAAGCCTATCCATATACCAGGACGACCCTTTAATGATTGCCAAATAAACTCTCATCGTACAAATGTACAGACGCCAGCACATCAAGCTACTACAATCTGTCAGATTTATTTAATAGATTTTCAACTTTATCGCTAAAGCATTAGGTTCAAGGTTGATTGGGAAAATTTGACAGTTTCGGGTAGCTTGACCTGCTGGCGTCTGTACAGTCAAGGAATAAATATGTTATGCACTTTTTACTTGCACCTATTTTTTCCGAAACGAAGAACCGAACGAAAAGGGGACGACATGCCCTGCTACCATCTATACAATCGACCCCACTCCAAGTAGAAGAACTTTCGAAACCGTATTGTTAGTAATGAAAATGAGTATTTCTGCATTTATTATATTAACGTGATGGCATTACCTACAAGAAGGTTGTGTCACTCATAACTCATAGTACGTACCGACCGCATAAACCCATACAAAGCTAATTAGAATGGAAGTCTCGTATACAAAGCATTATAGTCAATAGGTACTCGACCCTCGTGGTGGAATATGGTAAATGCGGCATAGGCCTGCGTACAACCACGGCACGTGTCACGATTGTTCACCACAAACCGTCATCGTATTGGGAATCATCATATCCCCAAGGAAGGATTGTTTTAAATACTAACATTAGTACTACGTAACTACTAAACTACACACTTCTAATCTATCGCCGAGTATGTACTTAGAATATTTCCGACAAACGAGTCAATAAACGTTTAGGAAGTCGAAACCCAGAAATTATAACAAAAACCGGTCAAGAGCAAGTCGGACTCGCGCACCGAGGGTTCCGTACCATCCTACTTCCTATCCTACTATCCTAATCCTATCATAACTTTTTAATATTATAAATGCGAAATTAAGATTGTTTGTTCAGGAGCCCGTGGCTAAGTAATAACAGCCTCACGGGTCGATCCATCAGGTTAAGCTACGCTTGCTGGGGTTGGTCTGTGGATGGGTGACCATCTTTTCATACCGAGACTCCTCCGTGCCTCGGAAAGCACGTTAAGCCGTTGGTCCCGTCTGTCTTTCGTGGATCTTTGACAGTCGTTACGGGTCGTCAGAAGCCCGAAAGTCTGACAACCAGTCTTACCAAGGGGTATCGTATTACCCAGTAACTGGGTTGTGGAGGTCAGATAGGCAGTCGCTCCATGTAAAATACTGGTATTCAGCTGCATCCGGTTAGACTGGAAGCCGACCCCAACATAGTTGGGAAAAGGCTAGGCAGATTGATTTTGTTATCTTTTCACGCTTAAACCACTTAACCGATTATCCTGAAATTTTGCATATACGTTGTCAAGTGTACAGACACGGACATAGGGTACCTTTCATCCCGAAAAAACTGTTCCTGAGGAAAACAACAATAACGTTCTTTTGATAATAGATGGCGCCACGTGTGTTTCGAATCATGATTGAATTATATTATTATAGAAACTTTAGTAGTGTGTTAAGTTTTTTTTTTTTAAGTACCTATTACATTTTGTGAGTCTAGAACTGAGTGTCGATGTCAGGTTTTTCATCTTCCTAACTAATATTATAAATGCGAAAGTGTTTGTTCGTTGATTAATTACGCTTTCACGGTAAAACGTTTGAATGGATTTGGATAAAATTTGGCATTTGGGTAGACCATGATCTGGAGAAGGACATAGGCTATTCATCCTGGATCGCAGACGAAGTCGCGGGCAACAGCTAGTAATATTATAAATGCGAAAGTTTGTGAGGATGGATGGATGTTTGTTACTCTTTCACGCAAAAACTACTGAACGGATATTCGTGAAATTTGGCACACAGATAGTTTATAACCTGGATTAACACAGGATACTTTTAATCCCGATATTCCTACGGGTTCGAGACTTACGCGAAAGTCGATGTTGGAGGAAGACAAGATAGTTGTACAGACGCCAGCACATTAAGCTACTACAATCTGTCAGATTTCTTTAATAGATTTTCGACTTTATTGCTAAAGCATTAGGTTCAAGGCTGATTGGGAAAATCTGACAGTTTTGGGTAGGTTGATCTGCTGGCGTCTGTACTTGTTTCTTGTATTTTTACAAAAGTTAAATATCTATAAAAAAAAAAGTTTTTATTGTTTCTCACACAATTGTCTACAGAACAAAATTGAGGCAGCCCCGTTAAGTTATAAGGATCTATATTTATATAAACAATCAATTTTTTGGAGCTCTTTAAACAGCAAGGAGAAAGGGAATTCCTTTTGTGATTATTGTTTGAGGTGAGAATCAATTTCTGTAAATACTTTAGAGAAATCAATTTTTTTTTAAATAGTTTTAATACCAATGTTTTACCCCATCTGCACAATGCTGATATAGTATCGCAGCAGATTATCGCATGTAAAAATAAGATAGGTATGGTTCTGGCATTTTGGATAAGCAGATAAACTTTTTGAAGAATATATTTCTGTTCGCTGTTGAGCCTTTCTAGGTTTTAAAAAGTATATAATTGTATCAATTGGAGTCATTGCAGTGAATAGTATTAATTAGTCATACATATTCACTAACTATGTTGTATTTGTTGCATTAAATTGTTCTATTGCTATTGCTGTTGAGCATTTTTAAATACACTGGGACAGTAGGTTACTTTTATGACAAAGGCCTAGAATTTCCAAAGTGGACACTAAGAAAGGATTCTTGGAAATTCTGCCCCTACGTGGGTTAAAAAGGGATTTTGTTTTAGAATCTTAATGGTTGGGTTTAAACTTGAAACTTGTTATGTATACCGACATAATATTTAAATAAATATTAAAGTTTAGCATTATTTGTTTTCTAAAACCAAAGGGTTTTGGAGGTGTCAAAGTATGTATGGAAGCAATTTAACATGCCAACCAACTAATTTGAAACTTTGTATTAATGAATGATCCTGACAAAAATATGAATAACAAGTTTTAAGGAGCGGAGTTTACTACTTGTTGTTATAAATAATCTTAATCTGAAATAGTACCAAACGATTTTTCAAAAATCAACCTGTGTTGGGCTGAAGTGTTATATTAATACAGTTTAAATGAAAAATTGCAATCCATCGGTTTAGAAGCTAAAACTTGGCACAAGTACTTATCTCATTAAATAATGCACTGATCAATTTTACAAAACTACCCTTTAATGGGGTTGGAGATCTTGAATTTCGAAGGAGAAAGTATAAAATCCACATAGACTAGAGTCCTTGAGTAGCTACAGTCGACTCTTAATAATTTGACACTCAATAATTTGAATCTCTCGATACATTTGAAATTTTTTTCTGGTCCCTAGAAAAATACTTGATAAATTGAATAAAATCAACGTTAATTGGTCCCCTCAGTAACTTGAAGTTGGCGGAATAGTGTCCTGCCCGTCAACATGCAATAATTTGAAGTCTGGGCTTCCCTACTCTCTATAATTTGAAGTGTTTATCATGTACCTATTGTTTGTTTATATACATGGACAGACCTGTTGAATGTTTACATAAATAAGATATGGTGAATTTACAGTTTACATTCCAGTCTACCTTTGAACATTAAGGTGAGTCAGCTTGTTTACTTGATTTTTTTTCCTCCCTCCCTCTTGGTTATTAAAACTCCTATTTATTTTAAACTCTTGGTAATTTGAAATTTTTCTCTGGTCCTTTGACTTTCATATTATCGTGAGTCAACTGTAGTATGTTGATAAAGGCAGTTTTGAAAAGGTCTAAGCAAATAAATCTAAAATTTTAAGTAGTTCGGTATGTGCACAGCAATATCCTTCATGGTTCACAAATAAAGATATTAAATTAAATAATATTATCTTTTAAAACATTTTTTTTTTTTTTACTGGACTAGATATTCTCTAAATACAGCCATATATTATTGTACAAGAACTTTACCATTCGAATAAACAGTTATTTATAAAACTACAGAATAGAAATGCTAACGTTTTGATTGATATAAAAGTTCTTTGGAAGTACATAATGTTCAAAATTAAATTAATAGGTACCTGCTCCTGAATTAAATACAAAAAATAATGGAATAAGTACAATCACATCAATGTTCGTATCATTATGATGTGTAATATACTCACACAGATAACGTTACGTGATTAACCTACCTGTGTCACGGCATTCCGCGCAGAGCAGTCTCAAACTTTTAATTACTAGTATTTTAACAAACTAACCTGTTGTACTGCCTATGTTTCAATTCGACAGCAGCCACACATAACAACGAAACAATGGTCATCAAAAACACGAAAACAATCACTCTTTAGAACTTTGAAATTAGTCAACAACTTTTCAATGTACTGAGCGACACGGATTTCTTAAAGTATAGCACTAGCACACTTTAAAAGTTCAATAAAGTAGTCTAATGTTATAGATAAGTACATAAAACACACATTGACATCAAATTGTAATCTTCAGTTCATGTTTGTATACTCAATAGATCGCTTAAACCTTGGAAGTGATCCCAATAATCTTTTTCAGCGTACGTAAGAACACCATTTACGAGAATGACGCTGACAGTCGGAGGCAGCAACCGTCTCCAAAACACAAAAAAACTTGTGCCTTGCACAGACTACGTAGTGTGCTTTGGCACCACTTTGGCAGCGACGCCACAGATTATAAAATATTCGTTTTCTATAAACTAAAGTAACAGTTGTATTTTTCTTTCTTGACTTGTTTCAGTAAAGAACACGGAGTAAAAACAAGGATATTTTTACGAGTATTCTAGTTGGTAACACTATGGTTGCTACACTTGCTACTCGTCAATAGGACCTATGCAAAACGTTTTCACACTCGCCATCTTCAACGCCTTTATAACGCGCTTACAGTAGCGGTATTACAAATTCTTTCACACACCAAACACCTCTAAGTTCACATCACACTTAATTAACCTAAGATTTTACATCTCAATGATCTATAACCATTCCTATAAGAGGTAAAATAACCGCGAGGGGACTGTACTTGCGTTTGCATAGCGTTTCTGTTGCTTAGTTGCGTTAGATGCGTCGATCTAGACGATGCGTAAACAAGTCGCCTCTGCATAGCTGCCAACTAGTATTCAAACTTGTAGGTGAAAATTTAATTCTTCTAATATAAACAATCTAACACTAAAATAAAGTTACAAAAATAATATCCTAACCAACTAAAACTATTAAAAAAAACTAAAAGCAATGCGGATGAATTATTCGACGCCATAGCGTCGAAAAATTCATCCGCATCGCTGTCATCTGGTAATGTACCCAAGAGACTGGCGGCATTGCCACGTTGTATGGCAATGCTTAGCCTCTGGCCAAGGTAAAAGCCTGCACTTGGGTCACGGGAAGTGTCAACCAGCCGTTGGGAGATTTCCTTAAACAAAGCATGAGCACACGGACCCCACGGCCTGAGGGTTTCAACCCCAAACGGCTCGAAAATATAGTTACCGATAAGGTTATTATACTTCCGCCGCTTGAGGTTTTCCGCAGCCGCAGCAGCAGCGCCAGCACAGCACGCTGTGCCAGGAAGATGGGAAGGCGCAAGAGTATCGACACACGGTGCGTCCCACACTAAAGGCCTACCCACCTTCCATGGAAATAAAGACATGCCGTCCGGTCTCTTGCAGGTAGATGAATAATTTTACAGCTTAGCAAAAAAGTTTAGAAACGGAACTACTTTTTTTTTTTTGTCTTTTGGCAATATTCTCAAAAGAATGACGTCTTTTAGTAAACAAACAAAGTTCACTACTTTCGTCGAGTTTTTATTTCGACCATCAAACGGTCATTAAAATACGTAAAAAGTGAAAAATAATTAATAAAACCACTCGAAGTGCTTGGAAGGGAGATTATGTATAAGGTGTACAGGCGATGTCTGGCGGAACATGAGGCCCAAACTATTCTTTTCGATGTTTACCAAAGAACCGCGGATGTCACCAGGTATGTAGTAATACTAACTAACTAAAGTAATAATAATAGTTTATTTTGTTGTTTTTTGTTGAATCAAGTGTTGATTGATGAACCCAAAGCGGTTTTAAATTGCTTGCCTAAAGAATAAGTGGAAATTTGGAACAATAAACATCGAGCACATAGGTTATGTTTACATTTTGTCGGCATTACCCGTGGTCCAGCATTACTCTGGTATAGCGCGCTTATTATATTAATTGATACTGGAGTGACATGATCTTTAAGTAGGTAAATGTAAATTCGATTTCTACTTAAATTTAACGTTGATTTTGATTAAAAGGTAATAATGTATTTGTTGTAGCATTTTCATTAGAGAAAATGTACCAGAAATTAGGGATAATGAAATTTTATCTTTACAGGAAGCAGCTGAACGTGCATTCCAAGCTATTACCGAGGAGGATTGGAAGAATTCATGCCAGCACGTAACAAAAATAGAAAAGGAGTACCTGAACTAACTCTGTACGAGGAGCAACAGTACATCTGAATCTAAGCACGACTCAGATTCAGATGTACTGTTGCTCTCGTTTATGTGAACGCTGTATTTATGTGAACGCACAGCCACTGCCACAGACACGCTGCACTACACGAAGGCAGTCGTACGTGTAGGGCGATGTGTACTGTGACGTCGGCAGTTTAAGCGCGTTCGCCTCTGAACAGCGGAGCTCTGGAAACGGAGATCGGTCTTGAAGTCCTGTGCGATCTCACGCACGAGACGCTGGAACGGAAGCTTGCGGATCAGCAGCTCGGTACTCTTCTGGTACCGACGAATCTCACGGAGCGCCACAGTGCCGGGCCTGTAGCGATGGGGTTTCTTAACGCCACCGGTGGCCGGTGCGCTCTTGCGCGCAGCCTTGGTGGCGAGCTGTTTCCTCGGCGCCTTACCACCGGTGGATTTACGAGCGGTCTGCTTAGTACGTGCCATTTCTAAACACTACGACACGAGAGTAACAATACATTCGACAGATGGCGCTGCCATCACGCAGACATCGCGCTCCGTTTGTTTTTTTATTTAAAAATGTTTAAAATAGTTTTCCCGTCCTGACTCTAACATAAATACGATCCTTTTAGTGCAGTCAATGACCTCTAGTGTTATCTACAGTTAACAAACTCTGTGGACTAATAAATTGTGATTTTATCAACCATTACCTAAGTGATCCTATTTTCATTCCAAAATTGTGTTTGTGCTACAAAAGTGACTTAAAACTAAAATAATAACTCGGGGAACACATAAACAGGCATGTTTTAATAGTTTTAAACTAACATTATCATTTATATAACTAGTGTAAGAATTTTCAAACAGTGCGTCGGTTTTTGAAATGAAAGCTTGGTACAACATTCTAACGAACTTTTTATAAATTATATAATACAGAAACGTAATTTCGATCTGTCACCTAACTCCTACTTAGACTCTATGTGATGGTGCGTGACTGCCGTACACGAGTACTCGAGTTCGCTTCTCACGATATGGTTATCTTTTTGTATTAATATTATTACAGAATACTATTCTCAACACTGAATTGGATTGATTTGAACTGTTTTTTGTAAAAATATTTAATATTTTATTAAATATTAAGATTTTTTCACCGTATAACTATGCCTCTTAAAAGAACACCACCTACAACACCTAAGACGGCTAAGACGACAAAAAACTGTGCCCATGACATGACTACTAATGTCGGCACAGCAAGTCGTACGCGATCGCGTAAGCAGACGCCTGATTCCGAGAATACGGATTTTATGTCGGAAATAAGGACCATAATTGCCGAATTTAAACATGAACAAAACTTTAAGCTAGACGCTCTCCAGACTACGATAAGCGATATTAAAAAGCAAAATATTGGAATAATACAATCAATTGAGCATCTATCTGAAGACTATAATAACCTAAAAAAACAGCTTGAATTAATCGAAAAGGAAAAACGGGATAATTTACAATATATTTACACTCTCGAGACTAGAATAGAAAACCTTGAAAATGCGCAAAGAATCTCCAGCATAGAGATAAGAAATATTCCCCCTAGAAGAGGAGAAACGAAACATGATCTTGCTAAGTTAATGAATACAGTCGGACAAGCCATAAATCTTACTATTCGAAATAGTGACATAAAAGATGTCTTCCGAATCAATACAAAAACCGAAGAAAACAAACCTATTATCTTGGACTTCAACTCAGTTTTACTCAAAGAGAAATTTTTAGAACACACAAAAAACTTCAACAAGCAACATAAAGAAAATAAATTGAATACATCACATCTGCATATCCATGGCTCCAGTAAACCAATTTTCATAGCTGAAAATCTAACGAGTAAAGGTAAAAGGCTGTTTTACTTAGCGCGTGACTTTGCTAAGACCTATAACTTCGCATATTGTTGGGCCGCCTACGGCAAGATATTTATTCGGAAAAATGAAGGAGATAATCGTATTCGTATAAATTCGGAGGCTGATTTAGATAAGCTTAAGTCAGAATGTGATCTCTGACTAGCCACCTTTTCTTTGCTGCAGTATTCTATTCCATTTTATTTAACTTTGTTTCTGTTAATTCTTTATAATGTGTTAATAATTTTAAAAAAATTTTAATTGACTAGTCAATACTTTTATATGTTGATTTTAATCATTTTAAAAAATATGTCAGTACTTAGTCAAAACGCCTTACATTATGTTCACTTCACAATATTAACTCTCACCTCATTATACTCATTCACATTCACACACACAAACACACACATAACATATACACACTGGTATCATGCTGGGTTAGAGGTTTTAATGAATTTTGTAAAGATTTTATGCATGAGATTTAGTGTCATTCGATGGTTGGTAAAACACTTTGCTAATTTAAATTGCACCCTAAAATATGATGTTTTGAAAAATGGATGACTTCAACATGATACTAAATAATGATTTGGATTCTGTTACTGTAGCGCAATCCGCCACTTGTGAAATTAATGACTGCCACTCTTTGTTAAAAAAATCTTCGAATACCCTAAAAATATTAACCCAAAATATACGTAGCATTCATTGCAACACTCCCAACTTTCAAACATTACTCGCAAGGTCAAAAGTTGATTGGGATATTATTGTTCTAACCGAATGCTGGTTGCAGCGAAATCCTACCGTTCCGGAATTCGACGGTTATAATTCATTCACTACACGCAATAATGTTTTTCGGCCAAGCAGGTGTCAAGCACCATTAAAAAAATGACGAAAGGGAAGTCCCCGGGTCACGATGGTTTAAGCATTGAGCACTTGCAGCAGGCAGGTCCTCACTTGGCTAGAGTACTCGCTATGTTTTACTCGCTATGTATGTGTCACTCGTACCTTCCCTGTGATCTTTTGCGAACTATTGTCGTGCCTATTGTTAAGAACAAAACGGGTGACGTTTCTGATAAGTGTAATTATCGACCCATCTCCCTGGCTACTATTATCGCTAAGGTACTCGACAGTCTGCTGGACGCACGGTTGGATAGCTTGTTAAAATTACACGACGCACAGTTTGGGTTTCGTAATGATCTTGGCACTGAAAGTGCGATTCTCGGCCTCAAACATACGGTGCAATACTACACAGAACGGCGAACACCAGTGTATGCTTGCTTTTTAGATCTCTCCCGTGCCTTTGACCTTGTATCTTACGAGGTTATGTGGCAAAAGCTGCGGGAGAGAAAAGTGCCAGCGGAGCTGTTGCGTATCTTCCAGTATTGGTATTACAACCAGACGAACAGTGTGAGATGGGCCGATGGACTGTCTGTGTCTTATGGACTGGAGTGCGGGGTGAGACAGGGGGGGATAACGTCACCAAAGCTGTTTAACCTCTATATAAACGATCTAATCGTTGAGCTCAGCAGCAAAAAAATCGGATGTCGCATTGATGACGTCAGTGTCAACAATATCAGCTACGCTGACGACATGGTGCTGCTGAGCCCAACGGTTAGGGCGCTTAGAGAGCTGCTTACTTGTTGCGAGGGCTATGCTCGAGAGCATGGCCTAATTTATAATGTTAATAAAAGCGAGTTCTTGGTATTTAAGGCTGGCGGTGCGAAATGTCCTGAGTATGTGCCCCCGATTAAACTAAACGGGAATGACCTATTGCGAGTGTACAAGTTCAAGTACTTGGGGCATTATGTAACCGACGACCTTAATGACCAAGTGGATATTGAGAGGGAACGTAGGGCGCTGGCAGTCCGATGTAACATGTTGGCTCGTAGATTCGCACGCTGTAGCAGGGCAGTCAAAATAACGTTTGCTTTTTAAAGCTTATTGCCAAGTGTTTTACACGTGCAGTTTGTGGACCAACTATACTCAGCGGGCTATCAGCGCCCTACGGGTCCAATATAATAACGGGTTCAGGATGTTGATGGGGCTGCCCCGTTTCTGCAGTGCATCAGGTATGTTTGCACAAGCACACGTCGATGGCTTCCACGCCATCGTCAGACAGAAATCTGCCTCTTTGCTCTGCAGAGTGCGGGGGAGCTCCACTCCATCCTGAAGACCATAGCGGGGAGGTGCGAGTCTCCCTTATTAGGTGACGTTGTTCGAAGATGTATTTCGATCCACAGACTTGTTTCCAAATAGATAATAAGTTTACTAACATAGTTTTAAGTTATGTTTGTTACTTTTTTGTTTACTAACCCATATGGATGTTGCTTATCCGAATTAAAGATTATTTTATTTTATTTTATTTTATTTTATTTTATTTATTTATTTAATAATCAAACTCAAAATGAAGGTGTGGTCATTTATTGCAAAAACATAGAACATTACAGTATTGATGAACCGGAAATTGTCGACTCAAATTGCCTTATTCTAAAAATAAACACAACCACTGTAATCGTTGCTGTGTATCGACCACCTAGCCATAAAAATATAGATAACTTTTTGATTTCTCTCAACGATTGTCTAAGCAATCTCTCATCCTTTCAAAATATTATATTAGTTGGCGATATTAATATCGACATTATTGAAAATTCCCAAGATAATAGATCCTACGCATATCTCAACCTTATCGCTTCTCATGGGATGCTTCCTGCTCACACGATTCCTACTCATAGTCGCACGTGCTTAGATCATATAATGTTAAAGACAAGATTATCAGCATTCTGTTATGTTGCTCATACTTCGGTTACCGACCACAATAGCGTTATACTATTTTTAGACCATAGAATGAAAAAAAACCAAGGCCCCAAAACTATTAAACGAATAGACGACGCAGGGCTTGAAACGGATGTTAAGAACTTAGATTTTGAAAAGATTTACAGTATGACAGATGTTAACGAATCAACCAATTTTTTTATACACGCTCTAAGTCAAGCTATCAACGAAAACACGAAACTGGTCACGACATCTAGACGTAAAATAATTTTGAAGCCTTGGATAACACCGGGCCTACTAAGATGCATGCGAAATCGTGATCAATTGCATATTAAAACCTTAAAGAATCCAGATAATGAGGTAGTACTGTGCACCTACAAAAGATACAGAAATTTTTGCAATGATATATTAAAGAAAGTCAGACAAAATTACGAACAAGATATGATTAAAAAAGCAGGGAAAAACAACAAAATGCTTTGGGAAGCAATTAAAAATATAACCTATACAAATAAAAGCAAACAGCAATCCACACAGCTAATTTCAATAGACAATCCTATTGAATCAATTAATAGAGTAAATTCTTTTTTTGCAAATGTAGGTAAAAACTTGGCAGAAAAATTACTCTCACAAAATATTAATTTTCCTAATACAGAACCCAATCGTCAGCCAACAAATTCTTCTCAAAATTCCTTTTTTCTACTTCCTACCGATGAAGAAGAAATACCGTCATTAATTATTAATTTAAAAAACGAGTGTGCTGTTGGCATTGACAATATATCTGGATCTTTTTTAAAACGATTTGTTGATATTATTGTTCCTCCACTTACATACATATGCAACCTTTCTTTCTCCTCTGGAATATTTCCGCGTGCCTTTAAAAAATCCAAAATAGTACCTATATTCAAGTCCGGAGACAGATACTGTGTCAATAACTATAGACCAATCTCAATACTACCAACGTTCTCAAAAATTTTAGAACGATTAATGAACACCAGACTGACTAAGTACCTTGAACAGAATTCTCTTTTATCTCCATCACAATTTGGCTTTCGATCTGGCAGGTCAACAGCTGATGCCGTGCATGAACTAACAGATCACATAGTCAACAAACTAGATAATAAAAGAAAGACCTTAGCCATTTACCTAGATTTAGCTAAAGCATTTGACACAGTATCTGTTCCCATTTTGATAAAAAAATTAGAGAATATGGGAGTTAGAAGTTTACCACTTCAACTATTCATAGACTATTTGTCTGACAGAACACAATCTACTAAAGTAGATAGTTGGATTAGCGACGAACTTCCTAATCAGTATGGCGTTCCACAGGGCAGTATCCTTGGTCCAACATTATTCTTAGTTTATATAAATAATTTATGTGACATAAAGCTGCAAAACGGTAAAATCATCACTTTCGCCGATGATACTGCCTTGTTATTCAATGGTAACACGTGGGAAGAGGTAAAAAAGTATGCTCAGCAAGGTTTTGATACTGTTTGTAAATGGTTACATTCCAATTTGCTTACTCTCAACGTGGATAAGACAAAATGCATGACATATTCCCTTAGACCCCAGGACCAACCAAATTTCAACTTGAAAGCACACTTATGTAATTTTATCAACCATTGTTCTTGTCCTGTGTTAATTAAAACAAATTCTATAAAATATCTTGGCATCATCATAGATTACCGTCTCAGCTTCCAACAACACATTGAAACCCTAGTTAGAAGAATCCGAAAATTAATTTACATCTTTAAAAATCTAAGACATATATCTGATACATCAGTTATTAGAACAGTTTACTTTGCACTATGCCAATCTTTGCTAGTATATTGTATTACCTCATGGGGCGGTACCTCTAAAACTTATATGATAAATTTAGAGAGAGCCCAAAGAGCTATATTAAAATTTAGTTGCTTTTTACCAATCCTCTATCCAACTTTTGAACTTTACCAACACTGCCAAGTTCTAACGGTCCGGCAGTTGTTCATTCTCATGACAGTACTAAAAAAACACTCTGTACTTCCCTTAGCTCACGATTTCCCAACACAAAATAGACGATCAACTAATGTTTGTTCAATCATCCGCTATAACACTGCTTTCTGCCAAAAGTTTTTCTGTTTTCTTGGTACTTTTCTTTATAACTCAATTAATCACAAAATATCTATATACACGCATACAAAAGCTATTTGTAAAACAAAATTACGCATATGGCTATTAAACCTTGACTACATTGCCACTGAAAACTTATTAAAACCAGTGTCTTAAGACCCACACATTACCTCACACTCCTACACATACAAACATTCATACACTCACCATTTTTCATTTCCATTCTAATTTTATTTTGTTATGCTCATTTTTTAAATTTTATTTTTTTATACATTACTTTGAATTTTATATTTGATGTGCTTTTCTTTAAACTAATGTTTTTTGTTTTTATATTCTGAATTTTGTTAACTAGTAGTTACTGTAAGTACCTACTGCTTTCTTTAAATTTCTTTTTTTTAATTTTATAGGTTTTGCTTCTACCTAATTGCGATTTCAGACTTATATTATATAATATCTTGACTCTAACCATTTTGTAAATTTAACTTGTCCTAAGTATCTAAAAGAGCCGGGTGATCTGTAACTCAGGACTCTCCTACCTCAGACACCTTTCTCTATTTAAGATTGTGCATTCTAATAACTTGTGCCTGTAATATGATGTTGAGATAAATAAAGATTTATGATTATGATTATGATTATGATTAGATGAGTTTGCAGCCAGCTCTAGCTAATACAAGGATGTGGTAGGGATGGAATATTTAGAGGTCGATTTATTGGAATAAAATAGAATAATGTTATATAATATAATCGGCCGAATACTGAAACGCCACTCAAATATTTAAGGGCTGCTTAAACGTTTGAGCAGCTCCTAAACTTTAATTTCGTATACTCAAACGTCTTTTTTGAGTACCACTTATATATAAGTGCTTCTTAAAATAAGTAGTGCTCAAACACCACTTAATTTAAAAGTCGTATACAGGAACGCTACTCAACGTTATTTATCTGTCAAATCAACTGTCAAACTGATTAATAATTCTTTTAATAATTCCTAAAAAATGTTGTAAACACAGGAGTACTTAAATAAATATTTATTTTTAGGTACTTAGTAATCAGTTACATGACGAGAATACGTCCTTGTTCAATTAAACAATACTTACTGATTTGAATAAATTATACATAAATAAAGTAGATATAAATTTATGTCTAACAAAAATACAGCTAATTATCAAGACCAGGTTTACACTCTTCGGTTGCAGCGGGTTGCCATGCGAACAGCATAGTGACACCTCTATTATTATCTAATCTTTTTTGCTAAGCTGTACACTCTTAGGCACAGAGCACTAAATAATACGGGTACTCTTAGGGGGACCTTAAGGCGAAAGCGTCAGGGTAGCCCGCGAAATTCAATTTTTCTTAAGTTTTTTGCAATTTACAAGTCAGTAGGATGTACGTTGATCGAAATATGATTCGCGACCGTAACAAGTATGAATTTACAGAATTATAATCAGTCAAGTTATCAATACATTTTTTTAAAACCAGGTAATCTTAGTGAATGACTATTTCATGAAATCTTGACATTTGAGGATTATAATAACATAAGGAGTTGTATTACTGATTTTAATTCTGTCAATATGTATTTGCTACGGTCGCGAATCGGGCTACCCTGACGCTTCCTCCTTACCAATCAGTTCGAATCCTCAATCTGTAGGCCAATTTTAGTACTTAAAAACGTTCAAATGGGGAAGAAAACTGTCAAATTAGTTCCGTGTAGATGGCGCTTAGTGTTTGTTACAAACGAACTGTCAAATTGTAAAGAAATTAAACAATGGTGCCGATTCCGTTGTACGCAAACTAAACTTAATTTAGGCTATTGCTAACTTTTTCTCTCTAGTAAAACAAGAAAGAAACGGACGAAAATTAGAGCTATCAAATTTAGTTGGCACTAACATTTCCATACAAATTTAGACGATATGTAAAAACATGTCGACTAAAAGCACGGTGAAGCGCAAGGCGTAAACTAATTTAACATGTCTAACTTAGTTCATAGCTATATCCGTCCTTTTCTCGCGCTGCCTGTTAGTAAAAGATAGCGATTCTTTAATTTTAATTTAGTTATTGAACAAGAGAATCGGCGCCAATATTTCATTTCATATCAATATAATTGGTCGTTGTGTAGCCGTTGGATGCAAACAAATAAGCGTTGACAAATTCCCAAGAAATTTTCACGTGAAGACAAAGTGGGAAAAGGCACTGAAATTAATAAACTTCACAGAAGTGATTTTTTCAGGCTATGTGGAGGAAACTTTTCAAAGAAACAGACTACGAGACCACTTCTAAGGCGACAGGTTGGTACGATATATACAGGGTTACGGGTAATTCGACGTATATCCGTCAGGGGCTGATAAGGGGGCCAAAATGCAACAAATTGAACCCCCCATATGTATTGCCGAAATTCAATAGTTTTCGAGATATTTGAATTTTAAGTTTTTCGATATTTACCCAAAATTTGACATTTAATTCCAAATAAAAAAAAAATACATATTTGAATGGGTACATACCATTAAAAATGATGTTGTAGCTAGCTGGCACTTCAATTAAGCTATTGACATAATTAAAACTACTTAATTTAACAAAATAATTAAAATAATGAGCGATTTAAGAATAATATCTTATTAATATTTTCATTTTACGCTTCAAAAATGTTGTCTCGTCACAAAAATTTCTATGACATTAATCGTACAAATAACTTAAACAACTTGCCTATTCTGTAAGCTTTCCAAAAAGGTATAAAAGTCAATTTTAAAATACATAATTCGTGGCATGGCATGTGTTTGAATCGGCGCGGCGGCGCGCGGTGAGGGGAGAGAAATCATCTCTGTTTTTAGTTTATGATCCTCGCTAAAACAACCGATTTTACAGGCAAAATTCTTCGTGATGGGGCGGGAGAGTACACGGCGTCTGCTGCGCTCGCGTCGCCTTCCTTAGTAAGTTTCGACTCTACGCCGTGCAAGCACGTGTGTTGTTATCTTGCTATTAACCAATCTCTCATCGCGTTAATTTGTTATCAATCATTATTGTTAATTATTGTTTATCATGTTATTCTTTTTGTTATCATTGTTATTTCGGATAACATGGCTTCGTTTTCTAATAACGAATACGCAGACATAATGTTTTGTTATGGTTTTGCCGATGGAAACGCGGCTTCGGCTCGGCGAGAATACCAACGCCGCTTTCCCGATCGTCGACTTCCCCACGTTACTGTTTTCGGGAGCACCTATCGACGATTATCTGAAACTGGCAGTGATCAGAGAGCACAAGTCAACGCTGGCAGACCTCGACGGTACACGGCTGACGAAGAGGACATCATTCTTCAGTGTTTTATTGATGACCCAAACATCTCAACGAACATTGTTGCAAGACAGCTCGATATGTCCCAGTGGAAAGTGTGGTTGGTAGTACATCTATCAGGTAGACACCCATACCATAATCAACCTGTCCAAACATTGCACGATGGAGATCCTGCCAGGCGACTCGAATTTTCTCGGTTTATGTTAAACGCAGACGCTGACCAGGAACATTTCCTAAGAAATATTTTGTGGACTGACGAGTCAAAGTTAGACCGGGATGGTATAACTAATTACCATAACTTACATTTTTGGGCACCTAAAGTAGGCAGGAATCCAAAAAAACTAAAAGAAACTGCGTTGTAAATGAGATTTTCCCTGAACGTATGGATGGGTGTCCTTGATAATTATTTGCTGGGCCCTCATTGCCCACTTGCCCCAAAATTTGAACGGCGAAAATTACGAGGAGTTTTTAAGAAACAACCTAGACGATTTGTTGGCGGATGTTCCCGAAGAAATAAAAAAACAACCTCATGTTTCAACATGATGGTTGCCCAGCACATTACCGGATAACTGTCCGACAGTGGCTAGACGAGAGATATCCAAACCGATGGATTGGGAGGGGAGGGCCATTTCCGTGGCCAGCACAAAGCCCTGATATCACACCACTTGATTTTTACATTTGGTGTCATATGAAGGTTTTGGAGGAGGTTTCAGGATATCTATATTTGGGTTTTACTTAGACAATGAGACACCACACACGGTTGCAGATTAATTGTCATAGATATGCATTCATTTTAATACACCCCCCCCCCCCCCTCAACAAATATTTTCTTTCAATCTTTACATTCTGTGTTTTACACTGTACTTTAATATACTTCAGTTACACAAACAAATCTAAACTTGGCTGGCTATGCATTAACAATTCAACTTGTTTGAGAACTAACTTAACTTATTTACTTTATTTTCCTATGCATGAATGACCAGCTGATATGAATAGTACCTACCCTAAAAGTTTACAATTCACACAATAGCTTAAATTCTAATACAGTAACTTGACAAACTTTTCAAAGTTTTACCTAAAGGTTTAGTGAGAAGATCTGCCAAGTTATCTTCTGTTTTAATATACTGCAAAGACATACATTTTTCTTTTATTTTGTCAATAATGAAGTGATATCTGATATCCAAGTGTTTAAGCCTTTTATTATTTCCATTGTTGAAAGCCAATTTTATAACTGACTGGTTATCTTCATAAATAATTAAATCATTAATGACAATATTGAAATCATATAACAAATTCTTTAACCAACATGCTTCTGTTACAGCCATACTTAATGCAATGTATTCAGATTCAGTGGATGATAGTGATACACTGAGTTGTTTCTTACAACACCATACTACACTACAATTGAATACTTTAAAAATGTAACCCGTTGTAGAGTTTCTGTGTTGGGTGTCACCAGCCCAATCTGCGTCTACAAAGCCTTGCATTCCTGTGCCCGTGCTGCTGTATACTAATGCAAAATCTAAGGTTCCTTTTATATACCGTAGAATACGTTTTAATGACTTATACAACATAACACTAGCACAGTGTTGATATCTACTAAGAAAATAAACTGATACACATAAATCTGGTCGAGTACCACATACTGCATACATTAGGCTACCTATAAGTTGTCTATACTTTCTTTCTATTATTGGATTTTCAGATTTTTCCCTTTTCAACAAATCAAACTTGTAATTCTGGTCTAATGGAGTTGATACCTATAGGTTTGCAATTTGACATATTAAAACGTTCCAAGACTTTAGTTAAATATGTCTTCTGACTGATTATTGTTCTGCATTTATCTTGTTTGATATCTATGCCTAAATAACTAGTTGCTAACCCCAAGTCCTTCATTTTAAAGTTATTATGCAACTCTGTTTTGAAATTTTCTAAAACCTTATTTTCAGAACAAAACATAAGTATATCGTCTACAAATAGTAAAACGTATAGTTCACATCCGTTTAGTTTCCTATAATATAAACAATAATCATTTTTAGATCTATTGAAATTTTCTTTAGTCATGAACTCATCGAACTTTCTATTCCAGCATTTAGGGGAACTTTTCAAACCGTATAGGGATTTGTTTAATTTACATATTTTACCATTTGGTAGCTTTAGGTATACTATTTCATCTATATCACCATGTAAGAAAGCGCCTACCACATCCATTTGATGGACTGGAAGTTGTAGTTTATTGGCTACAGCTATAAATACTATAAATGTTGGTAATTTGGCTACCGGAGAGTATACTTCTAAATCAGTGTCTGATTGTTCAAAACCTCTAGCAACTAACCTAGCTTTGTATACTTTTTCTCCACCTATTTGTTTGACTTTGAAAAACCATTTACTTGATATAACTTTATTTCCACTTGGAATACTATTAACTTCGGTCCATGTGTTGTTTTCTTTCAGGGTGTCTAATTCAATATTCATAGCCTTTTCCCATTCTTCTTTTTCTTCTGAATTTAATGCATCTTCCAGAGTGATTGGTTCAGTGTCAATGGATAAGAGGTTTGTGTCATACTCTGATAACCATGATGGTTTCTTTGTTTCTCTACCTTTTCTTGTTATTGTTACCTCTTGTGGTTTTTCTTGTTCTATTGCTTTATCAACTGAATACTCTTCTTCTAAATCTTCTGCAGACATTATTCTTTCCTTTTCTGGACTTGATATTCCCTCCATGGGAATTTCTGGATTCTCTTCTAGCTCTGATGTCTGTGATCTGTCTTCTTCTTCACAGAAACTATGATATTCTACTTCTTGGTTATCATTTTCTATTTCTTGGTTATTATTTTCTATTTCCTCTGTTTCAGAGTCTGTGATAGTAACTGAGGGTTTACTGTTCTGATCCTGTCTATTTTTACAAACCTTTTGCACATTAATAAACTTACTTTTTTATGAATGTTACCTCTCTTTTTACAAGAACATCATTTTTATGTGGGAAATAAATTCTAAAACCTTTTGTTGTTTCACTATAACCTACAAAATATCCTATTTCAGCTTTTTTAACCCATTTCTTACGCCGTTGGTCAGGGATATGTACTCCTACCTTTGATCCAAATACTTTCAAATTATTTAGGTATGTTGTATGCTTGATTTTTATACCAAAGTTCATAAGGAGTAACACCGTTTATTCTACTTTTACCAGTTCTGTTTAAGACATAGACAGCTGTGTTGACCGCTTCAGCCCATAGGGACTTGTCCAAACCACTTGACAATAGTATAGTTCTAGCTGCTTCTGTAACTGTACGCATTTCATGTTCTATACACCCGTTTTGCTGAGGTGTGTATGGAACACTAGTTTGGTGGATAATACCTAAACTATCTAACAGAGATTTCAATTCTTTATTTGTAAATTCTAAGCCACAGTCTGACCTTATTGTTGTCACTTTGTATTCAAGATTCTTAATAACATAATTCAAAAAAGTTTTTATTTTATCGTTTGTTTCATACTTATTTTTGAGAAAATAAACCTGTTTGTACTTTGTGTAATCATCTTTTATTAATAGGTAATATTTGGCACCGCCTAATGATGTGGTTTCCATAATACCACATAAATCCATGTGTAAAATTTGACCAGGCTGTTCTGCCCTATTTAGACTTTGTGGCACATTTTTTGATGCCATTCTGTTAAACTATCAAAGATACATAAGCTTTTTCATCTGTATTGTATCTGAATTTCATGATAAATACGTTATTTTTACGATAAGCTACAGCACTAACATTTTCTTCATTATTTTTCCTCAAATAGCAACACAAAGAGTGTTGCTATTGTCATATTATAACCTCTATCTGCAGCTGAACTTGCTGAAAATAGATTTATTTTTATAGCAGGGACATGTAGGACATTATTTAATGTTGAACTGACCCACTCTTTACCATTATACGCCTCTAATTGTATAATACCTACAGCTTTTATGACTTTACCGTCAACGATTATGATTGGTCGAGGACATTCTAACTCTTTGTATTTAGTAAACATGCTAACACTGCTACACATGTGCTCTGAAGCTCCACTATCCATTATCCACAGGCTGCTGTCTGACTTACTGTAAAATGCTGATGACAACACAGACACAGGGAATGCATTACCTTGCTCGCTAGGCTCATTTTTCTTTACACCTTTATTTTTACTATTTTTGAACCAACAATCAACAGACTTGTGATTTGACTTTTTACAATAAACACAAATATTACTTTTTACCTTGTTTTTACAGTTCCTTTTTATGTGTCCCGTCTTGCCGCATTGGAAACACTTTCTGGTGGATCTGGATGCTAGTGCTGCTGACTCATTACTGTCTTGCATGCAGGTTGTGGCACGCTGTTCCTCGATAAGTAGTCTTGCAGTTAGCTCCTCCATCGTGCGCTTCTCTGCTGGCACCGACTCCCATGCTGACACGAAGTGCTGATACTGAGAGGGAAGAGATGACGTAATTTTGGTTATAGCCATGCTCGTACTGACTTCTGCTTTGACGTTTTTCAGCTTGCATAACAGGCTCTCGAATCTGCCTAAAAATTCCGTGACTGTTTCTTTTTCTATCAAATTTCATTGAGAAAAATTTCTGTTGAAGAATGTGAACAGACAATTCTCCCCGTTGCTCGAATACTGTGTGTAGCTTGTTCCAAATTTCCTTCGACGTTTGGCAGCTCACAATTTGCGCAAGTACTTTTTCAGAAATGCGTGTGACCAAAATACTTTGAGCATTGGCGTCCTTGTTCATCCATTTTTCGTATTGTTCTGCCTTACCATCTGAAGGAAGCTGGAGTGTACCGTCCACGATGTTTAGAAGATCTGCCGCCCTTAAGATATCTTGATTTTGTATGACCACGTGCTCCAGTTTTCGACGCCTTCCAGTAGTTGTTGCTGGCCGACAAAACCAACTGCTGGCATGTTTCCCAAGGATTCCATTGTATTATTGCTATACCGCAATGCTTAACACATTAGGTGCGGCAGACGCACATGCGCGTTTTCATAAGTTTCTTCGAGTGCGGCGCGGCGCACATGTGCGTTCGTTGTGCATCTATTGTTTCGAAAACATCGTAAAAAAAAGGGTCGGTAAGGGTGTAGCATAAAGAAGCGTTTGCATAAAGAATTCAGCAGAGAATGTGTTAATATTCGTTCCTTGTTGAGATTGGACCTTTACCGGTCCGCCCGACGCGACGTTTAGCGACCCCAAAATAGATTCCTCTTGAAGATCTGACTTCTGTGAGCGGGATCTGGGCCCATAATCTTTTGAAGGAGGTTTAAGGATATCTATATTTGGGTTTTACTTAGAGAATGAGACACCACACACGGTTGCAAGATGATTAATTGTCATAGATATGCATTCATTTTAATAGAAGGAATTAGTTTATGTGACCCCAATAAATTCAGTCGAAGAACTTCGACAGCGAATAATAAACGCGGCGCAACAGATGAGAACAACGTTCACATCAAGAGTGACGAAAACCGAAGTTAGGAAGAGAATTCGAACCTGCATTCGTAATCGAGGGGCTCATTTTGAACAAGATGTGTAAATTTTTTTATAAAATTTGACGTAAATTTTTTAATGCATTTTATTTCATACAAATACAAATGACCCTTTCTCTCCCCGCGCCGATTCAAACACATGCCATGCCACGAATTATGTATTTTAAAATTGACTTTTATACCTTTTTGGAAAGCTTACAGAATAGGCAAGTTGTTTTAGTTATTTGTACGATTAATGTCATAGAAATTTTTGTGACGAGAGAACATTTTTGAAGCGTAAAATGAACATATTGGTAAGATATTATTCTTATATCGCTCATTATTTTAATTATTTTGTTAAATTAAGTAGTTTTAATTATGTCCATAGCTTAATTGAAGTGCCAGCTACAACATCTTTTGTAATGGTACCCATTAAAATATGTTTTTTTTTTTTTTATTTGGAATTAAATGTCAAATTTTGGGTAAATATCGAAAAACTCTTAAAATTCATATATCTCGAAAACTATTGAATTTCGGCAATACATATAGGGGGTTCAATTTGTTGCATTTTGGCCCCCTTATCAGCCCCTGACGGATATACGTCGAATTACCAGTAACCCTGTATTATTAATGATGACTTTTATTAATACTAGTAATGCTTCCAACCTATGAAGTAGAAAATGATTTCTTTTCAAATGACCATATATTTTGTAACAAGTAACTTTACATCTTGCTTAAAAACAAAAAAAGTCATTAAAAATAATTTTTTATAACTTATAATATCCTGGGACATTTTCACACACGGTCATCTGATCCCAAACTAAGCAGAGCTTGTAGTACTATGGAAACCAGATAACTGATATACTACATAATATACCTACTACTTTTTTTTGTAAATACACACTTATATAGCTAATTACACCCAGACCAATTAAAAAAAGGGAGTTATCGACGGCTAGATGGCGCTGCCGTCACGTAAACATTGAGCTCCGTATTTATTTCTGATAAAAAATAAAAAAGTCAGCATAACCACGTAATTCCTTTATTATGATGAACAGTAAAGTGTAAAGATTAACTGGAAGTGTTTATAGTGTGTTAAAAATTCTAATCTCAAACAGTGCCAAAACTATGTTTAGAAAGTGAAAAATTCTCTAAAAATTCAAAGCAACAAACAATAACAGTGCATTATTATTATAGTGTTCATATAGAAGTGCCAGCAAGTGTTAATTCTGTGTTAATCTAAAATAATAACAATAAAACAGAAACAACAAATTAAAAGGGCGCGCGCATGCAAAATTTTGAATTTGAAAATAGACGCATCATAACGAACTTTTTTATATCTACAGCAAAACGAAGACTTATTTCGTTAATAATTCTAACAACTAATTAGCTCATGCAACCAATGCTTGACATGCAAAGATTGGTGTCGTGAGTTCGCGCCCCGCAAATTGCAGGTCACTTTTGAACTTTCCAGATTTGTTTACAAAGAATTTATTGTACGCCGTATTAATTTTACGCCTTCTTTTGAATTTTACACATCTTTTCATATTTTCTGTTAAATTTAGAAGTAATAAAGCGTGAAGTGAAGTCACAATTTAACTACAAAAATTGTTGAATGAAACCTGGTCACGAGTTCCATAAGGTCAACTGTTCATATAATTAAAGTTCCTACATTGACCAAGAACTATGAATTTCTTCGAAAATATGACACTGCGAACTCGCAAAACACGTTCACAGGCAAAAGCAGAAGCCGTAATCGATGTATGCAACTCCAATGAATCAACGTTAAATGGCACCACTAATAGCTTACCAACAATATCGGATGACAAGAACGACGAGATCCTAGAACTTAAAAAACAAATTGATAAACTTAACTCAGATTTATTAGAGGCCCGTAAGGTGATAAATCAGCTATCGTCCGAGAACACGGACTTAAAAAATACCATCACTTCTTTGAATAAGAACAAACACGAAGAAATCCCAAAATTATTGAGCGACATCTCATTCTGTGAGAAATCTCATTCTCACCGAAATTCTAAGCAGTCTACCCCTAAAAGAAAATCGGAACCATCTAAGAAGAAACTGTATTTAGCTAACACTACAGCAAATAAAACACCAATGTTGAATACATCTACCCAAATAGGACCGAATTACATCTCTTCACAGACTACGGAACATAGTACAAACAAGGTACCTCAAGAACAAAGAAAGAAAATATGCATTTTAAGCAGCGATAAGGTAAATTAAATATTATCTGTAGCCGAGGAAACGTTCCCGAACTATCAACTGTGTCACTACCTTACACCAAATGGCGGAGTAAATGAACTCATTAGTAACATCAACGTAAAACTACTGACTTCACGATGAATGATTATTGTATAATTCTCATAGGCGAGGAAGATTTTTGAAGAACTGATAATTATTTCGATTTAATTATTAATATACGCCAGACACTAATGCCTCTGAAAAACACTAATATAATATTATGTTTACCTACTTTTAAATTCAATCACTATTCTAGTATGATGTACAATGGAAGATTAGAAATGTTTAATAATTTACTGTATCTTGACTTACAAACTCACAACTTTGCATTATTGTTTGACTCCAATCTTGACCTAAAATACGATTATACCATGTTTTCAAAGCACACTGGTACGATAAATAATAATGGGATAAAAAATATGTTTAGAAACCTTCAATGTATTGTTCATACAATTTCTCTTGATATTCCTCTATATCCTGAGAATGACATTGTCTCAAATCCCGATATCAGTAATTTGTCGAATATCAACAATATCTCTCATAATGATGTTAATATTGTTACCCCTAGTATTGTAAATAATAGTAATTTTTTTCTTGTATAAACACATAAATGTATTACATCAAAACACTAATGGGTTAATAAGTAAATCGGATCTATTGAGCTTAATTCTACACGAACTTGCTTGTAATAATAAGTTTGTGGACGTGCTCTGTGTAACAGAACACAATATGAAAGAAGGCGATGACCTACATTTACATATTCCAAATTACACACTTGCAACCCATTACCTTAGAAGCAATCGAAGGGGGGGTTCATGTATTCTGGTAAACAATAAACACAAGTATAAAATACTCAATTTAAAAGAATACTGCTGTCCTAATGTATTAGAATGTTGTGCTATCGAATTAATTGATCATTGTATAACTATTGTATGTATTTATAGATCCCCCAAATTCAAAATTGATACCTTAAACTACTTTTTCTACCAATTTGAAGGTATACTAAATAAGATTACTAACAACAACAAAAAGAGAGTCTTGATTTGTGGAGACTTTAATATTGATGTTTTAAAAAATACGAAATTATCTACTCAACTTGAAAATCTTCTATATAACTACCGTATGAAATTAAGTGTTCGTCAACCAACCCGATTAGATAGTGGTACCTGTATCGACAATATTATACACAATATTAGAGGCAGCACCAGTGAGGTAATGGAACTGGCTATATCCGACCATACAGCTCAAATCATAAGATGTCCTGTTAAAAAAACTTGTACCATTGGCATACTTTCAGTCGAGATTTTTGTCAAGAAAATATGGTTAAATTTAAGAATGCTCTTCAATGCCTTAGTTTCAGTAATGTTTACAATTGTACAGATCCAGATAATGCATTCCGTGAATTTAATAGCTTGTTTAAATTATTCTACGATCTTTGTTCCCCATAGTGAGAATTAAAAATCTATGTTCCAAAACTCCGAAATGGATAACTAAAGGTCTAAAACTATGTTGTAAGCGTAAGCGTGAAATGCTATGGCAATTAAGACGCCAACCAAATAAAACGAATAAAAAAATATTTAATACATACGCTAAACGTCTAAAATTAATTATCAAATTGACTCAAAAAACGCAAAACAGTTACTTCATTAATAATGCTAATAACAAGGTTAAAGCAACTTGGAGAGTAATAAACTCAACTAAATCTAATAACCCAAAAGAAAACCCTTCTAAAATTCTTACAGACAAAAATAAATGTATTACAACACCAAATGAGATCGGCGAATTATTTAATAACTATTTCATTGATCAAGTTCAACCAATAAACAACCAAAACACTGATTATAAATCGACATTAATAGATTCAAACCCTAGTTCAATGTTCTTATCACCCACTATTCCTCATGATATACATAAAATTATTATTGATCTAAAAAATACAAATAGTTCAGGCTATGACGATATTGTTACACATGCAATCAAAAACGTTGTTACTGAAATTTCACCAGTTCTTAGTTATATAATAAATCTTTGTATAGATAAAGGTAAATTCCCTGAAGACTTAAAACTATCTGTTATAAAACCTCTTCATAAAAAGGATGATCCACAAAATATGAAAAACTATAGGCCTATTGCACTCGTCCCAGTATTCTCGAAAATAATCGAAATAGTTATTTATAACAGCCTTTATTCATTCTTAGAAAAAAAAAATATTCTAACTAAAGAACAGTACGGTTTTAGAAAACATAAAAAATATTAATATGGCCATCTATGAATTAATAAATGAAATTATTACAAATATGGACAAAAAAATCCCAGTTACTGTGTTATTCATGGATATGACGAAGGCGTTCGATTTTGTGGATCACAAAATCCTTCTCATAAAATTAAGTAAACTTGGAATTAGAGGCAATGTCCTAGAACAATTTGAGTCTTACCTAGTCAACCGAAAACAAATCACTGAAATAGTAAAAATATGTCACAGAACTAAAACAGAAAAAACCTACTTATCAAAACAAAGATCTATAAATTACAGCGTACCCCAGGGGAGTGTACTTGGACCGTTGTTATTCCTATGTTATATAAATGATACCTATTCCCAAAACCATAGAACACCCCATGACTCTATTTGCTGATGACTGTACTACAATATTTAGAGGAAAAAATTTAGAAAGATATGAAATTGAAATAAATAATAGTTTAGGCTTAATTATTCAATGGCTAATAGATAACAACTTAAAAATTAATTTTGGAAAAACCCATATCATGACTTTTAATCAGCGAACAAACTATTAATACAAACATTAAATATGAAGGTAATACGATTGCAAATTGACAACACAAAATTTCTTGGCCTTTGGTTAGATCAACAAATGTCATGGAAAACACACATTGATCACATAATGAAAAAACTAAACCAATATTGCTATGCTTTACATAATTTAAGCAAGGTCGCCAATCAAAGCACCGTTCTTACCGCATACCATGCATATGTCTCCTCCACACTGCGATACGGTGTAATATTCTGGGGTAATTCTACGGATAGAGAATTGGCCTTTAAAGCCAAAAAAAAGTGTTGTCGTGCAGTATGCATGATCCAAAAAACAGATAGTTGCAAACCATTTTTTATTAATTTAAAATTATTAACACTCCCGTCCCTATACATTTATGAAGTTGTCATGTTCATTAAAAATAACCTGAACCAATTTGAAACCCTATCCACTAAACGTCATCAAGGTGTAATTAAGTCAAAAACCCACCAAACCGCCCTGTTCTCAAAAAGTTTTCTAGGAATGGCTCCAAAAATATTCAACAAACTACCTAAAGCTATAAAACCCTCGAAAGATTTAAATACCTTCCTAAAATCACTCCATAAGTTCCTAATAGATAAAGCATACTACAACATAAATGAATATTTAGAAGAAAAATAAAAACCGTTGACTCATTCTCAGATGTATTTGTTACTTATATATTTTAGTTAATTTAACAAGTTTAACTAACTATTAATGGTTACCTTAATTTTTATGGTTCTGTTTATGTTTATTTTATTGCTAAATATTTAACGCAACTACTTTGCAGTATATTTTATAATTTCATAGTCTATTACTGTATAAACAAATTTGTACGCCTTGCAAGGTAGCGCATAGTGATACAATATTTTATTTTTATTTTATAACATCATGTACCACAACATTATACCTATGTGTCACAAATAAATAAATTTGAATTTGAAAACCATAAGATTGTCTAGAATACGACTAAAAGTCGATAAAATGTTAAATTACTTACAACAAGCTTGGCTTTCCTTCCTTGTTGCAATACTTCTATTTCTTTCAACTTCTCCTTCAACCAAGGCCATAGCTGAGGGGGGGGGGGGGGGGGGCTGGCATTGTGGGGCAATGTTCTACCTTTAAACACTAAAGTACTAGGAGAAGCGTTAGGGTAGCCCGCGAAATTCAAATTTTCTTACGTTTTTTTGCAATTTACAAGTCGGTATTATATTGTACATAGATCAAATTATAATTTGCTGTCGTAACAAGCATCTATTTTTAAGTTCTAAATTTTCCTCATTGTAATTTGCTCATTATTCAAATATTCACCTTTATAAATACTGATCAACTGAAACTGATCTTATATCCGTCCTATCCTAAATCCCGTTATAATCAATTAGTTGACTCTGAAGTGCCGTGTTTGACCGACGCGGTGAATGCCTGGAAAGTGGCTTGCCCGGATACGGTTCAGCGTGTGGGTGCTCCTTGTGGGGCTCCACATCGCTGTCAATGCGGTGAAGGAGTCGACTGCCTCGGACACCATGGACTATCCTGCAGCAAGAGCGCTGGTCGGATGGCACGGCACGCCAGCATTAACGACATCATCCGTCGGGCTCTTGTCACCGCCGGGGTGCCAGCTGTTTTAGAACCCAATGGCTTGGCGCGCGACGATGGGAAGAGGCCAGACGGAATGACCATAATGCCTTGGAAGTTGGGTAGGCCTTTGGTGTGGGATGCAACCTGTGTCGACACCCTCGCGCCATCCCATCTTCTTAGCACGGCGGGCTGTGCTGGGGCGGCTGCTGCAGGAGCAGAAAACCTCAAACGGCGCAAATATAGCAACCTTATTGGGAGCTATATGTTTGAGCCGTTTGGGGTTGAAACTCTAGGGCCTTGGGGTCCGAGTGCTCATCGAGTATTTCGGGACATCGCCAAGCGGTTGGTCGACTCTTCACGGGACCAAAGGGCTGGCCTATTTTTAGCCCAAAGAATCAGCATTGCCATCCAACGTGGCAATGCTGCCAGCCTTTTGGGCACTTTTTCCATTGACAGCGATGGGGACGAATTTTTTGATGGCCTATGAGCTCTTCCCCTTTTTATTTTTATGATTTTTTATACACTTATACATAATATATATTATATATTTATTTTTAGCTTGTATGTACATATTCTCCATGTAAGGAAACAATAAAGATGGCTATTTATAGTGTTAATAATGTAAATCGTGCAATATATTTAATAAAAAATATATAAATATGACTTAAAACCTAAAAAAAAAAAAATCAATTAATTATTCATATTAATATTATCGTTTCCCTATTTGCTTATAGTGACATCTAAATGATTCCGAATTAACCACGGCATCTTACAATCTTAATATTTATATTAATTCTTTTTTCTGCTCATAGATGGCATTTGAAATATGTGTGCAAGATTTGTTCGTATTGCAGTCTTTGGAACGGGGATGTCCTAGGCTTACAGTCTCGACATAGATAGCGATCGCTTTACGACCGAGTTCGGTCGCAAAGTCTTAGTGGGGTAGCTAGACAGTCAATATTGCTTGACAAGCATGCTTGTCATGCAATTTTGACCGTTTAGAGACCCCACTAGGATTTTGCGATCGAATTCGGTCGTATAGCGATCGCTATCTATATCGGGACTGCAGGCCCTAGCCTCTTCTTTTTTGGATGGGAAATCATCAAATAACTTCTCCGCTCTGGGTGGAGCGGGAGGGCGTGTCAGACTTCTACCGACTAAAACCCACCCGTGTTCCTTCAATTGCCTGTGCCAGGGCCACGGTAACTCTATCGAACAACCCGCAACCCTGGCAGGTAGCCTCTAAAATCCTAAGAACGTTTGTTTTGACGCTTAAAGTGTTTGTCGCGTGTCGCATGGCGTGTTTTATAGTTTTGCGTGAATAATAATTAGTTATATGTTGTCAACTGAAGATTGATTATTTTGCGATGGATATACGGGCTGTCTTTAGCAAAAAACGAAAAGTTGAAGAGAAAATTGACCACGAAGAACCTCATTCCTCGCAACAGACGGAAGCACAGAATTCAACAGCTACTTCTAGCGCTATGGAAACAGGTTTGGTGAAACATAGTTATGTTAACTTCTGATATTGCACAAATCGGAGAACCTATAAAGCAAGTTATTTTAGACAGATATTCAAAAGATAACATGGCCTTTGTAGTGGACTGGTTCAAGCGGTATAAATAGTTGCAGTATTCTGCCGAGAAAGATGCCGCTTTTTGTTATCCTTGCCAGCAAGTTTTACCACATGGAAGCAAACATACTTCGTACACTCATACAGGATTTAGAAACTGGAAAAATGCCACTAATTCAAAAACTAATTTTCCAAAACACGAAAAGTCCATTTCTCATATACAAGCCATGGCGATGTGGCAGGAAAAAACACAAAGAATATCAACAACTAGCAGTGTTTCAACTTTGATACTCGTACATCAAAAAGCATTAGAATAAAATAGGTATTACGTGAAGTCTATTACTGAAGTAATACAATTTCTAGTTGTCAACGAACTAGCTTTGCGTGGAAATTATATTTTAGGTGCGTGCATAAAATATCCCAATATGAAGGAGGCACTCATTCATATACCACGAAATTCAACATATCGTTCACCTGAAATTCAAAATCAAATAATTCAAGCCATGGTTCAAGCAGTACGAAATTCCATTGTTAAAGATATTAAGGAATCTGACGTGAAATGGTTTACTTTAATTGAAAATGAGACGAAACTTAAAAATAACCGTGAAAATATTGCATTAGCAATACCTACGTTACGTTAAGGTTGGAATTGTCAACAACTGAAACAACTACTGAAAACCTTGATGCAGCCACCTTTACGGAATTAACGTTAAATACCCTTACAGAAATTAACATTGACCTCTCTCGTACGCTAAGCCAATGCTATGATTGGGCAAGTGTAATGAGTGGGAAAGTTTCGGGAGTTACCACCAGAATAGAATATAAATTGGGCCGAAATATTCCTTACGTCCACTGTTTTAACCATCGCTTGCATTTGATAGTAATCAGGACTATCTCGGAAATTACTTACATTCGTTTATTTTTTGATCATGTTGCATGAATTATTTAATCATTTTAAAATAGCCGTCTTGTATGATGGAAAAAAGATTGGCTAGCTTCTCGAACAGCGTTGGTCAGGACACTTGGCTGTTACAAAAGTTATAAACGATATTCATCGATTTTGAATACTTTATGTGAAATTGAAAATGACAGATTTAACGGTGGCGATGTCGCTAAAAGTGTCGGCATTAAAAAAGTCATGCTTGACTTAGAATTCCGAATGGCCATGGTTGTATCCAAAAAAATTCTTATACATGCTTTAGCCTGCAGATGCTGCTTTACAAGCGCGAAGTGCAGGGTTGAAAGATGCCATAACAATCATGAAGTGCGTCCAAAATGAAATAATTAAACTGAGAACAGATGAAATGTATCATCAAATTTTGGAAGAAGCTAAGTTTAAGGCAAACGGCGATTCTGGAAATAGGACCCAGAAGAGAAAAATCAAAAAATCAAATCGAATGGATGATTACTTGATGTATGGTCCTTCCTGTTCCTCTGCAAGACAAATTAGAAAAGACCAGAATGCTCAGCCATTTAAATCAGAGTATTTCGAAACGTTAGACATACTAATTGCTGAATTACAAAGAAGATTTTCGGACAATGAAGAAATCTACTAAATTCATTAGCTACTCTCGATGAGTTGGATGTACATAAAATGGAACCTCTGAAAAATTTAGGTAAGTGTGAGAAAATGAAAGAAAACTACATTTCTACTTGTATAATTAATGTTATTTCATGTTATATTCACAGTATCAACTAATTTTCAGGTCTAACAATTCCATCAAGCGAAGAGGCTACTGTGGTCAAAGTTTATTTGAGGCATCGCGAGGATAAAAAGGAAAACACATTGCGAGAATTACTTAGGCAGCGAGAGGCTTTCAAAGATACATATGAACTTTTTGCATCTGTGGCGACCTTAGGGTGTAGCAGTGCTGTGTGTGAATCTACATTTTCAACTTTAACTGCAATCAACAGGCCTCAGAGGCTATTAATGGGTCACGAAAGAATGGCAGGCATGGTATTTCCGGCATTTGAAAAGAAAAGAACAAACTCGGTTGATCTTAATGAAGTCCATCGCATTTTTAATAATATGGCGAATCGAAGGATTCAGCTGTTTTATGCACGGACTTTTTATTGTATACAGGGTGTTTGGCAGAACGTTGAACATACGAACATGGTGGGTAGGTGGGGTCATCTGCTACTTACTCAGCCCTAATTTATTTGGCCCTGGCCCCCTGGATATTTTTTTTTTTGCCTTCTTCTAGTTTCACCACTTTCTTAACTTTTAAGTGTAATTAGGATTTTTGAAGAAACTACCTTTACGGAACGTGAAATGTTTTGCGAAATTTAATACTGCAAGGTCGATAAAAATGAAATGATCGACGACTTGCCAGAAGCATTGGTGTAAATTGACATTCACTATACCCTTGGTATGTATATATAATAATAATAATAAATTTATTTATTTCAGAAAAAAACACATTTATGGTTCACAAAAACAATTTTCAAAGTAAAAATAGAGTATTCCAGAAAGAAGTGTATCGTTGGTGTCCGTACTAATGAAAAAATCATTGTATCACAAACACCAGCGCCTTCCATATTAGGTTACATTAAAAACAAAAATTCTCAATCGTGCTACATGGTAAACGTATAAAAAATGTATAACAGTGGAAGTAGTTTAAAAAATAAGAAATAAACAATATGTATATACTCGTATATATATATATATATATATATATATATATATATATATATATATATATATATATATATATATATATATATATATATATATGTATATGTATATATATATAAAGAAAACTAATTCTATAAACTATAATTATAATTAAGCCACTTATTTACTTAATATTGAAATGTTTGTGTGTGCGTGCGCGAAATTCCTCTATTTGATAGTTTTGAGAAGATCTTCAGTTTTATGATAATTTAACTTTAGTAATAGGCTTTGTAATTGTTTTTTGCATTTGGTTTTTGTTAGGTTATGTATGAATTCTATTTTATTAATACGGTTGTAGAGACGAGAACTATTTATATTACAATTTCTACTGGCAAGAGCAGTTCTATGCGACTGTAATTCACACACTGTCTTTCCTGCGCTTGTTGTTCGGCTTATAAGGGATTGTAGCATGCTTACGCATGACGGTCTGAAGCACATAGAGATGTCTTACTGTGAGTACAGAGCATTGTTGGTACAGAACTGTAGTTGGGAATCTAATAGGCTTTTTTAAAAGCACTTTTAGGACCGCTCTTTGTGCTCTCTCCACTCGTAGCATGCTAGTAGCAAACGTACCACCCCACGCTGGTATGCAGTACATTAGAATTGATTGTGCCAGAGAAAAATAGACAAGCTTTAAAGTCTCTAGGTCACCAGAAGATCTTAGTTTTTTGAAAATGTACAAGAGTTTCCTTGTACGGGAAACTTTATTTTCTATATGCTTGTCCCAGCTAAAACGGGAGTCGATTTGCACCCCCAGATACCTCATGTCAGTCATGCGTACGAGGGGTAGGCAGTCACAATTGGGACTAGAGTGACGACAGGTGTGTGCAATGATGCTTAAGGAGTTCGGTGGTTGGGATACAGAAGAACTAGAAAAAGTAATAAATTTAGTTTTCTGTGCGTTAAGCGTTAAAAGGTTGTCATTCAGCCAAGATGTTACAATAGAGAGAGCCTTTTCAGTTTCATGATAGGCTAGCTGCCAGTCGAATTTATGCTGCTTTCGAAGTTATGCGACAGGAGATGCTGCTGCGCACAACAACTGTAGAAATCAGACGTAGATGCCGCGCCTGTATTGTAAACGAAGGGCGTCAAGTCGAACATCTGTAATTTATTAATTAAATAAATTATTTAAAATTATTTAATTGTTTCATTAACGCACCTAACTGGTACAGCTATTTTCTTTGTACTTAATTCAAGAACTTACATAATTTCAATCGATGATTTAATTTTTACCAACGTTGCAGTATTATCAAATTTCGCAAAACATTTCACTTTCCGTAAAGGAAGAGTTTCGTCAAAAACTTCCTACTTGATAAAATTATGAAATAACTCAGTTTTTTTTTTTATAAAAGCAAATTACATACCATTAGAAAGGTCACACCTAAGGATGTTTTGCTAGAATTGGACTCCTCAAGCATTTTTTTTTTTTTAATGCAAGTTGAAATTAAGATTTGAGTATTTTTTACATCTTTCTGTAAGTTTGAGGACTCATATTTTTTTTTCTAGCTAACATCTGAATAAAGCAATTGTTTTACAAGAATCTGCCAACATTAAAGATTAAAAAAAAATGCCCATTTTACCCATTTTTAATAAAAATTACACTTAATTAAGAAAGTGGTGAAACTAGAAGTAAGCAAATTTTTTTTTTTACATATCCAGGGGACCAGGGCCAAATAAATTAGGGCTGAGTAAGTAGCAGATGACCCCACCTATCTTATCATTTTCGTATGTTCAACGTTCTGCCAAACACCCTGTATATGAAAATATTTGAATATGATTGGAGAAACAATAATATGAATCAGAGTAAATTACTTTTTTATTTTTATTCAGAATTCGGCCTTCTTATACAAAATGGTCCAATCGGGTCGTACCTTTATACGGGAATGTCTATTTTCGAATTCTAAGTTGGTCCCATAGTAAAAGTTGTTAATATTGATGGGTACAACAGCCCCTAAATTTTTGTGGCATGTTTTCAAAGACAGCCTGTATGTCACCCCCGACAATTTAGTATTAACTACACATAAGTCAAGAAAACCAAAAATCGATTGACTAGAACAAATCAAGTAAAATTTTTGCTTCCGCCCTACCTGTAACAACAGCTGCCCTACGTTTAAATTCAAGTCTAGCTACGGCCCTGCCTTCAACTGGGCGATACGCCAGGTAGAATTAGAATACTTGGTGAAGCAACACAAATAGCTGGAAAAAAAACCACGCAAATAAGTACTTAAAAATCGTCCACACAACGCACAAGTTTTTACCAAACACTTTTGACATGTAGCAAACACACAACGCTCTCTTGCGGCGAAGCTTCCGGGAAACATCCCCATTGGTAAGAAAACTTTCGTATTAGTTCCGCGTAGATGGCGCTAAGTATTGTTACAAACCAACTGTCAAACTCCAAAGAAATTAAACAATATTTTATTTTTTGTGTCTTATATCAATATAATAGGTCGTGGCGCCTTTGCACAGACTACTGAGCCTTTGAATGCCAACAAATGGGCGTTGACAAATACCCAAGTAATTTTCACTTGAAGGGAAAGTGGGAAAAGGCATTGAAATTAATAAACATCAAATCAAGTAATTTTTCGAGCCTATGTAGGATTTTTTTAAAGGAACAGACTACGAAACTACTTCTAAGACGACAGGTTGGTACGATACTTATTATTAATGATGACTTTTTACACGACTGCCTAAAAAAAGGAGTGTTATTATTAATTAGGTATAATAATAATAATAAAGCTTCCAAACTGTAAATGGTTCAGAATACGGCCAATGTATGTTGTACCTTACAAGAAGCTTGGCTATCTTACCTTGTTGTGATGCTCCCCTTTTCTCAACTCCTTCAACTGGGCGATATACCAGGTAAAATACATTGTGAAGACTCCCACAAATAGACGAAAAAAATACACAATTACTTAAAAAAATCGTCCACACAATGCGGACGTTTTTATGCAAGACTTTTGACAGGTAACAAACGCACAGCACTCTTGCGACACAGCTTCCAGGAAACAACCCAGATTGGGTTGCAATGTCAGCTAACCCCTTGTCCTACGGGGGCGATACAACGCGAACACGATCGCGAAGCTAAGCGGCGCGAATGGAACAAACAATTGATACTCTATTGCGGTGTCCTACGTGACCAACCGCATGTGGGTGCGGTGCGGCGATGAGCGAAGCGAAGCGGACGCGATCAGTTGGTTTGATAATTTCGCGCGAACTCTTGCGCTGCGGTTGCTTGTTTTAAATAAATTAAAATTTTAAAAAATGGTGCAAGTAGAAATGAAAAAATGAATTTCGCAATAAAAATTGTTTCCGTCCGTCCGTCCATTGCAGGGCAATGGCGGCGGCGGCTGAAGCAGCGACTTCGCGCGCACCTAGGGCAGAGCGGCCGCGTCGCGTAAACCGCATCGGATCGCTTCGCTTCGCTCGTCACCGCACCGTACCCACATGCGGTTGGTCACGTAGGACACCGCAACGCCGCATCGCTTCGCGATCGCGTTCGCATTGAATCGCTCACGTACGTAGATAGAGAATTCTCTGGCTATGCCCACGTAGGACAAGGGGTAAGCGACAAGCAATTTTAATAACTTGTATATTTTTTGACAGATTGAGACTGACATTAAAATAAATGCGAACCTTCGAAAATACGGGTATTGCTAAATGAAAACCATGTAGTCAAATCGGTAGAAATTTGCATTGTCTGACGTCGATTTAAGGGGTGGGAGGGGAGGCCGATGAAGTTAAACCTCCCCCATAGAGCAACACGGGTCTCACCGGTCCACCAAAGAGTAAAGTAATAATAGAGAGAAAGAGTAGCAACTCTGTGGTAAAATTTGCATGTATGGAAAGTGCTGCTACCTCTAGTTTGGTGGGTGAATTAAGGCTATAATAATATATACCTACCTATAGGTATGCATACTTACTATAATAGCGACCGAGTCCTCTCACCTATTTATTATACTCTTTGAGCGAGTTTCTGTTATGGTAACAGTCAGGGGAAAAAAAACGTATGGAGTTCAGAAAAATGTCCTTTTATTATTATCAAACATAAATTTTATTAATATTTATTCGTTTTATACTTATTATACTTAATTAAATTAAATTAAGGAATAACATAACACTTTTTCTTGGTTATAATAAAGATAATACGGTACGGTATGGTAATAAACACTTACATACAACATCACAGCCAAAAATACAATATCTTCTTCGGAGTTCACTCATGTTAACAAAACAACAAAAATAACAAACGAAAATCATTTAAACAATTACAACAACAAATTGTAACAATATTATGAAATAGAAACAAAACAAAACAAATAACAGTAACGAGAAACAATTTTCAACAGAATTGCGCATCAATGTCGGGAAAGTCGGAGTTGACAATGGCGACAATGACATTTATTTGACCAAGACAATATGGCTGCCAAGTTTTATTTTTCCCCCAATAGACTGCAGATGTCACTGTCGTCTATGGAAATTGATGACAGTGTTAAGTGTACCCCAAGGCTATGAACCTCCCCCATGATGAAAAAGTTTAGAAATCGCCCCTTTTTTAATGATTTTTTAAAATCTTATTTTGAGTTAGTGTTGGGCAAAATGTAATCTAACTAACGATTACTAACTACGATTACATTTTGTATTTAGTAATCAGAAATTACAATAGTAGATTTAATTAAATACTCGTAAAAAGTAGTTAGACGTTTCGATTACTAACTACTAAGTAGTTGCAATCACGATTGCGTGTTTACTTTTTTTTTTAACTTCATAATAAAACTTTTTAAACTTTTATTTCTATCAACTAACATTACGATTAAGAAAGGCAACATAGAGCAATATTAATAAGCACTAAAGCACGGTACAAATATGTACACAGTATTTTATCTTCATAAAAACGGTCGGATCGCAAGTCATACCTACACGCCTTAAGTTTGGTCTACACTAAGTCGGCAAACAGTCGCGAATGCGCCGCAGTGACGGACGGACGGTGTGATGGTTTTGTAAGCAGTAAGCGTGATATTTATACTGTGCCAGTATGTAGTGTGACTCGGCCCCTGGCCTTGAAATAATTACCGACAGCCGCGCGGTACGTAAACACGCGATAGGGCTGCCCGCCTACAGTATGTTAATTTCATCCTATCTACCACCATCACCTACTTAAGTTTCTTTCTAGTTTTGCGATTGTAAATATTAGGTTGGGGAAAAAGTCTTTTCGCATTATAATATGTATGAACTTGTAATAAAATCTCTTTGGCTATACTATTTGTATCTGGCTGGTTTTGGTATCATTGAAAGTTTAAATTTTAAAGAACATAATTCCAAATTCAAATTAGGAAAATGTGTGATTTTCATTTGTTTTTCGTACCGTCAAGATGAGTGAATCTAATGAAGAAATTCGATAAATTTTAAAATTTTACTACAAAAAAGGTAAAAATGCAACGCGAGCCGCGAAAAAAGTAGTGTCTGTGAGAGTAGCACAAATTTGGTTTAAGCGTTTTCAATCTGGAAATTTTGATGTCAAAGATGCACGTCGCTCTGGTCGCCCTATTACGGATAAAATGGATGCCATTTTTGAAAAAGTGGAGCAAGATCGGCATATCAGTAGTTACGACTAGTGATGCAACGAATACGAATACGAATATTCGTATTCGCCGAATAGAAGACATTTACCGAATATTCGTATTCGGCGAATACTAATACGAATATTTAAAAACTAATATTTTTGTACGCAACTCTATTTACTGCAGATTTGAAAAACGCGCGTAAAAATATGACGTGTGCAGAGGCCCTTAACCGCAACGACGACGCGACGGGGGACTCCCCGGCCATAGATAGGTTTATACAGTTTCCGCGGCTCCGGGAGTTTACGAGTTACGGAGATTACGAACCGTTGATTGATTCATTCATTCCTTTCATTCATTTCATTTGTCAGTCGTGAGCACAAGTCAAACAAGAGAGTATTGTTTTATTTTATTTATTTTCTGAGGTTGCTGCGAATTTAAAGAAGTTGAAGTTGAATTGACAATGTCTTCTCGTAAACGAGAACAAAGTGACATATGGAAACACTTCGATAAATTACCTAGTAAGTATATATGGTCTGTATTTCTTTTGTATCAACAAAAACTAGGATAGTAAGTAAGTAACTTAGACGAACGTTAGTAATGGCTGCGTCCGCGCGGACTTCGGTTTTACTTTTACGTGTAATATAGTAGTGGGATAGGAATTTAAATTGTATTGTTTTTATTTTAGACAATGAAAGCAAAGCTATATGCAGATATTGTGCTTGTGAATTGTCTCGGGGAGGGAAAAATGCATCTATTAAAGGATTTACTACGACCGCACTGTGGACTCATGTGAAGAGATTTCACGAAAAGGAGCTTCTTGCCTGTATAAATACTGTAGATGAAACAAACACTGAAGTTGAAGTAACACCAGCGAAGAAACAAGCGTCCTTAAAGGAAATATTGGAAAAACGTACTACGTATGAAACTGGTGATCCTCGGGCTGTCAAAATCACATATTTGATTGCTGAACAAGTTTGTCTAGACATGGAGCCCCTGGACTTGGTAAATAAAAAGGGATACCGTCGTTTGCTCAGTGAACTAGCTCCAAGGTTTGTTTTTGTTTGCTTTTATTAAAATGCTAAACTTTTGTTCATACATATTAGTGGGATACTTTTTAAACTTTCACAAAACCCTTTTTAATTCCTGACTGTTATTTTTTTACAGATATAACATTATATCTAGAACCCACCTTACAGAAAAAATTCTACCGGATATTAATGACCGTGTTAAAATAAAATTGAAGGAGCAGTTAACAAAGACCCCATATCTCTCTGTCACAACAGACATGTCAGTGACGCTTCCTCACAAGTCAATGATTTTATAAGTCTTACTGGACATGGAGTCAATGAAGATTTCCAGCTCAAATCTTATTGTCTGGAAGTGTTTCCTTTTGAAGGCGACTCACATTCAGGAGAAAATATTGCCCACAATATGCATATGATGTTTCTGGAATGGCAGCTAGTGGGTAAAGTTGCAGCAGTTGTAACGGACAACGCACGGAATATGGTTAAAGCAAATGATGAGCTTGATCTTAGCCTTAAACATATCTCTTGTTTGGTACACAGCATCCAAATAGTGCTGAAAAAAAGTTTGTTTGGTCAAGAACGCATAACCGAAATGTTAACCACATGCAGGGGAGTTATTACTCATTTTAATCACTCAACCTCCGCACTCAAACAACTGAAAGATTCTCAACAAGCTAACAATATACCGAAACATGTTTTGTTTCAAGATGTTGAAACAAGATGGGACTCAACATATCAGATGTTGAAGAGATTACATGAACAACGCATAGCGATTCAAGATGTTTTACCATCTCTACCAAATTGTCGTCATGAAATCACAGCAAGGCAATGGGGTCTTATGAGCCAAATCATTGATATTCTGGCCAATTTTGAAGAAGCTACTAAAGAGCTGAGCAAAGAATCAACGACGTTATCTCAAGCAATCCCAATAGTACGAAGTCTTAAATCTTGCCTCAATAAAATTTCAAATGATCCTTCTTCTCATCCTGATGTGAAAAATCTGGCAAACTCCCTATTCAGTGGACTTTCGAATAGATTTGCGTTTATGGAATATGATGAAACTTATCTATTAGCAACGATCCTTGACCCCCGATTCAAAACAAGGATTTTCAGCTCACCAGTGGTCGTTGAAACCGCTCGATCAGTTCTTAACGCTGCTCTTGATAACAGAGAGGCCGTAAGACCGACAAGACCTCCAGAAGAACCTCAACCGTCGACAAGTAGAGGAATTTGGCAAGTATGCCAAGAAATAATTGAAGAGGCTGAAATGGAAGAGCCAATTTCAATATTTTCTGGGGATTCGCAAACTAAAAACGAGATAGATGCTTATCTAAAGCTCCCAAATTTATCGCCGACTGCTGATTCACTGGCCTTTTGGCGAGAAGATGTCCATTTTCCAAGTCTGAAAAAGCTCGCCCAAAAATATTTTTCACTGAAGCCATGTACAGTCGCCTCGGAAAGACTTTTTTCAACGGCTGGGAACATCCAGACTGAAAAAAGAAATCGCCTAAAAGCAGAAAATCTACAAATTTTATGTTTTTTAAATAAAAATTTGCCTGTTGTAAATTTTAATTATTAGAAGAGTAAACATTATTCAAATAAATAAGTCTTTGATTACCATGGCGAGATATTCGTATTCGTATTCGTATTCGCCGAATAGTAGGTTTGATATTCGTATTCGTATTCGTAAAAGTAGTATTCGTTGCATCACTAGTTACGACTGTAAGCCTAACTAGTATAATGTACAGACGCCAGCACATCAAGCTACTACAATCTGTCAGATTTCTTTAATAGAATTTCGACTTTATTGCTAAAGCATTAGGTTCAAGGTTGATTGGGAAAATCTGACAGTTTCGGGTAGGTTGACCTGCTGGCGTCTGTACGTCTGATTAATATTATTCTATATATCCTGGAATTATTATACCTTTATTAGATGTTGTATTGACTTTATTAAGTAGCAACAGGTAGGCAGATGTTAAAGTTTAAAACATTTTAAATTTATAGTGAAATATATTACATGGTGAATCTAAATGATAATAATTAAATGTACTATTAATTATCAACTAATTGTAAATGAATAATCGTTTGTTAATAGCCATTATATTAATTTAAGATAGTGTATTCATAATCTAAGTTAACGTCATAACCGACAGCCGTTGCGATCGGCAGACATCGCGCAACCACTGTACAAGCAAGGTGAATTTTGTGATTAAAGTGCTGTGGAGATATTACCGGATTTTATTTCTGCAATACTTCTGAGGCTATCCCGATAGCTTCAGAAGTGGGATAAACGAAAAGTATTACTCTTTTCGACCTACGCCTACGAGAAAAACGTAAGTACATTTATTTTTACCAACAACTTAATTGTTTGATTCGAATTTTATAACGTGAAAATTGTATGCCTGTTGTCTTAAAAAAAAAAAAAGTATGTAAATCGAATATTAACACGTTATTTCGACGAAATCCAATTGAGGTTATTTATCTCATGTGTAAAGTGATAATTATAACGAGTTGCTAGTCGGTAAGAAAGTTTACTGTAAATAAGAGTATTTAACAAATAAACATATTGTTTCACAATAAGATAAATGGAATTACCATTTAACTATTTGGTACTTGCGTAAGTATCCACGCTTGTCGAAAGTATCGCGTGTTGTTTTGTTTTTATAGAATTTTGGTGCTTTCTGTACAAAGCAAGTAACACTAATATTTTGGAAACATTATTCATCTTTGCCCGCGTTTGGCGAGGGTGCTGGGTTCGATTCTTGCAATCGAAGAGAGTCAATGGTTTTTTTTTCCCTGTTTCTGAAATGTTTGCATATTTCGAGATGAACATTGTGTGGTGTGCTACGGTGGTAGTACCAGTACTAGGTGATAAATATCGAGCTTAATCAGGAGTGATTAAGTTACTATTACTGAAAATATTAAATAACTATACATAGGTATAGCTGCATAAACTTAATCTATCTTAGTGATATTAAAAATAATGGTTTACTAAGCTGTCGTCTGTCAGTTTCAGTGCTCGATATGGAGAGAGAGAGAAGAGTCAAAACCGAGATTATAGGACTCTTAGTTTGGACCCAGGAGTACCCAGGTTTGAGGGTCAGGGTTGGGAAGCGGTAGACTTGAGGCGTGAGTCTAGCCACACAGGCTAGGACACATTCGGAACAACCAGGGGTATCACGGGTGCGTGATGCTGAGGTTGATAATAATTATGACAATATTGACGGAGAGCGTCAAGGACGAAGGGTGCCAGGGGTATCACGGGTGCGTGATACTGAGGTTGATAATAATTATAACAATATTGACGGAGAGCGTCAAGGGCGAAGGGTGCTTTGTCCACAAAGGGTTAAGGAGAGATTTCTTCGTACGCCTTCGAGGTCAAGGCGTAGCCGTTCGTCGAGCACTGGATCCTATAGCCGTGAGGGTCCCAGAGAGAGAAGTACGAGTCGACGAGGTAGGAGACCGGAGGAAGATAAGAATTCAAGGTCTGGTTCCAGACGTGACCGGAAGAGGAGCCATCATCTTGAGCGAGGAGACGAGGGTGAGCAACAAATGTCATCTACATCTAAGAAACCTAGGAGTGTAGATTCCACTGAGAGTATTTTAGATAAATTTTTGTCAATTTTACAATCAGTCAAGAGTTCAGATAAGTCGAAGTTGCCTTTTAATACTAACATTGTTCCCGAGTTTGATCCTATGACAAAGGAGCAAACTATTTTGAATTGGTTGACAAAGGTAGAAGAATGTTCAGAAATTTATGGCTGGGAAGATAGAGAAATAATTCACTACGCCCTGCCAAAGTTGACAGGGGTAGCGAAGACTTGGTATCAAAGTTTGCCGACAATGATGTATACGTGGAGTGAGTGGAAAAAGAAGTTGATTGAATCTTTTCCTGTTCGCGAAGACTATGCTGAACTCTTGACTGAAATGCTTGGCAAAAGGGTTAAATATGGAGAGTCACTTGAACATTACTATTATGCCAAAATTAATTTGCTAAATAGATGTAAGATCTATGGGCGACAGGCTGTCGATTGCTTGCTATACGGCGTTGAAGATAGAGCTGTTAAAATAGGTGCACAAGCTGCACAATTCTCTGAGCCAGAGCAAGTGCTGAAATATTTCAGAACTGTGAAAATAGGGCATGGTCGTGAAAATCCTGATTCTAGTTTTAAATCCCGAAACGAACGTAAGGGTACAACTCTTTTATCAAAACTAGCGGGTTTGAAAATGACGTGCTACAATTGCAATCAAATTGGTCATCCAAGTTTTCGATGTGATAAACCCCCAGCTAAGTGCACCACTTGTGACAAATTGGGTCATTTGACAATTCACTGCTTTAAAAACAAACACCTGAATAAAGATCGCGAAAAGGAAACTAGTCTGAATAATAACAAAACCGAAAAACAAGTGTCCCAATTATGTTTATCTGAAGACTTGACTGCTAAGTACATGCTTGAGATCAAAGTCAATAACCATAATTTAGATTGTCATCTAGATTTAGGTAGTCAATGCTCTCTTATAAAACTAACAAAAGCTAGGGAACTCAACTTAGACATTGTAGTACCAGAAGATTTACCTGTTCTTAGGGGTATAGGCGCTAACCTGATCTCACCAGTAGGTATGACGATTGTTTCTGTCGAAGTGCAAGGCATAAAGGAGACGATAAATTTATATGTAGTGAACGATTTCGTAATTAACCAGTCGGTTCTATTAGGACATTCCTTTACCGAGAAACCAGATATCGTTATAACAAAAACCCCTACCGCTGAGATATTATCAAAATTCCGAGCGTTAAAATTCGTCTTGCAACTAGCGACGATGCTGAAATCCCATCGAATACTTTACGCGCTGTGCAAGTTTCTACTGATCCTACTGTAGATGCACGAGTTTATGTTAATGGTTCCTTGCGGGGTCCAGAAGGGAAGGAATACTACCTCCTTCCTGGAGAATATGAGGTAAAGGGGGAGCGTAGCGCGCTACTGATTCACAATGTATCACCCGGTTCAATCACACTTGAGAAAGGAACCCTTTTGACACGAGTACAATACAAGGATGTTGGCAATTCGAAAAATATCTTGAACTCGTGCAATGTCACAAACTGTGAATCCCAAAACAATGACGTTTTTAACTGTAACGATGCTCTAAGCGATGAAGATAAATTAAATTTAAAACAACTAATTAATAAATATAGTAACTGCTTTTCAAAGGGACTTGACGATTTGGGGTTCACAGATCTGACAGAGATGGTGATTGAGCTTGAGGATTCAGAACCAGTTGTTTATAGGCCGTATCGTATGTCTTACGCAGACCGCGTTCTGGTAAGAAATATGGTGCAGGAAATGGTCAACCACGGTATTGTTAGAGAATCTACCTCATCTTACGCGAGCCCTATTGTTCTGGTACAAAAGAAAATGGGAGATAAACGCTTGTGCGTTGACTACCGTGCCTTGAACTGCAAAACTAAAAAGGAGCATTACCCTCTCCCTCGGATTGAGGATCAATTGGATCAGCTGTCAGGTAACAAAGTTTTTACGTCACTTGATTTAGCATCTGGGTATTACCAGATACCAATCGCTGAAGAGTCGCGGCACAAAACCGCTTTTGTGACACCAGACGGCCAATATGAATATAATCGGATGCCGTTTGGTCTGGTAAATGCGCCTTCAGTTTTCCAGCGCACTATCAATAAAATACTTCTCGAGGCTAAGATCAAATATGCAATAGTCTACATGGATGACGTCCTTATTCCAGCTAAGGACGTTACCGAAGGACTACAACGATTGGAAGAAGTTTTAATACTTCTTCAAAAGGGTGGTCTAACACTAAAATTAAACAAATGTCACTTTTTTCTTGCCAAAATAGACTTTCTCGGTTACGAGGTTAGTTCCGAAGGTAAACGACCCGGCCAAAGAAAAACTGAGGCGGTGTCTAAATTCCCAACACCCAGGAATCAACATGAATTGAGACAATTTCTTGGGCTGTCGGGATATTTCAGGCGATTTATTATGAATTATGCCATATTAGCAGCCCCACTAACCGATTTATTAAAAAAGGATATTAAATGGGCATGGGACAAAGGTCAGGAATTAGCATTTAACAAAATCAAAGCTTTCTTGGTAGATAGACCCATTCTTGCGTTCTACAATCATATTGCGGAAACCCAATTGCATACTGACGCTAGCAAAGCCGGACTAGCTGGTATCTTATTACAGGCTAACTCAAACGGTGTGTTCCAGTATCGTACTTTAGTCGAAAAACTAACGTAGATGAACAAAAACTTCACTCGTACGATTTAGAAACATTGGCGGTAATTGCGTCACTCAATCGTTTTCGCGTCTATCTCATCGGAATTCCCTTTAAAATACTCACCGGCTGCAACGCATTACGGGCAACGTTAATCAAACGCGATTTAATCCCACGAATAGCCCGGTGGTGGATACAGTTACAAGAATATGACTGCACCATCGAATACCGCTCGGGATTGCGCATGTCTCACGTCGACGCGCTGAGTCGCAATCCAGTTGATGGAAGCGAACCAGAGCCGCCAACGTGTTTTGATGTCCTAAACGTCGAAACTTGCGAGCAAGACTGGATTGTTACTGTACAGTCTGCTGACGAAGAAATCAGGAAGATAAAAGAGACGTTATCGGATCCTGCGTCAGAGCAAGTGATGGATATTCACAACAACTACAAATTAAAAAACAATAGGGTCTACAGAATAGTCGGGGATGAAATAAAATGGCTGGTACCGACAGGCGTTCGCTGGCAGATTTTAAAAATGAACTACGATGACGTCGGTCATTGTGGTTATGATAAAACCTTACAGCGGATCCGGAAAAATTACTGGTTTGCCAAAATGCGCAAATTCGTAAAGAAATACGTTTCATCCTGCCTCGAATGCTCACACCACAAAACACCTGGTGGTAAGCGTGAAGGTGAACTGCACCCTATAGAAAGGCCAAGCGTACCGTTTCATACGGTTCATGCTGACCACTTGGGTCCATTCATAAGGAGTAAAAAGGGCAATTGTTATTTACTCGTTTTGGTCGACGGCTTTACAAAATATGTTATCGTAAAACCGGTTAGAGACACCAAATCGGCGACCACGATAAAAGTACTCAAAGACCACATCAGCTACTTTGGTGTCCCAACACGCCTTATCACCGACAGGGGCACCAGCTTCGCTAGCGGGGTTTTTAGGGAGTTTGTAATGCTATACGGCATTAAGCATATTATGAATGCCGTGGCAACTCCCAGGGCGAATGGTCAAGTTGAAAGATTCAACAGGACCATATTAGACGCCCTTTCTACTTCAGCTCACGGTAAAGACGAAAAGTCTTGGGATGAACAAATTCTCGATATACAATTAGGTTTAAATACAACGACTCATAAGACGACGCAAAAGACTCCATCAGAGTTACTTTTCGGATTCAACATTAAGTGTAGGAGTGAAAGCATATTGAGTGAAGTTTTAGATGACACCGTGACCGTAACATCGGCGGAGAAATTAGCAGAAGTAAGGGACGTAGCTGGAAAGAAAATAAGGGAGACTCAAATTAAAGATAGGGAAAGGTTTAACCGCCGTAGGAAACCAGCGAAGAATTATTCAGTAGGAGACAGTACGTGTAGAGCGACAGGTTCCTAACGATGGACAATCACAAAAACTGGTTGTCAAATATCAGGGTCCGTACCGGGTAATAAAAGTACTTCCCAATGATAGATATGTCATCGAAGACACTCCCCTATCGCGCAAAAATAATCATCGTTACGAAGCCGTCGTGGCAATCGACAAAATGCAGCCCTGGTTAAATTTTAGTAGAAACTTGGAAAGTAGTTGTGAAGAAAGTGGTTCAGATAATGAGTAAAAATATTTTTTTTTTAAATAAAAACTAAATAAAAGTTATGTTCTTGTTCTTTAAAGTGTTTATTTATATTAATCTAATATAAATAAATTACTATTAAATTTAAAGTACTATGATTAAATAATATTATTTCGATTATATTAGATTCGTGTATGTAATTATAAGCTTTCATCAGCATTTGTGTTTGTTTCGTGTCTAGATGTCAGATCCGTGTAGATGTTTATGCCAGAATATAATACATTTATTGTTTTAGTATCAGTCTGTGGCACATACAAGCTATAGGTTCTGTTTGGTTTGGGTTCTATGACCATGAAAATAATTATTTCATTGCCAATTGTACTGTGGTATAATAATAACAGCAATGATTCCTTCCGCAATTCAATCATGTTGTAATAAACGTATTAAAAATATTAATAATACTCTGTTTATCCCTATAATATAACGTCATTCTTTTTCGCGAAGGGACTCGCTTTCTCAGGAAGGCCGAGCTGTAAGCCTAACTAGTATAATGTACGTCTGATTAATATTATTCTATATATCCTGGAATTATTATACCTTTATTAGATGTTGTATTGACTTTATTAAGTAGCAACAGGTAGGCAGATGTTAAAGTTTAAAACATTTTAAATTTATAGTGAAATATATTACATGGTGAATCTAAATGATAATAATTAAATGTAAGTACTATTAATTATCAACTAATTGTAAATGAATAATCGTTTGTTAATAACCATTATATTAATTTAAGATAGTGTATTCATAATCTAAGTTAACGTCATAACCGACAGCCGCCTAGCCGTTGCGATCGGCAGACATCGCGCAACCACTGTACAAGCAAGGTGAATTTTGTGATTAAAGTGCTGTGGAGATATTACCGGATTTTATTTCTGCAATACTTCTGAGGCTATCCCGATACGACGTAGCTGAAAAACTGGAAATTGACCACAAAACAGTTTTGGCGCATTTGAAAAAAACTGGGTACACAAAAAAGCTCGACATTTGGGTACCTCACGAGCTCACTGAAAGAAACCTAATGAACCGTGTACTCATTTGTGATTCTTTATTACGACGTAATGAAACCGAACCATTTTTGAAGAAGCTGATAACTGGTGATGAAAAGTGGATCACGTATGACAAGAACGTGCGAAAAAGGTCGTGGTCAAAGGCCGGTCAGGCTTCACAGACTGTGGCGAAACCCGGGTTAACTCGCAACAAGGTGATGCTGTGTGTGTGGTGGGATTGGAAGGGCATTATTCATTATGAGCTGTTACCACCAGGCAGGACCATCGATTCTGAACTCTACTGCGAACAACTGATGAGATTAAAGCAAGAAGTTGAGAGAAAGCGGCCGGAATTAATCAACAGAAGGGGTGTGGTTTTTCATCATGATAACGCTAGACCTCACACATCTTTAGCCACTCAGCAAAAATTAAGAGAATTTGGCTGGGAGGTGTTAATGCATCCGCCGTATAGTCCTGACCTTGCACCTTCAGATTTCCACCTGTTTCGGTCTCTTCAGAATTCTTTAGGCAGTGTCAGGTTAACATCACGAGAGGACTGCCAAAACCACTTGTCGCGGTATTTTGACCAGAAGTCCCAAAATTTCTATAGCAATGGGATCATGTCCCTACCTACAAGATGGTAAAAAGTTATCGAACAAAATGGTACCTACATACTTTAGTTAAATGTAAATAAACTATATTAAAAAATGTTTTGAATTTTCTTAAAAAATGCGAAGAAACTTTTTCCCCAACCTATTATTATACCTAAATTTAAAAAAAAAAACCAACTGCTGCCGTCGAAGGTTACCAAACTTCAATCTTTACAAACTTCAACACATACCTACTCAACCAAAATGCAAGAAACAGATGAGTAATTATAATATATTTTTCAGCTTATTAACGTCCGCATTACCTACAGCACGGAACAACTCGAAATAACAATTCTTTTGGTCACCCATCCGATGTCGAACCGCTCTGCAAACGTTACTTAATTAAAGCTAAATTTAAATTCAGTGCATCTTTTTCTTTATACTTCAATAAGAAAAGGGCAGACGATAAATATTAGTTTAGTCCTATAAAATTAAGATACTCCATAGACAAGTTTAGACGTGATTAAAAACTTGGCGTTATACGTTAATTTACATCAGGCGCTGACTAATTTTACAGGACTAAACTAATATTTATCTACCGTCCTTTTCTTAATGAAATAGAAAGAAAAAGATGCACTGAATTTAAAATTAGTATAGTTTGCGAACAAGGGAATCGGCGCCATTATCAACCATCTCATCGCGTACTACAAAATCTTACTATAAAGTAAATCATAATGAACTTAAATCTTACTACGTAGGTACCTACCATTTATTACTCTTATAATCATTTCATAACGATATTTCGTCTAACTCAATAATATATGTAAGTAGCTAAGTACATAAGTAATTAACCCTTAAATGCATGAAATTTTTAAATATTCTGAAAAAAATATATATAATAGAATTAGGGGTACAAAACTCGGGAAAAATAATTAAAAAAATATTTTCCAACTTTTAATATATTTATTTCTAATAAAACTTCAAGTATCATTTTTGATACTCCATGTATTTAGCCCAAAAAAAATGTTGGTTTTAATTTTTATGAAATAAATAGAAATTGTTTCTGTTGTCACACAAAGACACCTTACATTTTGAACACATTACAGATGTCAACTTCCGACAGTTATTATATTTACACTTATTTCTCTTATTACAATATTCTCTTTCATGCCCTACATTGTCAAAACGGACGTCTCTTGTTGGCATTGCTTGTTCATGCGCTCGAGTTGTTCTTGCTTTCTTGACGGTTACTTCTTCTAAGCGACTAGAACTTGGCCGACCACGTTTGTTATCATGATTATAACTTTGGTACTTACATAGAGATTCTGCTAGATCTGTTCTAAAGTCAGCTAAATTCATTATTTGTTTCGGATTCTCTCCTTTTTTGGTCAGTACTTTTTTATAGAGCACCCACGCGTTGATGACCGTCATGTCTAACAGATGATAAAACATTCGTGTCGTCCATTTGCGAGACTTCATTCTGATGCGGTACCGACCTAAGTAGCTGTCCATTAGGTCGACGCCGCCCATATGAGCATTGTACTCTTTCACGACTCTAGGGCAAGGAATTTCAATAGTAGCTTTTTGCTTTTTGTCAAACCGTTTGATAGTTTCTACTGGTTCTGCTCCTACATACGTCGAAAGCAATAAGACCTGCTTGTTGTCTTTCCAACTAGTAGCTGCCAGGTCTAATCCATTATAATGAGTAACATTTTCACAGTATGACCCTCTGGGAACATCAGCTTTCATTACGTCTTTTTTTTCTGGCAACTTGCAGGTCTTTCCTAGTCTATTTCTTTGCACAGTACCCAAGCAGTAGATTCCTTCTCCCCAAAGATAATAGAGTAGAGCACAATTTGTATAAAAGTTATCGAAATACACGATATGATTTACTTTTCGAGGAACAGATCGCAACAAACGGATGACTGTGTTGGACACGGCACCTAAATCAGGTTCATTTTGTAATCTTTCAATAGTTTGTGCCCCTGAATAGATCTCAAACCTGTACGCGTATCCCATCAAGCAACATAAGACAAACAATTTGAAACCCCACTTATGGGGTTTGTTTGGTAAGTATTGCTTCATAAAGTGTGAAATCTTGGTTGCACACATTTGTTCATCTAGAGATAGTCTATGCTCAAAAGGAACACTCACAAATCTTTTGTTCAGATAATCGATTACAGGTCTGATCTTGTGCAATCTGTCGTGATTAGGATGACTAACGGGAAGGTGATGTACGTTATCATTCATATGGAAAATTTGGCGAATTTTTTCAAAGCGATTTACAGTCATAGTATCTGCGATAGGTGCAAATCTAGCTTTTGCTGACCAATACGATCGCACACTTGGGAAATGGTAGACAGAAGAATAGATAAGTATGCCTAAAAATTTACGAAGCTCCAAGACGGTAATAGTATCGGTGAAATTAGCATTTATCTGTATTGCATACTTATTGGATTCATTTACTATTTGTTCGAGCAAATCATCTTCAAAGAAATAAGAAAAAAAATGGTATGGGGTGGAAAGTTCCATAATATTCTGTGGGTAAGTTATATTTCCTTTGAATGCTAATGCTTCTTCAACAAGGTTTAAATTTTTCCGTTTCCAAACTAGGTTACAAGTGGTTATATTTCCAGTAACACTTACTGAAGAAGTCGATGGGAGCGGTGGCGGTTCAACCTCCTCATTTGAAACTAAACTGCCATTTTCATCGTCAAATAATATTGGCGGATCACCATCTACATGATCAGGATCACCATCTACATGATCCGAGCTGCCTTCTAAATCAGCTAAAATATCATTACGATCAGTATAATATCCAATTTCGTCTTCATCTTCCTCAAAATTGTCATCAGACAATTCTCCACTTTCCAGTTGCCGCAAATATCCTTCGATGTCACGTTCTGCTAATCGCTTAGCCATAATCTGTAAATAAAAGCATCAAGCAGTTGTAGCAATCACCCAAAACCAAGAATATGCGATATTTTATGCAATTAGAAGGCAAAAACAAATATAATACGACCTTCAAGCAAGTAAGTAATTCGTGAATTTTTTTTGGCGCCAATGCATGAAGTATCAATTTTGATACCTCACAAAAATAGCAAATTAGAGTATGAAAGCCGACAAATAAAGTAAATACGCGTACTCGATAATATGAATTGCATACTTACGATGGTCAGAACAATTTTTGTTAGACGAAAAGTCTCTAAAACAGAAAGCCACAACAAAAACAAAATCACGCGGGAATACCTGTACTACGAACGTTCACTAACTTTTGAAAATGGGAGAAAACCATAGACTATACTATATGAATCCAAGATTTTACACTTTTTTTCGTTTAGAAATGAATCAATATACAAAAATATTTTAAAAGCAAACTAGCTTTACATTAAATTTGAGACCATAACCTAATTCAAACTTTAGGTATCATTTTTGATACCGTATGCATTTAAGGGTTAATATAATATGAAACGGGAAAGCAGTAATAGACTTCACACTTGACGAATAATCACAATTATTTATTGATATTTTTATACAGTTGAACAGAGTTTCGACTTATCTCATGTACGGCAGCAAAATGTTCCCGCCAAATGAGCGGTCCGACTACTTATACACTTCGGCGGCCGGATGTGACGTCACTATCGGTCACTCGCTGGCTTGGCTGACAATTTCTCCTCCAAATTGTCATAAAGTGGCATTGGCTTGGTGTTGGCTTGGCGTTGGCTTGGCGTTGGCTTGGCGTTGGCTTGGCGTTGGCTTGGCGTTGGCTTGGCGTTGGCTTGGCGTTGGCTTGGCGTTGGCTTGGCGTTGGCTTGGCGTTGGCTTGGCGTTGGCTTGGCGTTGGCTTGGCGTTGCCTTGGCTTTGGCTTGGCTTTGGCTTGGCGTTGGCTGAACACATGACGAGGCGTTACAATCGGCCATCCTGCAACAATTGCTCCTGCAATGGAGCACACGATTTTGTTTTAGCTTTCTATTACATCACTTAAGTCTTCCGTCTCCAGCTGGTCATCACAGCTGCTGGCACTGTCAGATACAGGAGCTATGCTACGATAAGGTCGCAGAGAATCTGCTGAAACAAGCTCCGTAAAGTTTTTGTAGCCCCTTAAACCCTTAATGCTCCTGATCCTGTATCTGTCATTGCCAACTACTTTAGTTATTATATAGGGGCCTGCAAACAAGTCATCTAGCTTTGTGTTGACCTTAGCAGCACTGCTAGTAGGTGCCTGCCTCCATAAAATCAAATCTCCTTTCTTATAAACATGGCAAATTTTACGACGTTTATCAAAATTATGTTTCATCCTAGCGCTAGTTTTATTGATACGTGCACTGGCCTTGCTACGCTTGGCCTGGGTCGATTCAGGTACTTGATCTGGGATGGTTACATCACACATTGGCCTACCACTACGTGCAAACATTAAATCATAAGGTTTAAGCCCGGTAGTTTCATTTAAAGTATTATTTATTCCCCAGATCGGGTAGACGGTTAGACCAGCTATTAGCGGCTTCACTAGGGTCAGTCGCGCGTAGGGCATTTAGTATGGTGCGATTGGTGCGCTCAACTTGCCCGTTGGCACGCGGGCACGCAATTGCATTCAACGTATGTTTAAATTGTTTGTCTGCCGCGAATTTATTAAAATATCTACTAGTAAATGCCTTGCCATAGTCAGTTACTACTGTATCCAGATAGCCAAATAACGAAAACATTATTTTGAGTATTCTAATTGTTTCTACTGAATTAACTGATCGACTGCACTCTGCAATAACAACGTTTGAAAATGCATCAGTTATAATTAACATGTATTCCTAACCTTTCTTATGTATCATTCTAAACGGTTCATTTGGCTTAGAAACCGGATGTAAATTGCCTTCCTTTCTGCCATGATCTCCCTTTCCATAAGCGCAACTTAAAGAAGAGGTTACATATTTACGAACGAACCGTGTCATTTTTGAGAACCAAAAATCACTCTTAGTCAAATTGGTGCATCGTTTTAATCCTACGTGCCCTATTTCGTCATAATACAGTTGAAGAATTTTCCACCTAGCTGCCTCAGGCACTACAAGTCGATTACCACTGAGCGTCTTCCTATATAACCTGTCATCTATCAACACGTAATTGTTTATTATATCGCGTTCAGTCGACCCGGCTTTTAATTGGTCACTAATATTTTTTTATTTATCATCTTGATATAGAACCGTATAAAACCAGTCAGTGACTTCTAAATGATTAATATTTACAGCATCTCTTGGGTTCCTACTTAACGCATCGACAAGTTTCATTCGTTCACCAGGCCTGTATTCTACACTGATATCGTATTCCTGAATTAACAGCCACCATCTTGCGATACAAGGCATAATATTGCGTTTAGTGAGAGTGGCTCGGACGGCGGTACAGTCGGTGACTACCTTTACGTTTTAAGCTACTATAATTCCACGACTCCTAATGTTTCTAGCTCGTAGCTATGATACATAGTTTTCTCCCTAGACGTCACTCGGCTAAAATACATAACAGGGCGCAAAGTACCGTCAGACTGTTTTTGTAATTAAATTCCTGCTATTCCTAATTTGCATGCATCGCTGTGAACTTCGTAGGGTCATACAAAGCTAACACTGGCTTAGAGCATAAACATTTTTTTAATGCGTTAAAACTATCGACTTGTTTATCACTCCATACCAACGGTACATTTTTCTTAGTCAATTCTGTTAAAGGGCGAGCTATAACCGCGAATTTATATATACATTTTTGAAAGTAACTACAAAGGCCTATAAATTGACGTACATCATGTACATTCCTCGGTACAGGAAAATGCAAAACTGCAATCAATTTTGGTTCTGCTGGTTGCACACCTTCATGAGAAATTTCATGCCCTAAATAAGTCACTTTCTCTTGTAAAAAAAGAATACTTTCCCATGTTTAATTTTAGATTTTCAGATTCAAACTTATGCAACACCGATTCTAACATTTTTATACCAGAATTAAAATCAACCGAGGGTAGTAATAGATAATCTATGAATGCCAGAATTTCGCTAGTTGAACTGTTTGTTTGTGACGTTTGGGAACGAATGGAATCGACAATTATACTAATCATTTGCATGAAAACTGAGGGAGCATTTGCTAAACCAAACGGAATGCGCAAATACTCATAATGGCCCTGAGGTGTTATAAATGCAGTTTTGTGAGTGTCTTCGTGTGCAATTTGTAGTTGATGATAACTTTAGCCATATCGAGCCTCGTAAAATATTTCTTACCGACTAACTTTGAAACCTGATCGTCCATGTTCGGCAATGGAAATCTGTCTTATAGTGACCGAGTTAAGGGCACGATAATCCACACATAACCGACTATCACCGTTCTTTTTCTTTACCAAGATAACTAGAGAGGCATAATCGGATTTGGATTCTTTAATAATACCGGCATCAAGTAACTTACGAACTTTAGAATTAACTATTTTTTGTTCAGTGTGCAATAACCTATAAAATTGACGATACATTGGCTGCTGGGTGGTAAGTTTTATTTTTATATGTAGCAAATTGGTGCAACCGAGATCTTTTGTGCCAATGGCAAAGGTGTATTTGTATTCTAATAATAAAAAACTATCACGCTCGTTTTCATTTAAACTCCCCATACTGATTTCGGATATAGGTACCCCGCCTGTACTTCACTCATTTTATTAATTGTCAAGACCGAGGCAGACGGGACTGTAAGGCCACATGGATTAGAGGAACTAGTAACTGAATAATTTGGCTTATTTGACAAAATAGTGGGCAAGTAAGACAATAATGGATTGAACTCACCCGGTTGTTTGGGTCACCGATTCATTGCAGCTATCTGCTCGTGCGAGGATCTGGCCGGCTTCCCACTCGATGTCCGATGTTGATAACCTTCATGAGGCCGCACCACCTCGGAGTAACGTGGCTTCACGACCTTCTTGTAAATTTCATTGTAATTTTGCACTAGCTTAACTTCCTTGACGTTGCTGTTCGATTCGGCAGACATCTTGGCATGTGTAGTTGAAGAGCCAGGGCAGCGGGTGGCAATATGACCTTGCACACCACACTTGAAACAAATGCGTGGACCAGGTAATGAGCAATTCCGTAGGATGTGACCAGTCTTCTTACAACGCGGACAGGGGTCGGTCTCAGGATTCACTTTCTTATCCTGATTCGGCAGCTGTCTAGCGTCCTTTTTCGGCTTGTCACGTGCTTCGAATGTTGGTGAGAGATAATCGTCGAGGGTACAGAGGAAGGCTTCGTACAGCTCATCTGGACGCTGGCATTGGAAAGCTCGTGCGTTTGGTTGTAATGAAGGAGGTAATCCTCTGATTTTACACGAAACACTAGCAGTGTCAGACAGGTTACAACGAAAGCACATGGCGATTTTATCCTGGTAATATTTAGTCATTGTTTCGTTCGGGAGCTTCTTCCGGTTCATAATTTCGTCGAACAAAGCACTGAAGTCACGATGTTTGGGAAATGCTCTTGCTAGCATGCATTTCCATTCGTCCCAGGAAAAGTTATTTTCATCGAGTCTGTTGTATTATCTTGAAGGTGAAATGATTCTACTTTGTCGCTCCAGCCTGTCTCCCAGCTCGTCAATTTTCTTCCAGCCCTGTGCAATCTTCTCCCTCGATGTCAAACTACGGGATAAGGGACGCTGCACGATGACCTTTGAAGTAGTTGAGCGGTAAAATATCGTCGTAGAGTTTGTGTATCGCCCTACCCACTTCGTTTTCTAGCAAACTTTTGAGTAGTTTTCTAGCGGGAGGCGGCGGGAATTCTTCATCTTCACTAATATGGTCTTGCTCTTCTTCACTCCAGCCAGGCGGACGGATTCCACGACCAACAGATGCAGTAGGGCGATTTCGCTTTATATCCCACTTCTGAATGAAACGGGAAAGCAGTAATAGACTTCACACTTGACGAATAATCACAATTATTTATTGATATTTTTATACAGTTGAACAGAGTTTCGACTTATCTCATGTACGGCAGCAAAATGTTCCCGCCAAATGAGCGGTCCGACTACTTATACACTTCGGCGGCCGGATGTGACGTCACTATCGGTCACTCGCTGGCTTGGCTGACAATTTCTCCTCCAAATTGTCATAAAGTGGCATTGGCTTGGTGTTGGCTTGGCGTTGGCTTGGCGTTGGCTTGGCGTTGGCTTGGCGTTGGCTTGGCGTTGCCTTGGCTTTGGCTTGGCTTTGGCTTGGCGTTGGCTGAACACATGACGAGGCGTTACAAATAATAATAATATCCTGAACATTTTCACACACGGTCATCTGGCCCCAAACTAAGCAGAGCTTGTACTATGGATAACTGATATAGGTACATATACTACTTTTTTTTTTGTAAATACATACTTATATAGATAATTACACCCAGACTCAGGACAAACAGACATGTTCATGCACACAAATGTTTGTCCTGGATGGGAATCGAACCCACGACCTGCGGTGTGATAGGTGGTATCTTAACCAACCACGCCAACTGGCCTGTCAGTAGGTAGCCTAGCGGCCTAAGAAACTACCTACTAGTTTTTATAACGCGAGCGTAAGTAGGTCACTCGTGTGTCACTTTTTTCACACTATCTACTTATTTATTTATTAATCTAGGTATATTACTCGGTGGAAAAAGCGAAATTCTTATCTATTAAAAAAAAACCGGCCAAGAGCGTGTCGGGCCACGCTCAGTGTAGGGTTCCGTAGTTTCCCGTCCGTAAAAATATAATAAAATATGTAAACGAAGTTAAAAAAAATGCTTGCATATACGATTATACTACAAACTTAGTCCAGAAATTATTTTGTAAATCACTTCCCACTTTACATATACGGGGGCTACCCTAATAAAACATTTTTTTCCAATTTTTATTTTACCACTTTGTCGGCGTGATTGATATACATATTGGTACCAAATTTCAGCTTTCTAGTGCAAACGGTCACAGAGATTAAGCGAGGACGGACAGACAGACATGGCGAAACTATAAGGGTTCCTAGTTGACTACGGAACCCTAAAAAGAAACAAATTACGTACGTAGTAGGTATATAAAAACTTGTTTATAGTCTTACTTTTCGGCTTTTGTTATTATTCTAAGCCTTTCGGAGTTTCCAGGTAATATAAATATGTTATCTCTTGCGTGCGTTATTATCAAATGCAAGCAACCAAAAACAACACAATATAATAGTAGTATTATGTGTTCCGTTTGTCGTCCGAAGTCCATTATGAGAGTACACGCTTCGTTCCATGAACAGCTGCTAGATGTACTTACGAAAGAATATACGTTTATGTGTTACAGCTCAAAAATTAAGGCATAATAGCTGCCGTAGGCAGCAAAATTTTCAGATCTCTAGGTCTCGTAGTTTCTACGTAATAAACAAAAAATAGTTTCCGCGCCAAAAAATTCAAATTATTGCCTCGGAGCAGGTAAGGAGCAGCGGCGTTGCCGTTCCGTGCGCTACATTATCAGTTTGTTGGAGTTTGAACTAGATTATAGACTGGGAGCCGACAACACACTTTAATATTGTAGTATGTAAGTATTGAGGTTTTTATAGGCATACTGTGTGTTTAAACATAGGATGAAAGAAAATTAAAAGTCTAGGTGTAACAACTTCGTATATTTTTAAATTATAAATCACATTTTTGGCATAACTTACAATCTTTGAAATCAGATAAAACATGATCATTTTAAATCACAATTATTCTTTAGAATCAGATGAAATATCTTTTAAAAAGGTACATAAGTTGTAAATGTAGTTTTTTTTTTTTTTTAAATAGGTACAACATTATATTTTTCTTGAATAAAAATCCCCGTCCCGAGTTCTACTAAATACTTAAGTACTTCAAGTTAGGTACCTAGCATAATATTATAATGTATCGTCTTATAAATAAATAAAATACAATGATATACATGGTCAAATTAAATTAGCTAACGAAACTCTGCAGACATAAGGGTATCGATATCTAAACACGACAAAATAAAAACGATTTGATGGTTTTTTTTTTTTGGGTGGTGGACCGCGCTGGTAGTGAAGTGTGAGTTGATAAAATCTGTTTTAGGGCGCGTTCACACGACACGCGCACGCTCAGCGCACGCCACCCGCGTCCAACTCGCATTGAAAGGAGGTGTTTTTTTTTCGGCCCAAACATGTACCGAGGTACAAATTACTATTCAAATTCCTTCCAATAATTTGTATTTTTAGCACTATATAAAATCCTTCAATATTAGATAGATTAGGAAATAAAAGCATATGAAAAAACATTACCTCGCAACGCAACTACGTTTAAAGAAACGTCCATAACAGTTTTGATTGCTGTCAATTTGTTCCATCTGTCAAAATATTACATTGGTTGGTGTTCAAATAAACCTAGTACCTACCCACCGTAGACGGCAAAGAATGTAGTAAATATAGGGTAATCGGAAAAAGCTATACCCACCCTTTCGAAGTCTGACAAGAGATCTAAAATAAGTACACAATGACCATACTACGCCAACAACGCCAATAGCTATACATACATGATTATAAATGTCTTTAAGACTTGATTGTCGTCATATAATATAAGATTATCGTGAAGATATAGGTAGTCGTAATAAAAGTATTGATTCTTCTATCTTCATTATGAAGGCTGGTAGGTAGTCACCAAAAAGGAATTCACACATAGGAAATAGTACTCCAGAGACGGGTAACCGAAACGGAATGACAATGACAACACAACAATAATATCAACAACAATAGAAAAAAAAACCGGCCCTGGCCTGGAGCCCTGTCTCTTGGGCGTAGATAACCAAACGCGAAAAATAATACGACATGTGAAATAAATATATTTTGTAAATTCTTGTTCCCATAATAATTCGCGAAAAATGTGTGCTAGAAAAAAAAAACTTATTTGTAATACATAAACAAATTCTAAACAGTACAGTTTTAGGTTTTCACACGTTTATAAAATGAAGTAACGAAACGCATCGTCGGAGAAATAAATCATGAGATTGCCAGATTGAAATTCTTGGATTACAAGTTTTAACATCTTCGATCGACAATTTCAGGTGGTACAAATGCGCAAATAAATTCGATATATTTTTTTTTAGAATCTGCGATTTTTTTCCTGTAATTTCGTACTTTTGTTCTTAAGGTACACTGTTGGGCCATAATTATAGGAAAAAAAAACTTCTCCTTTGTTAAATTAGAATTTGAGTCTTATAATCCATCAATAGATCTCAAATTGCATTTAACGAGGTCTACACGCGCACGCCAAGCGTACGCCCCGCGCCAACCCTGCGCTCGCCCTGCCCGCGCTCTGCACCCTCCCCGCGTATGCCTTGCGCCCGCGCTATGGCTAGTGAACGAAGTAGTCCAGTCACTAGTAGTATAAGTGGGCGCGAGGCGTGGGCGAGGCGGATGCAGCGCGTGTGCGGGTTTAAGGCGGGCACAACGCGTGCGCGGGTGCTGTGCGTGATCGGCGCGTGTCATCTGAATACGCCCTTATGTATCGTGTTGAGATGTCGATATACCCATCACGTCTGCAGAATTTCGTTAGCTAATTTAATTTGACCATGCATTTTGAACAAGCAATCAACATAATTTTAACTATCACAGAATCAAATTAATTTTGTTTACATGAGGGACCAAGCTCGGATTAAAAAAAATCATTATTTAATAAAGAATCAGGGCAGGATTTAGGATTTGACAAGAAAATAAAGATGTTTAGAAAAGTTGGAATTCTGATTCCTAGACTCTTGGGAGCCTAAAGAGTATCTTCAGGCGTTTACAATATTTTTATAACCCCGCAATAAAAATAAAATGTTAAAAGTAAAAAGTTTAACGGGGAGCTCATTATTTCAGAACGAAATGGCGGCTATCAGTGTAACTAAGACCCGCCAGACTGACCACAGATCCATTATTGTCACATGTCACAATGTCCTCATTGTAATTTGCTCATTATTCAGTATCATCACCTTTATAAAACTGTTCCTATATATCTAAATCCCGTTTGATCTAATTAATTAATTATAATAACAATTAAGCTTCCCTAACTTTGTTTCTGAACTAAATTAAACTTGACATTGGCTAAATGCACAAACCGTGCGAAGTAAAAAAAAAATTGATTTTTTTGCCGCGGAAACTATTTTTTGTTTATTACATAGAGAAACTACGAGACATAGAGATCTGAAAATTTTGCTGCCTATGGCAGCTATTATGCCTTAATTTTTGAGCCGTGATACTCGTACATAATCTTATCTTCTTTCGTTCGGAAGATATGACATGAGCAGTTGGGGTGGCGTCACTCCAGATAGGTACTCACACGTTTTTTTATCGTAGTTTCAACACTTTTTAAGTATTATCATATCACTCAGTTTGTACTTCCTTGTGCAGCTATTTTGCATTATTTTTCTGACTATAGACCAAAGCCCTAACCTCACTGGTTTGCCTGTACTAGATGAGGAAGCTAACACACACTAAACGACTCATATTGACGAATTTTTTGTGGCAGCTAAATTAAGACTGGGAACTTTGATTGCAGCTATTATGCCTTAAATATTGGCTTAGTTAGAATTATTCTATCACCTATGAGAAAGCTGGAGTTATGGACATCCTTCATCGGCTCCAGTGGAAAGACTATTTTTATATGCTATGATAAACCAACCCTAAATCTCACAAACTTTTGGATGAAATGTTGGAAAAGCGTGACGTTTTAAAAATTAATTAAAATTCAGTCTTGTAATCCAAATGAATATCCTTATTTTTTTGGTTGTTGAATAATTTGATTACAAGTCGATTTTTGGTTTACCTACCCATAATCTACATAATAATAACTAAATATATATAACTACGAATTAAAGTTCGTGAATCGAAAATTGTTGTTTAAAATCTCAGTTAACAGTTTTGCTATGGCAGGTTCTGGTAAATATTGATCAATCAACACAAAAGTATATATGTAGGAAGTAGGTCAGACTCAATTAAATGATAGGCTGAAGATAGATTGAACTATTCCATTTAATATTATAATAATTACAATTTTTATAGCTAAGTCACTTGCACTATCTTAATTTGTAATTACAAATATTGATCATAAATCATACGATGACAATTTGGTAATTGAAGTGATAATTAATTCGAATCCTCAAATGAATTATCTAGAGTCAAGGATCAGCTAAGTACAACTTGTGCACCGTCCCACGCCAGAGCTAAAATGGCATCTCGTAGTTTGCCTAGAGAGGCCGTGACTACTTAACCGGACTATCCTGTGGCTGCCTTAAGCGAACTCAAAGCCTCCAGCCAGGGGCATAAACTTACAGACTAAGCGACTACACGCTAAGGGCTCTCCTTGTGGGGAACGAACCTCAGCTTAGGGCGTCGCTGGACAGCAAGATGGGACAGGCTGAATCAAATTAGAGTGATTATTATTATCAGGGGAGTTTAAAGCTACTGGCTCAGCTACGCCACCAGCTGGCACCTCGTACCCGAGCAAGGGACGGGGGGAGGACGATTACTACGGGGTCGTCGCGAGGGACCTCGGCGGCGAGGTCGGAATGTCGATTTGTTTTTGTTCCTACGGTCCCTACTGCTCTCCTGGAGAAGAGTTATGGGGTCGTCGGGATCTGAGAGGACAAGCCTTACTAATAAGAGAGGGGACATAGCTAGCCGCCTCGAAAACCAGAGGGTTGCGATGGTTGGTGGCTGAGTCGAAGAAACGCTTGGAATTGCGTTTCAAGAACTGGGAGATGGTGGGAATATCGAGATCCACGTGGAGGATTTCGTTCCGAACGAACCAAGGGGCTCCCGTAGCCTTTCGGAGGAAACGGTTTTGGAGGGCCTGCATCCTATGAATGAGGTGAGGTTTTGCGTGCGCAAACACTGAACCCGCATAGGTCATGATGGTGGAAACTTGTTTCTTTTTTTTGTGAATGGCATCTCGTAGTTGACCTAGAGAGGTCGAGACTACTTAACCGGACTATCCTGTGGCTGCCTTAAGAAAACTCAAAGCCTCCAGCCAGGGGCAAAAACTTACAGACTAAGCGACTATACGCTAAGGGCTCCCCCTGTGGGGAACGGGCCTCGGCTTAGGGCGTCGCTGGGGGGAGGACAGCAAGATGGGACAGGCTGGATCAGATTAGAATTATTATTGTCAGGGGAGTTTAAAGCTACAGGCTCAGCTACGCCACCAGCTGGCACATCATACCCGAGCAAGGGACGGGGGGGAGGACGATTATTACGGGGTCGTCGCGAGGGACCTCGGCGGCGAGGTCGGAATGTCGATTTGTTTTTGTTCCTACGGTCCCTACTGCTCTCCTGGAGAAGAGTTATGGGGTCGTCGGGATCTGAGAGGACAAGCCTGGGGCGGCGGACCTTACTAATACGAGAGGGGACATAGCTAGCCGCCTCGACAACCAGAGGGTTGCGATGGTTGGTGGCTGAGTCGAAGAAACGCTTGGAATTGCGTTTCAAGAACTGGGAGATGGTGGGAATATCGAGATCCACGTGGAGGATTTCGTTCCGATCGAACCAAGGGGCTCCCGTTGCCTTTCGGAGGAAACGGTTTTGGAGGGCCTGCATCCTATGAATGAGGTGGGGTTTTGCGTGTGCAAACACTGAACCCGCATAGGTCATGATGGGGCGAATGCACGCTGTATAAATGCGCAATTTGCACCTAAGTGACAATTTGCTACGTGCATTCAGAACGGAGTGGAGTCTACCGAGAGCGAAAGCGGCGCGCGAACGCACCTGCTTTATGTGCTCAGCGAAGGAGAGGTGGTGGTCGAGGGTCACACCGAGGTATTTGGCTCGCGTCTCCCAAGGGATCGGCTTGCCGAACATGGTGATCGGTCGGGGAAACTTGTTTCCCCGCTGCGCGCTCTTTTATACTCGTATCAAAACAAGTCGAGTAGTGGGGTGGTAGGAGTCGTCGAGTGACGTACTTGTCGATGGCGTGTTCGGTGCACGTGTTGTTAGAGAAATGACGCACGACGACGCCGCCGTCATATATGATTAAAACTTTTTACATCTTTATTTATAAAACAAATATTCGTAAAACTAAAGTAATCAGTAGTTGATAACTACTTACTTGATTGCAGCAATCAGATTAACGATTACTTTGGGTAATCTGATTATTGTAGTTCTATTTATAGTCGTAATTAGAAATCAGATTACAAAATAGTCGGGTACGCCCTACACTGTTGTGAGGTTATGTTTTCATTGTCTTACGTCGATTTTATTTTAAACATAACCTAACCTAACCTCATAACATTTTAAAGTTGTTTCTGCAACGTCTCCGGCACTGCAGGATGTGCAACCCCTTCGCCCTTACGTAACAAAGGATATGCACCCATGCTCTCCTCCGCAGCTTCGGCTTGCTGGTCGCCTAGGCGACCAGCCTCAGCCGCTACGGGTCGCACGGGCGGGTGCCTATGCTTTGTTACAGCGGGCGGGGATTGCCCTCCCTTCGCGCCTCCAGATTTTTGTACACTCTAGGGGTAGGTAGTTGCCAGAAGCTGCGTGGAGCTGGGATGCCCCGATTCGGTTTTGGAACAGATTCAACCTGTTTTAATCATGATGTGGGAGAAGGACCACAGCACCACACAACTGCGTTGTTACGTTTGGTTTCACATATCGGCAATAGTTGGTAAATCACTAAGTGTTAATTTAATAGCACTTATTTAAATCAGCAAAATATATGTAATCTATTAAAATATACATAAAAGTATCTAAACTACTAAATATACATATTTAGTAAAACATTTTAGTGCGTATACCTTACTTGAAAAGAAACGTTCAATGATGACAACATGTCAAAGAGAAAAAATAAAATATTGCTTTTCTACGAATTTGTATTTTTTTTTTCTGTCGTAAACCGTTTATGATTTATTTCATAAACTTAAAAATTTACGTAGAGGCATCTAATAATAAGATCATTCTGTAAAAAAAATGTGGACTCGCTAACTCCACGTCAGACAATGTAAAACTGGAATAAAAATGTAAAACTCTCAGTACCTATTCGATTGGTAGATTCGTGAGAACCCGTGATACCACTGCTACATCGTTGTATGGATTTGAGAACCTGGGAGTGCCACGGGTCCGAATTCAAATTCCTGTGGCACCTTGGGTTCGAAATGTACCTATGCACAGAGCGTTTTTTATTATGCGTTATTTCGGCACGTCAACGCCCAAATAACGCCTAAAAAACAATGACACCTGACAATGACGGAACAAATTAAAATGATGAAAAGCAAAATAAAACGTCTTTTTTTACCAGTTTTTGTAGATTTTTCTTGCTTTTCGGTAATAATGTAATGCTACACTGACGCAAAATCCGATCCCACTAAGTTCAATCCAACGTTGAACTGGATTGGATGTCGTCGACGCCATGACAATTCCAAAGCTGGTTGAATTCTTATTTTCGTCACTCTTTCAAACAATGGAAGCTTTTAAGAAAATGCTGTTACGATTCGTCTCTCTGGATACCAAGTACCTAGCTCGCTAAACCAGTTTTGGACTGAATCAGGATATCCAACTGGGTTCAATTCAATGCACTGATGCCCTGAAATAGTCCAGTTGCGATTCAGCATTAGATATCAGTTCCTTGGACTGCTACTGGAATAATGTAAACTAGCCATGATAAGCTAAAAAAAACTGCTTTGCTGAACCCCCAGTTTTGACATGAATGAAATACATTTGAACAGCACAAATTATACAAAAAGACAGAAGCAGTCTGACATCGAATTCCATTTGAAAATGTTTTTTTTTTTTTAAATATCAACCTGTTTAGAGAAAAGCCAGCATGGATTTCATAATTTATTTTATATTTTGATCTAAACTTGTACATTCACGCACATACACACAATAAACGTCAATAATAAACAAGGTCAGTCTGCCCAAATACAAAAAAAAAGGTTGATACAAATGGCACTACCCATAAATTATACCACTACATGATACTCTATAGTTGTGGAACAGCAATATACCAAGTAATTTATTAATCAAGAACACATAGGGATATAATATTACACCATTCACTAATGTCACCAGTGTACCTAAATATTAAATACAAGGGAAAAATAAGATTATTTCGAAAAGTGAACATATTATTTATTTATTTATTATATAAAATAATACTTGACTTTAAAGTCAAATTTATAAATCTACTGTATGAATTACAAATCAAGAGATTACAAAATACCTATTTGAATAAACTCTACAAAAAAGGATCTTACAAATTAAATCTTAAAAGTTGTACGTTTCTAGGGAGAGTCAAGTCATCCCAAATTTATTCAAGTGAGATATATTTTTAATTTGCTAAATTATTTCAAGTAAATGCATTGTAATCACACTGTCTCTTAACCCTTTCCCACCAAATGTTCGATGAAAAGAGACGCCAGTCTCTTATGCAACTATGACATTTGAATTAATTTTTAAATTTCTCACATGATCAAAATTTGGGTAGACAATCTCAGATGAGAATTTTGTACTGTCATGATAACCCCATGTGCAATATTATCCAAAAGGTTTTTACCAATATATGCAATAATGTAAAGATCTACAACAAAATGAGTAAATTGCAGTAACACACACAAAAAGAGTTATCGTGACAAACAAATTATACTAAAAGTGAGTGTTGAGTCAGAAAACAAAACACGTATTTTACTGCTCCTCAGAGCCTTCATCCTCATAATCATCATCCTGTTCCTCTTCAGTGGAGGCGGCATCTTTCTTAGGTGGTGGGTCCTTGCGTGGTCGTCCACGGCCCCTCCCTTCAACTGGTGCACTCTAGAACAAGAACCATAAAAGTATTCATTAATTAAACAATTCTATATCAACTTCATTTCTTATTTATGCAAACATTTTGTTTTTCAAAGAATTTAATACCTTTCCTTTAGCAGCTGCCTTTTTCTTTGATCCCTTAGGCCTGCCTCGCCCTCGTTTTGCTACTGGAGCTTGTTCATCATCGGATGATTTTGTGGATTCCTTAGTCCTGGTGGGTGCAGGTGGTCTTCCCCTTTTCTTGGTATCGCTCTTAGCCTCCTGATAATACAAATTAATACACTCAATGAAGTGGTAGAGAAGTAATTTAAATGGGTTTTCATAATAAAAGGACCTAAACTAAAATAAAAAATATACTGACTGATTGTGTTCCATTGGCTTTCGGTCTACCGCGTCCTTTCTTCTCTACGACCGTGGATCCGTCATCAGACATGTCGGTTATTTATAAACAGCTAGGTACAAAGGAAAAATCTGAAACAAATAACCAGATTAAAAATATACTGTTCCACGCACAACAAATAGACTCCATTTCGTACATTTCGTCCATTATTATTTGTGACGCTGACGCCACTACGTGGATCGAAAATTTACCGATCAAAACTAAGTACATTAAGTTAATACAAATTGGAAATATGAACTTAATAAAATAAAACCAGGATTAAAAATAAAACAAATGATGTTAAATGTCAACAAAATAAGATCGTTTTGCTACAATAATTATAAGCATTCGAATTAATTATTTATCCACTACCACTAGAAAGTGTCAGAGAACAGACGGAAACTTATTAGAAAATAACTAACGTCGAAGAATATTCCAAAAAAATGTTACAATAAAACGTAATTCAAGAGAAACTCTCGTGTTAAAACAACAAAGTAAATGCAGGAACGCCAAGCGGCTCTAGTAATGGAGTCTGCTTACATTAAACTAAATACGAATGATTTCCAGTATTTTCAAAGAAACAATACAATAAATTAACATACATTTTCGTGGCAATAATTTAGGAATTTAAAATACACAATAAAATCTGAATTTTGTTCAATTTTACGATAAAAATACTCACCTAATTGTTTACAGTACAGCAGACGGCAATGGGTCAAAGAGAATTTATGGCGGGCAGCCGGGCAGGGGACCGGTGATTGTCTGGCGTCTGTGCAGAGGGCGCTGAAGTCTTTGTTAGTAAAAAATAAAAACAAATGAAACAAACATTAGCCTAACCATGTAAACCATTGGTGCCAAAAAATATTAAAATTAAATAATTTCATAACAGCTGCGCATTTACGATGGAAACATTATTAAAAATTGAAAATAATTGATCTATCTCAAAATTCCCGCTAACAGGAAGCTATCAATAAACAAACAAGATGCTGATCTTGTTAGATAGAGGAAATCTTACTAAATCGACTTACTGTACGGAAATTGATTTTTTTTTACTATGCATGTAGCGTAGGTTATCGATTTTTTCCACTAAAATCTTAGACGAAAATGTTATAATTTTATTAATCTACTTTATTGTATTGCGTAAAAAAACGTTTTCTCATGTATGAACTTCATACATGAGAACACGTTGAATAATCAGGAATCAGGAGTATTCCTGACCAAAGTTCGCATGCACCACCACTTCTATCTATACTTGCACTATTATAGGTAGGGAATGCAAATCCGTTCTGTTTTAAAATCCGGATTTTTAAGAACGGATTTTTGGTCAAATCCGGATTATCCGAATTTTACGGATTTTTAAAATTAAAACAACAATAAAATTAAATTAATTTTCGTCGATTATTACAAAAAAAATGCACTATTTCATACAAAAGGGCAATATACAATGTGAGTCTTTATAATGTGCACATATCGAAATGAGGGAAACTATGCTTACTTTAATCGACGGAAACATATTTTAAAAATAAAAAAGTAAATTAAACTTTTTATAGCATTTTTTTTTTAATTTTTGTTCGCTGCTGTGTAAACAAAATGGTATAACTTTTAAACTAAACGATCTATCATGATGAAACAAACTCAGATGATTGAAAAAACAGGGCGTCCTCATAAAATAAAAGTTAAATAAAAACTGCCCGCAATTGAGAATTAAGGTGTTTTTTTGACAAAAATCTGGTATTTTTTTCATCAATTTTTACAATAATTGTATAATTTCTCAATAAAACCTCCTTTTACCTACATTTTTTATAACTTTAAATTATTCTACATGGTATTAGCTTTCTAAAAGTAAAAATACCACGTTTAGGACTCAATCGCAACATTTCTTATCAGCTGTAAAGAAAGGCCTTGCACACTGCTACGTACAAAAATATTTCAGCAGGCCGTCAATAGTATTTTTTTTTACTTTTTTTTTTAGATTTTTTTAATATCTTTTCCGTCGATAAAATCCCTTCTTTTCGAAATGTGCACATTATAAAGACTCACACTGTATACACAGTCAAGATGTATGGAACAGCTAATATTTATTTTAATAAACCGAGGATAAATGTCTATGCGGGGGTTTAGAATCATGTACTGAATTCTCTGCATTTGTGCAAAGAAAGTTAAAAACTTAAATCCAATTATGACAAATACAGCAACTACAGCTATGCTATTCTGTAACCATCTCACAATGAAAATTTAAGTGAAGTGAGCGTCGAGTTAGCTGTCAATGTCAGCTTACCTGATGCTAGGGATGGACCAAGCACATTTATACAATTATAATCGAGATTTTAATAATATTTTTTATGCTATGCTATTGATCATTTTATATTATTTCAAATACGTATCTAGTTGATGTTGAGGTCAACATGAAAAACCAAGATGCCAGCTGCAAATTTTGCAAATCATTCGTCATAGGTCTTTTTCGCAGCCACCATCTTGGATTGTCATTTTGATCTGACTATCGGCTTTAGCACGCTCAAAAATCATGAAAACGACACCCATGACGAAAAATATGAAAATTTTCGTAGCCGCCATCTTAGATTTTCATATTATAATAATAATAATAATAACCTGGGACATTATTCAAACACGGTCACCTGATCCCAAACTAAGCAGAGATTGTACATACACTACTTTTTTTTTTGTAAATACATACTTATATAGATTACACCCAGACTCAGGACAAACAGACATGTTCATGCACACAAATGTTTGTCTTGGATGGGAATCGAACCCACGACCTGCGGCATGATAGGTGGTATCTTAACCAACCACGCCAACTGGCCTGTCATTGACTTCACTATCGGCTTTAGCACCCTCATAAACCATGAAAATGACACCCATGATGAAAAATATGAAAATTTTGCAGCCGCCATCTTGTATTTTCATTTTGACTTCACTATCGGCTTTAGTACCCTCAAAACCATGAAAACGACACCCATGATGAAAAATATGAAATTTTGTTGCAGCCGCCATCTAGGATTTTCATTTTGACCTCACTATCGGCTTAAGCACCCTAGAAAGCCATGAAAACGACACCCATGACGAATAATTTAAAATTTTCGCAGCCGCCATTTTGTATTTGTATTTAAACAATTTAATTTAAAAAAGAAGCGTACACAGTTAATTAGAATACCAATTATTGTAAATCAGAAAGAATAACTAGACAGCACTTCGTAATAAAAAGCTCACAATGAGAATTTTCCGCTGACCAACTTTAAATGTTCAAATAGTTTTAAAAAAGACCAAAAATTAAAAAGAGGTGCATTAATTAAAAAAGGTTTTCATTTTTTGAAGCTCAAAAATTTGTTAGACGCGCATTTGAATATTTCCAGTAAAATAAAAAAATATGAATATTTTATTAATGACGTAACGCGCAAGCGTGGCGTGATCTTATCACTTCACCCTAATCTGAAAGAGCGGCGTGATCTCATCACTTCACCCGATTCTCGTAGCCATAGCACCCAACCGCACCGAAATGATTCAGTTAGGTGAAGTGAGTTGGTGTGTGCGATGCGCAAGTGTCGTGATCGTATCACTTCACCCGAATATGCAAGCGCAGCGTGATCTTATCACTTCACTCGATTCTCGTAGCCATAGCAACCACCCGCGCCGGAGTGGGCTAGGTGAAGTGAGGCAGTGAGCACAATTAATGTCAGTTAAACTGTTGAATTTTGTAATAGTGTAATGATGATGATTAATAAATCTTATTTTATTATTGGCAACGACTGGGTAAGTTAGGTAGGTCATTAAAATAAAAAGACGTGCGGCTAATACGTATTTTATTGTAGAAACTATCTATCACATCGTTTAGTTCCTACATAGCTTTTGTGGGGTTAAATTCTATGATCAGCCCATTTTTAGTAGCACTCGATCACTTAACACGCTCTGTTGTCTCTTCTTATTGAGTACATTTGTTTGGTTAATAAGAAAGCTGTACAACGTCGCACAGTCTACTCAAATCGAACGATAATTAATAATCGCTACTCCAAAACTCATCGCGATTGTGTTTATTTATCAGTTAACAATGGGTTTATAATATAAATAACAAACAATGTCCACGCGCATTTTCTTTAGTAGCTAGCTTAAACGTGAATGTTATAATTTATTTATTTATTGTTCGTGCATGACACGCTTGCGCCACATTTTTTCTTGACTAGTCCTTATGTAGTCATAAGGACTAGTCTAGAAAAAATATAGAAAAAAAAAAGAAAATTGGGTGTCTGACTGCATTTCTGTTTTGCTATTTTATAAAAAAAAAAAAATAATAATTTTAATAGTAATGTGTAGACACTTAAATACTAGCTTTGTAATAATATAAAGTTATCAATAGAATTAGCATAAAAATATTATTAAAATCTTGATTATGATTGTTAATATTGATTATGATTGTAAATGTAATGCTTGGTTAGTCGGAAATACTGACAGCTCACTCCACGCAAGTTTTCACGGTGAGATATTTAAAGAATCGACCAGCAGTTTGTCTATATTGTGTGACCAAAATGATTTTGATACTAGCAGTTCATTCAAGTAAAGTGAGTAAATAAATGAGACAATTATACAGTCAAAGTTTCTGTTTTATTTACAGCAGGTACAAAAAAAAAAACAACACAACAACAACAACAACTTATAAAAAGTTTTACTCAGGATTTTTAATTGAACCAGAATAAAATTATTATACTTAAAAAAAACTAAGATTAATCACTCTCACTCATCATCATCGGATTCCAAATATTCAACATCAAGAAATGTTTTGTTGCCACTTACATCAGCAGCGCTGTCATCGCTAAATCTGCTGTCACCACTGCTGCTATCATCGCCTAAGCGAACAATCAACTCGTCTATGTCTCGATATAGGTGACGTCCTCGCTCGTAGTACTCTTTCTCGACGTGATGGCAGCAGTTTTTCCATGTTTCAGGTGTGATGTTGTTGAAGGCCTCTTCTGCAAGATGCTTCACATCGCATGACCCAACATTTTGTGCTGCTACTTTTTGTTTTAGGTTAGCCCAAATAAGCTCAATAGGATTCAAATCACAGTGATACGACGGAAGCCGTACCACTGTGTGCCCGTATTCTCCTAAAAGTTCATCAATGGCATAGATAAAGCGGGGTTTGTTTTTTTTTCACTAAACTCAGTAAATTTGGCTTCCTGAGTGTAGGATCAAAATCAATATTATTCTCTAACAGCCAGAGTTTTATCTCGTCTACGCGGGAACTAGAGGTGGGCGCCTTATTTGTCACGACGGAGTGGTAGGGCGCATTATCCATAACTATTATTGAAGGCTCGTGAAGATTTGGTATAAGCTTTTCTTTAACCCACTTGGTAAAGTTATGTGCATTCATTTCTGAGTGGTAGTCTTCTAGTTTATTTCTACCAGTGAATATAAGGAGGCAGTTTGGCACAAACCCCTTTTCGCTTCCAGCATGGACTATGATGTAACGCTTTATATATGTCTTTTGTGACACCTTCGATTTTTAGAGATTGCCAACATTTTGTGACCTGGTGGGAAAATAAATAGGTTCTTCTTGTAAAATAGTATAAACTAAAACATCGACATCGATATTTTCAGTTTTCGTATAGCTGGAATATACCATCGTACTTGCTGACATTGTCGGAAGTCTCAGGCACATGATCGAAAAGCTGTACGATAGGTCGCTACAGATGGGCTTGAAGATTAATACTTCGACAAGAATGTTCATGAGTACCAGCATAGACTGCATCGAAGGTGAGGGCCAGCGTATCAACAAAGTGGAAAAGTACGTCTACCCTGAACAAAAACAGCCAGGAACGTGAACTAAAGCACCGAATACAAATAGGCTGGCGAGGCTTTCGTCAAGTTGACCGATGTGCTCAAGGGCAACATACTACTGAATCTGAGGCGACGCACTTTTGAACAATGTGTACTCCCCGTCACATGCATGGTGTATGCGGCTGACCAATGGTCTCTCACTTAGCAGGCAATCACCAAACTCAAAGAAAGGGAAATGTTGGAGATTTCTCTTCGTGATTATAACAGAAATACAGAGATTCTAAGAAGACAGCTAAACGAAATGGCCCTGGCGGTAGCGCGGAAGAAGTGGAAATGAGCAGGTCACATTTGCAGCAGATCGGGTGGTAGATGGGGTAAGGTGTTTGAGTGAAGATCCCGAACTGGCAATTGGAGCCTAGCCCACCAGCTAGATGGATTGACAACCCGGTCAAAATAGCAGGGAAGAGTTGGATGCGGTAAGGCCTCAAGGTCAGGTAAAGTGGCATGGCATGCAATGGATGTGCCCTCGACCCGCGTCCCGCTCGCTGCTCCCAGAGCCGAGAGACTCGGCAATCGCTAGCGCGAGAAACTCGCTCTTTTCGACATTTTGTAACTATTTTTATTGTTCAAAAAATCCGGATTCAACTTACAAATCCGGTAAAAATATACCGATATTAGGATTTTTCGGATTACGGATAATCCAGATTGCATTCCCTAATTACAGAATAGGCCCACAGATCGGTCAGTAACTCAGTTGTCATGTGTACCTACGTAACTACATACATCCCGTAAACAATAAAAAAATAAATAAAAATCAAAAAACCCGACTGCACAAACACATAACTGAAAAGAGAAAAACAAGAATTACCTACCAACAGTCTATTGCTTTTATTACTATTTATTTTAGTTTTATTAATATTTTGTATTTCAATGTATTTGTTTCGTTTTAAATATGATTGGGCTATTTAATTATTATTCCTAATTAAATTTAAACATATAACATATAGGGTGTTTGGCAGAACGTCGAACATACGAAAATGGTGGATAGGTGGAGTCATTTGCTACTTACTCAGCCCTACCTTATTCGGCCCTAGCCCCCTGGATATTAAATTTTTTTTTTTTTGCTTTCTTCTAGTTTCACCAGTTTCTTAACTTTAGAGTGTAGTTTTTATTAAAAATGGGTAAAACAGGCAATATTTTGTTTTTTTTTTTAATCTTTAATGATGGCAGATTCTTATAAAACTATTGCTTTATTCAGATGTTAGCTAGTAAAAAAGTTATGATTCCTCAAACTTACAGAAAGATGTAAAAAATACGTAAATCTTAATTTCAACTTGCATAAAAAAAAAAAATGATCGAGGAGTTCCAATTCTTAGTAAAAAATCCCTAGTGTGTGACCTTTCTAATGGTATGTAGTTTGCTTTTATATAAAAAAAAAAACTAAGAGTTATTTCATAATTGAAATTTTTGATGAAACTCTACCTTTACGGAAAGTGAAATGTTTTGCGAAATTTAATACTGCAAGGTTGGTAAAAAATAAATGATCGATTGAAATTATGTAAGTTCTTGAAGTTAAGTACAGACGCCAGCACATCAAGCTACTACAATCTGTCAAATTTCTTAAATAGATTTTCAACTTTATCGTTAAAGCATTAGGTTCAAGGTTTATTGCTTCGCGCCGTCTCCACTGCCTTTGCCAGGGTCAAGTTATCTAAGTCCCTTGTGAACAGTTTGTCCCTCTCAGGACCCGCCAACATGCCCATCACGAAACGGTCTCGCAATGCTTCCTCTACGTTGGCGAACTTGCAATGTTTCGTGAGGCCACGCAGTCTTGCCGCCCACTGCGCATGCGTCTCCCCCGTTTGCTGCGTTGCCGCGTAAAAGGCGTATCATTCCCCGAATCCACGCTTTGTCGGGGAAAAATGAGTGTCCAGGAGCTCATGAGCTCATAGATGTCTTCTACTGGCACGTCCTCCAACTGTTTTGGCAAAGCCAAGTCAGCTGCTAGCTGGTATGTGCCGTGCGCAAGTGCGCTCAGTAGGATTGCTCGCCGTCTTGAACCAGCTGCGTCGTTTTTTTTTTCCGAAATATCGTTAGCCACGAACCATTGCCGCAGGCGACATTTGTACGCCTGCCATTCGTGCACTGTGTGATCGAAATTACTTAATATACCGAAACTAAACTGAGCCATCGTGATATAGCGTGGGTCACTCTCGTCGCCACTGTTAGATACGGGGACAAGTAAAACTCCGGCTAGCTCTGAACGCACTGACGACTTTATTATGAACAAGCGTGCGTGAGCCCGCGGCGGGGCGCGGGGTGCAGGGCGCTGCGCGGCGACGTCTGCACAAGCAGTCCGTGAGCCGCGCATCGCTACACATATAATTATGTAGTGTTTGCATACATTTACGACCTACCCCTTCGCACGCCCTGGCAATTCCCACCCCAACCATTCTACCGGTTGCACATAGGTTTCTTGGGTCCATTAGATAATAGACATTATTTAATTGTAGTAGACGCATACACGAAATGGGTGGAAGCTTACGATATGTGCGGTTCAACGACCTCATTAGCTACAGTAGAAAAACTATACGAGTTTGTTTCAAGGTTCGGGATACTAAATACAATTGTAAGCGATAACGGCACGGCTTTGACGTCACAAGATTTTAAACGGTTTTGTGCAATTAACGGGATTGAGCACGTGACGTCACCGTGCTATAATCCTGCGAGCAATGGCCAGGCCGAAAGTTACGAGTTTTACTTGTCCCCGTATCTAACACCTACCATCTGCCCGGAGAACAGACCACATTTTCCTTATGCTTAGGCCAAATATTGAAGCTATCTGTCTAATGCTTTTGGTAGGGTCCGCGTCAAACTCGGCAAGAACTTGTTCGTCAATGGTAGTAGTAGGTATCGGGTCGTGCTGCGTTTACTCGTGGTTCTTGAAAGTTCAAGTTACCGGTTTGTCGTAAACATCGGTAAGTACTCGCAAACGTCTGATGACTGGGTACTCGGCGGTTGGGATAACGCTCTTCATAAATCCTTCGCGCTTCACGCGAATTAGTATTAGCGCTTCCATACGCTAACAACATGTCCGCGTATTCCTCACTGGTAAAAGCAGCCATTTCTTTACCAATTACAAAACTAGAAAAAAACAAACGTAAGTGTAACGGGCAAGTGAGATCGCAGAGGCAGTTAAGTCTCGACTGAATAAAAGAAAAGAATTCATTCTGAGGCGTCACGGTGCCACGAGAGTGAAAGAGAGAAAAAATACGCTATGACTGAAGAGTGAAACGAAATTTCTACCTGCTTTATGTAACCATCCCAAGGGAAAACTGCATGTCAATTTGCACCACTTGTACTGGCAAGCCGTCGATGATTTCATTTTTACCAACCTTGCAGTATTAAATTTCGCAAAACATTTCACTTTCCGTAAAGGAAGAGTTTCGTCAAAAATTTCCTACTTGATAAAATTATGAAATAACTCAGTTTTTTTTTTTTTTATAAAAGCAAATTACATACCATTAGAAAGGTGATGTCGTGTGAGGTGTTAGGATGTTTTGCTAGAATTGGAACTCCTCAATCATGTTTTTTTTTTTCTTAAAGCAAGTTGAAATTAAGAATTAAGTATTTTTTTTCATCTTTCTGTAAGTTTGAGGAATCATAACTTTTTTACTAGCTAACATCTGAATAAAGCAATAGTTTTATAAGAATCGATCAACATAAAAGATTTAAAAAAATATATGTATTTCCTGTTTTATCCATTTTTAATAAAAATTACACTTTATAGTTAAGAAAGTGGTGAAACTAGAAGAAAGCAAAAAAATTTTGTTTTAGATATCCAGGGGGCCAGGGCCAAATAAATTTGGGCTGAGTAAGTAGCAGATGACCCCACCTATCCACCATTTTCGTATGTTCAACATTCTGCCAAACACCCTGTATGTAGTATATCAGTTATTTGGTTTCCATAGTACAAGCTCTGCTTAGTTTGGGATCAGATGACCGTGTGTGAATAATGTCCCAGGTTATTATTATTATTAGCTTATTTATCATGAGAAACTGTTACTTAATCAGACTAAAATGCGCAGTAATATTATTGCTAAAAATCAAGTATAAAATTTATTTTACATGAACCACCAATTTGATCGCTAAATTTGATGATTTTTGCAATTTTTAATATTTTACAGACAGATTGCGCAAGAACAGAGGCTTTTTATACTTAATCCCTACTGCGACGTCCTAGAATGAGTATCTTGTAACACCCTACTTCAATACATCAATCGTTAAACCATTCGCCCTGTATTATGGGGGTATTGTCAGTTGACCAGGCCAAAATGAGGGCTTCATTATTCATTTCAAATTATTTATTCTCATTTCGCCAATGTGATTAGATTTCGAGTTTGGTGGTGGCTTGCAAAATGAGCCATACATCGATTCGAATCCTTTCTTTAAAATCAAAATTTTAATGTATGTAATTTCAATTAATCGACTTAAATTAATACGATTAACGATAGCTTTGCAACGAATGAGCAGTTATGGACAGCACTAGGTAGTGGGCGGAGCCAAGGAACTAAGTGCCGTGGGCGGAGCCTGCGCGCCATTTTACCACAGTGTAAATAATAGGTTGGGGAAAAAGTTTCTTCGCATTATTTAAGAAAATTCAAAACATTTTTTAATATAGTTTATTTACATTTAACTAAAGTATGTAGGTACCATTTTGTTCGATAACTTTTTGCCATCTTGTAGGTAGGGACATGATCCCATTGCTATAGAAATTTTGGGACTTCTGGTCAAAATACCGCGACAAGTGGTTTTGGCACTCCTCTCGTGATGTTAACTTGACACTGCCTAAAGAATTCTGAAGAGACCGAAACAGGTGGAAATCTGAAGGTGCAAAGTCAGGACTATACGGCGGATGCATTAACACCTCCCAGCCAAACTCTTAATTTTTGCTGAGTGGCACATCTTCATGTGTGAGGTCTAGCGTTATCATGATGAAAAACCACACCCCTTCTGTTGATTAATTCCGGCCACTTTCTCTCAACTTCTTGCTTTAATATCATCAGTTGTTCGCAGTAGAATTCAGAATCGATGGTCCTGGCTGGTGGTAACAGCTCATAATGAATAATGCCCTTCCAATCCCACCACACACACAGCATCACCTTGTTGCGAGTTAACCCGGGTTTCGCCACAGTCTGTGAAGCCTGACCGGCCTTTGACCACGACCTTTTTCACACGTTCTTGTCATACGTGATACACTTTTCATCACCAGTTATCAGCTTCTTCAAAAATGGTTCGGATTCATTACGTCGTAATAAAGAATCACAAATGAGTACACGGTTCATTAGGTTTCTTTCAGTGAGCTCGTGAGGTACCCAAATGTCGAGCTTTTTTGTGTACCCAGTTTTTTTCAAATGCGCCAAAACTGTTTTGTGGTCAATTTCCAGTTCTTCAGCTACGTCGTAACTACTGACATGCCGATCTTGCTCCACTTTTTCAAAAATGACATCCATTTTATCCGTAATAGGGCGACCAGAGCGACGTGCTTCTTTGACATCAAAATTTCCGGATTGAAAACGCTTAAACCAAATTTGTGCTACTCTCACAGACACTACACCAGGTCCATAAACATTGCAATTTTTTTTCGCGGCTTGCGTTGCATTTTTACCTATTTTGTAGTAACATTTTAAAATGTATCGAATTTCTTCATTAGATTCACTCATCTTGACGGTACGAAAAACAAATGAAATACACACATTTTCCTAATTTGAATTTGGAATTATGTTCTTTAAAATTTAAACTTTCAATGATACCAAAACCAGCCAGATACAAATAGTATAGCCAAAGAGATTTTATTACAAGTTCATACATACTATAATGCGAAAAGACTTTTTCCCTAACCTAATATCTACTACCTACTGTACCTCAGACTAATTATGAGTACTGTACCGTGATTTTATTTACTTTCTATTTTGGCACGCGATACGAGGGCGAGATGTCTATATTGTCTTGTCTATGCCACTAACACTGTGCACAGAGTACTTTTGTTCCCTAGAGTATTCTGCCGTCGTAAGAAAAAAGGGCACAACTAACATTTTTTTTAAAAATCTACAAAAAATTGAGCAGATTAGCCTTTTTTTTTCTGATTCTAAATATGTATGTAACTCTTTTTTTTTTTTAAATGTTAGTTGTGCCCTTTTTGCTTACGACGGCAGTATTGTATCAAAGTGTAAAGTAATAATAGAGAGAAATAGTAGCAACTCTGTGGTAAAAAGACAATGCTAATGGATGTATGGAATCCCGTACCAAGCTGCGTCAAAATCAAACTTTGGTTTTTATAATACTACACTTATCATATTAACTCCTACAAAAGTTCTTTTTCTAACAACATCTGGGTTTCGGAGTTATTTTATAAAATCTAAAATGGCCTAAAAACTAGGTAAGTAGGTATATTTTGTTCTACGCCATCAATGACGTATTATGTGTACACAAACATTCACGAAAGAACATTATTGCTCTAAAAAACAGCGTAATTCGCTAATATTAGCAAGAATTATGATTTCTAGGTATCAAAAATGAACAACATCGGTTTTGCCGGGTTGGTGACTGACGGTGTCAATCGGTCGACCCCACGACTAGACTTATTTGCACAATGAAATAAACAGAAATAAGTTCACTTAATAGAAACAAGTTCTACTTCACAACACACAATACAATAATTAACAATAATCTCGACTCTCAAAAACACAGACGGACGCTAGCGCAAACAATAGATAATACATGATCTCTCAGGATTTATGGATGTGATCGATAAATCAAAATCTTTAGTAAGAAAAAAACGATTTTGTGTCAATTAGCAATACTAAATCGATTTGGTGTACTAATTTTACTGAATTGTTACTGTTAACAAAAAGAAAGCAAAGCTAACAGCAAATGTTATTTATCAAAAGAAACATCACTCAAGCTCTGGTGGCACCAATAGGTTACAGCTCACGGGGTGACGGTAGAGCCACCCCTTTGCCTCACCTTTTTTGCGTAGAAACGAAACTAAATCAATGCCGAATATTTATCCTACACTGGCAATGGTTTACCAATATTATTGCCAGTGTAGGAAAAATATTTGACATTGATTTAGTTTAATTTATACGTCTCTAGGCTAATATTCATGTGGAACCACGCGGTATCTCTGGGCAACACCCGTTTTAGAGGGGCTTGAAAATTACAGGTTAGTCGATTCATCAAAAATCGATTCTATTATATTCTACATCTCTATATGACCTGATGTGAACGGCCAATTAACCATAGATAAAAAATTATAATCTTATAAAGGGAGTAAAACATTTTCAATACTTTTTTACTTTAAATTAAATTCCCTATTCAAAAACCAAATCCCCGACGGGTAGTGTCGTAAAAAGTTATGAAAATAATTACTATAAAATGTTTATCTTGATGCATGAGACTTTTTAGTACCACGTTTGGTCATTCTCCTTTGCATGTATGGAAATTGCTGCTACCTCTAGTTTCGTGGGTGAATTAAGGCTATAATAATATACCTACCTATAGGTATGCATATTTACTATAATATATTATTATAGCGAACGAGTCCTCTCGCTTATTTATTATACTCTGAGCGAGTTTCTGTTATGGTAACAGTCATGGGAAAAAAAACACGTATGGAGTTCAGAAAAATGTCCTTTTATTATTATCAAACATACATTTTATTAATATTTATTCGTTTTATACTTATTATACTTAATTAAATTAAATTAAGGAATAACATAACACTTTTTCTTGGTTAATCTTCTTCGGAGTTCACTCATGTTAACAAAACAACAGAAATAGCAAACGAAATTCAAAGTGGTAACAATATTATGAAATAGAAACAAAACAAAACAAATAATACGAGTAGTAACGCGAGACAATTTTCAACAGAATTGCGTAAGGAAAGTCGGAGTTGACAATGGCGACAATGACATGTGACAGACCGTGGGGTAAAGTAATACTCGGGTTCTTGACGCACCAGTATATTTTCGGGCAGAACTTCTACTGTAGAATGTAAGTTCACAATCGACCTCAATTTACACAATCCTTCTACTTTTATATGACTCATGAAGTCGTTACAGTACAATTTAACTTAACAAATATAAGATACATCCGGTATGTAGTTTTAACGACTCAAAAATGATTCAACTGTTGGTAAAAGCAGTAAATAATTAAATTAGAATTATAGTGAATTAAACAGATTAATAAGTATGATTTTATACTCGAGTCATTCAATATTTGACAACCTCTAATGACGTCACTACTGGTAAGTATTTTAAATGCATGAACAATTACGTTATTGCTCTTAATTTACAATTCATTCATAGTACTGATTCTATTTATTAATAAAGAGATATTACATGCTCCCAATAATTATTTATAATAAATCAAAATATATTAATCATAAGGATGTGACGTATGTTGCGAGGCGGTGTCACTAGGGGCGATGATTACGCTAACAGACATTTATTTGAAAAAGACAATATGGCTGCCAAGTTTTTTTTTGCCACTAGACTGCAGATGTCGCTGTCGTCTATGGAAATTGATGACAATGTTAAGGCGAAAGCGTCAGGGTAGCGAAATTCAAATTTTCTTAAGATTTTTGTAATTTACAAGTCAGTATTAGGTTGTACAGACGCCAGCACATCAAGCTACTACAATCTGACCTTTAATAGATTTTCAACTTTATCGCTAGGGCATTAGGTTCAAGGTCGATTGGGAAAATTTGACAGTTTCGGGTAGCTTGACCTGCTGGCGTCTGTACGTTGATCAAAATATATTTTGCGGCCGTAACAAGTATTTATTTACATAAATATAATCATATAAGTGATCTATACAACTCTATAAGACCAGGTAATCGTAATGAATGACTATTTCATGAAATCGTGATATTTGAGGATTATACTAACTTAAGGAGTTGTATTACTGATTCTAATGATTATAATTCTGTAAATACATATTTGTTACGACCGCAAATTATACTTTATTTAACATACAACTTAATACTGACTTGCAAATTGCAAAAAACGTAAGTAAATTTGAATTTCGCGGGCTACTTTGACGCTTCCCCTTAACTTAAGGGGAAGCGTCAAAGTGGAGTTCATTCATAGACACCACCACAGAATATAATGTATGGACACCACACTCCACAGCACAGAACATACAGGGAGGGCACATTTAAGGGCCTTAAAGTGTGCCCTCCCTGTATGTTCTGTGCTGTGGTGTGGTGTCCATACATTATATTCTGTGGTGGTGTCTATGAATGAACTCTACTCCATCCGATCCGCGATTCTCGTGTTTGAGAATGTCTTGCAAAGAGTAAAGTAGTAATAGAGAGAATGTCTTGGTGATAATAAAATAATTCACTTTATCTGTTATCTAAGAAATTGTCAACTCACAACTTCAACTTAGTACGTACTCTAGGTCTAGGTATTATATAGATTTTTGTTTATTATAATATAACTCAAGTGTCGAGTACTACCCGGGATAATGCGTCGCTTGGTGCTATAAACATAAATGGAAAAGCCAATCGAACCAGATAATGAAGATTGTTGTAATAGTGGCTGTAATCCTTGTATATTTGATATATATGAAAGGCAGCTGATGCTGTATAGAAAACATTTAGAGAGTGGGCAAAGTGTAAATGATAATTTATTACAGAATAATGGTATATCACAATTGAAATACACTGTATTTAATGTTGTTAAGAACTTGCCAGTCTGTCATTTACACAATTGTATAACATTTAAAAAAAGATCTGGAGACAGTAATAAAGTTTGGTGGAATCCAGGTGAACACTTTCTCTATAAATTTAATAAAGATAAAAATGCTTGCACTAGAGCATACACTCCTATAAAAGCTAAGAATGAAGACACTGATGGTGATTTCTCTATAATTGTAAAAAAATATGACTGTGGCTTAGTATCTACTCACTTGTGTAATTTAAATGTAGGGGATGCAACATTTTGGAGAGGTCCTTATGGACGTTACAAATTGGAACCCAATAAGTTTAATAGAATAATAATGATTGCACAAGGAACAGGGATAGCTCCGTTTATTACAATTATAGATAACATTTTAAATAATGAAGATGATATGACCAAAATATTATTATTATATTGTTGTAAATGTGATAATTCTATACTATTTAGGGAGGAACTTTATGCTTTCAAATCATATTGGAATTTCAAGTATAATATTTATTTAAGCAGTTCAAGCACAAATGATTTTAAATGTAGGTTTCAAGAACCAATAAAAAAACATAAGTTAAGCAATGAATGTTTGTCAAATTTAAAACCTTTTCTAAATAGTGACCAGATTCTTTTATGTGGAGCTCCCACGTTTAATGAGTCTTACAATACTTATTTTAAAACAGAAGTTCCTGGAATTGAAAATATAATCTTATTTTGAAGAATTCTAGTTTTATTTTTGAATGTTACCTTTTCCTATCATAAATAAATAATACACAAAGATAAATAACTTTTCTGTAATCAAATTATGTATCAATGTATTAGATGAAACCAAATATTCGGCTCTTTTTAATAAGGAGTACCGACTTACCTAAAAATTTGGATAAAATAAAATAAAGTGACAACAAAATAATCAACTTTTGGTGCTTGAGTAGGTATGTTGGTAAGAGTAGGTATTGTTAATTTCAAACAAGATAGCCTGGTGCCGGCAGCAGAATTAACATGATGAGGAACGGTAACGGTATGGACTTTTCCAAATTATGCAATAAAGCAGTATAATAGCCCATATAAGTTACAACCACTGCTGTATCAGTAGCGCCTTAAAGCAATACTAAAGAATAATATACAAAGACACTACTTTCATAGCCATAGTGTCATATTATTATGCATGCATGGCATGTTACAATTACACTACAGTTATTCCCGTAATTGGCTATAGCTGTCCTTTAGGCTTAGCACGAGGATCATAGAGAAGCGTCTTGTCGATGGCAGAGTAGACAAAAATGATGTTTCCGTCATGCCCTGATACCATACACTCTCATCCATCATAAAATGTCATATTTTTTTAAATGTGTAAGATATTTCCTCGCTTTCCTGCAATCTGCCCACAGCAATTTGTCTATTTGTGTTAAATAAAATTGAAATTACTACCAAGTGATTTCAATTTTATTTAATACAAATAGACAAGACTAGGTAGATACTCGGTACTAGGTAGCCGTATGCTATAAATGTACATACTTCAAGGGGACTACAGGACCTAAACGCAAGTTTCATAATGCCTAAAAGTATATGATACACATTTTTACTAATTTACATGCAATCATTCTCCGGCGTAACAAGCGCGACTCCGCAGTTGTATTAGGTTGGGGAAAAAGTCTTTTCGCATTATAGTATGTATGAACTTGTAATAAAATCTCTTTGGCTATACTATTTGTATCTGGCTGGTTTTGGTATCATTGAAAGTTTAAATTTTAAAGAACATAATTCCAAATTCAAATTAGGAAAATGTGTGATTTTCATTTGTTTTTCGTACCGTCAAGATGAGTGAATCTAATGAAGAAATTCGATACATTTTAAAATTTTACTACAAAAAAGGTAAAAATGCAACGCAAGCCGCGAAAAAAATTTGCGATGTTTATGGACCTAGTGTAGTGTCTGTGAGAGTAGCACAAATTTGGTTTAAACGTTTTCAATCCGGCAATTTTGATGTCAATGATGCACGTCGCTCTGGTCGCCCTATTACGGATAAAATGGATGCCATTTTTGAAAAAGTGGAGCAAGATCGGCATATCAGTAGTTACGACGTAGCTGAAGAACTGGAAATTGACCACAAAACAGTTTTGGCGCATTTGAAAAAAACTGGGTACACAAAAAAGCTCGACATTTGGGTACCTCACGAGCCCACTGAAAGAAACCAAATGAACCGTGTACTCATTTGTGATTCTTTATTACGACGTAATGAAACCGAACCATTTTTGAAGAAGCTGATAACTGGTGATGAAAAGTGGATCACGTATGACAAGAACGTGCGAAAAAGGTCGTGGTCAAAGGCCGGTCAGGCTTCACAGACTGTGGCGAAACCCGGGTTAACTCGCAACAAGGTGATGCTGTGTGTGTGGTGGAATTGGAAGGGCATTATTCATTATGAGCTGTTACCACCAGGCAGGACCATCGATTCTGAACTACTGCGAACAACTGATGAGATTAAAGCAAGAAGTTGAGAGAAAGCGGCCGGAATTAATCAACAGAAGGGGTGTGGTTTTTCATCATAATAACGCTAGACCTCGCACATCTTTAGCCACTCAGCAAAAATTAAGAGAGTTTGGCTGGGAGGTGTTAATGCATCCGCCGTATAGTCCTGACCTTGCACCTTCAGATTTCCACCTGTTTCGGTCTCTTGAGACTTCTTTAAGCAGTGTCAGGTTAACATCACGAGAGGACTGCCAAAACCACTTGTCGCGGTATTTTGACCAGAAGTCCCAAAATTTCTATAGCAATGGGATCATGTCCCTACCTACAAGATGGCAAAAAGTTATCGCAAAAAAATGGTACCTACATACTTTAGTTAAATGTAAATAAACTATATTAAAAAATGTTTTGAATTTTCTTAAAAAAATGCGAAGAAACTTTTTCCCCAACCTATTATTTATATGCGTGACTTAAAAAAACAAAAAAATGAAAATAAATAAATGATTATGATTAATATTCGTAAAAATTGAGAATTAAACAAAAAAAAAAAGATCTTACGAAAAAACAGAATTCTGTGTCGAATTACCTATGTAAAAAAGTTAATTCCGTAAAAGTGCAGTTAACTCCACAGAACATAATGTACCCTGGTTAACTCTTTCTACTTTGTTGCCGTCGTATTGTCTACACGGTAATGTCATTTTTAGGCACACAGAGAGGAAAGTAATGGAGTTAGTGCAAGAGTGAGATATAATCCAAAACACATATAAAAAACTAGTGCATCTTCGGTAGTGATGGGTAATTTTCGGAAATTTTTCAAAACTTGGAAATTTTTCCGTTTATTTTTCCGAAAAATTTCAATATGGAAAAATAATGGAAAAATATTGTTTACTGTAAAAGGTTGACTACAGGAATTAAAATAACATATGAATTAAAGGGTTTTATTTATATTGAACATATTTACTGACTGACTGATTGATTGAATAAAATGACTGACCGACTGACAAATCAACGCACGGCTGAAACTACTGGGTCTAAGAACGTGAAATTTTGCACACGGCTTCCTTTTATAATTTAGGGGAGCACTAAGAAGGGGTTATTGGAAATTCAATCTTATAGGGGGTGAAAAGGGGGGTTTTTGTTTGTATGAAAAATCTTATTCCTTGAGTTAATAAACTTGAACTTGGCACGAATACATATTTATGTTAATTATGAACTTTTTAATTTTCGTTTTTCTAAACTACCCATTTTGACACACCGAATTCCCCTTAGGGGGCTGTAGGGGAATTGGGTGTGTCAAAATTTTAACGCGCTGACAATTAACTCTAAACTCACTATTTATACATAAGACTAAAAATAAAGAATACTTACGGGGTGAAAATGGGCAGTAAATTTTGCAGGGGAGGATACTACTACGTGGCTTGATTAACTCGAAAAGAACAATGGCGAATTCTTATTTGAACGTCTAAAAGTGACATTTATACAAAATAAATTCAATTAATTATCTATGTTCTTTTATGCTATCATATTATCTAATTAAGGCCAAATAAAAAAATATGTTCAATGAAAATTTTTACTACTTCGTTCTAAAAGGTTAGGAAATTGTTGGTTGGATTGGCAATACTAAACTAAAATTGTCATTTTATGTTTATTTTCCTATATAGTAGGTACAGCATAATTGTCG